>CM055092.1:14904058-15512714 GCA_029204225.1 Diphasiastrum complanatum | reverse complement strand
TTTCACACGTGTGAAACTAGCAAGTACATTTACCTTCAATAAATGATTGTTCTTGTTTGGATTTTATGTCTAGAATTGATCTAGATTGATCTTAATGTTATGTAAGATTGACTTAGATCAAGTAAATCTAACATCCAATCCCTCTTGAGAATCAGATTAGGATCCACTCTTGGTCCTTTTGTACTTTTTCCACAGGCTCTCTACAGCTACCGAACACTGTCATGCTAAGCAGAGCTGCCAGGAGCACTCTATGTGCCCTCACTCAGAAACGATATGCTATCTGTCTCCAAGATGGCGATCTAGGCATTCGAGTTTTGTTCGACGACAACACTTGCCGTATGATCGAGAAAGACGACAAACAAGTTGTTGATAGTCGGATGCAGAGAAGGAAACCTCTACCCAGGCCAAAATAATCAGCAACTCTAATAGCATATAAATGCTTCAGAAAACAAAAATCAGCTCTGGCATAGGAGAATGTATCATCATGAACATGCGGAGCCTGTACGGACATGAGCACAAGGACATTGTCATAGGTCTCAAAATATCAAGCCCGAGGCTGAGTTCTGCGAAGCCTGTAGATTGGCAAACAACATCGAAATCCTTTCACGCATGAGGGAAGGAGAGCCAAGAAAGTCCTCGAGCTCGTCCACTCTGATGTCTGCGGACCGATAAAGAATATTCGCTCTCAAGCTTGAAGATATTTTCTAACGTTCATAGATGACTTCAAACTGAATGACCATGATCTACTACTTGAAGAAGAAATCGAAGTATTTGATTCTTCAAGAAGTTTGTGGCATTCGTTAGAGAGACACACCTCGAAAAAGATAAGATCCTTAGATCTAACATGGAGGTGAATAAAAAAGCACAGAATTTCAAGATTCTGCGAAGAACAGGGGATCGAATACCAGTTCACTCCTGCATACACACCAGGAATACAATGGTGTGGCAGAAAGAAAAAACAGAAACGCTCTGTCGAAGGAGCAGATGCATGGTAGCACATGCTCAATTGTCAAGCCAATTTTGGGCCGAGGCAATAGCTGCAACTGTACACCTGCAGAACAGATCATACAATGACAACGCTGGAGAACAAAACTCATACAAAATTGTGGACAGGCAGAAAGCCTGATCTATCATACGCACGAGTGTTTGGATGTGCAGGATACAAGCACATTCCAAAGGAAAAGAGAAACAAGCTCGACGACAAAACCGAACAAACAGTCATGATGCTGCTACTTCGAACGGAACACATGTGTACAGACCTCAACAATCCAACCATGAAGAAGGTTGTTTCGAGCAGAGATGTAAAGTTCGACGAGTCACATTCCTGGACGAAAGAGGCCATGAGATCTTAACACTGCTACCCTATTCAAGAGGGAGATCGAGGACAGACATCAAATCAGAATGCAGGCCCCAGACTCCAGAGCAGCAGGAGACAGAGGAATCAACCCACGAAACAAGAAATGTTCAAGCAGCAACGAAAGAACCTCGAAGGTCAACAAGACAAAGAATACCTCCCAAACCGCTATCTGACAATCTTCAAAGGAACAAAGACACGCAGTTCGAGTACTGTAGCTTCACAGAAGGGCCAGCAAAATACCAAGAAACTATCCAGAGTCCAGAGGGAGAACTCTGAAAATAGGCAATGTCAGAAGAGATCGAGTCGATGAGGCGAAACGAGGCATATGGACATTAGAGCCACTAACAAAAAACAGAAAAGTATTCGACTGCAAGTGGGTGTACAAGAAAAAGCTGAAATCAGATGGCACCATTGGCCGCTACAAAACAAGGCTAGTCGCGAAGGGCTAACACAGAGATATGGTGTCGACTATTTCGACACATATTCGCCCATGGTCAAGATGACAAGCATAAGGCTACTCCTTGTATACGCCACATAGTACAATCTGGAAATTCACCAGATTGACATGAAAACAGCCTTTCTCCACGAAGATCTAGTGGAGAAAATTTTTATGAAGCAACCTGAAGGCTATGAAGATCCCGACAACAGACAATATGTCTGTCGATTGCAGAGATGCATCTAAAGTCTAAAACAGGCATCACAAGCCTGGTACAAAAAGCTTGATGGTCTTCTGAAGTTGATCTGCCTAGCCACTTCCTCCTCTTCCTTCTGACTGAACCGATATGGTTGTCTGAAGATAGGACGGCTATCGGGCAAAATATCTATCTTATGATCCACCGACCGAACGAGTGGTAGTCCATAGGGTAGTTGCTTCGAAAAAACTTCACTAAACTCTTGCTTTAAATCTTGCAAAAGCTGTTGTTCCTAATGCAAATTTTCGGTGTTAAAGCATGAAAACACATTCACATCCCCAACATCACAATGCATACAAGATCTCAAAGCAAGTGAAAGAGTTCATACTCAGAATCATGAAGTTTCTCAATCAATTCAACCGAGGAAATCATCGGCGATGGAAGTACATCGGTCTCTCCAAAAATAGAGACAATTTGATCAAACTTATCTTTAAATACCATAGAATGATTTTTAGAATCTATCTCTAAAGAGTCTGATTTGCCAAAAAAACCATTTATAGCCCAAAATTACATCAATCTGGTCCAGATTCATGACATGAAAATCCAACGGCTCAACATAGTCCTGCATCCGAAGCTCTAAGTTCGAGACTTTGATATCCCAAATCTCAGTGTCCGACCCCCACGTAACGGTGATCACTGGCCATGGTGGGCACTCGGAGCTTCTGCACAAGTCGAGCATTCCAAAAATTGTGAGTACTACCTGAACGAAAAAAAAATTCACGTCTTTCCCTAAAATATTGTCTCTCGCACGAAACAATTCATTAGGCTTGAAAGAGAGTGCACTAAAGTTACAAGTACAGTCATAATTATTCAACAAATTGACTTCCAATTTACCTGTCGGTAACTCCACAGTCATGAAACTTGACGACTTTGCTTTCCGTTCGGGACAGTGTTTGGCACGGTGCCCGGGTTTATTGCAAAGGAAACACAGATTCTGTTTAAGTGCTGCCAACCACCACCAATTTCTTCTTATTATTCTTCTTCTTTGACTGTTGGTACTATAAGGGAATTGCGGACCTTATGTGTATATGGTCATAATTAATGGTTGTAGGCCTAAACACATGGTGGAGTTGGTATGGGTCTATCAGTGAGTCATTAGGGAACTGGGTGACGTGGCCCAAATAGGCTGCGGAGGTGTCCAGTGAGGTGTCACAGTGCACTACTAGTGGTGCATGGACCTTGGAGGGTATAAGTATACCTGTTGGGCTCTCACTAGTGTATGCTTGATTTGTGATGAGTAGCTACATGCTGCTGGTGTGACTCCTCTTCCCATAACTCTGATTGATCCATAGCTTGGGGGCTAGATCCGTACGATCTAGGTTTGGTTGGGCTGGTTTAACCTCAACCGGTTCCCATGTGTTGTTGCTTTGTATAGTATGCTTAGACTAGAATCCTGTTGTGAGGACTTTATAGCCCCGAAGCCAAGTGGCAACCCATATGGGCTCCACCTTACCCCCATATCACATGGCCACCACCCTCTCTATGCAACCTCACCCAAATGTCACTCGGGTCACAACCCACCTTCACCTCAAGTCAATTCTTTTTGGCCCTATGGCCTTTAGAAGCCCCTAGAACTCTCCCAAGGCTTGTCCTTAGGCTAGAATAGGGTGAAGGTACAATTGTACATTTATACGAAAAGAGATGGAGAGAAAATGTCAATCTTTTCTTTTGAGGTTTGTGAATATAAATTTAGGTGTGCTTTTTTATTATGCAAGTGGCTGTGGAGCAAGAAGGATGGAGGGAGATCAAGGAGAGCACAATGGTGGTAGAGGGATATACTCCACTCAGCCCACGGGCCTGTACTTGTTAAAAGTATAGCCTTTGGGAGTACATCCTCCACCCACTCCCCTTCCTTTACTCAAAACTTATAGTTCTATCTTTCATAAGCTTAAATTTTATGTTTTTATCATAGGTATAAGACTTTTTCTAAGTTTTAAACTTCTTTTATAAAGCTTAAACTTTAAACTCATGAAAACTTAGAAAAAGTTTTTTATTTGAAACTTAGAACATTACTTTGAAAGTATTTTGCAAAAAGTACTTCTCATATTTACCTTGGATGAGAGAGAAAATTACCAACTGTTAGAAACCTTATCATCAAAACCGGTCATTGCTAAGACACAATCAAGTGACGAACGTCTTGTTACCGCCCAACCATAGAGGTATTGCCACCTCTCTTCCGTGCACTGAAACCATAGACCACCATCAAGCAAGTTCGGATCTCCGATAAGCCCACGATGTCCCATATCATCGTACCTCACCCTCGACCCTTACCTACCTACATCGTAAGGCCTGGATTATCGTCCCGACCTAGCCACCAATGAAAGAGCTCTTCATTCTCCAAGAGAAAATGAATGACAAGCTCCTGAAGATCCACCTCTATATACATAGACCAGGTGGAGTCATCTCCTACAAAAGGGATCACGCTTGACCAACGACAGGCATTAGTTGTGCACAGTGACGCGGGTCCATAACAAAGGGTCACCTCATGCCATTGGAACATTGACACGTGGCACTCAAATGACCTATAGCTCCAGACCAGTGTTTTGTCCCATACAATGAGATCGTCACTTCATATATTCCGTTACGTGCCCTTATAGGTATGTAACAACAAGTCAAGCACAAATTTTCAGTCCTTACACAAACATATAGGTCTGATTTCATCAAATTGAACACTCGTATGTAGATGACGCCCATGTTTATTTCGTCCTTACACAAGCATATAGGTCTGATTTCATCAAACTGAACACTCGTATGTAGATGATGCCCATGTTTATTTATTTTACACCTTGTAAAATGTTATTGTTGTTTAATAGGATTAAATCCTGGTTGCAAGGCAAGTTTCTAGAAAAAATCTAAAATATTCACATCATGAAAGCAAATCTTTTTGGATTGACAAGGCCACATGAAAACTTATGGTCTATGCATACACAAGTAAGAATAGCTATGGATCAAGTACTATTTTGATAACAGCCTTGACACACATGAGTGTTTGGTAGGTACGCCAGGCTAATAACTTGAGATACTCAATTAAACAAAGTCCATGCCAATCACCATATCCAAGAGAAGATATATATATACCTTCTGATATTTTGGGCATATAAGCGATCCATTCCTCCACATAGAAAACCTTGAAAAGGCTATTTCAATATTCCAGATGCTGATTTAAAAGTATTGATCTTGCCTACCCTTAAAACCAATTTGGCCTAGTGTGAGCACAATGAAGAGTCCCAGATGCCAAGTTATCATCCATAGCCTGCTCAGCAATTCACAACATTAACTTAGCTCATCAAACAAGCTTCACAAGCTTATTACTTACCTCAGCTTTGTGGAATCATCTGAATGCAATGAACTTTGTATCAGAACACACATAATTTGAGAGCAACTAATCAATAAGTTTACCAAACTCTATTACTTGCATCCTCTGATGCAACTAACTACTCGATGTTAGCAGCCTTATCATAAAGTATGGAAGGAGTAACTAACCAGAACTGTGAGTTAAGAGCTGGGCCTGTCGGCCAGTGAGACAGCTCAGAGCCAATGGAGTTGAAGAAGAGGCCTGTCAAGCTTTGGCCGTTTATGGCAGGAATGCTTGAGGGTGCCAGCCATCCAATGAGACCAAATCCTATCACTGACAGATCCCTCCGCAACCAATCTCTCTTAAAGCTTCATTTCATCACCCAAATCATTACTTATCAGTGGTAAATTTTGGGTGTTATATGGGGTGGATTACGAAACTGTCAAAACAAACTTACAACAACAAAAGAATTGTCAAGATATACAATGATTTATCGAGATACGTATTATATTTGCTCAGATAGATAACAATGTATGAAATATTTAACAATTTCAAGATATGTAGTGATCTATAACGCTATGTAACGATCTATAAAACTGTATAACGAGGGATAAAAGTACCAAGTTACACGCGAAATTGAGCGCAAATCCTCTGCCTGAAGTGCATTAGATGGAGAAGCTTCACATCCTAAGAATGCTGCCAACAGTCAAGAGAAGCAGTGACTGGTCATTGTCCAACGAGAATCTCGAATGCAAGTATCATTGGTTAATCTTATGTCATATTATGTAGGAATGGGAGTTAGTACTGAGAAATACGTAGCTCAGGTTTATAACAACTAGCTCATCCTAGAATGCGAATATGAAATAGCAGGCGAAATCAATAACATGTAAATGTGAGCGGCAGCATTGCGAAAGCCATACATGAACTTAGCTGTAGTCGTGATCGAGGTCGTAAAGTTTTAAGACGAACAGCACCTAGTCCAGCAACGGGCGTGTAGACAGCTGCTGCAGCCAGTGTTGCCATCGGCCTAGCTGCAATTTCATAAATGTTAGCTGCATAAGAAGAGAAAAATTGAAGATTTTCAAAGCTATGCAAGTAAATACAACCACAAGAAAATGCAATATAACAGGACAACCACTGGAGGTGGGAAAGCTTTGCAAGTACACAAAGACCCAGAGAGCTGATATTCAGGTGAAGCAACAGTAGAATGCATGCAAACTGCATAGCCCAACAGGAAAATGCCCTCTAATTTGTCATCAGGATCACCAAAATTGCCATAAAAGAACACAAAAGGCCCACAGTTCTTCCCATACCCAGATCAGTCTTCACCAAAGATCAAAGAATTGCTGGAAAACAAGAGGTGGAGAGCAGAAAAAAAAGGCTGATCAGAAGGCAAAAGCACGCAAGGAAGAGCGATATGGCGCCTGGAGAGCGCTCCAATTTAGCCCAACCCACTTGGATGTCAACCACGTGTCAACAGCCCATGTGATCCTTGCTGCTTGTAGGAGACGTGGCAAAATCTGAAGGGTGTCCAGTGTATCGAACGGTTAGTGTTAGAGTTGTGTTTGAGATATTGGCGAGAAAGGAGGACCAAATAGGATAGAGTACGGGAGCCCTGATTGGTGAAGAGCTTGGCTCTGCTGGATAAGATCAGAATAAGATAGTTATATCCTTCACTTTTTTAGTTTTCAGGCTTGCTAGCTTGCCATGTTATTTTAGTGGGTTTTTGTCGAGTTAAATGTCTTTCACTTTGGAGCGCATGAATGCAAGCCTCAAATTAGCATGTTAACACATTCAGACATTAGGGGATATTAAAACTTAAAATGGGCCTTTTGTCAAAATGTTATTTTTAACCGCACGCTTTCAACGCTTATGTGTCCCAATGAATGATGTCCATCTGTGACAAACTGTAACAGTGGTTGACGGACGAAAATTGTATTTAACTTTCCCGGCCAAATTTTCGTGATTTTCAAATATCCCGCCGAGCAGGTGTGATTGGACCACAGTTACTGCCCGAATACTCTTATGATTGTACACTCGAGGTTGATTTGACGTCAATAGTCGTAAACTGTAGTTAACTAATCCTTGTAGTTTCGGAACTTCTTGTCATTCATACGTATACCTCTCATTTTCTTCATTCTATCTCTTATTTTGGATTGTCATTCTTAGGTTTACCTCTCAATCTCTACATTCTCTCCGTTCTCAGCTTACGTACACGTATTTTCAACTAATGGCTACACATAATTGGAGACCAAGAGGAACCATTGATGCAATCAATATTTGCAATGAAAAAAATGTAGAAGATCAATCAATGGATACCAAGAATATATCGAAAATATCAATGAATCTTGATGCATCCCTCTACAAAAGGCTCATTCCGGAAAAAAAAAAAAAAAAAAGATCGAATAACATATATAGAAGTTCTTGGAAAGTTAGGATAATGGATTTCAAAGTATCACCTGCCGGTCAATCTATCACGAAAATTTTGGTTCAGCGTGTTTATCTTCACAATGAGCTCAACATTCATGATTTGAATCCAAATGATAGAAGAATATGCAATTGTAAGTTTTCAGATTTAATTTCTTTAGAGTTAGCATTTTCTTTGAATTATATTTTTCTTATGATGTTTCTGTTGGTTTTACAGATTTGTATCCATCAAATTTTTTTTGAATGGCAAACAGTTCAATCGATTGTAGGAATAATCAATGTCATACATTCGAATATCGGTATTTTACAATATAAAGGTTGTTCTCCAAAATCACTTTTAGAGTCGGGAGTTTTTTTTTATGATCACACCTATTTTCCTAATAAAAAATGGTTTAGTTGGTTGATTAGAGCCATATCCTCTACCAGATTTTTCGAGTGAGGAATGGATTTCTCCTGATGCAGCAATTTCAGAAAGTTTTCGATCTAGGCTATATATTGATATTTAGAGTATATTAAAATGTAGCACTGGATCAAAGAATAATAGATTAAGTTGGTATATACCTTTTACTATTTTTGTTGATTTTTTTTCCAAATGCAATGTTCGAAGAACGAAAACAATATTTGTTTGTAAGGACTCGAGTGCTGAAATAATCGCCAAGTTGTTGGATGATGGTTGGGATACAAAACAAAATCAGCAAGTTGAGTGCTGAGTATGTTACTCATCAATGACATTTAGATATCACATCGAAAAACAAATGCTCACTTTGCTGCTGTATTATAAAAGATGGACTATATGCAAAAATGTTTGGAAGCCACTTGATCAAGATTTTGGTATAAACCCTCAAGAGCAACTTCAGATAACAGTGAAAAGAAATGATAACATTCTTGCAATGGTTGAGGTCGAGGAAGATTGGTGTCTCAATCAGATTCGATCAAAAGTAGACATGTTGCTCAACTATCCACAATTTTACCTCAATTTAGTTCAGCTTGATGTGTACGAACTTAGAAATTGTCATTCTCGTCCAGGACTTCGAATTCAACCTCCAACAACAAGTCACTGGGGAATCAGTAGCTGCTCAAATTTGAACATTTATATAGGCAACTGTAATTCCAACCAAGGCAAATTGTCTGATCATCGTGTTTTTAAATTTGGTAAAAAAAACTTCCTTTCAGCATCAACACATTGATTCTGATTCGAAAATCAGCACAATATTTCAAAGTAAATATGTTGAACTGACAATTTCTTTTCTTTTCCTTAGCAAGACATTTTGAATCATAAATTGCTTGTCATTAGAAACTGCAATTGAACGTGTCTTCAAACCCTTAACCTTAGAACACCCCCTTGAACTTTAAAGCAGTACCTAAATTCATCTGGGCATTTTTATTAACGGCAGTAAAATGAGTACATCGTCATACTATAGTCTTGGCAATGCCGAAAAATCGTAAATTTTATTTAACGTTAATTATGTCAATTGTAAGACACTTATTACTGTAGATATCATCTCTAAACCTTATAGAGTAAAATTGGCATCATGGCTAAATATAAAAATATTGTTAGTGTCATGTCAATTAACTTGTTAAAAATAGAAAATATCCACTGTAAAACCTCATAGGAAAATAAACTTTAAATAGCTTGTTTTTAGCCCGATTTATGTCATCAGAAATTCGGCTAACAACTAGTCCATGAGAATCGTTATAATTCAATTTCTTATCTTGATAATTTTTCTCAGATTATTAGTACTCCTGTTCAGGATATAGATAGTTTTTGTTTCGTTTATTTTCAACCATCCTCTAAGCATAAACACAATAGAAAGTACTCTAACCTGCATGACCATTTCAAAAGAAATATATATTGTGGTATCCACAAAAGAATATGTCGCCTTCTAATCAAAGGAATGGCTTTTGTCTTTTACATATCTGTTGAAATCCCAGATGATGAGTGTTGAATCTTCAACTGTTCCATTGATCGAAGCATTTATATCTGCTCCAGTTGGTGTAGATGATGCAAATACTGACATAGGAATTGAAGTTGAAGCATCTATGGCTTCAGATTATCAGAAAACTCTCCCTCGTTCTATAATCCTCTCTAATTCTCTTCCATCTGCATCTCTTGTTAATCAATTAACTCTACTTGATGTCCCCTTATATTTTATAAATAATGAGAGTTATATTTCATTTAATGATATAGAAAATAGTTTGAATTTAAGAAATGATGAAATCCTCTCGATTTTTGCACAAAATTGATCAAAATTTTCTGACATTGTTGATTACACATATGATGACCTTGAAAGTGAAATATATTATGATAAAGATGGCAATTAAAAATCTGGCAATGAGGCCTTGGAAGCCATGACTGAAAAATCTAAAGCCTATGAGAAAACTTTGCCTACAGAGGAGGAATTTTTGGAATTCCAAAAAAAATATCTCCCAAGGACTCGATATATCTCCTCCGAAAATGTAGAGGCCATTGGAGGACATGACATTAGCAGAGCAAACGTCGTTGAATATGATGATTATGATCTGGTATATGGATATTATATTGGTATTGATATTGTTCAGTTTTCTTATTTCAAACACTATGTTAAAGTATGAGTTTACAGTGTTATGTATCATTCTAAATTTATTTTCTTTACTCGTTTACAAATAGATGTCTTTGGTATGAGACATGGAGGCGTCCGAGGTGTATCAACCGGGAGAAAGGGTGTGTTTCTATCTCATTATTTGAAAAACTTTCAGAATAATGAGATTTGTATATATCATTCATCTTTTAATCCATATGCAACCACTGTCATTATGGCCATCAAATCATTATCAGTTTGTTTAGGAGGCCATACGTACGCAAGAGGAACATATTAAATAATTTTTGTGAAAAGGGATTTGGCTATTAAAATATTGGGTTATACCCCCAATGAAACTACAAAAAGATCATCTTCAATGGTCCTTAATTCAGGTTACATTGATACGAGCAAAAGGAAAATTTTAAAATTTTTGGATCCATATGAAAGGAAATTATTCCTTCATGACAATACCATCATCTGAATCTTGAAGAGGATGATGATGATAATTAAACAATTTTCTGTAATAGATTTTTGATATATTACAAGGATCTCTCTTTTGTCATGAATTTGAATGCCTTTCACAATGGAAACTTAGGACACAATGCATTTATGATGGCTCGAGTTTCTACAAGGTCATATTAGACCATTTCATGTGTAAATCTACTAGCATGTCAATCTAGACATTGTGAACATTGTTGCATGTCATACTAGACCAACTAGACTTTATGCATGTCATTGGAACTTGATCTACCTAAGCCAAACTTGCCCTATTCTACAAGGATATGTGCTCAAATCACACACCTTGGATATGTACAATCAGTTTACATGGGTAGAACCCCCAAAATCAACATATATAAGATAGATATGTTTTACAATTCTTCACACTCCTCCTTAAAATATCTATCTGATGTTGATGAAGGTCCTTTGTGTGTGGATTCTTTGTTTTATATTTGAAGTGAAGATCCAAAGAATCCATCATAGCAGCACGCTTAACAAATCCACGATAAAATCTCTTTGATAGAAATCTTTTCCAAATGCCTTTGAAAAATATTCCACCAATCTACCACTATGTCGATAGAGCCTCCTCCATGCTTGATGTAGATTCTGGATTTGCAAAGTCCTTTTGCATGAGGATGGCTGCATAAGAATATAAAAAATCCAAGGCCTCCATGCCTCATCATGATCAAAAAGATCATATAGATCAAGATTATACCATGAGCAATATTCAAGATTAAGCATACTAGCTTTATTAGTCCAAACACTATGAACTTTATCCAAAATGGATCTAATCTTGAACCATACTCTAACTTGATCTTATTGAGGCTAAATACTTTCTTAAGGATGTAAGTGTCCTCATTGGATATTTCACTTACTCTCAATATGCCTCAAAACATGAAAAAACTCCTTGTTTCAAACTATGAGTACTAAACTCATACTTGCTCTTACTCAATTTAAGAGAACACAAATGATGATACAATATCTTGCTTTCTAGATGTTTTGAAAACATAATCAAATCACCAATGACAAGAATTAATTCTGAACTAAAGACTTCATTCAAAACTAGAATAGTCTTACTTGATCTTTGAGATAAGCAAATCTCAATTAAGCAAGATACAACATCAATCAAAGAAAGAGAATCATGGGTGAGTACAAAAGAATGAATACCGCCTTCACTTATCCTTTCTTTTCCATGAAATAAGAACCACAAAGACTTGGCCTTGTTCAATGATGAAGATCTCTTTGGACATGCATGTTGAGGATACTCCTCCTCAAACCTCGACTCCATCACAACTTGATTACTCACCATAGCAATGACTTGTGATGCATCATAAGATGATGTGCTCTCACACCTTCCAAAATTGAAACTAGATCTTTATGAAAATCAATAACATCTCCATGCTCAAACACCTTCAAGATAGAGAGTGTAAAGGCTTTGTTGCCTTCCTTGGTGGATAAGCATCCAACCATGATCCATAGACTTGGATCTCCATCCTTCTTTCCTTCCAAGGAACCACATGCAAAGCAATAACCTTCAAGAAAATTAAGGTACACAACCTCAGGCTTATAGTTGAACAAGACTCCATATAGTGCAGTCCTTCCAATAGCTCCATAACTCCATAAAGTTTTGCATAATGGAAAATACACATGCACCATGAAACTTGAAGAGACAAGACATAGCCATTGGTTACTTGTGAAACCATCAATAAGAGTAGAAAAACAAGAGGAAACTTCCTTGCTTGTTGATGAAGAAAGGTCAACATCCAAGTGTTCCAACTCCATAGGATGTTTTGTCTTGGTAGAAGACATCAAATACGGATCCATATGTGATTTTGCCATAGAATAAGCCACTCTTGACCTGATCTCCTTGACTATTGAAGACATAGATCTAAAATTGAAAACATGCAACCTCCTATGCCATACTTCCTCCTTGGAAACACAAGTCATCAATGCAAAATCACAAGTACTTGAATTCTCATGCACATCTAACTTGAAAATGCCTCCATATCTAGATCCACTTGCTAGGATCTCATCACCTTTCTTTATAAAACAATTATTGACATTGAATTCCACTTCAAAACCATCATCAAATAATTTTCCAACACTAATCACATTCTTTGTGAGATTATGAACATAAAGTACATTGGAAAGTGATAAACTCATAGAAGATGCAAGATTCAAGGAACAAATTCCTACTCCTTCGATTGTACATGCATCACCAACAGCTGTGTATATTGAATCTTTAAGTTTTTGAAAAGGTTCTAGAGAAACAAAAGAACTTTTAGTGCAACTCATGTGTGATGATGCACCACTATCAATATACCAAGATACATCATTAAAGGGTAAAGAGGAGAAGCTAGACATCATGAGAGATGCTTCTCCACAACTTGCATGTGAATCTTCTATGGTAAAATTGGCTTGATCTTCTTGAGTCTTCTTCTTGAAGATAGAAGAATGAGTTGAATCATCTTCTACTCCTCCTTGGTTTGTCCTTTTATTTGTCCTTGGTGAAGGCTTGAGAAAATTTGTTCTTGCTCCTCCCTCTTGACTTGTCCTTGGCAAAATGGGCTTTGCCATAACCACCATCCTTCCTTGAAAGTGTGTTGATCTTCAGCAACTTGTCCTTTTGCCTGCATTTTTCAGCAATAAGAACATCATGCAGAGCCTCCAAAGTTGGTAGCTCTTCCCTGATAACATAAGTTTGCACAAAATTTGAATACTCTTCTCTAAGTCCATTAAGGACTACTTGAACAAGTTGACTGCTCTCTAGAGTATCTCCTATGCATGCTATCTCTCTGTGAAGATCTTTAACTCTCATTACAAAAATTGAAGCACTTTCATCAAATCTTTGGAAACTAGAAAAGATGTGATTTCTAAGAGTAAGTAGTCTTGATGTGATCTTTGCTTCATAAATGTCTTTAAAGATTTCCCAAGACTGCTTGGCTGAATTGCATGAATTATTTCTCTCACCATCTCATTAGAGATGTTCAGTTTGATGATATGAAGAGCAATCTTTGCTCTCTTCTTGAAGTTCTGAGCCTCATCATAAGCTTCAAGTTCAACTTCAGTTCCTAATACTATGTCCATTTCACCATAAAGAACCAACAAAGATTCTATCCTATCCTTCCAAATTGAATAGTTGAAGGTATCTAGTCTCTCACTAGCTTCAAAGAGAAAATCTCCTATAGATGCCATGAATGTGAAGACTTCTTGTAAATTGGACAACAAATGGAATTGAATATGTTTGAGCTTGTTTCTAACAAACTAAATGTTGCTACACTTCTGACTATAGGAATTTTCAAAGGGTGAACTACCAAATCCTATGTGAAATCTTGCAACTGTATTTGAGATAGGTCTCAAATATTCCACCAATACAATGCAAACTAGATCAACCTCTCAAAGTGAATTGGAGTATGTACAAATTTTGGTTCTTTCTTCTTTTGGCATATGTAGAATGCTCAAAGACAACACTATCGACTCAAAATACTACAATCTACCAACAGATCTGAGGCTAGAGCACAATCTAGAATGCTACAGATCAAAGCTACATTAATTCATCACAAATAGGGAAAGTACACAAGCATAATAATGTATGAAGAAGACACCAATCTCGAGTTAGAGAGAGAATACAATTACAAGCAAAATAACATGAGATCCAATTTTGACATTATTGTTGAAAATTGTCACTTCTTACTTGTCATTTTTTATTGTAAATAAAGATCAATCATGAGTACAATGTTCATGATCTGATTTCACACGTGTGGAGCCTGTTCCCACGTGTGAAAGAAAGTACTTTTCATACTTGTAAATATCTATTTTGATTTTGTATCAATCAAGTTAAGTGTGAACATGATATGACTAGTTTTTAGTCAAGCTGACTAGTCACCTAGAAATTAGCTTATCCTTGCATGTGTATGAGTAAATGCTCCCACATGGCAAGTGGATGTTCACACATGTGTATAGAGTTCTAGAAGATAAGAGTTGACCATTTTTCCTAGATTCTATTTTGTAGGGAGTATTCCTATATTCTAGCAGACTAGCTCTTTGGATTTTAGCCATATTCTAGAAGGTCAACTTTGGATAAGGATCAAGGATGGATCAAATGGATAGATCTGAGTGATGTGGCACTCTTCACATGTGTGAAGACCTGCTGGACTGTACCAGACTTGTGGATGTACTTGATCCATAAAAGGATCATCATTTTGCTAATGAGATTGATGAGACTTTTGCATTCTACACTTTTGTGAGATTTCTAGTCAATAGAATTGTGATTTTAATGAATGATTGCTATCAAGAACCAAAGTACTTGTTGTTTCAGGTGCAGGACGTACAATGGACAGTACTCCACACGTGTGAGGCCGCTCTCACTAGTTTATGAAGTTTTGATCCATTGCTCTTTCTTAAATCTAAGTGTAGTGAATCTCGATCAAGATCTAAAGTGCAGAACTTGATAGATCCATTGATTAAGCAACCAATGACTCTTTATGATTGTTAAGTACAATCATTATTGTCCTTTCAACTTAAATTTTATCATGGTATTATTTTATCATGGTATCATGGTATTCATAAGCCTTGCAAAGGTCATTGGCAAAATTTGTTTTTGGCCAATACTAGTGAGGGCGAGTTCATCTAGAGTGATAGCTTGTTTCTATTTGGATCAAATTGACTTGGAGGCTGTGTATGTACTTTTCACACATGTAAAACCGTATAGCAACTTTCATTTTAAGTTACTTTGTGTTTTTTGGTCCTATAATCTCAATTCTATCATTTTTAATGCTTTTTGAAGCATAGTATTGATCTAGATTCAATCTAGATAATGCCTATGACCAAATAGAGTTTTGGATCATTGAAGCATTTCTTTTTGGAGTTTAAGATCAGATCTAAGAGGCTGATTTGTTCAGATCCTTAGATGAAGTGAAACCTCTAAGAAAAGTGTAAAGCAAATTTTTTTGTGAGAGTGAAAGCTAGGAATTTTTGTCAAGATCTAATTGTGTATCATTCAAGCTTGTGTGCTAGTTTGATAGAGACAAGGCTACAGGCAATCTTGTGAGCTTTAGGCCTTTCATAGATCTTTAAAATTCATAAATCTTTGTGATTTTAGAAGAGCATTCATTCTACAATGTCATCCATGGGTGGTTATTTGTTGGAATCAAGTGAGAGACTCACTTCCACAAATTATTCCAAGAACAAACCAAATACAAGAAGAGAGCAAGATTAGCTCTACATTGCATAAAGTTGAATGTATCGTTTCTCGTTCGTGTTCGTCAATTATTCTTTATCCACCTCTCTCTCTCTCTCTCTCTCTCTCTCTCTCTCTCTCTCTCTCTCTCTCTCTCTCTCTCTCTCTCTCTCTCTCTCTCTCTCTCTCTCTCTCTCTCTCTCTCTCTCTCTCTCTCTCTCTCTCTCTCTCTCTCTCTCTCTCTCTCTCTCTCTCTCGGTATCAGAGCTATTTTCATAGCTTGATAAGCTTCCACAGTACAAGACTCTACTAGCCAATAGAGTAATTGTTTTCTTGTTCTGTATTTTTCAATATCAAATTGTCATACTTAAGTCACTGATAGTTTCTCCTATCACTTAGACTAATTCTTCCACATGGATTCCCAAAGGAAAGCCAGTCCTATCATGGACAAGCTTGATGGAGCCCATTACCATCTGTGGAAATTTAAACCGTACTAATGGCAAAAGAATTGTTCGACGTTGTTACAAGTGTAGAAGGGAAACCCAAAGCGGACGACGTGGCAATCGCCAGATGGAAGCTGAAGGATGGAAAGGCATTCGCGCTGATCATCCTCAACATCACGGATATCTAGATCGGCCATGTATTCGAGGCTCAGACATCGAGAGAAGCCTGAGACATCTTGATCACACTATATGAAGTGCGAGATATAGCTTCTAAGCTACATCTCAAGAAGAAATTCTACTCCCTCAAGATGACGAATGGTGATTCTCTGCAGAATCACATTAATCAATTCAAGAACCTGCTAAGACAAATGGTCGCTGTCGAATCTGTCATAGACGATCAAGACGCAGTGATGCAACTGCTTACAAGCTTGCCAAGTTCTTATGACAGCTGGGTGATGATCATCACGACTCATCCAAAATTGACTCTTTCAAGAGTCATTACTATGTTGTTGCAAGAAAACACGCGAAGGAACGAAGCCTCAAGTTCTTCACTGCTTCTCACGCTTTATATACCAACAAGAGCACGACAAAGCAAAAGAAGAAAAAAGGCCCAAAGCAATCAAAGCCAGACCAAAAACCAGCTCAGCACAAGGAACAATTGAATCTGCAAACAAAGAAGAAGCTGTTCTGCAGATACTACAAACGAACAACCACGAAATTCAAGACTGTTGAATACTTCAAGCGAAGAACAATAGCAAGGGACAGTCGAATCAACTGGCAAATGCAGCTACAGAAACTCCACAGCCTATTCAAGAAGCAGATCATGATGCCTTCATGACAACCATCAAGAAGCATCTGGGGACAGTTCTTGGTCCCTGGATTCCGGAGCCACTCAAGAAGATGGTAAAAACCATGAGGATAAGTCCTCAACTTCTAAAGTTGAGAAGCTTTGGAAAAGTAACATGGATGACCTTTAACGATATGAAGTTTAGATTTCAGAAGTTGCAGACAAGAGACCAAAAGCTTCTTCTTCGAACTCAGGACTTTGGTATACAAAGTGCGGTACATCTGGTGGTGTACAAAGTGCGGTACATCTGGACATTCTAAAGAAGAGTGTAGATTTGTGAACGTGAAATATGTCGAAGATCTTCTCAGGAAGCTCTTTTTATATTCAAGATGATGCAACTGCCAATTATGTTCAAGGTATTGTAGCACCATTTCCACAAGGCAAACCAAAGTTTGCACCAAAGAGACACAACCCACCAAAATTTGTTGGTCCGTTCGAATAAACGAGTCTCGAAAAACTGTTACAATTGTGGTGAACCTGTACACTTTTTGTCGGATTGTCCGTAGCCACGAAAACCAATCAGATTTATCCCTTTGTGTTCAAATTGTAAAGAACCAGGCCACAAGTATCCAGACTATCCACAACCATTGAAGCCGCGTCCAAAGTACCAGTATGTTGCTACTCCTGCTGCTACTGCTGATAGGAAACTAAAATCTTTAGCTGATGTTGTTGTGCAGAAGGTTGATGTCATCGAAGCTAAATAGTCAAAGCCAGTTGACCAATGTTGGCCTAGTGATGTCGAGAAATTATTTAAAGTGACTACGAGAATCAAAAGCTCCTCAAAACTTGACACAAAAGTACCTTCAAAAGAAACGAAGAAGATCCTCGAAACAGAAACCTTCGACCAAAGCAATAACAAAAGAAGATCTTAAAGCTAATCTCGATTATGATCATGATGCAGCTAAGTTATTCTCAAAGCATATTTTTGTAGAAGCAAAAGAAATTATCAATTCTGAGATACAGATAGTTGCTGCAGAGAACAAAGTTACCTTTGAGGAAGCGGACGTGAAAATCACGAAGACAAAACTTTTGGAGGCTATTATTGACAAGCCTATCTCAAAAGCGAAGATGAAAAACTATGATATTGTCACTAATATTGGTTCACTTCATCCTAACATAACTTTCGCAATTATTGGCTAACAATAATGACTATCGTAAGCAGTTGGAAAGTCTTTATGCTCCTAAGAAGAAGAAACTAATTTCCTTGCCAGATGTTGGCATATTGTCCATTGATTTGGGAGATCTTGGTGTGCCAGAGATCGACGTAATAATTGCTGGATGTTTAATTGAGAAAGTGCCGATTGATTTAGATTCAAGTTTCAATATAACAACTGAAGACATTGCTCGTCTGGGGTTGATGAATATTCAACCAACCCAAAGAAATATCAAATTGAACGATTCGACACCAAGAAAGCTTGTTGGTGAATTAAAGGACATGACAATGTACATACAAGCCAAGCCTTTTACAATGAATTTTATTGTTATCAAATCACTTGGTCTATCATCATATTCTGTTTTAATAGGACGACCTTGCCTTTATCAAGCTAATGCAAGTGTACACTGGAAGTCCAGAGAACTGAGATTTCAGACTGGTGAGAAAAGTAATCATGGCAAACTGGAAGAACATATTATTACTTGGAACCATGATATATATGAAGGTGAGACTCCGGTGAGTGACACCAGTTTCACTTTAGAAGATTCTTCATATGATCTTAATATATTCTCTAAGGCATCAGATATCGATGTAAATTATTTTGAATGTTACAAGAATAATGATTCATCGGAGGACGAAGAAGAATTTTTTGAAGTTTGCAATGTAGATATTGATTTGAGCGGAAGCGGCAGACCAGAACTCTGAAAATTCTGATGTTGATAATGAGGATATAGATAACAAATTTGAAGAATCTGAGCAAGAATTTGGTGATAAAAATCACGCTGATAACAAGAATAAATTTGTGAAGTCAAGATTTAGCAAGTTTTAGTGCTAATCAACCATTCTTGAGAGAGCGAGTTTGATGAAGGTGATTACTTAAATATTCTGGGTTTAGATTTTAATGTGGGATACAAGTGTCTTTTTTTTACACGTGTGAGAATGTGTTAGACCAATTTTGAAGTTCCATTCTTTGTTTGATCCCAAAAATACCAATTTAACTCTTATAGATGAAAATTTTGATGCAAGTTGAAGGAAATGCATCAAGCATCAAAAACCATGGTTGAGATTTGATATAGGATCATCAAATCAATTATTGTGGCTTTTGAATAAATTATTGAAATTGAGTTTAAGGTCTTGTTTGATTCTTCAAAAGGTAGGTCCAGAGAGACTATAGTAAAACCTTGTACTAGACAAGTCAAAATCATTAATTTTTTGGAGAGGATAGAAAGTTGTTTTAAACCAAATTAGTTCCATTCAATCTTCTTGAGAGAGTGTGAGGGTTGAGACTAGAAGATTTTAAATTGCTTAGTTCTTTTGATTGCTCTTGCTATTATTGATCAAGATTGTGACTTTATCTCAATGAATTGGAGGTAGATGATCAATGAGATAGATCTAACTATGTAGTCAATCACTCTTGAGGATTGAAAACATTCATTTCAAGTTCTTTTTTCTATGAGTTTAATAGATAATTGATAATTTGGACTAGTTTTTCACATTCACCCTCAAATTCAACTTGGCCAAAAAATCATCATCCATGCTTACCATAACAAAAATAAGACTTCTTTGATGAAGATCCATTTTCAAGTGTCATGAACATACCATTGATGTAGATCCTCCTTGAAAACATCCCAATGCCTCCATGCCTTCTTATGACCTTCAAAGCAATCCATGCAAAATAGCTAGTCCATAACATACTAGCATTTTTCATTATGCCTCTAAGCATCCAAACAAAATGGTATAACAAAACAAATGAGAACATTCAAAAATCAGCACTTGATGAAGTCCACAATTGTCTTTGCATCTTTTTACCTCACTACATCACATAAAACATGAACATCATAAAGAATGAAGTAGCAATAATGATCAATCTTACTCAACACAAACCCAAAAAGTAAGTAAGTGATAAAACCATCTGCTTTGTGTTCTCCTCTTTTGATATGAATTGGAGACACATGTTAGATCCATTGATGATCATTCAAGATCATTCAAGAACCATCCCAAGAACTGTAGTTGCCAGGTTTTTCCACAAAACTTTCCTTTCTAAGCATCAATGCCTCACACTAGAATTTTGTATGATTTGAACACCAAAAATAAAGATAATATTCTATTTTTTTCAAATCCTTTTCTTTGATATAAAAAAAAAAAAAGATTTTTTGTCCCAAAGCTTTCACTAACATCAAACAAGATTCTATCAAACTAATGTAAAGTGAAAAGAATCTCATCACCTTGAAGCAACCATAAGATAGAATGATATCTATGAAACATGGAATAGAAAGGATGAAGATGTAGTGCACAGCCAAGTCTTTTCAACCTAAAAGTCTGATTGAAGAATGTTTAACAACTGGACTGAAGGTCTCAGTGTAGTCGTCGTCGTGTGCCTGAGAAAATCCTCTAGCGACAAGTCAAGTCTTTGATTAATACTTCCATCTGCGTTGTATTTGATTTTGAATATCCATTTGCAATCAACTACATTTCTGCTGGCAGTCAAATATTCATCAAAACAAAATAATCTAGATTAGACACTCAAAATGGATTGAGATGCTTAGACAAGTTCGAATTCTACTTTTGGCACGTGTTAGATGCTCCAAAAGAAAAAACTAATGATTCTCATAAGGCTCAAAGGTGTTCAATAACATCAAACTTAGTCTTGATCTTCGATTTCTTGTGTAGGATACTCAAAACAATGGATTAAGAATCAAGCAAGATTGAATCAAATCAAAAAGTGGTCACTCGGATTTTGGACTCTCCCTACCCTCTTTAAGAGCTTATAACTCTTAATAGGCACATAAAATTGATTTGGTATTTATTTCTACAAAAAGTACTCTTCATAAGCTTTCCATCAAGCTATTACACTACTATCTTTGGACCAGATAGCAAGGAAATAGAAGGGACTGAAAATCTCTGATTTTCACACGTGTGGAATTCTAGAATTCCGTACAATCTCTGTTTTGACTTAAAAAACCAGTCTCTATCCACTTTGATCCAAACACTTTTTAGAGAAAAGTAAAGAAAAGTGATTACCTATTTTTTTGCTTGAATTAGCTCTCAAATTTTTGAACAATCAGAGATATTAGCATGCAAATCTTAATTTGGCTCTGATACCATGACAAAATTTCCAGCAAGTTCACACGTGTGGGGATTGTGTCAGCTTTTGGTTTTGCTTTGATTGCTTTGGGCCTTTCTTCTGCTTAGTCATTCTTCTATTGGTGTATAAGGCATGAGAGTTGATAGTTGAGGAATTGGAGGGTTCGTTCCTTCTGGTATCTTCCTGCAGCAACATTGTGATGACTCTTGAAAGAGTCAGCTTTGGGTGTGTCGTGATGATCATCACCCAACTATCGTATGAGCTTGGGGGTGTTTACCCGGCGCTTTTCCATTCTGAGATTAACATGGGCCTCGCCCTTCACGCTTACACCACCTGGGATGAGGAAAAGACTCGTTTCCACTTCCTGTACCAAGGTACCACGTACAAGGTCAGGATTAACGCAGCCTCGATGGTCACCATTGGCATTATGTCCGGTGATCGTCAGCCCATCTCCCATCGCCACACCAAAACTCTGATCAAGCCTTTCGTCACCCAAACTGCACTAGAAATTCCAATTCAGACTAACAATGGTTACCTGATAGATGCTATCACGGAACCCGTCATTCCTCTCTACTCTCTTAGAAATAATTAACAACATGCAAATAGAGAGAAGAAGCAAATGGAAAGCAAATACAAAATGCAAAGAGAGAGAGAGAGAGAGAGAGAGAGAGAGAGAGAGAGAGAGAGAGAGAGAGAGAGAGAGAGAGAGAGAGAGAGAGAGAGAGAGAGAGAGAGAGGAAGGGGGGGGGGGGGGGGGGGAAGCAAGGATGTTCAAATCTCATTTGGGCATAATCTCCTCCTCCTATTGAACATGGAAATATGGTACAAAGGGTGTTTTTTTATGGATGGGGAAGGCCCTTGCCCCTTTCTCCTATTGGTTAATTACAATGGCAAGGATCCTAATCCAAGCCTCCTAAACTAACACAAAATAAATTTAATGGTTCCTTAAGAAAGCACAAGGGCACTCACATGATTCATGTGAGTTCTAATTTGGGCCCTTTTAACCTTTTTTATAACAACTTGACTTAGGGCCTCTAATGTCATTTTAGAGTTTTAGGCCCCTAGTCACTTATTCCTAGTTCTACAAAACCAAATTGTGTGCTCATTAGGTTGGGCTTATACACACAGGAAGTCAGTGCCCTCACACTTATTGCTCTACAATTACAGTGTACTGTGGTGGGGCCTACTAAGTGCCCAACAGTATCTCCCACCTAAATAGGTGACGGTCCCACGACACCTGCTTGTGCTTGTTGTGGAAGAAGGTTGTCGACACATTTATTGCGGATGATGGAGTGCGTCAGGAAAAGCGTGGATAAAGATTTCTTACGTAAAACCTAAGGCTTTATTAGATGATGAGGAGCCTATCCTAAGATCTTCAAGAATGTTTGGAAAGGCTGGTGGCGACCAATACTTGTGTAACCGGCTACCGTTGATAAGCATAGCAAACGGTGTCTCATCCATTGTTTCTAAAGTCCCTGCCCCTTGCGATAAGATGTCGGTGATGCAATAAGGGCCTTCACCAGTGAACTTCAGCTTTCCTTTGATCGCCTTTGTCTTGTACATGAGGACCAAATCTCCTTTTTGAAGATCTTTCTTGTGAAGACGACAATCATGCCAAGCCTTGTGACGTGCTTTCTCTGCAGCAAGAGCATGGACCACTAACAAGCGTGTTTCGCACAACTTGTGTAGCGCTTTGTGACGAAAGTGGAGCGATTTTGTATCATCTAATCGTTGCACTGTGGCAATGCGAAGAGATGGAAGAGAAATTCCACCGGCATGACTGCATCTTGGCCATACACCAATTGGAATGGAGTTTGCTCGGTGTTGTCTTTGTATGCAATTTTGAAAGCCCACAGAGCGGCGTGTAGCTTGTGCTCCCAATCTGATCTGCTTGCTTCTACTGTCTTTGTCAAAATGCCGCACAGAATCTTATTAGAAGATTCGGCTTGGCCACTACCTCTTGGGTAGTAAGGCGTGCTGAAACGATGGATCACAAAGAACTCTTCTAATAAGACCTTGATGGTCTCGTTGACAAAGTGAGTTCTCTGATCGCTAACTATCTCCACTGGGCATCCGAAGCGTACAATGATATTTTCATAAAGGAACTTTGCGGTGGACCTAGCATCTGCTACGCGCACTACTTTGGCTTCAACCCACTTTGTGAGATAATCTGTAGCCATGATAATATATCGGACTTGGGTATTGCGAGCGGCTGGGTGAATAGGGCCGATGTAATCAAGTCCCCACTTCTCAAATGGCGCTTAAGCCAATACAGGATGTAACGGCTCATAATTTGCCTTCGTTGGTCTATGCGCTCTCTGACATACATCACATTGCTTGATATATACCTCAGTATCCTTGTGCATTGTTGGCCACCAATAGCCAGATTGGAGAATCTTGCGTACTGTTACATCTGTTGCGAAGTGTCCGCCTCCCATTGCTTCATGCGAGAGAGACATGATCTGACTTGTCTCATGGGGCAGGATACAACGACGAATGATATTATCCGTCCCTCTTCGATATAGTTGGTCGGCAATCAGCTGATATGGACAAGCTTTAAGTACAAGTTTCTGTTGTTGCACCTTGGATAGTGACCGATTTGGTTGCCCGTTCATCAAATACTCAACTATGTCTGCTGCCCAATCAGGTATAGCATCCACGTAAAATAAAGCAGCATCCGGTAACTCATCATCAGGCTGGGGATCCTTCTATGTTGATTTGATTCTTGATACATGATCCGCCATATAATGTTGCTTGCCTTTGCGTACCACTATTCGAAAATCAAACTCGAGCAACAAGAGTAACCATCTAGTGATTCTCCTTGTGTTGCAAGTTTTGTTGACTAGGTAGAGCAAAGGTTGATGATCAATGTAGAATGCAAAATGAGTGGCCATAAGATAATGGCAAAACTTCTTGACCGCAAATATCATTGCCAAGGCTTCTCGCTCAGTTGTTGAATAGTTGATTTCAGCATCGTCGAGTTGTCGACTAGCGAAGCGAATAGGAAAGTCTTTCTTGTACTCGCCTGGCTGGGTCAATACTGCTCCTATAGCATACTTTGATGTGTCAGTATGCACATGAAGCTCAATTGTCCAATTGGGAGGCCGTAAGATTGGTGTAGATATAAGTGCTTCCTTCAGCTTTTGGAAAGCTCGTAGGGCTTCCTCCATCCAATGTGGATCAATTGTCAACTTGTAGATAGGACGTGCCAAATCAGAAAAGAATAGAATGAAGATTCGATAGTAATTGGCATGTCCCATAAATACATAGACTCCACAAATCATTCCAAGGGGTGGAAGATCCATGATAATACGTATCTTAGACAAATCAGTGGCGATCCCGTGTCTAGATACAATATGGCCCAGGATAAGACCATGTGTGACCCAAAATTGGCATTTCTCTGGGTTCAATGATATTTGAAATTTGCGACATTGTATAAGCACTCTTTCCAACTGAGATAAGTGTTCATCATTAAATTTGTGCATGCAAAGATCATCGAGGAAGATCTCTAGGAATTTCTGTAAATAGTCTTTGAATGCCTTTTGCATGACGTGCTGAAAAGAGCTAGGGGCATTACAAAGACCGAATGGCATGACCTTGTAGGCATATGTACCTCATTCAGTAGCAAATGCAGTCTTGTGTTGATCCTCCGGTGCAATCTTCACTTGGTTGTAGCCACTGAAGCCATCCAAAAAACTGTAGGCTTCCACTCCAGCTACTCGATCCAAGACGCTTTCTGTGAACGGTAAGGGAAAGTGATCCTTCCGTGTCACAGCGTTAAGTGCTTTCAGATTGACACAAATCCGCATTTTGCCATTCTTCTTGGGAACAATCGCAGTCTTTATACTCCATCAGTAACCTCTGCAGTTGGGTGAATTGTGAGGGCGTGAGCTGTGCTCTCACATGAACAATTTTGTCTTCATCTCCTGGCTCTGCTAGATTCATCGGTTGAGTGCGAGCTGGTCCCTCATAGACTTGTTCTTCTTTATTCTTATTTACATCAGGTTCCCGTTGCGCTTTCGGCATCATGATCACCAGGTCGTCCAAGGTATAACTCTTGAAGTTTTCTGGCACATCATGGACTGGTGCCTTACTCGTTTCTTCCTTCAAAAGGTTGATCTTAGTATGATTGGTGAGTGATATCTTGTGCATTGCTTCTGACATTCTTGAAGCTGATATCGAAGCTTGGTTGGATGACCCTTGAGCATGCAATTCAGCAACTTTCTTTTTGCCTTGTTTATTGTTGTTGGTTGTTGTTGCTTCTTTGCTCGTTATCTTCTGTTGAGGTTCTTTAACATTCGCCACATGGTTCCGAATGTCTTCATCCACTGTTGCTATAGCCTCTTCGGGTAAATCACTCCACTTGATCACCTGATTGTTTCTTTGCTTTTGTTGATTTTTCTTTGGTACTGGTGCTTTCGGTGGTGGCATCTTGGAGACTTTAGCATGTTGAGATTTTTGAGGCAGTTGAGCTGGTATTCGTTGAACTCCATAATGCGTAGAATCCATGTGGTGTAGGATCTACTCATCTGTCAGCTCAGCTTCCTCGTCATAGGACAATATATGTTGCCAAGGAACTAAATCATCTTCAACAGGTTCCGGAATAGGTTTCGGTGACAGCCATGTTACGTTTATCATGTTCACCCCATATGAGATAGGCATGTCAAGGGTGAATCCTCTCGGTGTTAATTCGCTGGGTTCTGAATCTGAATCTGGATCTGGATGACATGTATGCCCGGCCATACAGTCAATAGTTGCCAATGCATCCATCCACAACACGGTATCTGTTTGTGAGTCATAATGAACACCCATTGAAGCTTTCGGACGATCAATGTTATGGTCTGTTGTGGAAGAAGTGTCATCAGCTTTGGGTGGTACAGGCTTCATCGCCCATGTGGAGGGATCCACCTTTATTGCCTACTCTCTGTCACCGTATGTGGCATAATACTCATTAATAGCAGGATCGATGAATGGTTCATCAGGTCCATACCATTGTTGCATTTCTTGTTGAAAAAATGTTTCAGCTTCTGCCGCTGTGAGATTCACCTGGGCTGCTTGAGGATTATTTGGCCCTGGTGGTGCTGGTAATGCCATTCTTTGTTGTTGAGGGCCTGGTCCAAGCCTTGGTGCTGCATTAGGTGCTCCTTGATGGTAAGCATAAGAGGTCTGGAATTGAGTTATGTTTTGTTGTATGATCCGTGGGTTGTAGGGGCAATACACAGTGTCGTGCGAGGACGCATTGCACAAATGACAATATCTGTGCGTCAGCTTCAAATTCTGCTTCAGTACCGGACACTCGTTGGAAGTGTGATTTTGGGTACAAATGGGACACCAAACATTGTCCCGTCGAGGATACTACTGCTGATAAGGATCTGGTTGTGGTGCTGCAGTATTTTGAAGAGCCTTAAGTTTTTGGTCAAATTGGACTGTGAGCTGCTCCATCTGCTGCTTGTGTAACTTCATGATCTGTTCCATCATCGATTCATTGGACAAGCTTGTAGATGCAATTGAAGGAGTTGAAGCATGAAGAGATGTAGTTCCTGGTGTAGAATCATCATCTGATCCTTCATCTTCTTCTCTCATTTCATCTTCCATAGCTTTGTGCAATGTGGCATATTGCTCCCGTCTTTTCAGCTCTCGTCTGATGCTTCTAGGTAGTCCCGCTAGGAACCACATAATGACCGCATGATCAGGAGTAAGCTCCGCATTACACTCGGATCTCAGCTGTTTGATCCATTCGATGTAGTCTCTAACCCTTTCTCTTTTTGCCATCTTGATTTTGCTAAGCAAGAGGAACGGATCTTCAAGAAACTTCTACGGCTTAAATCTGGTGATTAAAGCTACTTTTACCACTTCCCAGTCTGTTCATTCTTGTGTCATCTGATTGAAAAACCAATCTAAAGCCGCTCCTGTCGGGACATTGGAAACAACTTCAGTTTTTCTGCCGAGGTGGTTTCACCATAGATCTCGCATGCTTGCCCATAGATCTGCAAGCATCTGATAGGATCTGTGGATCCATCAAATTTGGGCAATTTCAATCTGGGAGATCTTATGATTGCTTGTAGAGGTACCGTTGGCATAGGAATATTTTGATCCATTGGATTTGGCTGATTTGGTCGGATCTCTTCTGCTGCTGCTTGATGTAGCTCTGGATTCTCTGTAGATAGTATTCTACTAGATCTCAATCTCATTCACTGTGCAGATTTGATACAATGTGAAGGTATATGGCAACAATGGATCTAAGTGGATCTTGTTCGGGTGCTGATCAGTGGTTGATGATTGGAAGGGATGAAAGGAACACGAATAACTAACAAATTTTATAGGATGACAATTGAAGTGGTTATTGAGAGATGAGTGTATGGTGGCACATATTTGAATGGAGTTGATCACACACAAAAAAATGGATGTTGTAACGACGCAGTTGGCAACAATGGTGAGTGATAGATGGCCTTGATGGTGCCGGGGTGGGTGGGGTCCAGGGCCTCCCCGCTGAGGCCCCGACGCAGGGGTCTGGGAGACTACGCTGGCCCCCAGCACTAAACGATATGACTTGTATAAGATCGAACATGTATTTCGCACGTCAAGTCACTAGTAGTTTCAATAATTTTTTTGGATTTTTTTAACAGAAACCTTCGCCTGACTGATATATGTTTTATCACAGTGTATTACCACTTTACGGAGCTCAGCGAAGGTTCTTGTTGGCAAAGGATGGTCCAACGAAAGTTCTGAAAATAATTTGGACTGGGAAACTTCGCCACTATCCTTCTGATGGAGACTAACCTTCGCCGAGCTGCTGGGAAGTACAGATTGATGATCAAAGGCTGGCAAAGATTAGGCAAAGATTATCATGGCGAAAAATAGTCTGGCGAAGGTTCGGAAGGCAATTTGGTAGTTTTGAGAGCTTGAAACGTTCGCTGGACTAGTTATAGGTAATATTAACCTTCGTCCACTTCACAGATACTTCAAAACAATGTTTTATGACTATTCTGAGCTCGGCCAAGATTAATGATATATTGGCGAAGGTTTATGAAGGTTGGCGAAGGTTCAAGGGACTTAAATTTCTCTCTGAGTACTAGAAATGTTCGCCTGACCACTTGTTCTCAATATTAACCTTCGCCGACTTCACTGAAACTAGAAAACATGGAAAAGTAGCTACTGACAAACTGGTGAAGGTTTACAGTAAGTACTTTTGTAGATATTGAAGTTGGCGAGGGTTCTGATGGCAAATTCCTATTTTTGGTGAGCAAGAACCTTCGCCAGAGCTCGTACACTCAGTATTAACCTTCACCGACCTCCATGATGGCTCTGAAGCTGAAAATGAAGCTGGGCGAAGGTTGCTTGGGGTGTTTTGAGCTACTTTGAGATTTTGGACATTTTTTACAAAGGTTTTTATTTTTATTTTTTTGGGCTATTTTTTGGCAATTTTGGCAGACTGGCTGGGAAATAACCTTTGCCTGACTAGTTGTAGGTACTGATGGTGTGGCAGAATGTATTGCCAGGTGGGCGAAGGTTGGTTTGAGCAAATCAGAAAGTTATGAGGTCTGATAGGTGTTTTTTTTGGCTCTTTTTTGGACAGTTTGTCAAAACTACATGGTTTTTTTTGTGATTTTTTTGATTTTTAGGATTTATGGAAGGGATAGGGTGCTGGGATCTGATGTTTTTCACCTCTAAATCTCCCTCCACAGATCATACAAGCAACAAATCATGAAAAAACAACAAATCTAACCTCTACTCTACACTAAACTACCCCCCACACATCCATTCCACAAGCAAAAATCACAAGATGAATGCATGCAAGCTAAAAAGCAAGAAAATGCTAATCTATTCCCCGGCAACGGCGCCAAAAAATTGTAGCGGCCTTGGTCCACCTGTCATGCATAGATTCGTTCCCAAGGGAATAATGCTTCCCTTGCGAAGTTAGCTTGCAAATCCTACTCTAACCACACCTACATTAACCACATTTAACTATCCACCCTACTTTAACCACAAGCATGAGAAGAAAGAATAGATTACAATGGGGGAGGTGCTTACATCCTGTCCTCTCTACTCTCTTAGAAATCATTAACAACATGCAAGTAGATAGAAGAAGCAAATGGAAAGCAAATGCAAAATGCAAAAACGTGAGAGAGAGAGAGAGGGAAGGAAGCAAGGATGTTCAAATCTCATTTGGGCATAATCTCCTCCTCCTATTGAACATGGAAATATGGTACAAAGGGTGCCTTTTTATGGATGGGGAAGGCCCTTGTCCCTTTCTCCTATTGGAATCACAATGGCAAGGATCCTAATCCAAGCCTCCTAAACTAACACAAAATGAATCTAATGGTTCCTTAAGAAAGCACAAGGGCACTCACATGATTCATGTGAGTTCTAATTTGGGCCCTTTTAGTTTTTTTATTAACAACTTGACTTAGGGCCTCTAATGTCATTTTAGAGTTTTAGGCCCCTAGTCACTTATTCCTAATTCTACAAGTTTTACAAAACCAAATTGCGTGCTCATTGGGTTGGGCTTATACACGCAGGAAGTCAGTGCCCTCGCACTTATTGCTCTACATGTTCAGTGTACTGTGGTGGGGCCTACTAAGTGCCCAACAAACAGTTTTCATACCATTGCCAGATCGGGCTGATCCTACCGCCCCAGATGGCATCAGGTCCAATGAGAACCTGATAGAAGATAATGACTACGGTATTCCACAAGTCGTCGGGGCCGATACAACACAAGTCCTTATCAGTGCCAGTGTACCGGCTGCTCCCACAGGCCTAACGATGGCGTATAGACTTTGGAAAAATACATCCTGGATGTGGTAGCGGCCAAAGCCATTCTGGAAAGTAGGGTACTACACTTGGCGACGAGTAACACACAACTGCAAGCAGAACTCACCAAGCTGTAGCACGAACTGATTTTAATGCACCAACATGAACAAGAATGGCACCAGAAGATTGCCAAGCTGCAGCAGAAGGAGGAGGGCCTCAACAAATATATCCAAAGCCTCTCCAAGACATTGGCAGAGGCCTCCACAAAGGTGCGAGAGCTTCAATCTGAAGCGTCCCAATGACTTGCTCCCATCCAGGCACAACTAAACCTTTTGGAAGCAGAGAATATGCGTCTGGAGACGGAGGTCAAAGCCCTACAAAATGAAAAGCTCGTCTGGTTAGCTCAACCTACACCAGACTCAAGGCCGCTTTCTCAATCAGAAATGAATCTTCTTCGGCCATCAGGTGCAGGTTTATAGCCAAACCTTAAACAGCTACCAGACAGAGTTCAACAAATATCGGGCAAGCGCAACTCACGAGCTCGTCCAAGCCAAGCAAGCCCTCAAGGCGTGCCAAAAATCCATGGACACGAAGGCCCAGCCACCCCCGTGGTAATTCCACTGCCATTGATTTTTGACGCTGCATAGGCCAGTACCAGCCAAGACCAAAGCCAGCAGGCAGCAGGGGGAATTAACCAAGATCAAGGGTCTGAAGGCCAAGATCAAGGGCAAATAGATACAGCTGTTGAGACGCGAGACCATGTCCAAGGCGCAGATACCAGCCAAAGCCAAACCACATCATCTAGAGGTTCGCGCATGATATCTACCAGCTGGGCCTTCCGAAGACCCAAGTCCGTGGAGGAGAAAATCAACGAATTCCTATCAAAGTATCTCCACAAGTCATCGAGAGGCGGTTGGCAGATATCGTTTTCAGTTCAGACCATAAAGGGCAAAGAACTGCAAGCATTACCTGCCCTCCAACCACAACCAGAGTGGCATCAGCAGTTGTTCAAAAGAGACCCTGCAGCCATCAGGGCCTACGTGATGAGTCCACAACAAATACAGGTGAACGCGCACTTCCTGCCACGTACACGAAGATCCAAATGGGAGGAATGCGGCACCCCTCTGGACAAGATCACACTTCAGAATTTTAATTGGCCGATCATACAGTCAAAATATGGGTGGACTATAGATGTAGATGCCAGAAGGGCTCTCACCTCGTTCGCAAACCATTATATCAATTGCCCTGATCCAACAGTCCGCGCGACAACCACTTACGCCCGGGACTTAGAACATCTAATGGGGATCGAGACTAAATGGGACAATTTTCTCTCATCCATATTCTTTGACGTTAATAAGACGCTACCTTCAGACAAAGTCGAAGATCAGCTGCCAATCGCTCGTGTGTATTACTAAGCTGCGCTTCTGGGCGATCCATGGACACGCAGATTCCAAACATGGGTCGACCAAGATTGGCTGCGAGGAGTCCACATGTCCCTTCACACGCCCAAGGACTTGAAGAAACTGGACCGCCTCAACTTTATGGAGGACGTCACCACCTACCTGATTTAGCAAAGGTGGGCGAAGAAAACGCTATACTAAATCGGCAGAGTGCCGAGGGACCGACACTACTTCAGGCTGTGGGTCCTGTTGGGGGTATTTCCAACAAAGTGTAAATAAATAAAATCATCCAATAAAATGTGTTTTTAGGGCATGGCATCCTGCGTGTATAAGCCCATGGCCCAATGAGCACGCAAGTGAAGTTGTAAATAAAATAATAAATCTGGGCCCTTTGTAATTAAAATAAAACTTGAGGCCCAAAGTCAATTCTAAACTTAGAGTTTACTTTTTAGAGTTGGGTCCAATTTTGGACTCACATGAATCTTGTGATTTCCAATGTACTTTTTGTGGACCCTTGGATCAAGTTGGGTCCAAGATGAATGGATAGGATCAATGTGAATATTAACCAATAGGATTGAGGGGCAAGGGCCTTCCCCATTTTATAAAAAGGCACCATTTGTACACTATTTTAATGCGTAATAGAGAGCAGGAGACTCTACCATTTTGAGAGCTCAAGCATCCTCATTTGCTAATCAATATCGTTGTAATTGCTTGTTATTTTCATTTCCCATGCTTTTTGGTTGTGCTAGTTAAGGTTTTTCCATAAGCAATGACATTGAGCATTTGAGCTAACCTCCATCTCATCTCTCTCTCTTTCTCTCTTACTCTCCTTTTCTATCCCTTTCCTTCACCCAAATCATGATGAATGTTAGTGTAGAGGAGTAGAGTTAAGGGAGAGTAGTGTTAGTGGTGAATAGAGTTAGGGAGGAAGTAGGAAACTAACTAAATTTGGCATCTATGCATAGTTAGGTACCTATCCAATGATCTAACCCTTGTTGACAAGCGGGAGGGCTATACTACGCAAGATCTTCGACCCTACAAGCTTCAACTTCAATTCCTAATACTATGTCCATTACACTATATAGAACCAACAAAGATTCTATCCTATCCTTCCAAACTGAATAGTTGGAGGTATCTAGTCTCCCACTAGCTTCAAAGAGAAAATCTCCTATAGATGCCATGAATGTGAAGACTCTTCACGCTCATGTACTCTACTTTTATTAATCAAAGAGTGCATTTTTGTCTAGACTTCTGATTTGTTTATTTGCGCATTATTACAGACTGTATTACGTTTTGATTCTTGCTGCTATGTTGACACACTTCCTATAAAGACCACTCGACCAATCCTAGATCCCTCCTGGATCTACCCCCCATGCCATGCCATGTGATAGTAAGAGGAGAAGAGCTCAACTGGTAACCTAGACCAAAGTCGTCGACGAAATAATCACTACCTCAATATATAGAGAGTAGGATCCTGTGCATTAGTCCATGCAATCCCCATGCAGGTCAACTAAAAATAGATCACAGCTCTTCATGCATACCTCCTGCCTATATCAGTCACACGTACATGCACTACTCCATATGTCTCAATTAGAGTGTATGGCAAGGTCATTAGTCACCAACAAGCGTTGACGTGGAATAGGCGTGGCCAATAATCTTGAACACTGGAGGGCCGGTCTACCATATTAGGACTATTCCAGGTCCTTAGCAGAATATGGTCGTAACACTTCCGATCCATAACTATCCGTTGTAAGTTTCCGCTGCTGGTATCTTGATCCAGATTTCGATTTTGGACCTCTATCTTGGAACCGATTTCATATTCCTACTGAGATACTAAGTTCCAATCTTGTGTCAGAACTCGTTTCTGCTATACCCACCAATTTTCGACAACAAAAAATAAACTACAAAAAAATTTAAATCAAGAACAAGATGCCGAGGTTGGGAGGCAGCGTTCACATATCCAAAAGCTATTTTAGCTACTGAGCACCAACTCTCTGCCACCTTCTTCACTTTATAATGAGAATGTCTGGCCTTAAAACATAAATTGGATACGCTAAAAAATAAACTAGATGAAAAAGCTATTCAATCTCTTTTGGCCCAACAACTCGACTTGAGCGAAAGCACCATTATTGGGCTAAAAGACAAGGCCGCATCGTTGAATATCCTTCTTCGATCAACCGAGACTCTTAGTAACGCACAAGATGCACAGATGGCCATAGTCTAACACTCTGACTTGAGTGCCATGACTTTTTTTAACAACAATATCGAGTGAGCATATCAATTACTCATTATAAAAATGTTCTTACCTTGGCTATTGTTTGTAAAAATTTTCTATTTCTGATTTTTGTTACTTTTGTGAAGTTTTTACTTGTGCGGATTTTGTCTGCTTTCTACTTTCTTACTTTTTATTCAATTCTAAATGTCACTCCACTTTGGAATTCATTTTTGCTACATACACTCCACTCCCTCTCCACTTCCCCCTCTACCACACATGAACGATTTGATTAGAAATCTTTGAGGCCGAGACTCCAATGAAGCAAATGTTTTTTATATAGGGGAACAGTTGGTCCAAGTTCCCATTCAAACTTGTTCAACAAGACACAAATGATAAATGAGAGATTCTAAAGTGTAGGGCATTCTCTATGATCTCTCGAGTTGATAAAATCATAAAAGGAAAGGACCATTACATTTAAAGAACTTTAGAGAGGTCATTCTTAATTTACTACAAGGCCATGGCTCTATGGACAATGGTTTTGTAAAACATGAGGCACACATTTTTTTGGATAACATGCAAGTTTTGTTTGTTTCTAGTTTTATAGAACATGCTTTATGGACAATAGTTTTGGAGATTATGCAATCTTTGTTTTCTTTCTTCATACTATAGTGTGACGCATTTGATTGTGTGGTGAGTTCGAGCAACAAGATATCATGTTAGATTGTTTTAAATTTAAAGATTATTCTTTTATATAGAGGTAAAACTTGTCAGGTTCTCAAATATTTTAACATTTTTTAGCATTTAGATTATTCTTTCATTTGGAGGCAAAGCTTGTCTTTTTCTCACAAGATTAGTCTTTCAATTTGAAGCGTGAGTAGGTTGACTATATTTCATAGCATTATTATTCTATTGGAGTAGGATACCTCAGTAAAATCTTAGGGTGATTTTAGAACTAGTGGCAATTCCATTCCCCCTTTATCTTCCCATCCAATTTTTGAGCCTTGGGAAGTTAGTCATGGGCAATATACCTCCCCTGTTTCACGCTTGGCCATAACAATCAAATGGAGTGATATAAGTCGATTGAATCCCTTTTATGCAATTGGTTTATTTTTATTGAGATGCCTCTGGCTACTCAACATGCTAGCCTGGCAAGGTCCCTTATCCAATTTTTTTTTCTCCCACTTGGCCCTAGGTGGCGAGGACTTATGTCACCTCATGTGGTCACATGGTGTTAACTCAAAACAAATGCATAAGGGAAACCACCCTTATTTTTAGAATGCACGAATGGATGAACTCCATTTTCAAAGACTTGTTGGGCACTCAAGTATGTGAACACGCTTAGATTAGATGACATGCTGTGTTTCTTTCAAGTTGCCAATTCAATAATAAGTTTTGGCATTGAAACCCATTATAATGTGCTCTATATTAACATCTATCTCGATAAGATTAGATTAAATGGCTCTCATTTTTAAAATTGCCGAAAGTCAAAATGATATTCTTTAGCAAAATTTTGCACTTGATAATAATGTGCTTCTATTATAGAGCTTGGGAAGTCAAGTAAGCTCTATCTTGAAATTAGCTGACGTGCCCTTTTCAAGTTGCCAAGTCAAAATGAAGTTATTAGTGAAATTTTGGTCATAAGTGTTGGACATAACATACTGGTGTTTCCCTTCAAATTCGTGGGAAACTGGATTTGACGTGCGCTGTTCCCGTCAAATTGAAACAGCACTAGCCATGGGCAAAAAGCGAGTTTAGACAAGGAGCGTTGATTTAGGGGCAGGGAAGTTCGAGGCGGATGCAAAACAGTTGAAGGCGGCGGTGGCTCACCACCCACCTCCAGATTCCTTACATATTTCATGAACACGCCACATGGAAAGGCGTTCCCACATGCGCATCCCAGGCCGACGCGCATATTTTCTGTTGGCCTCGGGATTCTCGCCTCCAGGAAGCGGACGACATCTGCTCGGAAACAGTTTTGCTGTGGGACTCTCATGTGGTAAATACGGGCTTGCATCCGTCAAGAGACGCTTTCGCTTTCCTTTTTATTTCGCAGTCAAAGAGGCGCTTCTTCCTTTCTCTTTCTCTTTTCTGTTTCTCTCTCTCGCGTCTTCGTCGCTGCGGTGGGCTTCCTCGCCTCTCGATCAGAGCTAGCTAGGTGGCTGCTGCTGCTGCTGCTGCTTCACTGCATTGTTCGCTCCATTCAAAGGATCAACCTCTCCTGCTTCTGATCCCAGAGCTGTTATCCTCACAAGGATCTAGGGTGCTGAAGAACAAGTCTCTGAAGCTCGGAGCTGATGAATTGATCAGCCATGGCGGCAGGCACATTTCCAAGCAATCGAGGAGGTCGTTGTTGATGGGCTAAGCTTCGGTTTCTGATAGTGAATGATTTGGAGTTGGGTGGTTCTAATTTGGATGGAAGATTTGAGATCTGGGTCGTTCCGGAAGTGGGTGCATGCTGAATTGAAGCTGGCTGCTTGGTAGCTGGTGGGATAGGCAGAAGGGTAGCAATGAGCATGTAAAATTTGAATGTAGGTAGGCGATCATGTTTTGCAGTTTCTTAGATTGCATTGAGAGCTTTGATCGAGCAATTCCCAAAAGGATTTGTGAACACTTTACTCCAACAGCCAGCCTTGCCTACAGAGTAAGAGCCCCAGTCTCAGCCCACAATGTCAACACCAGCATCGTCTCCTAAGCCCTCGCCTCCTCAGCCCAGCTCTCCTCCTCCTGCCTCTTCGCCTCCTCAGGCCAGTTCTCCTCCTCCCTCAGCCTCTCCACCTCCTCAGCCCAGTTCTCCTCCTCCCTCTGCCCCCCCTCCTGCACCTGTCTCTGTCCCTCCCCCAGCTGCTCCGCCACCTATCCCTCCTATTATTGCAGTACCACCACCTTCACCTCCTGCAGTAAACACCCCCCCACCTGCTTCAGCCCCTCCCACCATTCCTACTCCCCCAGCCGCTGTCTCTCCTCCGGAAACCTCCCCATCGCCACCCTCACCTCCTCTTACTCAGCTACCTCCTCCGACCACAGGTAGCCCTCCTGGACATCTCTCCCCACCTCCGGTACCTGTCAGCGTATCTCCTCCACCTCCTTTTCAAAAGGCTCCTCCGATTGCAAAGGCTCCTCCACCGCCACAGGGTACACCACCAACTGGATCATCAGGCAATGGAAGTGGGGGCGGTGGAGTCTCTAACACAGTTATTGTTGGAGGGGTTGTGGGAGGTGCAGTTGCACTAGCCATTATTGCCATTCTGGTTGTATGCCTAACAAGAAGGAAGTCCAGAGGACGAAGACGTTCACCAGAGACAGAGTACGGTTCAAGTCGGAATAAAGAAGGTTTGGTCCATCACTTTTCTTGTCAAATATTTGTTCTGCTTGCTACTTCATTTTTGTAGTGCAAATAAGCAGAGGATTTTAGAGGCTTTGCATAATAATCAGGGTACATTAATGCTTTGCAGCTGCAGCAATGACTACTTTTTTTGGTTTATTACCAAAATAGTATGCAATTTGTTCTTTTTAAAATGCAAATGAACTTCCTTACAGTGCGTAAATTTGCTGGCTAACTTTTCTTTGAGGTTTTACCAGCGAAATCTTATGGTTGCAATTTGGAATTTTTGACTTGCCTTTCTTGAAGGCTGAAGTCTGTTTTGGCATGATGCTTGCTTAATTGAAATATCTCATCAATTAGTGTTTTTGAAACTAATTTTTCCAGAAAGGTACTTGCAAATTTTGTTGCTTCAGTTTTTACTTGCTATACTATTTCAAATGAGCCCATTATGGGGTTCAAAGGAAAAAAGAGAGTGTACTCTCTTCAGTGAGGTGCATTTACTACCAATTGCAACCATGTCGTGCTGATATACAACACCAAGTCAATATGAAGTTTAACTGTCAATTCACAGAATGGGTGCACTTTCGTCAGTCATGCAACCCTACCTCGTTGGATCTGCCACCCTCATCATCAGCCGGCTGAAGGCGATTACATGGAGAAGATAATCAATCAGTGGCTTGACAGAAGCTCCAATTGTTGGATATACTGGCTACTTGCTGTAAGAGCAGAGAGTTTTGTTAAACTGTTTTGTTGCAAAACCACAGGAATATCAAGCTGATGCTTAATGGTCCCAGTTTTTCTGCTCATAAGGGCATAAAGATCGGAATTGTTGCTTCTTTGGAGATACACTTTGACCTGGACTTCTGGATGCTCTGTTTCTCCCCGACCAAGCAAGTCTGATTTTTCAAATTTATAGACTCTGAAATTGCCGCTGGAAGAAGCAGAACTAGGCTGCACTACTATGTGCAAGATGGGGATGTTTTGAATCGTTGGAATCATCTATATAGATGATGTTTCAGAAGGTGTTTGAGGATGGGGCTTTAGTTATTTTGACGGCAAATATATTGCACTAATCAGAAGTGCGTTTTGACAATATGCGAGTAAATTTTTTGCGAGTTTCATTCTATCCATGGTTCACCAATTATGTAGCACATGGCGTGCCATGTAATATTAGCTGCATTCTGTCTCTAGCTACAAGAAGATATTAACTAGATGCAAGAATTTTAATGGATTTCAATGTAAAAAAACACGTCGCTTATGAGGACCTCAATGTACATTGGTTGTCTCCACTCTGTACTACTAATAATCCCCTCAATGTCTCTTGAAAAGTGTTAAGACAATCTCTAGCACATTTTCCTTCTATGGTATTGTGTCCACTTTCATTTTTTTTCTTTTTTGTCATGTATTAAAATTGGTTTTTCATTTTCCAATATCACAAAAGGCCTGGATGCATGAGCCACTGTATCATGTGAATCATTCACAACCACACGACTTTCTCATTTAAAACAAATTATATAGTCTATGAGATAATGCAAGTACCAAATTGTGTAGTCTATGTGGCAATTTAGGTATCAAACTATTATTGTCATGAACAATATCCACTTTTAAGGTATTACATCATATTTTTGTGGATACATTGTAGGTTTGATAGGTTTAAAAATTCAATTTATAAAATATAAAAAAGGTATTTTGACACATTTGAGAACCAAATTTTGAGTTAAAACATTACTTGAAAATATTTTTTGTAGCCTCCAAACATAGCACGTCGACGTGCTAAGTGAAATAGCTAGAAAAAAAAGAATTACAGCCTTCAAAGATAGCATGGCATGCTAAGTGAAACAGGAAAAAAAAAATCTGCAGCCTCCAAAGGTGGCACGCCAGTGGGCATAGCAAAACAGCTTGAAAAAAAAAAATTTACCTTTGGAGGCTACAAAGAATATTGTAGGCTTCAAAGATAGCATGCCGACGATAGGAAATTTTTTTTGCAGCCTCCAAAGGTGGTGTGCCGGTGTGCATAGCAAAACAGCTTGAAATTTTTTTTACCTTTGGAGGCTAAAATTAAATTTTTAATCTCAAAATTTTCTTAGTTGTGGGATTTTTAGCCATGTACCAAACCACAAATTCTTAATAATAGAGATTCAAGTAGTGGCAAACAAAAGGTAGCACACCATGTGCTATCTTTTTGTTGAATCATAGCAAGAAAGAAACTTGCAAACTCGCAAAAATTTTACTTGCAATATACCAAGGCCCATCAGAAGTGAAAGCAACACTATCTGGGAACTTGACAAGAATAAAAACGACTATTTCACTTGTGACAAAGAGAGCCTATTGTATGAACACATGGCAGGGAGCACTATCTCTGGAGAACTTTTTGCAGTTTAGATCGTGTGTATCCATTATGTATGCTTGCATATCTTATTTGATATTAAGAAGCTCCAAAGGTCATATAGCCTCGATACGAATACAGTTTCGTCATTATGAAAGATCAAGAATGCCAAAGAGGGGGACTCCAGGAATCCCACTTGCTAGAAGAAATACAAGAGTAGAAAGAACAATTTGTTAATATATAGAGATTGTTGCTATACATTGGTAATAGGTATACAAAGGAAACAAGGGGTAATGTACCATGCCAACTAGTGAATCTGGAGAGAAGCACATAAGGAGATCCCAAGCCACTCTGATACACCGGGAGTGCCACATGAAAGGGCTAGTGTGAAAACCAAAGCACCGATTTTGGAACAGAAATGTTGAACCAGGATGAAGGTGGCTATTGCTAATAGACCAAACATGAGCAATAGAGAATGGAACTCAAGTTGTATGAACTATTCAAATATGTCAAAACTTTGCACTAGAAAATGGAATGATTGCAAACTTAGGCTAGGCGAATGATCCAAGAAATGCCCGAGGAACAGCCCATGAGTGTCAAACATCAACTGCAAGAATTGGGTCAAATGCATTTACTGGAAGGTAGGTAGACTAAGAGTGCCATATAGGACCAACAAGGTTTGGCTCCACAAATATATCATCAATGAAGCCATAGACATGGGCATGGCCATCTAAGACGTGTAACATGATCGCCTTGAAGAATAAATGGGTCGTACATCTACTGGAACATCGACGGGCAAACGAACTCTGAGAAGAATACATTTGCCTAGTAAGAAACCACTGGTAGCACGTGCAGTAGCCAAGATGTATCTCCAGTCCAGGAGATGAGTGCTAGGGAGAGCCAAGGGCGATGGCTGGTGGTATGGGACACCTGTTATCATCGGAGGCTTGACTAGGCTTGAGGATGTCGACAGCTCCAGTGCATGGGGGTGGGACGATAGTGTTACGAGCTCGTGACCAGTGCCGAACCCTAGAGAACACAGATAGGTCAGATACCACAGTCAGGGTCGTGTCCAGTGTACACGACCAACAGGGCAAGACAGTGAGAGTAGTGTGCCCCAGCACGGTCCATAGCCATGGCGGACCTAACACAGTCTAGGGACCCTATTAGCAAGACAAGGCCCCAAGTGTCGGCCACGTCAGTGACACGTGGCCGACACTTGGCAGTTGCATGCTACCAGTCCTCACACTGGGCTAGGAGGGGCTTACTCTATATCAGGGAGTAGGCAAGGTTGGGTGGATCAGTTAGTGTTTGCCCTACTGTGGTGTTAGGATCTATTACACTGGTATCAGAGCCATCTTCATCTTTGGGAGCTTAGTAGCAGCAGTAGAGAAAGCTATCAGAAGATAGAAAAATTCTCTCAGATTCTCAGAAATTAGAGGAGCAGGGCCAGCGTTGTAGGAATAGCTTTCTACCGATCAGAAGTTTGTAGAAACGCTTGCTTTTCAGATAAAAATTAGTTAAAATTTCTAGAGCAGGTCCAACGGTGCATTTCCAGCCTTCATCTTTGATTTTTGCCATCAAATTCAGGGAAGTAGAGTGTATCCTATGCCTCGGGCAGGCGAGTTGTTTGATCAACTCGACGGGGCTAAGTTTTTCAGTAAAATAGACCTCAGATCGGGATATCATCAACGTATAAAATCGGAGGATGTCTCGAAAACAGCTTTTAGGACTCGTCACAGTCACTATGAGTTAAAGGTGATGCCATTTGGGCTCACAAATGCTCCAACTACCTTTATGACCTTGATGAACAATGTCCTCAGACCATACTTGGGTAATATTGTAGTCGTATTTTTAGATGACATCCTCGTCTACAACAAAACGAGGAAGGAGCATCTAAAACACCTCAGAAAGGTGTTTCGACTGCTCAGAAAGCATAAGCTTTATGCTAAACAATCCAAGTGTGAATTCTTCGTTGAAGAAGTAGCATATTTGGGTCACATTATCTCGTCAGATGGGATTAAGATGGACCTGAACAAGGTTAAAGCCATACTCAGTTGGCTAAGACCTCAGAATATTTTGGAACTTCAGATCTTTCTTGGTTTGGCGGGATATTACAGAATATGCTTAGATAGCAGTTCCCATGACAAATCTTCTTAAGGGGAAGGGAAAGGAGTTCATTTGGGAGTTCGCACAGCAGGAGAGCTTTGATGCTCAAAACAGCCTTAGCTACAGCACTAGTTTTAAAAGTCGTCGACCCCAATCAGCCATTTATGGTCAAAACAGATGCTAGCGACTTTGCAGTTGGTGCTGTGCTAACTCGGGGTGGACGACTAGTTGCGTTCGAGAGTAAAAATCTCAAGCCAGCTCAGACTAGGTACAATGCCTATGAAAAGGAACTCTTTTCTATAGTCCATGCCCTTAAGACTTGGAGGCATTATTTGTATGGTGCCAACTTTGAGGTCTTGACAGGACATGAAAGTCTCAGATACCTTTGCAATCAACTTGAGCTTAGAGGTCGGAAAGCTCGTTGGGCAGAGTTGATGCAAGAGTTTGATATGTCTATCAGATATAGACGGGGGAAATTCAATACAGTAGCAGATGCCCTTAGCAGAATGCCTATGATAAACGAGCTGAGTTTTACTCAAATTCGTAATGAGTTACTCGAGTCCTTGAGAGGGAAAGTGCCAGCATGATGCATTCTTCTCTACTATCTGGAACTCAGTCCAGAGCAAACAGTTACAGACTCCAGAACCAGTTCTCGAGGCTGGTGCCAGTTCATCCAAGAATACGGCAGCTTCCGTTGAGGATGATGGTGAGTCCGAGTATACGTCGTCAGATGACGTTGAGGATTCTGAACCTGTATTACCCAAGTTTGCAAACCCCAGTGGTTGAGGGTCAATTGACTCAAGGTTTCAAATGGAAACTGTATTCCATTCAAGATGAGTACTTGCTCTATAGAGATAGAGTATGTGTCCCCCAATACAGAGGATTATAGGAAGCAGGTCCTATATGAATGTCATGACAATCCTAGTGCGGGACACCCAGGCATACAGAAGACCTATGAGCTTCTTCGTAGGCAATTTTTCTGGCCCAATATGAAAAAGGACATCCAACAGTATGTAACCAGTTGCCAGAAATGTCAAGTAAACAAAGCAGAGCGTTTAAAGGCAGGAGGGTTGTTGCAGCCCTTAGATATACCAGCTGGTAAATGGGAGAGTATCTCCATGGATTTTATAGTAGGCCTGCCTAAAACCCAAAAGGGTAATACGCTATATGGGTCACAGTTGACCATCTGACCAAAATGGCTCATTTTATTCCGACAAAAACAATCGTTAGAGCTCCAGAGTTAGCGAGGTTGTTTGTAGACGGGCTATTTAAATTGTACGGTCTACCTTCCGGCATAGTCAGCGACCGGGACAGTAAGTTTAGTGGGAATTTTTGGAGGGCAGTATTCCATCATCTCAATACTAAACTTAATATGAGTACCACCGACCATCCACAGACGGACGGTCAAACAGAGAGGGTAAATCAGGTGCTGGAGGATATGCTTCGTGCATACGTCAGCAAGAAGCAAACTAATTGGGAGGAGTATTTCTCGATATTAGAGTTTGCTTGCAACAATACCAAACATTCAGCTACGGGATACAACCCATTTATGCTGATGTACGGTTTTCAGCCACGCTCACCCACAGCTGTAGGGTTTAAACAAGAAAAAGTTGAAGCAGCCAGAAACTTTTTAGAGGACCTAAACCATATGATAGAACATGCTAAGCGTAGCATTAGGCAGTCCTAGGATCGAGCTAGGCATTATGCAGATCCACACAGACGGGATGTGCAGTTCTCCGCTGGTGAGAAAGTCTACTTAAGAGTCCCAGTTGACTCTAAAACCCTCAAATCAGGAGTGTGTGCTAATTGTCTCCAAGGTATTGTGGTCCCTTTACCATCAGTAGGAGACTAGGTGAGGTCACCTATGAACTAGAACTCCCACACAGTAGTAAGGTTTTTCCAGTCTTTCATGTAAGTCAGCTACGAAAAGCCTTAACCAGATCAGAATATCTGGTAGGGGATAGTGTTCTAGTTCTCCCATTGGATCCTCAGCAACCTCCACATGAACCAGAGGAGATTCTTGATAGTAGAGAGACGCAGACTCGTCATACTCTATACCGAGAATATCTGGTCAAGTGGAATGATCAGCCTGTTGAGAATGCCACTTGGGAAAGAGGCAGCGTCCTTCGCAAGATTTTTCCAGACTTTGTCTTAGAGGACCAAGACGGTTCTTAAGGGGGAGGGAGTGTTATGAGCTTGTGACCAGTGCCGAACCCTAGAGAACACAGATAGGTCAGATACCACAGTTAGGGTCGGGTCCAGTGTACACGACCAACAGGGCAAGACAGTGTGAGTAGTGTGCCCCAACACGGTCCATAGCCATGGCGGGCCTAACACAGTCTAGGGACACGTGGCCGACACTTGGCAGTTGCATGCTACCAGTCCTCACACTGGGCTAGGAGGGGCTTACTCTATATCAGGGAGTAGGCAAGGTTGGGTGGATCAGTTAGTGTTTGCCCTATTGTGGTGTTAGGATCTATTACAGACAGTGACCCTATGGATGGGCAGATACGGTTCGTCGTCACTAGTATGGGGTGTGCGTCAACCTTCAAGGCAATCGGAGATCTAGGGAGTTGTAACATTTTGTATCAGAGCCGCCGATTGCCTTTAAAGTGCACATGTTCCTTTAGATGCCTTTGCGGTTTTTAATTCTCTAGTTTGGGAATGTGGCTGAGAATTTATGATTTCAATCCTTGTCTCATGCTGATTCTTGGATTGAGTGTGTTCTATGGCTGAAAACTAAATTAGTTTTAGTTTAAACTGTTTTTTCTCCAGCAATGGCTTTTCAAGAAACTTGTTTGTTTGAGTAATTTATAGCTATCTTGGTTTTGATGGGTGAATTTTTATCTTGTAGTTCGAATTATAAAACTTTAAGTTTTTCTTGAAAGGTGTTGTTAAGGTTTAAAAAAAAAGAAAAGGTTTGAAAGAAAAGCTTTGTTAAATGTAATAAAACTTAAACTCTAAGTTCAAACTTAGTTTCTAAGTTGCAAACTAATTCTTGTGCTTAAAAGATTGAAGCATGAATAGTCCTTGCCTATCTGTCCTTGCAGTTCGTATTACCTTTCCTCCCTCTCTGTACTTGCAACTCTCCAAATTCTTGGAGAGGAGTTGTGGTACGTAGGAGATGGGAGGAGGGAGACAATCCTAAGTTAAGTTTGATATCCCTTTGAAGTCCATGGGCCATGTGGCACCTTTTTGTGGTCCCACATGGTAGAGATACTCTAGAAGGGACAAATGGGACCTTTCTTCGGCCCCACTTGTCCTTTTTGCATGGAGGAAGGGGAAGAGCTTAGAGGAGGGGGTAAAGGATTGTACGTTTTTATTTCTTCACCCCACTTTTCTAAGTTGCTTGTTTGTGCTCCCTAAGCTCAAGTTAGCTCATTTTCTTGGTCTTTTGAGCTATAGTTATCAGTTTTTGACAGTTTGGACGCTGTTGCTCTCCGTTTTTCCTCTAGTTTTTTATTACGCTTCAGGTTGTTAGGCAACTTGAGGAGTTATTACGTAAGGGCCATATCCGACCCAGTAAGTCCCCTTGGGGAGCTCCTATATTATTAGCCGGCAAAAAAGATTGTGGTATTCGCCTTTGTGTCGAAAAAAGCTTAATAAAATGGCTAGACCGATGAACTTAATCAAAGCTTTGAGGCTTTGAAGTTGTTAGTGTCTTACACATAGTGGACCCTAGCAAATCTTTCCTGGTGGAAACGGATGCCAGTGACTATGCGGTAGGTGCAGTTCTTTATCAGGATGGTAGACCAATGGCTTTCGAAAGCAAGAAGTTGGGCCCAGCTCAAAGTAGATATTCTACTTATGAGAAGGAACTTTTTGTTGTCATCCACGCGATAAAGATCTGGAGACATTATGTGTACGGATTTAAATTCGTGGTTATGACGGATCACGAGTCTCTTAAGTTTATTTGTGATGCCTCGGACCTTGGGGGTCGTAAGGCCCGTTGGTCGGAACTCATTCAGGAGTTCGAATTCGACATTAAGTACCATCATGGTACGTCAAATTGTGTCGCTGATGCTTTGAGCCAGATTGGAGAGGTTAATCAGTTATGCTTTGGTGAGTTCCAATATTGTATCTTACTTTGCGAGACCTTTGTCGGACCGATGTGTTTTTCGGTCGTATATGGCAAGAAGTCCTGGCAGGAATTTATTTTGATAAATAATCTTGGAAAGCAGGATTCCAAGAAGTCACGCGAAGAGAAGATACTTGACGAGTATTCCATTAGGAAGGGTTTACTATCCCGTAGAGGAAAAATATGTGTGCCAGACATCGTGGACATTAGGGCCCAAATCTTGCATGAGTGTCAAGATAGCCCTAGTGCGGGTCACCCTGGTATACAAAGAACACTTGACCTTGTTAAAAGAGAATTTTATTGGCCAAAAATGAAGGGTCATGTGGAGGCTTATGTTCAAAGGTGTGAACAAGCGGAAAGACTCAAAGCAGCTGGTCTGTTACATTCGTTGGAAATTCCCAGCAAGAAGTGGGAAAGTATAATCGGACTTCCCAAGTCTGGTAAGGGTCACGATGCCATTTGGGTAGTAGTCGACAAGCTTACCAAAATGGCGCAATTTATTCCAACAAAAACTATTGTCAAAGCTTCAGAACTTGCTCAACTTTACGTTGAAAAGCTGTTCAGGTTGTATGGTTTGCCGAACGATATTGTTAGTGACCGTGATTCCAAGTTCACTGGCGAGTTCTGGCAGGCAGTCTTTGAGAGTCTTTCGTCTACGGATCACCCATAAATCGATGGTCAGACCGAACGTGTCAACCAGTTGATGGAAGATATGCTTCGCGCATATGTTTCCAGGCGACAATCAAATTGGGACAAGTACCTCCCAATGGTTGAGTTCTTATACAAAAGTATGAAGCATTATGCCACCGGATTTAGTCCTTGTATGCTCTTGTACAGCTTTCAGCCTCATTCCCCTAAATTGTTTGATTTCTGAACATCAGATTCGTTGGAAAGGTAGAACATAATGGATACTTTGTGCCTATTATGCCCACTTTCTGAATAAATTAAAAAGTAGAATAGGCATTTGTTTCTAAATTTTTTTTTTGCTGCGCATTCCAGTCCGCGTGTTAGGCGTCAGAGGCTGCCACTTTGCTGCGTCAGAGTGGTCAAAAAAGTCAAAATGCCCATTATGTTTCATGTGAAAAATTTCAAAGTTGAAAGTATCCATTACGCAATGGAAAGCACCGGGCACAAGCCATTCTGCCCGGTTCGGCTTTCCAAAATTTTTAGGCTCGGCCCCTTCATAGTACGTTTAGGTTGAGAGCATCTTGGGTAAGTCAGATGATGAGGACACTTGGGAGAAGGAAGACGATTTGAGACTTAGATTCCCTGGTTTTCTCCCATAGAAGAAAGTTTTTATGGGGGAGGGAATGTTATGTACCATAACAGTACGGCCTTCAGTGACGGCCTCGCAAGGGGTAGGGCGCAGGTTTGTCGTTATTGACATGTTTTGGTGCCACGCATCACCATCCTAGGTGGTCACGTGTCGCCGACGGGACCGTGCTTGATGGGACCCACTATGCTATGCCTATATAGTGGTGGGGCTTCCCTTTTGCCATTCACTCAGTCTACCCGGGAGTTGGTGGATGGAGAGCATGTGCAGTAGCCAGGATGTATCTCTAGGCCAGGAGATGAGCTAGGGAGAGCCAAGGGTGATGGTTGGTGGTATGGGACACCTGCTATCGTTGGAGGCTTGACCAGGCATGAGGATGTTGATAGCTCCAGTGCATGGGGGTGGGTCGGCAGTGACCCTATGGATGGGCGGATACGGTTCGTCGTCACTGGTATGGGGTGTGCGTCAACCTTCAAGGCAATCGGAGATCTGGGGAGTTGTAACAACCCACTTGTAGAGAGATACCCTCCTCTGACCTAAAACACTCAAATACTCTCTCGTAAAGGGTCATGACTGCCAAAATGGTGTTAGAGTGGAAACTGAGCTCTTGCAATCTTTGGATAAGCAAGTATCTCAAAATAGAATCAAAGGCCTTTTTGAAGTATACAAAGCAGCAACAAACTCTCACATTTGGATCTAGCCTCCTTAATGATAGATCTTAATGTGAAAATATGGTATGATGTAGAATAGTCATTCTTGAAACCAGCCTGTCCCAAATCTTGGAGGTGTGAGATCTTGCTTTATTGCTCATAGTTGACTGAAGGATGGAACCATAAACCTTAGCCATAACGTGTAATCATGATAGTACAATAATTGTCTGTTCTCATTGGATCACCTCCTTTATGGACATGATAGCTAACATTCGGGTAACAGGACAAAGGGAAACCATGGATCATTGCTTGGTTAAAGAGGTTGGAGAGAATGGGGTAAAGAGAGTCACTGGTGTGAATGAGTTCAGATTCTAGATTGTTGATGTCACGAGCAGAGAGAGAGAGAGAGAGAGAAAGAAAGAAAGAAAGAAAGATTTTATTAATGTCCTTGAATACCCTAAGGTACATAGGACTAAGAAAAGGTACATGTCAAGTGTGCACATAGGAGCTTAAAGCTCAATCATCTATAAAAACTAAATAACTGCAAATACAATGCATAAAGACAGCTGGCCCAGTCAGGATCCAATAGCCTGGAATCATATATCACGATGCCCATCAGCATGAAAGAAATGGTGGATGGTATGCTGTGAGGGTGTGATTAGATGTGCCCTGGACCTCTGTCACTGGATAGGCCGTCGGTGTCATCTCTGCTGCCGTGGCGCTCTGGGCTGTGATCTAATAACTGACTGTCTCTCTGGCTGTCGACATGGTCTCTGATGCCGGTGTACGAAGGAGTCGGGAATCTCGGCCTCTCCATCTGAGTCGCTGCCTATGGGTACCTCGGATCTCTGTCTCCGACGGGATATGCACTCATCAATGCTCAGCTGTGTCAGGGAATGTGTACCATCTAGTCTCCTCCTCCTCAGGTCTGACATCTCTCGGATCATAAGTGCGACACATCTAGGGTCCTCATAAGATATCAAGGTAGAAAGTGTAACTGGGTGCTCTCTGAACAAGCAGTAGTACCGCCCCCGTATCTCATAGTAGGCTGGACATCTGAAGAGGAAATGTGACTCGTCCTCAGTCTCATGCATAACACACATACTACAGATCCGGTCCTCTCGTGGGGTGCCACTGTATCTGCCAGTCTCGATAGCCAGCTGATGTGAAGAAACCCGAAATTGACCCATCGCTATCTGCAGACTATGTGATATACTCCTCAGCAAATAACCAGATACTATGGGGCAGCCAGCCGGATCAAGAGATAGAAAGTGTGTACGATAAAATTCACTCTTGGTCCCCAATGGGCCCTGCCAAGTGGTATGAAGATATGATTTGTAAAGGAGGCCTCTGATGTACTGGTGGGTGCCCGCAGGTAGATCACTAATCTGGATACCCAATGTGGAGAGGAGACGGCAAGACTGGGAGTACCATGAGAAAAGGTGTCCCTCTGAGTGTAGGCGCCGGGATGAAGATAAAGCTGCAACTACATAATGTGTACCCCCGTCCTGAAGATCCTCTACCCTCTGTATGAATGTCACAATATGGAATAAGGCCTCAATTTGAATGGGGGGGACCGCGAACTCCGCCAAGATAATCTGGTGTGGTACTGAGGGCTTAGCCCGTATCATCCGTGAGAGCAAACGAATCTGGAGCCGGGAGATATATGCCCAATCAGTAGCTGTCAGACCCGTACTCCATGTCTCGGAAGCATACATAGCTGAGGGCACAACCATAGTGTCAAAGAGTCGACACTTACTAGTCGCATCTCTGATGTGTGAGCGGAAACATAGTCTCTCCAAATCTATCAGTGAGGCATAGCCCTTCCGTACCCGTGAAATAGCTGCGTGTCTCATGCTGAACGTAGGCCCCGAGAATAGTACTCCTAGATATGTATAGGAATCAACAACCTCTAGGGGATGACCATCCCATAGAAGCTCCTGCCGCATCATGAAAGACCTAGAGGTGTTGAACACCATAACCTTAGAGAGAGAGAGAGAGAGAGAGAGAGAGAGAGAGAGAGAGAGAGAGAGAGAGAGAGAGAGAGAGAGAGAGAGAGAAAGCTTTATTAACGTCTTTTGGGCACCCGTGGGTGCATAAGACCAAAAAGAAAATATGTACAAGCAACAGTGGGAGCATCATCCATAGGAGGACGTGGCCGTAAAATGCTATAAACTAGCTACGAATGAAAGTAGAACAAAGCAAAAGTGAAATAAGCCCACAACCCGGGCCAGGTATAACAGAAGAACTAGTGTCCGGTGAGTGGAGTGTACAGTGAGCCATGATGGAGGCAAGTGGCGACTACATCTGGGCTTTTTCCGCGGTGGCACATGGATAGGAATCTCATCATCGGAGTCATCAGCATGTGCTCGAGTCCGAAAGAAGCCCGTGTGAAGCAGCTGCTGGGAGTCTAACCCTAGGTGATCTGGTACAGGCAGATGAGACTGGCGGAGAGTAAGCATCTCACGAACAAGAAGTCCCAAGCAACGAGCATCAAGATAGGAGACAAAACTGCGAAGTGTATGTGGGCCATCGCGAAAGAGACAATAATACCTCCCCCGTATCTTATAATACAACGGACATCTGAGGAGGAAATGGGCTTCATCTTCCACCTTCTGCAACGAGCACAAGCGACATAGACGACGCTCCCGGGGGATATCCCATGCACGACCGGCCTCAATAGCAAGCTGATGAGAGGAAATGCGCAACTGCCCAAGACGATAGCGCAGGCCGTGTAATAGGGGCTGTGAGAGATAGAGTGGCAACAATGGCAAACCAGAAGGATCCAGAGAAAGGAAGTGTGTCTGGTAATAGCTCAGTCGAATGCGGGAAGGTGGGAGGGAGCTCCAAGTCTGCTGCATATTTCGACAGAATAAATAGCCTCGGATATATGAATGTGTACCACGAGGAAGATTCATGATAGAGATGCCCAGATGTCGTAAGAGATCAGACGCCTGCTGGTACCATGAGAGCTTGGCATGGGAATCAGCTAGGACACATGAAGAAGTAACCGCAACAAGTATGTATCTATTTGGGTGAGATACACGAATCTCCTGAATCCGCCGAAGAAAAAGAATAAGGCGGAAAAAGCCCTCAAGGATGATCGGAGGAGTAGTAAACTCAACACATAGGATATCATGGGGAGTGGTAGTCTTGGCACGTGTAGGAAAACAAGAGTCATAGCACCAAGATCTAGCTATCAATCAATCTCCACAAGACACAAGAGAGAAGAGGCTGGGCGCCCTCCTCTAAGAGAGAGAGAGAGAAAACAGCAACACAAGTAATGAAGAGCAATGCTTAGCCAAAACTGAAAAATGTGACACAATAAGCCAATATGTACTCTACCTACTTACTAAATGTAGGGCACCCCCAAAAGTCAAGATAGGGCCCCTAAACGAAATTAGACCTCTAAGGACCCACGAGTCAGTACATGACCAAAATTGGGTCCATCACAAATTAAGACAAACTTAACATGGCCTAAATAACTAAATACCCATGGTTACACAAATCTCGACCTTTTGGGTCAAAGTAACCTATGGATTAACTTTAGCATAGTCATTTATTTCTAACACCCTCCTTAAATGACAATGCAGAAAAACTGAAATCTTCACTATGTAATAAAGCCACCACGTGGTATTAAATTTAAAGCTTTGCATAAAGCTTCACATCGGACTCTAGGCAACGCCTTAGTGAAGAGGTCCGCAATATTATCCTATGTAGGACAATACTCAGTAAAATGTCGCCATCATGAAGTCTCTCCCGAACAAAGTGATAATGGATCTCGATGTGCTTCGTCCTTGCATGAAAAACAGGATTCCGTGCAATGGCAATAGTACTCTGACTATCACTCAAGATAAGAGTGATTGAGGGCTCGCCAAACTTCATGTCAACAAGTAGTCTTCTCAGCCATAAACACTCCGTTGTGGCTGAAAATATCGCTCTATATTCTACCTCACTAAAGAAGTAGCAACGGTGGGCTGCTTTTTACTTGATCAAGAAATTGCAGAATTTCCATAGAAAAAGCAATGTCCACTTGTAGAGCGTCTAGCGTCTTGATCTCCACCCCAATCTGAGTCATGAAAACCAACCAAACATGCATCATCACAAGCAGGAAAAATCAGTCCTTGACTTATTGTTCCTTGAAGATATCGAAAGATCCTCTTTAACGCTTTCCAATGTGATGTCATCGAGGCATGCATGAATTGGCTCATGAGTGAGACACCATACGAAATGTCCGGTCTTGAATTACATAGGTAAATGAGACAGCCAAGAGCTTTGACAATGTAAAGTAGTATCAAATGGTTCACCATCACCTTGACTACTTAATTTCAGGCCTATCTCCATAGGTGTAGCAACCGGCTTGCAATCTTCCATCTTGAACCGCTTCAAAATCTGCCCAATGTAGCGTTCATGAGAGATGAAAATTCCAGCCCCTTCTTGTACAAATTCAAGACCAAGATAAAAGTGCAATAGGCCTAAATCTGAGGTTTCAAAAACCATACCAAGATCAAGTATTACGACATCAATCTGCTGCTCCTTACTTCCCGTAATAATAATATCATCAACATAAAGCAAAATAATGATGTTATAATTTGAAGTATGATTGACATAAAGAGTAGATTCACTAGGACTCTTAGTAAACCCACAATCACAAAAATAGGCATGTATCTTTTGATACCACTCATGCTCATCTTGCATCGCATCCTCCCAACATTTTACTCCCTTGGCCTGCTCATAAAAATCAGGTTCTTCCGAAACGTCTCTATGAGATGTAAGAGCAAAATCTGAAAAATCAGCATAGTCCACTGATTTTGTAGAAGCACGTGTCTTTCCATGATAAAATGAACTTACTTTGCTGTCCCGCAAAGTCGACAACAGCCACCGTGGGACTGTTTTAGGCTGCTTAACAGCGATGTCTCTTCTTGCATTTGCTGTCCAAGATCTTCCGACACTACGCTTGGCTGTCCAAGATCTTCCAAAACTGGTCCTTGCTGTCCAACAGTTCCTACAGGCTGATTTTGAGCAACAATGGGCGGTTCTTGATGAACATTAGGCTCTAAACTTGATGAGGTGTTGGGCAGTTCGAAACTGGTTGATTGCTGCCCCATATCTCCAGAAATAGAAGATGGTACCAAATCTGGAAAAACTTCAACATTCACACTATGTGGGCTGTCCCTCTTCAAGATATGAGATGGGGCCATATCTAATGAATTCTTTTCATCAAAATGCACATCACGACTAACAATAATCTTGTTAGTGCTCAAATTGAACAGCCTATATGTTACGAGCTCGTAACCAGTGCCGAACCCAAGAGAACACAGATAGGTCAGATACCACAGTCAGGGTCGTGTCCAGCGTACATGACCAACAGGGCAAGACAGTGAGTAGTGTGCCCCAGCACGGTCCATAGTCATGGCGGGCCTAACACAGTCTAGGGACCCTGTCAGCAGGATAGGGCTCCCAGTTGGGTCCCGACGTGCAGTCGGCCACGTCAGTGCCACGTGGCCGACACTTGGCAGTAGCATGCTACCAGTCCTCACACTGGGCTAGGAGGGGCTTACTCTATATCAGGGAGTAGGCAAGGTTGGGTGGATCAGAGAGTGTTTGCCCTACTATGGTGTTAGGATCTATTACACTGGTATCAGAGCCATCTCCATCCTAGGGAGTTCAGGACAACAGTAGAGAAAGCTATCAGAAGATAGGAAAGATTTCTCCACAAGTTTGCAGCTGTTTTTGGGTCCTAAAACGGAAATTTTGGAGCAAAAAGTATAGGCATTACTCTTCAACAGATCTATATAGGAAACGTCAAATGTAGCCATGGGTACCCGATGGGAGGTCAGACAGCGAGGGAAGGGGTCAAGACAATCAGAAGTTTGTTTCTTTTTCTTGGTACCCTGATCTCTGATTTTTCCGGACAGCAGATCTGAAAGCAGTGGAGGAAGAGCTGAAAGGGCTTTTCTTGATTCTCTCTGTAGAAGTACAGTCCTCAGAAACAGCTAAGTCATCTTTCCTTTCCCTTGTACAGTTGTAAATTAGTCTTTTAGACTTTTTTTCCTTCAGAAGTTAAGGTAGCTCGCTTTTAGTTCCGAAGATGACCACTCCTTAGGGACCTGATCAACCCCCGGAGAGAGGCTTCGACGAACTTGAAACAGAAGCCTTGGCTTACAGAAAAGGGAAGGAACCCATGGAAGTGGAAGAACAGGAACAGTTCGTCGAAGAACTCGACGAACTGGTTACCAAGGAGCAGTTTCTCCAATTGGTAACAGAAGTGGATGAACTGAAGTTGGCATTAGCCAATTTCAAGTCCAGTGTGGACGACTCGTTCGCTGAACTCAAAAACTTGATTTTGAGTTCCGCAAAAGGAAGCCTTCCCTCCACTTCTCAGTTATCCCCTTCTCCACTCCCATTAGTTTCGGGTGAGACTTTACGGTCTCACCCCAGTGTTTTTAAAGATTTAAAACCTCCTACTTTTAATGGGGAAGAGAAGGATAGAAATGCAGATATTCTACAAACCTTCCTCAGCAAATGGAAGAACATTCATGCTCTTAAACAGACCCCTGACCATTTGCAAGCTCTTGAGGCCAGTCTTTCCTCAGGGCCTATGGCCTATAAGTGGTGGTTAAATCTCCAGGAGACTGGGCAGACTCCCCGGTCATGGAAAGCTTTTGAAGAAGCTTTCCTAAGAGAATTTCTACCAGAAAATGAACTTGATAGAGCCTGGGAAGCCTGGGAAAGAACAGTAATGGACAAGTCCCTCATCCAATATATCTCGCAGTATCGAGAAGCAATTTTAAAGATTAAAAATATGGATGACTATCAGAAAATTAGGGGATTTGTCCGTGGCCTCAAAGATGAATATAAAGTAGAGGTCCAGAGAAACTCGCCTACTACCCTTGAGCAAGCTCTCAGATATGCTCAAATCTATGATGATTCAGTGGGTAGGAAGAGAGTGAGACAACAACCACTTTCTAAGCAGCCTCCTCAGAAAGACTTTCAATTTAAAAAGAAATTTTTAAAAAGAAAGAAAGAAGATAAATTTAAAAGTGAAGCTCCTCAGAAACGCCCTTCACTTATATAGCCCTTAAAACCAGATGATTTTGAAAAAGCCAAACAAGAACGTTTGTGCTTTGTGTGTATGGGCAAGGGACACACAGTCAGACAGTGTCCCAAGGGGCCTTTCACTAAAAAAGATAAGAAAGATAAAAAACAAGTTCATCTTGTTCAAACTGTATGTTTCCCCAGTGACTCGGCAGCTTCCGAGATCAAAGTGTATCATGAAGATCATGAACACTGTTGCCAGCTGACCTCTGCAATGCTAGCGAGACCCTTCAGCTTTGGGCCGCATGACCTAGTACGTATGCATGGGAAAGTTGGTAACCAGTCAGTAAGAGTTATGGTTGATGATGGGGCAACCCATAATTTCATCAACCACACCCTGGTTAAAAAGCTTAAACTACCAGAAGTACCTAGTCAGCATAGGTACATAGTTTCATTAGCTAAGGGTGAAGATAAAAAAATATGGGAAAGTATGGTAAGTAAGTTAAATCTTGGTATTCAGGGGTACCAAGATGAAATAAACTTTCAAATAATGCACCTGGACCGAACAGACATTGTTCTCGGGAGAGATTGGCTCTACAGTATAGGACCTTTCCTCCACAGAAACTATCAGGAGAACACCCTCCGCTTTCAGCATAAAGGCCGAGAGATCCAGTTGCATGGGGAGCATGATGTTCCCAACAGCCCTATGGTCTGCAGTTCAGAGCTCTGTCAGCTAATCGGAGACGAAGACCATCAGGTATTCTTATGTGACTTTCAGTTTATTCCTGAAGTTTCTATTTCTAGTTCTATTCAGCAGAAAATCAGTAAATTAGAAACTTTGTTGTCTAAATTTAAAGATGTTTTTCCTGAAGATTTACCACATGGTTTACCACCTAGCAGAGAGGTAGATCATGTAATAAACCTAGTACCAGGTACAGCACATGTTTCTAAACCTCCGTATCGGGTCAGCCGAACAGAGGATGAAGAAATAACTAGGCAGTTAACAGACTATCTTGGGAAAGGCCAAATTCAGACCAGTAGTTCACCATGGGCCTCACCAGTCCTATTGGTGAAAAAGAAAGAGGGGTCTATGCGTCTTTGCGTAGATTACAGAGCCCTCAATAAAGTCACAACTAAGAATAAATACCCTATGCCTCGGGCAGACGAGTTGTTTGACCAACTCGACGGGGCTAAGTTTTTCAGCAAAATAGACCTCAGATCGGGATATCATCAAGTTCGTATAAAATCGAAAGATGTCTCGAAAACAGCTTTTAGAACTCGTTACGGTCATTATGAGTTTAAGGTGATGCCATTTGGGCTCACAAATGCTCCAGCTACCTTTATGACCTTGATGAACAGTGTCCTCAGACCATACTTGGGTAAGTTTGTAGTCGTATTTTTAGATGACATCCTCGTTTACAGCAAAACGAGGAAGGAGCATCTAAAACACCTCAGAAAGGTGTTTCGACTGCTTAGAAAGCATAAGCTCTATGCTAAACAATCCAAGTGTGAATTCTTCGTTGAAGAAGTAGCATATTTGGGTCACATTATCTCTTCAGATGGGATTAAGATGGACCCAAATAAGGTTAAAGCCATACTCAGTTGGCTGAGACCTCAGAATATTTTGGAACTTCAAATTTTTCTTGGTCTAGCGGGATATTACAGACGATTTGTCAAGGAATATGCTCAGATAGCAGTCCCTATGACAAATCTTCTTAAGGGGAAGGGAAAGGAGTTCATTTGGGAGTCCGCACAGCAGGAGAGCTTTGATGCTCTCAAAACAGCCTTAGCTACGGCACCAGTTTTAAAGGTCGTCGACCCCAATCAGCCATTTGTGGTCGAAACAGATGCTAGCGACTTTGCAGTAGGTGCTGTGCTAACTCAGGGCGGATGACCAGTTGCGTTCGAGAGTAAAAAACTCGAGCCAGCTCAGACTAGGTATAGTGCCTATGAAAAGGAACTCTTTTCTATAGTCCATGCCCTTAAGACTTGGAGGCATTATTTGTATGGTGCCAACTTTGAGGTCCTGACAGACCATGAGAGTCTCAGATACCTTTGCAATCAACCTGAGCTTAGAGGTCGGAAAGCTCGTTGGGCAGAGTTGATGAAAGAGTTTGACATGTCTATCAGATATAGACGTGGAAAATTCAATACAGTAGCAGATGCCCTTAGCAGAATGCCTATGATAAACGAACTGAGTTTTACTCAGATTCGTAATGAGTTACTCGAGTCCTTGAGAGGGAAATGCCAGCATGATGCATTCTTCTCTACTATCTGGAACTCAGTCCAGAGCAGACAGTTACAGACTCCAGAACCAGTTCCCGGGGCTGGTGCCAGTTCATCCAAGAATACGGCAGCTTCCGTTGAGGATGATGATGAGTCCGAGTATACGTCGTCAGATGACGTTGAGGATTCTGAGCCTGTATTACCCAAGCAAACCCCAGTGGTTGAGGGTCAGTTGACTCAAGGATTCAAATGGAAACAGTATTCCATTCAAGATGAGTACTTGCTCTATAGAGATAGAGTATGTCCCCAATTCAGAGGATTATAGGCAGCAGGTCCTATATGAATGTCATGACAATCCTAGTGCGGGACACCCAGGCATACAGAAGACCTATGAGCTTCTTCGTAGGCAATTTTTCTGGCCCAGTATGAAAAAGGACGTCCACTAGTATGTAACCAGTTGCCAGAAATGTCAAGTAAATAAAGCAGAGCGTTTAAAGGCATGAGGGTTGTTGCATCCCTTAGAAATACCAGCTGGTAAATGGGAGAGTATCTCCATGGATTTTATAGTAGGCCTGCCTAAAACCCAAAAGGGTAATGACGCTATATGGGTCACAGTTGACCGTCTGACCAAAATGGCTCATTTCATTCCGACCAAAACAACCGTTAGAGCTCCAGAGTTAGCGAGGTTATTTGTAGACGGGCTATTTAAATTGTACGGTCTACCTTCCGGCATAGTCAGCGACCTGGACAGTAAGTTTACTGGAAATTTTTGGAGGGCAGTATTCCATCATCTCCATACTAAACTTAATATGAGTACCACCGACCATCCACAGACGGATGGTCAAACAGAAAGGGTAAATCAAGTGCTGGAGGATATGCTTCGTGCATACGTCAGCAAGAAGCAGACTAATTGGGAGGAGTATCGCTCGATATTAGAGTTTGCTTATAACAGTACCAAACATTCAGCTACGGGATACAGCCCATTTATGCTGATGTACGGTTTTCAGCCATGCTCACCCACAGCTGTAGGGTTTAAACAAGAAAAAGTCTAAGCAGCCAGAAACTTTTTAGAGGACCTAAACCAGATGATAGAACATGCTAAGCGTAGCATTAGGCAGTCCCAGGATCGAGCCAGGCATTATGCAGATCCACACAGACGGGATGTGCAGTTCTCCACTGGTGAGAAAGTCTACTTGAGAGTCCCAGTTGACTCTAAAATCCTCAAATCAAGAGTGTGTGCTAAGTTGTCTCCAAGGTATTGTGGTCCCTTTACCATCAGTAGGAGACTAGGCGAGGTCACCTATGAACTAGAACTCCCACACAACAGTAAGGTTTTTCCAGTCTTTCATGTAAGTCAGTTACGAAAAGCCTTAACCAGATCAGACAATCTGGTAGGGGACAGTGTTCTAGTTCTCCCATTGGATCCTCAACAACCTCCACATGAACCAGAGGAGATTCTTGATAGTAGAGAGACGCAGACTCGTCATACTCTATACCGAGAATATCTGGTTAAGTGGAATGATCAGCCTGTTGAGAATGCCACTTGGGAAAGAGGCAGCGTCCTTCGCAAAATTTTTCCAGACTTTGTCTTAGAGGACCAAGACGGTTCTTAAGTGGGAGGGAGTGTTACGAGCTCGTAACCAGTGCCGAACCCAAGAGAACACAGATAGGTCAGATACCACAGTCAGGGTCGTGTCCAGCGTACATGACCAACAGGGCACGACAATGTGAGTAGTGTGCCCCAGCACGGTCCATAGTCATGGCGGGCCTAACACAGTCTAGGGACCCTGTCAGCAGGATAGGGCTCCCAGTTGGGTCCCGACGTGCAGTCGGCCACGTCAGTGCCACGTGGCCGACACTTGGCAGTAGCATGCTACCAGTCCTCACACTGGGCTAGGAGGGGCTTACTCTATATCAGGGAGTAGGCAAGGTTGGGTGGATCAGAGAGTGTTTGCCCTACATAGGATCTATTACACTATAGCCTTTGCTTTCACTACTATAGCCAACAAAAATGCATTTAACTCCTTTATTCTCAAGCTTTGTACGAAGTTTATCCGGAACAAAAACATAAGCCGTACAACCAAAAATGTGAAATTGAGAGATTGAAGGCTTCTTCCCATACCAAACTTCATAGGGAGTTAATACTTTCAATGCTTTAGTAGGACAACGATTGCTTATGTATGCTGCCGTTATAACCACGTCAGCCCAAAACTTGTGAGGCAGCCCCTTCGCTTTGAGCATGCAACGGGCCATCTCCATAAGTGCGCGATTCTTTCGCTCGGCAACACCATTTTGTTGAGGCGTATAGGGAGTTGTCATTTGATGTAGAATTCCCTTCTCTCGAAGAAATGCACCGAATGTAGTCTTGATGTATTCCCCTCCACGATCGGTGCGTAAGGTCTTCAAAGAATGCCCAAACTGATTTTCCACCATCGCTAGAAAATCTTTGAAATGCTAAAAAACTTTCGATTTAATATGAGAGATCCATGTAAAACGGGAAGAGTCATCAATAAAAGTCACAAAATTGATGCACTTTCCAATGGACTGATCCTCATTGGACCACAAACATCACTATGAACCAAATCAAATTATCAAGAACCCTTATAGTTCTATCAATTGGAAAAGGTTTCCTTCGAAACTTTCCAAGTATGCACCCCTCGCATACATGCCCTTCCGGCTGCTCAATAGTAGGAATATCTTCTACCATATTAAATGTCTTCAGCTTCTTCAAACTTGCAAAGCTGAGATGTCCAAACCTTGCGTGCCACAATTCAGCCAACTCCAATGATTGTGATGTAGAAGCAACAAGACATGTAGAGGGAAATTCTTCGCTCATAGGTATCCATAATGAATAAGCCAGCTGTATTGTTCCCGAAACAATAATAAAGAGAGATCGTTTAGGATCCTTGACAAGACACTTATCTTCTTTGAACTCAACAACTAGTCCTTGCTTCAACATAGTTGAAATTGAAAGAAGATTCTTCTTGATTCTCGGAACATAAAGCACATGCTTAATGTACTTTTCTTCACCATTAGGCAGAATGATGGCTACAATTCCAATTCCATGAACAAAATAAAATGCATTATTCACACATTGTACCTTGCTTCCATTTTGCACTTTCACTAATTTAATGAATGCTTCTTTGCGAGAAGTCATATGACGAGTAGCACCACTATAAATCACCCATTCAATGGGCTGAAAATCAGCAACTTGCAAAACAGAACCTGAATTCCTCATAGATGTAGAAGTACTAGTAGAAGCAATATTAGACACAAAAGCACAGTCTTGGTTGAAGAGATCACCACTAGCTTCAAGCTCTTGCTCCAAAGTAGCAAGTGAAGCACTAGTATCAATTCCTTTGCTCTACTCTTTCGCAAGCTTCTTCTTACAATCTTTGATGAAGTGCCCATACTTCTGCAATAATGACACTTCCCTTTCTTCTTTTGAGTGTTGACATTTTGACCTCCAATGGGCTTTTGCTCATCTTTGGAAGGAGGCTTCCCCTTTCCTTTTATCTTGCCTTTGCCCTTGCCTTTCGTGAAGAAAGCTTGATCTTGTTGAGTGTCACCCGCAAAATTTTGCCTCGTTTGCTCCTCTTGAAGAAGCAGCCCAACAAGTTCATCAAAGGAGAGTTGATGTCCCATAAGAGATGCTCAAAGATAAAAGAAATGGAAGATAAGAGGAAGGTAATGAGTTGAGAGTAATGGAAACAAATTGAGCATCCTCAATCATCTCATCAATATTGAGAAGCTCCTCACGAAGATCCTTGATCTTCGTCAAGTGATTGGTCACTTGATCCCCTTCTTGCATCTTCAACAAAGAAAGTTGATTTCTGAGATACACCACTCTTGCTGGATTTTTGACTCTATACATGGTATAAAGTGTATCCCACGCACTTTTAGATGTCTTACAAGACCTAATATGAGGTAAGATAAATCTTTTCACAGCAAGAGCAACCATAGAATGTGCTTGTGCATCCCTTCTATCCCACTTCTTTTGTTCTTCCGAAGATGTAGAAGATGATGTTGATGATGATGATCCACGAGGTGTAGAAGGTGCCAAAGAAGGAGGCCTTTCCTCATCACCATTGACCAAATCCCACAGCCCTTTCGCTATGAGGAGCCCCAAATGTCAAGATAGGGCCCCTAAACCAAATTAGACCTCTAAGGACCTAGTGCGATAGTTGTGGACATTCATGGCATCACCTGCTTTCAGAATGGGGTGAAGGAGATTGGTGGCTCAAGGTAAGGGGAACCATCAACGACAGAGCAGTTGAAACAGCGGGCCAGGAAAGGGGAGGCGAGTTTGGCAACTGGTTTGAGGAGCTCGGCTGAAAGGAAGTCAATGTCAGACGATTGTTCTTGAGTTTGCAGATGGTGGCTTCAATCATGTTAGGAGCAAAGAGGTCACAGTGGGTAGGACGAGAAGAGAGAGAGAGAGAGAGAGAGAGAGAGAGAGAGAGAGAGAGAGAGAGAGAGAGATAACAAAACAACAACACTCAGCTTAATTAATAAGTTCTTCAAAGAAGTAACTTTAACCTTAGTTATGTCTACTTTCAGCTGTAAAGTGACTCATCAAAAATTTAATCAATTGAAAGAGACAAACTCCCTGTGCATAGGTCTGCTGGTAATTTAGAGTTTGTAAGTGCATTCTTTGCAGCCGGCGGGCACCCCCTTTTTCAGCCTGGTATTTATCTTATACAAGTCTCCTTCCTTCCTGCGCTGAACAATCGGGTGTGCTGACTTAGATTTCTCTTAACTTTGGGATGATATAAAGTATGGTTTTTCAAATTGCATTTCATGTTCTGCAGGTCCCTGTTACCCAATTCCCCATACATGACTGAATTCGTCAACTCTTAGTGCATTATGATGTGGTGTGGACCTTATAGTTGTCCATGCATAAAAATGACAAGGTACCTCTACAGCTTGTTAAGAAATGTGTCCAATCCCTAGGACCAAAACTCCGATGCTTAAATTTCTGTAGGAGTGGGGAACTCTGAAGAGTTGACAATTCAACAGGGCCTCCTCATGGTGTCTCTAGATGCATTACTATTCAAAGGGATGTTTTATCATCAGTGGTCACGCAAACACATGAGTCTTGATTTTGTATGATGAATACAGCTTCTTCTTCCTTGCAAAAATAACTTATCCAATCTCATATCGTCTACTTTTCAGCAAATTTACCTGCTTATGTGTTTCAAACTGAACCCCCCCATATTATTGATAACTACAATAAGCTCAAGTTTGTGTGAAGAATGATTGAACCAGTATTTGTTATAATGGTCGGGACCAGGCTTAAAGATGAAGAAGATCTATGCTCTATGATATGGTGTCTGCATCCGCTTCTTCATTTAAAAATTTGACATATTGGTAACCGCTTTAAGCTCAAGTTTGTGTGAAGAATGATTGAGTCCAGAGTTGTTATTGATGGTTGAAAGTGCACTGGGCAAGGTTAAAGTTCAAGAAAATACATGCTCTGAGATGTGGCATGTCTGTATTTTGATCATTTATTGTGCAACTATTTGTTGGCATGGCATCATTTCAGTCTAGAATAGCTGTTTATAAGTGCCAACGGCAAGCAGCACTGAGATCTTAAAACCTCTGTGCACCACAGAGTACATAATCTTCTGATAGTCAAAGGTATAGGAATGTAAACTGGTCTATTTGAGTGATTGTCATCTGTTTACTAAGACAATTGTCTGCATAAAATACTATTGTGTATGATCTGATGGCCCAGTGAATTTCAATCACATTGATGTTGTTCCTGGTGGTTTTACTGTCCTTAAGGTGGTTTGTATGAAGCTGGAAGAAGGCCAAGGTTTGACTCGCCGTATTCCTCTTCGGAAGTGCCTGGAAAACCTTACAATCCACCACCACCACCTCCATTGCCTCCACATTTACTAAGGCAGAATCCTAATGCTGTACAAACACGTCTAACAGGGCCTGTCTATGATAGTGGAAGTACTACAGATGTGCCGCTATCGCCACCTCCACCACCAAAATATTCAGGAGGATCTCCAAACCTTGGAATCTCAAAGTCAAGCTTCACATATGCAGAATTGGAGCAAGCTACAAATGGGTTTTCAAGAGCCAATTTGTTGGGGGAGGGAGGTTTTGGTTTTGTTTTCAAGGGATTTTTGTCAGATGGTAAGGTAGTCGCTGTAAAGCAGCTGAAAGTAGGAGGGGGACAAGGTGAGCGCGAGTTTCAAGCAGAAGTTGAGATTATTAGTCGTGTCCACCATCGCCATCTTGTATCATTGGTTGGCTACTGCATTGCTGATAGTCAGCGGATGCTTGTGTATGATTTTGTGCCCAATGGCACACTTGAATATCATCTCCATGGTACGCTTTCCAAGCTTTTGAGGATGAATAATTGACAAATTCTTTGTTGCTTGTTGGTAAAAAGCAATGTCTTCGTTATCTTAGAAGCGTATGAATTTAGGCAAGGGAAGACCCGTAATGGATTGGACAACACGTGTGAGGATTGCTGTTGGAGCTGCCCGTGGACTTGCTTATCTTCATGAGGATTGTAAGTGACCATTACATACACACAATTTTTTGACCTTAAAGTCAGCCTTTGTATCCACATTAGTCTTTTGCTTGCTTTTGTATGCCTAGCTTCAAGTTTTTGTTTGAACTTTGAAGGTCATCCCCGAATTATTCATCGCGACGTCAAATCCTCCAACATTCTTCTAGACGACCAGTTTGAAGCACAGGTGTGACTTATTTTTTGCTTTTATATCTTAGTTTCGTAAAAGATGCATATGTGCCTGGTAGTATTCATGCAGATATGGAAGCCTTTGCACAAAATTACTCCTGTTGTGATGGCCTCTCACAGATTTATACTGCCTCTGATAGTACTAGAGTGGGCATCTTTGAACCAGGTTTCTGATTTTGGATTAGCAAAACTTGCATCTGATACACATACTCATGTGACGACACGAGTAATGGGGACTTTTGGGTGCGTATGCAAGTTTCACATGCGAGAGCCAGTTGGCCTGTATTTTGTGTTGACTGATCTGTGAAGCTTGCTTGGTAGTGTTTTTGGTTCATAGAACTTATCCTGGACTTGATTTCCTTTCTATGACAGATATTTGGCTCCTGAGTATGCATCAACTGGAAAGCTTACAGACAAGTCTGATGTTTACTCATTTGGTGTGGTGTTACTGGAATTGCTGACCGGTCGAAAGCCTGTTGATTCATTTGGCCCATTAGGTGATGAAAGTCTAGTTGAATGGGTGAGTGTAAATTGATGCTAATCGTCTTAAGGCTTGCATTTTATGAGGCATTGCTTCATGGATTGTTTTTCAACACTTTTCAACACTGGATGATTGTCTCCGTAGCATCATCGCCAATTGTAGCCCCATGTTCAAGGTAATTGCCGTGAGATGGCCTGAAATTGCAAACCATTATGAGTTTTGGCAAACAATGAAAATAGCTCTTGGATCATGGATTTTTGCTAGTGCTTTACAAGCACATGGATAATAAAGGCCTTACAACGTTGTAATAAAGGTCTCAAGTTTTCCTAGTATGTTCTAGAAGCTTGTATTAAAGGCCTTAAGTTTTCCTAGTATGGTGATGCAGGCTCGCCCTTTACTCTCCGAAGCACTTGAAGATGGCATTGTGGAAGGTCTAATTGATCCAAGGCTAGGTAAGAATTACAATGAAAAGGAATTGAAACGTATGATTGAAGCAGCTGCAGCTTGCGTTCGCCATTCTGCACACAAACGCCCAAGACTGGGACAGGTCAAACATATCTCGTCCTTTTTTCTAACTTCAATGTTTGCATGGAATCTCATTCGAAGAGGAGATAATATGGCAGCTAAGTTTATCTTGCTAGCATTTTACAACTTAGAAAAAACTTCAAACAGTTTTTATTTTGAGCAAGAAATTACTATGGCATAGCTGTTTGCTACTGACCCATTATTCAAACCATATGTATTTTGACACTTTTCAGGTTGTTCGTGCTCTGGAAGGGGATGCTGCAGATCTAAACTACGGAACGAGACCTGGTCACAGTTCAAAGTACGACTCACCTTTTGGTAGTGTAGACTATGACAGTACACAGTATAATTCTGATCTTAAAAAGTTCAAGAAAATGGCACTCGCTGGAAGTCAAGAATATGGCAGTGAATACAGCGGTGCAACAAGTGAATATGGGGTGAACCTCTCTGCTTCGAGTAGTGAATATCAAAGCAGCAAAGAGATAGAAAGGAAGTCAATGGCTGTCAATAAAACAGGGGAATCGGGATCTGGTGAAAAAAAATCATTTTTGAAGGATTAGCAGTCACCTAAATCCATGCATGTTCCTTGCATTGTCATTGGTACTGGAATCATGCAGCTTTATACCATGGTGGCTGCATCAATGCAAGTCATTTTTTGATCGTACCAAATCAAAACTCCTAATTTTCAAGAGCGTGCAATACACCAAATGTTAATCAAAGCAGGCCAATTTTACACAATCAATTATATTTGGGGTAGGTACTCGCGTTTAAGCAAGTTTTGATACATATCATTAAAAACTTGACATTTTGGAGCTAAAATAAATCCATTTATTCTTTAGGAGTGAAAAGCTGAGTGTCAAATAATCTGACTTTCAACTTGTGCTGAGTGAATACAACCTTAGGTTGCTAATTTTCGCGTGCTGTTAAAATCTATGATATTCTGATATTTATTGGTTGCAATACTCTCTCTCTCTCTCTCTCACACACACACACACACACACACACACACACACACAGGAATTTGTATGGAGTGCTTTGAGATGACATTGATAGCACATACTGTTGTGAAAGGACTAACAAAGTTATCTCTATAATTCCTCACATCAGACCGACAGACAGAAAAGGCATATGGCATGTCAAGAAAATACTCGTTTTACAATAGAGACTATGGGAAAACGTAAGTTTGGTGTAATTGCCATATCTACTAGTGAGGAAGAAGGTCAGGGGCCAACAAGGAGGACATGAAAAATGAATGACTGATGGACTTATTAGCATTCTTTCACATTCAATAAGCCAGTATGATTTTGTTTGCATATAACACTTTTATTGATGGGATGTCTCGCAGGAAAACCTGTTGAAAAGGCTTGCTCACTCCCCCCCCCCCCCCCCCCTTCTGCACAATGAGTGTACTTTGGTATTTATGTTTGTTTGGAGTGAAAAATCATCGCAAAGCTGCTCCCCAAGGTTGTCCTACACTCCATTGAAAGGAAGAAATCCATTGATCCTACTCTCCTAGCATGGGTGGAAGTTCTGAGCCATGTGCCCACACGTGGATGGCATCCATGCAGGCCTCCGCTGTGAGCAACAATGCCTGACAAATTTGCAAAAATGATCAACTTTGTCTTAAAGAACCATTTTTTATATGGTTTTTGTCATTTAATATTTACGTCTCGCATTTGTATGTTCCAATGTTATTGAGTATCTTGCTTAGTGGACTCCATCCAAATTTGACTATATGTATAAAGAGCCAGCTATTTCTAAGAAGTTAATTTCAGAATACATGTTCATGATTGGGAGGAGAAAAAAACAAAGCAATTTATTTTTTGGATGGATTGACTTCCAAAACTTCAAAAGGCACTCCATAAAAAATCAACAATGTTAATATTTGATGTTGTGGCAAATCACTATACTACACCACATGTTGAATGACAATTAGTTGAAGGCATAGTTGTCATGGGAAGGCTTTGGTCTCATTGTTGCTTGCATGAATGTTGACATGTACTTGTTGACCCTTTTTTTACCTTTTGCATTTATTAAATTAGGGTACCAATCGGTTCCTGATTATGTGCTTCTACTCTAGTCACCATTCACTCAATCTTTCATCAGCACCAAAGGCTATCCTTGGAGATGGGAGAAAACATGCTATAGTGATTTCCCTATTGCCTCCCAACAATTTTGCAGCTACAGATCCCTTAGTGGAAAATGTTGGTGATGAAAGCAACCTCAGGCAGTGCCTGTTGTGCTGAGAATCCCCTTGTTTTGCTATGCATCTTAGTTGGTAAGGCAATATCAAGATCCTTGTGGCATCTTCTATGTCCATTACTTTTGGTTTCTCACAGACTTGGAGCAACTTTGGTTGCATGATTAGGTGAGACAACGAGATAGTTGCTATGGGGAAATCTATTTAGACTTCTAAGCAGCAGAAAGAAGCCTGTTGACATTCGCTTCCGATGCTCAAAAAATTATATAGCCTTTGTTTGAAGGATCTCGAAGCAGGTCGCCCTTTTGTCTGTGTTGAGTTCATAGCCAAGTTGTCCAGATTCCAAGGAGAACAACAGTTTCCGCGTGGGCACATGTTTGATTCTACTTGAATTGCAAATCAGAAACAAAACGTTTGGCTTGATTTGCAAGCAAATTGCAAGCCCTTTTCTGTGTGTGTCCTACAGCCCAAGAGCATGCCCTCTGGAACAACTACATATAGATCAGAGTCAAATCGTCGGGAGCTTGAAGTTTGTAGATTGTTTGTCAGCACTTCTAGATTAAGAGCTACTATATGCAGTTCTTTTAGCAGAAGATAGTTATGGATATATGAAAAAACAGAGGAAAAGAATAGATAGCATGTCAGTTTTGTGGGTGCTTCTAGCTGATTAAACAACAGTAAGGGTAGGGCCAGGTATTGCAAAAAAAATGCCTCATACAGGACTAAGAGAGACTTTTTGGTGTTGAAATTTGGTAAATATCAGTCTTGCTAACTCGTGATTGGAGCAGTTTGTGGTTTAAAGTCTAGAGGGCATGTTTTCAAATTTTGTTGATGCTTCTAGCTGGTAACTTGTTGTGCACTATGGAAGCTTCGTTGGTGGATTGTTTGTGAAGGTGTTAAGTAGCGGCAAAGCAAATTTCCTTGACAAATTACTCCTTACGGGTGACAAGGAGATGCTCGAGAATAGTTGCAAGACAATGTAAATGTGTTGCAGGCTGCTTCTGTCATTGAGTCATTTTGGCCATATTGGAAAATTTAAATGGTGTAGTGAACAATCTTCTACCGGAGGGACCTTTGAAGTAGATTTCATGGCTTTAGACATCTCTCGAGTTCGTCTTTTCAACAAAAAACAACCTACCTCATCTGGTTTTCCATGCCTCTCATCACTTCTTTGGGCAGTCGACTTCATTGGGTTTGTGAATGCAACCTCTCAAGTGTTCAATGTGGTCACTACCCCCTCAATGACATTCAGGATATGGGTGTCCCTTTGGTTAAACATTTTCACCACTTCATTTGTTACCAAGGCTCTCTAGGAGGACGTTGTTTTGGAGACTTTCCCTCCTACATAGGAGTTTATGGAACTTTCTAATTTTAATCACACCATTATGGATGTCTTTAGTTGTCTTCTAGGCATTGATCCTTTGGATGGTTCGGAGACAAGATTGGCTCATAAGCAAACTATGTTACCCATTTTTTGTGGGGGTGTTGGTTTTTCTTTTTATTATAACTTTTACACTCCTTGGGGTGATGGGTTGTTGTTGCTCCAACTTTTATCTTCTCGGTTCTTTTGTGATTATTGTCATCTTTTGATGGATTCCATTACATATTTGGAGAATGATTCTTTGCTATTTTGGCATCACCTCATAGCTATGTGGGAGCTTCTTCCCACCTTTGTCAAAGCATGTCTTCTTCCTTTCGAGCAACTTCTTAATTACAACTCAAATCATTTGCAGGAGACTCTCTTGGAGCATGTGAACGCTCACCCTTTCCAACATGGGGCACCTTCAGATATGTATCAAGTTCGTATCCTGTCCTACCTGGGACCAAGTTATGAGGCTTGGTTGTCAACTCGGCTCGTCATTCCATCTTCTTTATTGTCCTTGGCCACCTTCAACTTCACACTTCATCTTCGCTTGGGGCTACCTCATCCTTTGGTCTTGAATCTCTCAAGGTGTGTTTGTAGTCAGCCTATTGATGGTCTCACCATCCATCTCCTTTGGTGTCCTTATGGCAGTGAGTGAACAACAACTCACGATGATATTAGATATGCAACAACCTCTATAGCGTGAGGTGGAGGGTCATGTCCTCAAAGAGCAGTCTCATGCCTAACTCTTTTTTATCCATTGGAGAACAAAATGCATGTTAGCCATGATGTCATCTTGGTGGAAGTATAGCAAAGCACAAGTCAAGATTATTCACCTAACCTGAACCAAAAAAGAATCATATGCACATAAATGCCTCTTCAAATCATTCCTACAAGATCAGGTTGAATCATCATGCAATAATCAATCCAAAGTATCTCACAAATCAAGCAAAAATCGAACACAATCTTGACTAGAATTGCATTCCTTGATGAGCACTTATCAAAGTCTTTGGGCTGACCCCATAATTGAATTTCTAAGATCTCAATAAGTCTAAGAATGACCTATTACAGTACCAAAGATAAGAATCTAGCTTTGAAAACTATTCCTTGTGATAGACTCCACAAATCGAGTAGCATCAATATGATGCAAGTGCAAAATACTTGCTATTTTGATTCAGTCGATAAGAGATGACCATAGCTCGGATTTTGAAGCTAAAAAGCCTGTAAATAAAAAAAACATTAGATCCCTCTTCACTCAAATTGATCAAGAATTGAAGGTACTATTTAGATTATGTCTAGATAGCAATCAATGCTTGAATTGCATCGAAATCTATGATTCTAGCATGAAGTGAAGCTCATTTCTTGGAATGGCTCTGATACCATGATAAAAATGCAACAAAATAATCCCATTTGATCCTAGAAATGATGGAGAAAGCACCTATATCTAGAAGCTAGATTACTAATCAATGCATTGATTCCTAGCTTATCTTGGCTTGAACTCCATGAATTAGCTCCAAAACTCTTCACACGTGTGAAAGTACGGTGACTACTGCTGCTTGTGTACTATACCTGCAACTCCAAACTCATTCAATCATCACATAAAATCATATGCCAATAGCATTCATCAATCAAATCATAGACTCAAACTAGTCAAGACGGAAAATCTCGATTTGCTCATAATTGGATGGAAATCCCATCACATATTTATACATGTAGAGCTCGAATCTGAGCATATTAGGGCTTCTATGTATTCATCATAACCTAACCCTAACATCTAACCTAAAGATTCACTTAATCCACCCTATTTCGGGTCAATGCCTTGAGATCCAAAAAACAATGAAAAAAATGCTATTTTTAGCTCCTACTTTCTCTCTACCCTATCTATGCACTCTTTGGACATATCCCAAAGGTACCATTCCAAAGCTAGGTTAATGATTTTACTTAGAATAAGGTATCCTATGCTTTTGGCACGTGTGACATCCCACAACATGGCCTCAAAGTCATTTACAAGTGGTAATTGTGCAAACTAGCTTGTGTAAATTTAACAAGTGGGTGTTTTGAATAAAGTACAACAATAATGGATCTATCAACAAATTCAAAGCAAAACTATGTGTAAAAGGATATGCACAAATTCAAGGCCTTGACTATGAAGACAATTTTGTACCCATGGCCAAGATGGTCATAATAAGAGTCATTATTTCCATTGCATGCTACTTCAACTAGAGGATGTTCCAACCTGATGTATCAATGGCTACCTTGAGGAGGAGATCTGTATGGAGCAACCCAAAGGTTTCATCAAAGAAGGTGAAGAATCCAAAATGATGTCTCTTGTTCAAAAGCTTATATGGGCTTAAACAAGCCCCAAGATCTTGGTATGCAAGGAAGATCTACTTATTGTCAAATGTGATAATATCTTGGCACAAGCTCTTTAAAACAATCCAGTATTCCCAAAACCATTGCTCAAGAATGCTTTTGTCTAGTCTAGATCTAATCTTGGCTTGATTTCAAGACATATGTTAAAATAAATAGATATCTTTTGAGGAGGAGTGTGAAAAATGTAAAAGATATCCATCTAGGATCTTGATTCTTTTCCACTTTGACACTTAGTTTTTTGGATGGTGAGAGTGGGAGAGTAGCTTAAACACTTAGAATTTATTCTACATTCTCTCTCTACTCGAGAGCAACAAGATTTTATACTTAGGTATTTTCATCAAGTGTCCTCTCAATGTGTATGATGGTTTTTGGATGATAAAATGTATGCTTGTGTGTGCTCTTGTCTTCAGATTGTCAAGTTAGATTGTTTGTATCAATCATGAGATAGATTCATGTGCAATCACACACACCTTAGAAGATCACGGGTGATAGAAGTACAACAAGTCATTGGCATTGGCATCGATGGGGAGGCATCTACCATCATGGGCATGGATAAGCTATCTATAGCTTTCATGCATTTGGTTGTCTTTATAGGAGTCTAGGCTTGGCATAGGTATTGGAACTTGGTTAGTTCAGATTCTCAAGAGGTGAGATTAGGGAGAAGCCTAAATGAAGTCACTTGGAGCCATATACCTCAGAACGATTAAGTTGGGAGACCATGATCTCAGGATCCCGTGAGTGGTGACTCATGGATGGGCTTGCATTGGCATGATGTCGGATGGCACATAGCCAAGGAGAGTGAGTGGATTCTAGGAGCCAGGTGAGGCAGGTGATGCTTGGTGATTGACTTTGATAGTAGGATGGTGACCAAGATTGAGAGATATCAAAGGAGCTCAGTGACTGGATGATGAGTCCATTGGGGGGGCACTCAAGGAGATGCTATGGATGCTCATGTATGATACGTCATTGGATGTATACGCGGTGCTCTTCAGCTAGCACATCAATTATTGCGTGGTGACCTAGGGACAAGTCATGCCTACTTGGAGGTAGTAGACGACAGATTCATCCTCTCTTTTCCAAAGTTTTATTTGGAGAAAGCTTTATCTGGAGAGAGGGCACATTGTCGATGAGAAGGCACATTTTCAGAGCTTGTGCAAACACTTAATCAAAATAAGTAATCCTTGTCCATTATTGTGCTATATCATGCATGTGGTTTAGAGGATCATGAATATAATTGTTTACACTAGGTTTTCATTATTTGGATGATTTACTAATTGTATGTTTCTGTGTTAAACTAGTACTTTATATACTGTATTTTTTCTATACTGAATTAGTAGCATCTCGATTTACACGCTACATTATTGGCTTATATTATTGCGGTAGCTGTGGAAAATTAAGTACAAGTTTGAGCTACAATGATCAACGACAAACAATATAGACCATGGAAAACTTTGGGCTCTTAGGATGTACAACAACTTAGAAAAAAGTCCTCCAAGATCTATACTCTCTTGGTGCTGTAACTTGATGTAGTTTGATATAATTTTTGGGGTTCATGAAAGCCGCTAATTTTGAGGTCAATTCAGGTTGCTACCTTGTAAAGCTGTACTCATGTATTTGTATTAATTTACAAAATTAGTTAGTTTGTGATCGTGCTTTGTTGGAATATCATGATACCAATAATCTTGTATCTTCATATAAGTCTTTTTGCAAATATGTAATGCGGCCTTCCTTGTCATAATTAGCAAGCTATTAACTACAAAAATATCAAATATAAATGGCAATGGGTTGGAGCAGCTTATTAAAAAATGAAATGAAAAAACAAAGCGTACCTGCAGAAATACACGAGATTTCTACACAGGCACCAACCGAAGTCACCAACGAGGCCGAAGTCCTCGACTTAGCCGAAATCCTTGACGCCAATGAGTTGCCAAGGCACCAGCCTCAATCCAAGTCATCGAAGACACCAAAGTGGCCGAAGTCCCCGAAGGCAACAAAGGCAACAAAGGGAAACCAAGGCACAAGAGAGACCAAAGTGCCCGACGCCAACGAAGTCCCCGACGAGGACTCAACCCCAGCTATGAGCAAAACCAAAAGTCGAGCCAGACATGTCGGATGCCAAGTATGTCATCAAAGCTCGATGAGCATGACAATTTGAATGTCACGACTCAACCGTTAAGCCCTTGTAGTTAAGCGAAGTAGCAAGAAAATAGTTAGCTGTGTTTTTAGCTTAAACTATTGCTTAGCTAATTAGTTCTTGTAATGCTTAGCAAATACACACAGAGTGTGTGTGGAATGTGAAAAATTGCCTACATTGGCAAATCTAGCCATGTAGAATATAGTATATTTTGTCAATATTTTTTGTTAGTCACTTGAATGGCCAAAGTGCCACTTGTAAATCCACACCTAAGGTAGGTTACCACGAGTCAAGAAGAGTGGTTGTGTCCATTTGGTAGTGATTCCTACTTTGTAGGATCTAGACCTTGATTTATGATGAGATTTGTACCTACCATGCACCTACCAAGCATGACTCTTGGATCTAGGCTAGGGTTTTCACTTTAGGACAAGAGAGTTGAGTCTACTTCCTTATTACATGCTGGATTTTCACCTAACTTTGCAAAGGAAGTGTCTTTTACTATGTAATTCCATTCTCCATAGTGAGAAAATAGAAACATTTTGGAGCCTCAAGGAGAAACTTGGATTTTCTCTCTATGTATGGTGATTGTGATTGATTCCAATGAAACCCAGCTTTGGAACACTTCAAACTTTGTCTACAGGCCATACTACAGCCTGATTTTCACACGTGGAAACTTGGATTATAGTTTATGATCAATGATCTGATTGTCTCTACTTGTTTTCTATCAAACTACTAAACTAGATCTTGTTTTCTGTTGACTAGTATCTGATAGATTGTTTAACAAGCACACAATCAGCCTTATGGATCATTCAAGGATCCATTTATGGTCCTTAGTACTGTACTTTCAACATGGAAGAGGTCGATGAATGCAGTCTTGCAGTAGCAGACGCATATTATCAGACCGAAGTTTAAGTACTAGCAGTAGCTGTCACTGGTAAGGGAGATACCTCTCTCACCTCCTTGCGCTGATCTGGGAAACATACAATGCTTTCAAAGGGAATCATAAGTTGTATACTTGATTTTGTTAATATAAACAAGTAGCAGTTCCTATTGATCTATGTGTGCAATCTTTGAAAGCTTTGTGTTGCTTATTCAATCAATGGTAGATATACTTCTGCTGTCATCTGACATTATCTACTAATCATAATTTACCATCATATTAACAGTAGCTATCTGTAGCTCAAAGGATCTCTAATCGTAGAATGAAGCAGTAGCTTTGTCCCGATTGGCTCCATCTGAGCTCATATCGGTGAATCTCGACTAGCTTCGACTTCGAAGTGACTGAAGTCTCTGACGTCCATGACGAAGGCTAGTTTCTTCTCACCTTCAGTTGTATCAGAGCCATCCGATTGCTCGGCCCTCGGAGATCATCACCATCAGTGGTATCTGAGCTAGTGACGTCGAAGATTCACAATAGATCGAAGGTGTATTCTTCACCAGCAATATCAAACTTTTTGTATTTAAAAAAATCAATAATGCAATTATACATGCTCAGTAAATAAAAAAATTAAATGCCATTAGCATTATGTCACCAATGGCATGAGACAATGTCAAAAGACCTACCAGGAACCAATTGCACTTTCCTTCCAATGGTTCTATAGTAGAAGCGTGTGTTAATAAGTATAGACATGCATTGTTGAGAATACCTTATCAATTATCTATGTTGAGTATACCTTATTATCATTGTTGAGTACAATTGCTTTATTGCAAAAGTCATCAGGACAACATTCTACCTTTGAATTAGGAGTGGATAATCAATTAGACAAGAAAGGTGGGTTCTAAGCTTATAACGACACACAAGGCAATCTTTAAGATCATAACTTGACAAAGTACTCATGATGTAAAAAGATAAAAAATAAGAGTAATCTTCCTATATAGGAATAGAAAATAGCACTCTTTTATTGAGTATTAAATATTATTTTTCTGTTGAGAATACCTTATTATTATTGTAAAGTATTGTTCTTTTGCAAAGCCATCAAGACAACATCCAAACTTTGAGTAAGGAATGGATAAATGATTAGACAAAATAGAAAATAACACTCTTTTTAGCACAAAGTCCAACAAACTCTAGGATCACAAGTTTTAAAAGGATTAGATTACTCAAAACATCCAAAAGCACTTCATAAATAATGGATGATTATAACCCAATTTCCTCCTAAATAGAATATTAAGCTACATGTGGAAATCCATCACTAGATCTTTCCATGTTTCTTATGTTAGAATGGCAAAGTGGCGCCACAACCCACGCTCAAAGAAATCCCATAAGTAGAAGTGGGACTTTGTTCAAAGTGGGTATAAGTGGTAAATGTCTAAGTGTTTAATGTCCCCTAGTACTAGCCCCTTTGTGGGCAAGGGGGAGCACTTGGATTTGTGGGCAGCTAGGCGTCCGGGGACGGGATCCCGGATCGCGGCTCACGGAAGGGGCACAAGGCTCCATGATTTTGGTGCAATCTCTGAACCAAAAAGATTAAGTTGTATCAGAGTGTCATCCACATATACAACCACAATGATGATCTGCCCATCTGTAACTCTGACATATACATTGGAATCAGCCAACAGAGGCTTGAATCCTAATGATTTCAGAGCCTACCTTTCTTATCATAATCTAACGTAGCCAAGAAGCTATCAGATCCAGGAGGCCAAGCATTCGGACAAACAACCATCAACAAGGGAACATACTTCAGAAGCAATGGCTTCAATCAGCAGCATGCAGAGCAAGATCTGCACAATTCTTGATTCTTCAGGATCTAACTTTCTAGCCTGGAAAGACATCACTCATACTCAAGGGCGAAAGATTATTTCCCTGGGTGGATGGCACAAAAGAAATGCCTACAACATCAAGCAAGGAGCTACGTGAATGGAGGGAGAAAAACGACAAGGCAGTAGCCTTGCTATCATCTTCCATTGAAGATAGTCTCACACTTGACCTGGAAACACTCTCCAAAGCTAAGGAGACGTGGGATGCATTGCTCACAAGATTTCAGACGAAATCAAGAAGTCAAATCATGATGCTGGAAGACTAGTTGATGACTGCAGTGGGATGGAAAAGACCTCACTTCTTTCGTGAGAAAGATGAAGGATCTATTTCTATCACTACATAACTCTAGAGCAGAGAACGTTGTATCAGCTGAGAAGCAGCTCACGTACCTGTTGAGAGCCTTATCCAGATCATTCGAGACGACGAGAACCCTGCTCGCGAAAGATCCTACCATGAACCTCGAAGAGGCAATTGTCGAGATTCGAGAGGAAGTCGAGGCCAGAGAACACCTTTTTCACAAGGATGTTATGACCAGGCCCTCTACGACAACAAAGAAAAATCCAAGAAACAATTTAAGCCTAAGAGGGAGTCGAATCAGAGGCAGGACCGTGACCAGCAAGCAGAGGGGACCAGCAAAGGCAACTGGAAGAGCAAAGGGAGGTCGAAGCAACAAGGTGTAGACAAGAAGACTTGCGTGAGATGCAGAAGAGACGGGCATACAGATGATACATGCTAGCTCAATCCCAAGATTGAGTGTATCCATTGCCACAAGAAGGGTCATGCAGCCGTGGATTGCCGCCAGAACCCGAGAAACAAATCAGCACAGAACAGACAGGAGAACAACAACAATTCATCCTATGTCGAGGAGCCCAAGAGCTCCAAGATGGGCGAAGAAAGAATGAACATAAATTGTTCGACCGCCTACATCTGTGAAGATGTGTGTGCAACATCAACATCTGACACACATGAGGTGATCCTAGACTCAGGAGCCACCTCACACTTCGTGACATCAAGAAGAATAATGTCTGATTTTAGAAGTGCAGATCCTTTAAGATTCATAGTTCTTGGAGATGGATCTAGACGTCGAGTGAACGGTATTGGTTCACTATGGCTCAACACCAATGGCAAAGACAGACGACTCAAAGACATTCTGTTCGTGCCTACTCTGCAACAAGACTTGCTTTCTGTAGCAAGAATAGCAGATGTAGGGATGCATGTGACATTTTCTAACGAAGCATGCAACGTGATCGATGCTAGTACCAGTACATTGATCGCTCAAGGCAGAAGGAAATGAAATCTATATCATCTGAATGTACGTCTACCTGAAGATCAGGTGCATCAGACTCGTGATGACTCGCTAGACACTCTGTGGCACAAAAGACTCTGCCACATGAACTCAATGGCACTTTATCAAGCAAGCCATCATGGAGCGATAACAGGGATCAACATCTCGAATGCAACCAGTTCGACCACCTGTGATGCATGTTTGAAGGGCAAGATGTCGCGCACTCCATTCATCAAAGACTCCTACAGAACGACCAAGATTATGGAGCTAGTGCATTCTGACATCTATATAACCTTCATTGATGACTATAGCAAATTTGTCAGAGTGTATTTTATTCAGAATAAATTTGAAGCACTTGATAAATTCACAAAATATGTGAATTGGGCTGAAAGATGTACATGCAGTAAAGTGAAGCAGATCAAAACAGATCGAGGTGGCGAATACATCTCGAATCGCTTCACTGACTTTTGCAATGATCGTGGCATCATTCACAGAAGGACTGCAGCCTACACACTGCAGCACAATGGTGTTGCTGAAAGAAAGAACAGGACCCTGTTGGAAGCAGCCAGATGTATGATGGCCTACTCGAAGGCTCCAAGGGAACTGTGGGTTGAAGCACTATGACCTCAGGATCCACATTGTGGACGAGAAGACAGCCTTCTTGCATGGCGAACTAGACGAAGAGGTCTATATGGATCAATCCCGAGGATATGTCTTGAATTCACTTCCTGACTATGCATGCAGAATGCATAGAAGCATCTACGGTCTGAAACAATCATCCCAGCAATGGTACAAGAAGAAAGATCAAGCCCTGAAATCATTAGGATTCAAGCCTCTGTTGGTTGATTCCAATGTATATGTCAGAGTTACAGATGGGCAGATCATCATTGTGGCTGTATATGTGGACGACACTCTAATACTTTGCAAGAGTGAACAACTGATCGCTGAGGTGAAGACAGACATCTCGAAAGATCGTGGATCTGGGAGAAGCCAGGTGCTACCTAGGCTTACAAATTGAAAGGGACTATGAAGGAGGTAAGTTATACCTTCACCAGTCCAGATACACCCAGAAGATCCTAGAGGACTTTGGGATGCTGAACTGCAAAGGAGCAAATACTCCAATGCTCGCAGGGACGATGTTGACAAATGATGACTGTCCGAAGATTGAGGAAGAGAGAGAACAGATGTAGCTCACACCTTTCAGGAAGCTAATAGGAGCACTGATGTACCTTGCAGACAACACATGCCCTGATATTGCTTATGTAGTACTCAGGATGAGCCAATTCTGCACGAATCCAGGCTCGACACATTGGAAGATTGCAAAACGAATTTTGCAATATTTTCAATCAACGAGGGATTATGGATTGTGCTATTGTCGTAATGCAGGTTTTAGGATGCTTTTCTACAGTGATGCTAGCTGGGCATCTCTCAAGGATGACTGTAAAAGCGTCTCAAGAGGATGCGCCATTGCATCAGGAGCAGCAGTTTTCAGGGTCAGCAAGAAGCAGACCATTGTGGCCCAGTCATTTGGCGAAGCAGAGTACGTTGCAGCAGCAAAGATGGCCAACAAGATAATCTGGCTAAGTCAGTTCCTGGACGAATTGAGCGAAACTAGGAATGAGCCTCTGGTATTGCAGATGGACAACACCTCTACAATACATCTAACGAAAGATCCCATGTTCCATTCCAGAACGAAGCACATTGCGATCAAGGATCACTTGATCATGGATCTAATTGAAAAGAAGATGCTACAGACCACCTTCATCGGAAAGAAAGACATGGTTGCTGACATCTTCACCAAAGCCCTGGACAAAGGACTCTTTGAGAGACAGAGGAGCAATCTCGGGATCGTAAAGCTATCGTCTTTTGCGGTCTAGTACGAGAAAAGACAGATGACCAAAAACGAAACCAACGATGGAAACAGAACCAACGATGGAAATGAAACCAACGTCGTGAAACCTTCTTCTGCCCTTGATGCTCCAAAGAGTACCAGCGAGATCATGCAAGTACCCAGGAGTACAGATGTCTGATCTGATGGCATGATGTCAGCAGATACACTTTAGGTCATGGCTAATCAGCCACTCTTGTAATTTCCTGATTAGTTGTAGATGCTTAATCACTCTAATCTAAAGGTTACATAGAGCGACTATATACTTGTTGGATGATACTTGACACAAGGAGACAGAATACACATATAGTGTAGTAGTCTAATGCTAGTAAGCCATCAAGACGAAATTGCAAAATACATGTCCGCCTGCGTGCGAAGACAATTCTGTCTAGGATCTGTAGATCCAACTATCCGCTAGTAAAGTGAGCCGATTACTCGTGAGAGAACCGTATTTCTCCCACGCCAACGCACTGCGTGGATTTGCATGCAGTGCTTGAAGAAATCAGAGAAAGATCAATATAGATGATTTTCTTGTTGTGTCTGATCTCGAATGCAAATGCGTCTGTTGTTATTCGTGTGTCTAAGTTTTCTTGTTCATTTTAGTTCTGCACCTTGGTTGAAACTATGTTGAATGCTGCATTAATTTTATAAACGTAGATCAGCAGTGTCTGACTACATTCTGGAGGACTGTAGGAGTGATACAGTTGGCAATGTCCAACGATCGCATCTGAACTCCATCCGAGTCGCAAGAGGATCTTGTTGCGACTGTTTCACGATTTTCTTCTATTCTCTATCTCTCATCAGTGGTATCAGAGCATATCACCTCGTTTCTCATCATCTTATTGAAATTTGACTTGATTTATGTATGTTGGCACAACATTGATTGAATTAATAGAAACAATAGTTCATAAATTGGATCATGATGTAAGCTACATTCCATTTTACGAATGCATCTTTCTCTAAAATTAAAACTCCATAATGTCAATCATGAGCCTTATGGTGGTTGCACGTTATTATCTACCTAAACTACTCGTAGGATCTTTGTTATAGATGCCATCTTATGTCGTGGCTCGTAGGCCTTCATTTCCTGTTCTTATTGTCTCAAAACAGCTTTCCTTATGGGCTTGTTATGGGCAACATCGTAGTGCCCTCGTAGCAGAGGCAATGTCATAATGCACCTTCCTTGTGGGTCACTTATGAACAATGATCGTAGTGCTTTCCTTACGGGCTTGTTACGGGCAATGTTGTAGTGCCCTCGTAACAACCTTCCTTTTTGGGTCACTTACAAGTTACATACAACTTACGAGTTTCATCGTGGGCTCCGAGTTTATGAGTTCCTTACATGCTCTTTATGGTCGACGATCCTAATGACTCGTAATCGAAAGTCTTATGGGTTTATTATTTTGAGTTCCCAATGGGAACTTGAAACGATCATTATGACTCGTAATAGGAAGCCTTATGGGTTCCTTACGAGTTGTTTATGAGCAATGACTTGCAAAAATTGATGAAGTTAGCATGCTCCAAATCGTAAAGACTCCATGAATGGAACTAGATTAGCTTATGAATTTGAGGAAACGGGATAAATCTAACAAGAAACAACTAGTGAAAATGCATGTGGGCTTTTGGAATCAAGCTAATCACAAATTTTTCTATGGTACAATTCGAGATTGGTTGTGAGTAGATATTTTGCAAGGCTTTTTCTTTGGAACCAACTACCAGTCCAAAGTTTTTTATTCAGTTAATAAATTTCTTCCTTTGCTATAACGATAAGAAAACTATTTATTCAATATGCTATAGCTTGTCCAAAAGCACCATGTTACTAATATCCTACCGAGGAGGTGGAATGAATAGTGAGCAACTGGATTTGAGAAGGTGGTGATGTCCCTTGAGAATGTGGAGGTTGGCATGGCTTAGCAAGAGGTGAGAAAGAACTGATGAAAATGCATGTGGGCTTAGCTCGTTCTTGGGCAAACATAATAAACAAAAAACCATGCAAATCTACTTATTGCTAATATAATGAAAGTTAGATTAAACTCCACACACTACTTTGATCTGAAACAAAATATCCATTTGAAGGAGGACTTTGGATCAAGGTAAAGATTTTGCCAGCTTTATGGGCGCAAATAGGAGCATTGTCAAGAAAAAACATTTTTCTTGGCAACATTACTTGCCAACGAGCAATGTTGTTAGGCAAAATGATTTTGCCTAGCAGTGTTGTCATGCACAAAAATGGCTTGCCAGCATTGCTCGTTGGCAGTGAGCAATGCTACCAGGCACAAGAAGGTTGCTTGGTAGCACTAATTTGTACTGGCTGCCAACCAAAATTTTGTTGCTTGGCCAAACTGCTCAATTAAACTCCACTCCAGATAGCAACAGTCACATGAATTTTGTGCCCTATTATCTTTCCAAGTTGTAGAGTTCTGCAAGCTAGTAGGTAGCTTCCCAAAAGTATTAGCCATCCAAAGTGCTATTAAGCAGCTCAACAATTAACAATGAATATGCATCATAGGCAAAAAAAAAAGTTTATTTTGACAATGCTCTATTCTCTCAAGGGTCACTAAGCTAGCAAAGGGGCATTGCCAAGTAAAAAAAATTTGTCTGCCAGTGTCTCTTTGCTACATATCACATTTGAATATTAGAGTGAAAGTCCTCCCGTGCTTTTATTACATGTATGTGATTTATTTATGTTTGGATAAGAAGCTATTAATTGACATTTGATCTCAAATGACTAATAAAATTGCAATCACACAAGTCATGAAAAACCTTAATGGAAGCAAAGGTAAAGCATCAACGGAGTGTTCCTATCAAAGAAAAAGCCAAAAGTTCAATGATCAAACAAAGACTATTGCGCGTCTGCATCAAGCTCAAACAAGATCTGAGCAAAATCCTTCAGCTGATTGTCTACTAGAGCCTCAGTTTCATTCTTACTGAAAACAAATTGACTAAAATGCAAGTTGACTGTTGAAGCTAGACCCCGTTATGAGGCTCGAGTGCGAACACAGCGAATCTCATGTTTCCTAATTTGCAATGTGGACCAATTCCGCAAGCAAAGTTGTATTGCTTGGAATCTGTCAAATTGAATCGAAAGCCCTTGATCCCTTGAGTAATGTTTCCTACTTGAATAGCCTTGCTGAAGTTGCAGCTGCTAACAAGCTGATAATCTTCTGAAATCAACACACTGTGAGGAATACTTACGTTACCAATTGTTTTGTTGTGGTAGTAGAAGACTGGACACACAAGACAGTTCAAAATGTCAGAAGTCATGCTAACTTTCCATGAATTTCTTCTTTAAGCATTCAATTGCACTATCAAGACGTAAAATGAAAGGTTTGAGGGATCATGAAAAATTATTTTCTTACACTATTGCAACTGTAGCTAATTGTACTAGTATCATTATGGGTCATTATCTACAAAATCCTTGATCATCAACCAAAACAAGCTCTTGGATAGATGGCGGATAGTACTGACTCTACCTAGAGCATCGCCCATGAAGAAAGGTGCATTCTTTTGAGCCCAAGTGGTGTAGTTGACTCCATATTGCCAGCCTAATTTGCCTCCTACTGTGATATTTCGCAGCGTGAGTTGTGCTCCCGATCCTGCAAACTGGAGCACGAGAGCCAGCATCACAAGCAGAGTCACTGAAAGCCCATCAGCTACCATAGCCATGCTGATCTATCAGCCAACGATGAGCAATTCAAAATAAAGGAAAATGGGAGATAAGAGTAAAAAATGGCCCATATTTTTTTATTTATAGAGCGAGAGAGAGAGAGAGAGAGAGAGAGAGAGAGAGAGAGAGAGAGAGAGAGATGAGAGCCCCACCCAATTTGCCATAGAAGAGGCACACATCACATGTGGGAAGATTTGACCCGGCTCAACTTGGCGGTGCTACCTTACCCATATTGTGTTTGAGAATTTGCACATTACCTCAGATCTTAGCTGCACCCAAAATTTCATGCGAACTAAGATTTTGCGGGCACCCTATTTTGCACATGCCAAAGAACCACACAAGAAAGGGAACCATTTTTCTTTTTATCAGGTTGTGCTTATGGCATAATATCCCAAGTTGTCCGGGTGCACGTCGCTCATTGATCCCCAAGCTCCTCAACTTAATTCTTAAAAAAAGAAAAAAAGTGTATGGATGAGGGCACACTGGGCTCAAACACCTGACGTACCACCAAGACGCGAGGGCCCCCACCCTCATCCAATAGTTAAGAAGGATGAGCTTATTCCTCATCATGAATGTAGCTGCAAGCACGTCCCCATCTTCATTAAGTGGTGTAGAAAATGGATCTGTGTAATTTGCACTGCCACTATTGTGGTAGTGTTGGACCGACCCTTCCATCCAGCAATGGAAGGAGCAACACTGGAAGGGCAAGGAGAGATGGGGAGAAGAAGGCGGAGTGGTGGAGTTCCTTCCAGCACCACCGTTGGATGGTGTCTACACCATCACTAACTTGTCAATGATGGTGCAAAATATGTTGATCCATAGAAAACAACATCAAAGAGAAAATCTCATGATACTACTTCATGTTGTGTCCTACCCTACCCTGCACCCTTAGCCGTAATGAGGAACGATTTTGTAGATAAGCAATTGTTTGCACTGATTCGGCTCAATAGACGTTACCTAATCTGTGAGCTTTCATCATACTCCTTAGACACTTAACAATTGAACAGTTTTTCCGCTCGGCTACATCGTTTTGTTATGGTGTGTATGTTGCTATAAGCTATCATTGAATTCCTTCTTGTTGACAAAAAAGTTCAGACTCATTGAAATTGATTCTCCAACCTCGTTTGTTCTTAAAGCTTCTATCCTCTTTCTAGTTTGAGTTTCCACGAAGTTTTTGAAATCAACAAAGTGATTGAATGCATATAACTTCTTCTTCAAGGTTCATTACCACATCCCCTCCATTGACATAAATCAAAAGGCATTTTAAGGATGCCCCTAAAGTTCAAGCCTTAATCCTAATGGTGAATATCTTCAATTTCTCAAAAAGTATGAAGGTCACTGAATTTCTAAAAGAAAAGTTTATGTTTCATCTAATACCCAATATGTAGTGTAGATACTAGACTGTAAATACTCCAAGTAAACAAAAGCAAGAGAGTCTCTTTGCTGAATTATTGATGGTAATAAAATTTTAGGTGGTAGAAAATTTGATAGTATTTCAACAACAATAAAAAAAATTACATTTAGATCTAGCCAATTTCAAAAATCCATAATTTCAAACCACAAGATATAGTGCCAATTCCATAGTTTGCTTGTTTTTATTTGTCGATTTCTTACGAGCATTGTCATCTACTTTCCCATATTTGAGCTCAGACAACACAAGTGCCAAATGATGATGCTAGAAGAAAAAAACAACAAAAGTTGGTGAGTGTAGCAACATGAATATATGCATGGCCACATGCCCACTGCACAACCTCGCATCCCTCAATTCTCCTTGTTTCCACCACATATGTCACTCACTAAAAAGTATCTCTCACCACCTACTTTTTGGCTTAGTGTGTACACTTTACCACAAACTTTATACTTCTAGGTACGGCTGTTGAGGTAGAAGACAAGAGAATCTGAGCACATAGAATCAAGTTATAGTATGGCTTGTGTAGGCCTTAGTGATCTCAATTCCTTCCTCATATACACCAAGTTGATTTTGCTATTAGACTAGTGTTGGGGACTTGTGAATAGATGTATATACACGTACACATAGGTATGCATATATACAAGAGATCACATTGTCAATCTTGATTGCAATGGCCCACCTAAATCCAAGGGTGGTGTATGTGGAGAGATTTTACTTCCACCCTCGCAAGCTCCCATCACTTTGATGAGAGCATAATTGTGACTTGTGGACCCACCCTGATACAAAGGTGGTGAAGGCTTGGTGGATCATGAAGAAATTTTGCTTCCACCTAACAAGCAAGCCCCTAGCACCTTGGATGAGGCCCAAACCAAGACTATCATGCATTTATGGTTAGCAATACATTCTCCCCATATATGACTACCTAGTTTAGGTAATGTGGTGGTGGGCTCCCACAGTTATTTTGTAGAGGGAGAGCTTATGGTTCCTATTGTATAATTGTGTAATGGTTTAGATATTGTGGTGGTGGGCTCCCACAATTATTCTGTAGTAGGAGAGCCTATGGTTCCTATTGTATACTACCAAGTGAAAGCATGAAATGAATATTCAAGCATGCTTTGCGTGAATGCTTGCTATTCTCATCAATTTGAGTTAATGTCTATTGTTTTTTATTTTAATAGTCATGTGTGAGTTGTAGTTTCATTTATTTTTACTTCCAATAACATCTGAGCGAATGGTGTCTTGCAAAGTCTATTGTCGTTCTCATCAATAACATATATGCAAATTGATATAAGAGGACAACAATGTATTGAAGAAAACAATTCAAGAATCTCTTTATGTTTACAATAATCATCCTTGATTACATTGGACTCTCGATTACCTAACATTGGGCTTAAAAAGAACATGGCATCAAATGACACAAGTTTTCGAATTCCCTTGTCCAAAAGAATTTGTTAACACTTTCTATAAATTGATTTTTAAAATCTCTAGGAAGGTTAATAACGGAGGCTCATGAGTGTTGGGTTTTTATGCTATCTAGGGAATCCATTAAAATTTAAACACTAATTACTTTCATTGTGACTTGAATTTGTTAGCTCTTTTGATGGTATAAAAAACCAACTACTTCCTTATACAAATCTATGCCAGGTCCTTGGATGCTTTGCAAGCCTACTCCTTAAGCTCCTCTTTTACCTATGACTTCTTGCTAGTTGAGCATCACATTGTGAGAGGATCAAAGTATGTCATTTCTAAATTCATGAACATGTTTTAAGATGAGAAGAGTCATAACTTCTGTGAAGGATGGAGTGTTGAGCTCCATGGGTCATAATTTGTTAAAAAAGTGTCGCGGTATGTCATGGTTATATTAAATGAGTTTTTCAATCATAGAGGGGCCTCAAAGTTGCCCTATAGGAGGGGTGGTTCTACATGCAGGTAGGGGAATAACTCATGCTTAGTCATTGAAGGATGTGGCATGTGTTGAATTTCATGCATGTGGGACAACCCAAAAGTGTGTTTGGTCTCTTAAAATGTGGGTGATTGCACAATAGATCAAACATAGATTGAATTCCAAGATCTATCTTGTTGTCTTGGATGTTGATGCCAACTGATAAAATAAATTCCTATTAAAAGATCTCGGATTACTTGGAGAACAAATATTAAAGAGCTGCTTATGATGAGAGTATCAGAGTAGGTGTCTTAGACAACCGTTCAAATAAATTGCGAAAACTATTAGGCGTCTAAGACAACCATGCAATCCATTGATCTTGATATTCTAATATAAAGGAATGTAATTACAATTAGGCATCAAGGAAAACCATACATTTCCTTGTCCGTGACATTGCGGAAGAAGAGTGAGAGCTACTTAACATTCAACAAGAATGTAAGGAAATGGAATAATAGCGAATCTGTATATTAGTGTTGTAAAAACATACCATGACATACATTATTGCACCTGTTAGTGAGTGCTATGGAATATTTTCCATTTCAACCTATTGGGCAATGTCATTAAGAAACATATCTTTTGACACTTCGAGACTAGGATCCATAGAAGAATTCAAAAAGATTTGCATCCATCCATGTCATAATTTTCTATAATGCTTTATAGATGTTTGTGTTGGTCAAGAAAAGTTTATTCTTTCCTTTTTCGAAATTTTTTATTCTAAGGCAATAATGTGCTCCAACATTTGTCATTTCAAACTCTGATGATAGTTCTCTTTTTTAGCTCTATTCAAATTTTGTAGCTTTGTTAACTAGAAAATTGTCTACGAATACATTATTTTTGTATGGGATTTTAAAAATTATCTTGAATTTAACTTCTTGCTGATTGTCCCAACTACTCTGATCTTGTTGAAATCCTTTGCATTTTATGCAAATTTAAAATATCCTCTCATCAAGCCACTATGAATATGAAACTATGGAGTTTGGCAGATTTCTTGAGTTGTAACTTCTGAAGATTCTCGTGACCACATAGTAAACTTGATCGTGCTCACTCTTTTGCATATTATGGACTAGATAATTTGTGATTAGAGGAATACTGGAGGGATATAATGACAAGTCCTCACATTTAGCTATGGCAACGACAAGACGAGAGGATGAGCCATTATTTCCTACAATGTGTCAATAAAGACACATTGTTAAGCCGTGTGCGTTTCAATAAAATCTTACTCAAAGTAAGTTAGGTCCACAAATGTTATTGGATGACATAAATTTTTATTAAGTTCTATCCTTGTTTTTTGAAGATTTTATCCATGAGCGATTCTTATTTTTAGGGCTGAGCCAATTAGATTTGTAGATCAAAATTAGGTCATGTCATTATGCCATAGGTAATAGTGGTCTGAAACTCAATCTCAATTGTCCATTTATGTAAGACGTGAGCTGATGCGACTCTTATATGTCATCATCTTGTCAATCCTCAATTGTGGTCCAAAGAATTAACTAGCCAATAATATTTATAACTGGTAGAGGTGTAAACATTATCTCTTTCATTAACACTGGCATAGGTATTTTATTTTGTTTGTTTTGTCTTTATGGCCACATGTAGAAAAAAATGACATGAGCACAAAATGGACAACATGGAAAGTGGCGAGAATGCCCATATTATTAGTTATGCCTTGAAATTCCATGCAAGGCAAGTTGGAAGTCTGTGTTCAAGCCCAATTCCATTCCATTCAGAGATAAAAATTCTTTTGACTACTGTTAGAACGAAGTCTTAATAACTTCTAGAATCATTATGTCAATATGTATGCATTCATCTATAGTGATGGATCTTATATGCAATGCAACATTTGATGTTATTAATTTTGAATTGTTGATGACTTGGTCCGCTTTATTGCATCATTAAATGAGGGTGGGGCCTTGTGCAAAATACTCTCCTTGGTTGTATGGTGGTGGGCCCATGAATGCCATGGCATCTATACCTTGTCTAGATGGTAGCGTCATGGATGTATGCTGGTATTATCAACTCATGGATACTTCTTGGTTGAGTCAAGGTGGGCCCATGAATGCCATAACATCTATACCTTGTCTAGATCTCAACGCCATGGATATTTGTCAGTATTATCAACTCATGGATGCTTCTTTCAACCTATGGGATCACATAAAAGGCGAAGCCCAAAAAAAAGTAAGAAACACCAACTCAGCGCCTCCTCTGTGAATGCAAAGTTGAAGTTAAGAGTAAGTAATTTGATTTTGGATATTACTAAGTAGAGAGCGGGCTCTCAACTATCTTCCCAAGACGGGGAGGTAAAAATTATTTCACTTGCAATAGTTTGTGAGAACAAAATCTTGAGAATTGTTCCTTGAAAATGAAAATGTGATGCATTCATGTATGATGATGGATCTTATATGCAATTAAGCTTTGATATAGTCAATTTTGAATTGCTGATGACTTGATCCATGTTAGTGCATAGGAGCTGAGTGGAGCAAGCTGCTGCAAGGTACTTCATGGCAACACATCCAATCGGCCTCCTGATGGTAACCTTTCTTTTCATAACGCAGCTTCATCCAGGCGTACTCAGTAAGCATTTCGTTTTCAATCCGGCTGTTTTATGCAACGGCAGCGTAATTAACCCGATGGATCCTATCATCCCATCCATCAGCCAGTTACAAAACCAGCTCAGCCAACAAACCGGACCCGAGAACAGCCCAAACCAACAACCACTCTGGTTGACCCCCTCGGTAACAATATACGGAGAGGCGAGCTGCTACGTGAGCAACGACGTCTCTCAAGACTGTCTTACTATCCTCCCTCGTCTCTGGAGTGCCATAGATGATGTGTGCCGCGTGTTCACAGTCCCTCAAGTCCAAGTCCAAGTCCAAGCTGGAGGCCAAGCTGAACAAGCGGGGTGGGGCAAAGTGCGTTATGAGCTTTACGGTTTCTTTTAAGCAATTTCTGACAATGAGTGTGCATAAATAGATGCACGTTGATTTTATGAGGAGTGAAGAGTCAAGACTCACAGTTTCTGAGCAAACAGTGACACATTAGTTATGCTCTTAATTAAATGCTGTAGCAATAACTGCTTAAACTATATGAATAAAGTGCAGCACTATCTTCCGCCTAGTGTCGAAGCAAAAATTTGGTGTATATCTGTCTACATGAGCTGATGTATGCACTAGACTCTGATGTCTTCCACTTATATGAAGCTGCCGATGGATTACCTTTCTCGTGGAGTGTTTGCCTTTCTCGTGGAGTGTTTGCGCATCTACTTACTTCATTACTTTTACTTAGACCCAACGGGGTTGGCTCAACTGGTTAGCTTGGCATCCAAAGTTTCTTTGGTCCCAGGTTTGAGCCTCCCCTTGGAAACCAAGAAGCATTACTTTTACTTAGACTCAAGGGTGTTGGCTGAATTGGTTATCTTGACATCCAAAATTTCTTTGGTCTCAAGTTCGAGCCTCCCCTTGGAAATCAAGAAGCATTACTTTTACTTAGACCCAACGGGGTTGGCTCAATTGGTTAGCTTGGCATCCAAAGTTTCTTTGGTCCCAGGTTTGAACCTCCCCTTGGAAACCAAGAAGCATTACTTTTACTTACCCAACGGGGTTGTCTTAGTTGGTTAGCTTGACATCCAAAGTTTCTTTGGTCTCAGGTTCGAGCCTCCCCTTGGAAACCAAGAAGCATTACTTTTACTTATCCAACGGGGTTGGCTCAACTGGTTAGCTTGGCATCCAAAGTTTCTTTGGTCCCAGGTTCGAGCCTCCCCTTGGAAACCAAGAAGCATTACTTATACTTACCAACGGGGTTGTCTTAGTTGGTTAGCTTGACATCCAAAGTTTCTTTGGTCTCAGGTTCGAGCCTCCCCTTGGAAACCAAGAAGCATTACTTTTACTTACCCAACGGGGTTGGCTCAACTGGTTAGCTTGGCATCCAAAGTTTCTTTGGTCCCAGGTTCGAGCCTCCCCTTGGAAACCAAGAAGCATTACTTATACTTACCAACGGGGTTGTCTTAGTTGGTTAGCTTGACATCCAAAGTTTCTTTGGTCTCAGGTTCGAGCCTCCCCTTGGAAACCAAGAAGCATTACTTTTACTTACCCAACGGGGTTGGCTCAACTGGTTAGCTTGGCATCCAAAGTTTCTTTGGTCCCAGGTTCGAGCCTCCCCTTGGAAACCAAAAAGCATTACTTTTACTTACCCAACGGGGTTGGCTGAGTTGGTTGGCTTGGCATCCAAAGTTTCTTTGGTCCCAGGTTTGAGCCTCCCCTTGGAAACCAAGAAGCGTTACTTTTACTTTGAGTGGTCTTGTATATTGTATTATTTAATTGATTGTTGTAAGGCGAGGGCAAAATTTCACATGCAAGTGTGTGTGATCAAAATATTATCACTTGATGGCTTACAATTCTAAATTTTTATCTTCAAGAACATAAGTTTTCGAGAGTTACCATGATGTACACGATTATTACATGTCATTCTAACTTCAAAACAATATAAAACTATTGATACTTCAAATTTCAAAAATATTCCTCACACTCGCGAGTCGCAACCACACTCCAGTTTCCCGTTTGTTTCTAGTTTCAGAATTTAGAAATAAAGCATAAAGCATTGGCCTGGGGATGAATTTTGCACAGGCATTAACGCATTGTTTGCTTGATCTTGGATAAATACGCAGAATAATATATAACAAGAAAATGAAAAAGCTTGAGAGATTGAAGTACATTGAGGGGCTTTTGATAGGGATGCAAGTATCACAAGGCTATCTGAAACATGCTTTCAGGAGCTTGAAACTAACTAGTGAATTCTCTCTCAAGAGGGTGATGGAGAGAATTCTCGAATTTTATTGTCATTTTATACTTGAAAGAATAGAGCTTATGAGGAGGAGCATTCTTAGCTTATTGAGCTTGTGTGACTATGTGAGTCTTGTGTAAACTTTAATTCATAGAGCCTAAGCATTGTAAGCTGACGACACCCTGCAGAAATACATAGGATTCCAAGTACAGACTGTCTACGTCTTCACGCTCCAATAATAACTGTTCTAATTAGTCAGTTAATCAACTATTAAGCGATCTTGTAAATGCAAAGATAGAATAATGCAAGATCTTCCAGTTGCTATATATGTAAATGAGCGACTGAAGGAAGAGATAGAGATTCAAAAGTTGATTTGTCAGATGATACATGAGATATACGGAGGTCTACGACCAAAATTGGTCTTTCAGTAGCTGACTCCTCAGAGTTAGTGATCATAGAGAGAGAGTAAATATTCAGAGTGATAGTTGTTGTCTTGTTTCTGTTAGTAGGATCACGCGCTTATCAGCGCTATTGTTTTGTTTTCTGATCGTTGTTTTTACAACACTAATATACAGATTCGCTATTGTTCCATTTCCTTACATTCTTGTTGAATGTTAAGTAACTCTCACTCTTCTTCTGCAATGTCATGGACAAGAAAATTTATGGTTGTCCTTGATGTCTAATTGTAATTACATTCCTTTATATCAGAATATCAGGATCAGTGAACTGCATGGCTGTCTTAGACGCCTAATACTTTTCACAATTTATCTGAACGGTTGTCTAAGACACCTACTCCGATACTCTCATTAGAAGCAACTCTTTAATATCCGTTCTCCAAGTAATCTGAGATCCTTTAATAGGAATTTATTTTATCAGTTGGCATCAACATCCAAGCCAACAGATTGGTATCAGAGCGAAGTGTTTTTGGGTTACTAGAGTCCAGGATATATAGAAACCTAATGCATTCTTGTTTTTCCAGAGCTAGTTCATATTTTGTCTGTGTAATCTCTGTTCCTCGATTATAATGGAAGGTTCAACCTCAGAGATCCGTCTGATCAACAAGTTCAACGGAAGTGATTTCCACATGTGGAAATTCAAGATGAGGATGATCTTAATCGAGAATGACCTATGGGGGTACGTAAATGGTTCAATGGCCAGATCGGCAGAATTTGAATTGCTCCCAACATGAGAAGCAAAGGATGGCAAAGCACTTGCCATTGTATCCTTGAATCTGAAAGATACTCAAATTGCTCACGTATCAAACAACACCACCTCCAAAGAAGCATGTGATATCCTAACAAGTATTTGCGAGACTTCAGATGTATCGACTCGTCTCATTATGAGAAAGAAGGTCCTCAAACTCAAAATGAGCAAAGGCACCTCAGTCAGTGATCATCTAAACGAGTTCAAATAGTTGCTAAACCAACTTTCTGCAATAGGTTCCCCTATATCAGAAGAAGACTCAATGATGTCTCTTCTTGCTAGTCTTCCATCCTCCTACAATAATCTAGTATTGCTTTTGATCAATACTCCTGCGCTGTCTCTTCAGAAACTGACAGCAAGTCTTTTGCAAGAAGAAGTACGGAGGAAAAGCCTATCCATAATGAGTACCAAGTCAATGGCATTGTACTCTAATAAGCATCAGTCCAAGAAGAAGAATTTCAAGGACAAGAAGACAAAGGTAGAGCATCCAGATTCAACGTAACAACAACAACAACAACAGCACAGACAACAACAGCCATCCAAGACCAAACTCTTTTGCAGATATTGCAAAAGATCAAATCGCGTCATTAAGGATTGTCGCATCCTCAAGCACAATGAAGCGAGGAAGAAGGCCGCAACAGCACCAAGATGGAGGTCCTGACTCTGTCAAAAATTCCCAAGAGGATGACAAGGCACTGATGGTACAAGACCAACCAAGTAGAGATGCATGTAAATGGTATCCTGATTCAGGTGCTTCACAGTACATGACACCATGTAAGAACCTATTTTCTACTCTCACAGCATATTCAAAATACATTTTTTTTGGCGACTCAAGTTCACACAAGGTTGAAGGCCAAGGCTCCATTCGACTTCAGTTCCAGCATCACTAGGCAGTTAGATGGTGTACTTTATGTACCCAATTTAACAAAGAACCTATTGTCTATTAGCAAGATCACTGATCAAGGCTATAGAGCTTTGTTTACTGCTAGTCGATGTACTATTTTTGATGAGAATTCTAATGAAATGTTCTCTGCACACAGAGAAGGAAATTTGTATATCTTGAGTCATGATTATGCACTTTCTGTGAGTAACTCTGATGCTCATGTTTGGCATCAAAGACTAGGTCATTTAAACATGTGTTCAATCTTGTACATGCATCATAACAAATTGGTCAAGGATATGAATATCAACGCTGTCACCACAACTAATCAAGCTATTTGTGAAAAACAACCTAGAACAAAACTTCCAAGAGGACAAGTAAGGAGAGCGAAGTCCATTATGTCACTGATTCACAGTGACTTATGTGGTCCCATGAGCATACCCTCTTTGGGTCAAGCTCTATATTTTATCACATTCATTGATGACTACTCCCGGTTCACCAGAATTATATTCATAAAGAACAAGTCAGAAGCATTCAATTGCTTCAAAAAATTCAAGCAATATGCTGAAAATCAGACTGATCAGAGAATCAAGGCCTTGTGGTCTGATTCAGGGGGAGAGTACCTATCAAATGAAATGGTGGACTACTTATCATCATGTGGCATGCAGCATCAGTTCATAGCTAGCTACACTCCACAGTAGAATGGCATAGCTGAGTGAAAGAACCGAACACTATTGAAAGTTGCACGATCCATGACTGTCAACGCTCAACTACCCAAGAATTTTTGGGCTGAAGCAATTTCTACAGCCTGCTATCAACAAGATTATTCCAACATGAAGGCAGTCGATTCCAAGACATCGTTTGAAGCCTACTATGGCTACAAACCAAGTCTGAAACACTTACATGTATTTGGATGCCTCTACTATGCTCAAAGACCATTTGATCTGAGGAAGAAACTAGACCTAGTAAGCTGTAAATATTTTTTTATCGACTATTCAATGTCGCACAAGGCTTATCGCATATATGATGTTGAGACAGGTCAGCTGCGATGTTGTCTTCCTTGAAAACAAAGTCCATGATTTTAAGCAAATGCAGGAGTCTATTACAATACCTCCATTTTCCACCAATAGGCATCGACCTACGAATGTTCAAATGCAGGAGTCTATTACAATAGCTCCATTCTCCACCGATAGGCATCGACCTACACATGTTCAAATGCAGGAGTTTGTCCCAACAGCTCCACTCACCATTGATGGGCCCAGACCCATGACTGTTCAACCACAAGCTGAAGTTGTCCTTGTCATCTACCCAGGAGAAACATCCACTCAATCACCTGTAGTTCGAAGGTCTGCAAGACAACCAGAGCAACCTGATCATTTTTTTCCTCAGGTGTTCATCAGTCATGATGAACCTACCATTGCTGCATAAGCACTGTCAATGCCCAATGCAGATGAATGGAAAGTTGTCATGGATCCTAAGTACCATTTCTTGATGAAGAGCAAGACTTGGAGTCTTGTCAATCCTCTTGCAGGTATAAAACCTATTGACTCTAAATGGATCTTCAAGCTAAAGCTTAAGCCAAATGGATCAATATCTAAATGGAAAGCTCAATTAGTGGTTAAAAATTTTGAGCAAGTTTTTGGAATAGATTACACTAACACCTTCAATCCAACGGTAAAGCATCAATTTATTCGCAGCTTGTTGGCTATAGCTGTTGCAGAAGATCTGGACATTTACCAGATGGACGTCCTGACAGCATTCCTTCACGGATATATACAAGAAGACATATTCAATTATCAACCATAAGGTTACATCCTTCAAGGAAAAGAGCATTTGGTATGTAAATTGCATAAGGCATTATATGGTCTCAAGCAAGCTCCCAGGGCCTGGTATGACAGAATCAATCACTTCTTGTTGCAGCATAATTTTACTTCTTGCTCCGCAAACTCTAATGTATATCTCAAGCGTAAAGGGTCAAGCTATGTTATAATAGTATTATACGTTGATGATTCCTTAATTATCAGCAATTTAGTTATTACAGGAAACCAAATATTTTCTTTCATTAGAATTTGAGATGACTGATTTAGGCCCAGCTCATTACCTTCTCGGTATGGAGATCAGTAGAGATTGCGCAAGTAGAAGAATCACTATAAGCATAGATATGGCATGGAGGACTGCAAACCGATAGACACACCCATGGATCTAGGATCCAAGCTGTCTAAAGACATGTGTCCTAGAACTCAAGCAGATCAGCAAGAAATATGTAGGTATCCTTATCAATCTGTCATAGAATCTATAATGTATTCTATGATCTGCACACGATCTGATCTAACATATGCGGTGAACACATTATCTCAGTATATGTCCAATCCAGACCTACAACATTGGAAGGCTCTGCAAAGAATACTGAAGTACATTCAAGCTATGAAAGCACTATGCTTTGAGCTATAATGGTAATACAAAAGTTGCACTCACTTTAGTCACCTATTCAGATTCAGATTGGGCAGGAGAGACGTTGATCCCAAGAAATCCACATCACGATATATTTGTTTCCTTGCAGGAGGATCCATTTCATGGAATAGCAGAAAGCAAAAATGCATCTCGTTGTCCTCAACATAATCCAATACGTTGCAGCTACATCAACAGTGAAGGAGATAATTTGGCTTAGAAGGCTACTACTGTGATCCGCAATTCTCACAAATCGGTCCAACCATACTCTAGTGCGACAATCAGAGCTGCATAGTTCTATCTTTGAATCCACGAACTCATAATGGAACTAAGCATATAGAAGTTCAATTTCATTTTCTTAGAGAGAAGGTTCAGAACCAAGATGTTGTGCTGAGTTACTATCATACAGACAATATGTTGGCTGATATTTTGACAAAGCCATTGTCTAGAGATAAACATTCTACTTTAGTAGATATGATAAATCTCAATTGCAGTTCAAATTCATAGTAGTAAGCTTAAGGGGGAGTGTTGGAGTTTAATCTTACCCCTACTCATCCTAACTGCCCTCCTTCCTTTTTTCATATAAATCACTCTCTCAAGTAGTCTGCAAAAATTGAACTATTTTTCAACACTCTGCATACTTGCACTGATTGTTGCTACAGTCTGCATTTTTACTCAGAAATTTCCACAGGCAAAAAACCTGACATTGTCACCTTTGTCACCTTCGGACCATCCTGAGCAACTAAGTGTTTTCCTACACTCGTGTTAACTCAGTTTTTTGGCCATTTCATACACTTCCAGAAATGCGACATTGCTTCGCATGAAATGCGAAAAAGACGACACTCTACAAAAATACATAGGATTTCAAGTACAGACTATCTACGTCTTCATGCTCCAATAATAACTGTTCTAATTAGTCTAATAATCAGCTGTCAAGCGATCTTGTAAATGCAAAGATAGAATAATGCAAGATCTTCTTGTTGCTATATATGTAAATGAGCGATTGAAGGAAGACATAGAGATTCAAAAGTTGATTCGTCAGATGATACATGAGATATACGGATCTACAATCAAAATTGGTCTTTCAGTAGCTGACTCCTCAGAGTATAGATCATAGAGAGAGAGAGAGAGAGAGTAAATATTTAGAGCAATAGCTATTGTCTTGTTTATGTTAGTAGGATCATGCGCTTATCAACGCTATTGTTTTGTGGTCTAGATTGTGGTTAAGCCATTTTTTCTGAACTAGATCTTGCTAAACAATCTAGAATCAAGTTACTGTGCTAATCACAAAGCTTAATCAAGATCAATCATAATTGTGGACATTCCCCACACGTGTGAATTCTAGAAATTTTATCATGGTATCATAGCCAAATTAAGCTTTGCATGCTAACATCTCTAATTGTACAAAAAACTGAGAGCCAAATCAAGCAAAAAAGGAGTTTTGCACTTTTCTCACCTTTCTCTGAAGTGTATTTGGATCAAATCGGACTGGAATTGAATTTTTAGACCTGAAAAGAGGTAGTACGGATTTTTGGAATTTTTGCACAAGTGAAAATCAGAGATTTTCAGTCCTTTTGTTCTCCTTGCTTATAGATCCAAAGATAGTAGTGTTATAGCTTAATGAAAAGCTTATGATCTGTACTTTTCATAGAAATCAAAACCAAATCAATCTGATGTGTCTAGCAATAGTTATAAGCTCTTAAAGAGGATAGGGATAGGTCCAAAATCTGAGTGACAACATTTTGATTTGATTCAATCTTTCTTTGTTTTGAGTCCATTGTTTTGAGCATCCTATACAAGAAACTAAAGATCAAGACTGAGTTTGAAGTTATGAACACCTTTTGAGCCTTCTGAGAGTCAATTGTGTTTTCTTTTGAACCATTTCACACGTGCCAAAAGTAGGATTCAAACTAGCCAAAGTGTCTCAATCCAATTTGTGTGTCTGATCTAGATAACTTGTTTTGTGGAATATTTGAGAGTCATCTCAAATACAGTTGCAAGTGTTTCACATAGGAAGGTAGTACATCCCTGAAAATACCTATAGTGAAAGAGAGCAGCAACTTTAAGTCTAATTGGAACAAGCTCAAACATATCTCAGTCCAATAACTAAGAATCCTTCATTAAAATGGCATCTCAGGGAGGATATCTTCTAGAAGCCAGTGAAAGACTAAATACTTCTAATTACTCAATTTGGAAGTTCAGAATGGAGTCTATCTTGATACTCTATGATGTTATGGATATTGTGCTTGGTGTTGAGGAGGAGCCTCAAGCACAGGCTGAAATTCTTAAGTACAAGAAAAGAGCTAGAATGGCTCTACATTTCATTAAGATGAATATCTAATGAAATTTTGAGAGAGATAGGATCTTGCACTACAGCCAAAGAAGCTTGGGATGCACTAAAGACTATCTATGAAGCAAAGAATACTTCTAGAATACTCACTCTTAGGAATCAGATTTTCCAAAGTTTCCAAAGAAGTGAAGAAAGTGCATCCAGCTATGTTCTGAGAGTTAAAGATTTACATAGAGAGATTTCTTGTGTTGGTGTTACCATTAACCAAGATGAGCTAGTTCAAGTCATACTGAATGGCTTGAGAGATGATTATGATAATCTTGTTCAGTCTTTTGCTATTAAAGAGGAGTTGCCTAATCTAAAAACTCTCCAAGGAATTCTTATTTCTGAAAAAGCTAGACAAAGCTATAAACTCTCCAGGATGAACAAACTCGAGCATGGTGGAAGTGACAAAGCCCTCTTTGTCAAAGGCAATCAGAAAGGAAGGAGTAAGAATCAGTTCTCTCAAGCATCCAACAAAGACAAAGCCAAAGATCGAGACAAAGATGGTGAAGAGGATGATACATCTCATCCTTCTAACTCAAAGACCAAGAAGAAGAAAGTGAAGTGTTTCTTCTGTGGCAAGAAGGGGCACTATGCCTCTAATTGTTTCAAGAAGAAAAAATAACTCAAGCAAGCTAATCTCTCCAAAGAGATTGAAAAAGATTTTGTTGCAAGTGATGGAGAAGGATCACTTATGGTGTCCAGTTTTTCTTCATCACCTTTCAAGAAAGATGGAGCTTGGTACATAGACAGTGGAGCCTCTTCACATATGTGCTGTTCAAAGGAGTCATTTGACTCAATCTTATCTGTCAAATGACTCAAGAGATCTATTTACACAACTAATGATCATGAGTGCCCAATAGAAGGAATTGGCAACATTCCATTGAAACTTGCTTCTTCAAAAGTTCTTGCACTTTCTAATGTTCTTTTCATTCCAAAACTTACAAAGAACTTAATTAGAGTGGGAAAGTTGCTTGATAATGGTTGTGATGTAAAGTTCAACTCCAATACTTGTTTTATCAAGAGAAAAGATGAGATCCTTGCTGATGGAACTAGATGTGGTGGAATTTTTAAGTTGAATTCTTATGAGAATGCAAACCTTTGTGAAGTTTCTTTGTTATCTAAGGAGGAGCTGTGGCATAGAAGGTTGGGTCATCCTAACTTTAAATCTATGTCATCTATGGTTAAGAAGATGAAGGCTATTGGTCTTCCAAAATCTCTTTCTAAAGATTTCAAGCCTTGTGAGGCTTGTGCCATTGCAAAGTCACACAGAAAGCCATATCCGAAGACTTTTATAAAGACTACTCATCCTTTGGAGCTTATACTAAATAGCAAACACACCTTAGATTTATTCTTGATAAATCCTTGAGGTTGTTCCATGTATATCTCCTCCTCAAGATAGCCATTCAAAAAAGCATTGGAGACATCAAGTTGATACAATTTCCACTTAAAAAACAAGGCAAGAGAGATTATGATTCTTATTGTCACCATCTTTGCTACAGGAGCAAAGGTTTCTTCATAGTCAAGGCCATATATTTTTGCAAAGCCTTTAGCACATAACCTTCCCTTGTACTTGTTGATGGAGCCATCATGATTGTACTTGATCTTGAACACCCACTTGCATCCAATGATATGCATGTTAGGTGGTGGATCCACTAGCTCCCATGTGTGGTTGGTGATCAAGGCATCATATTCAATCTTCATGGCCTCATACCACTCCTTGGTATTGAGGGCTTCTTGGACATCTTTGGGCTCCTCATGAGAAACAAAATAAGCATAAGTGGAATTAAGATCCACTTGTTTTCCTTTGTCATCATAAGTGAGCCTCTTAGGCTCGGATCTCTCCCTCATGGATCTTCTAGGAGTGAAAATTCGAGGACTTCCATCTTCAAATCTTGACTCCTCCATATGTTGATTGTCTTCAATAACAAAAGGTGATAGATTTTGAGGTTGCTTGATCTCAGCCCCTCCAAGATTGTACTTTTCTTCTTCATGAAAAACTACATCTCTACTTTCAATTATTTTAGAAGTAGAGAGCATGTAGATTCTATAGGCTTTCTTGTTGGGTGAATATCCAACCATTACTCCTTTGCTTGCACAAGGATCATCCTTCTTTCTCATTTCCAAGGGAATATGGACAAAGCATATGCATCCAGATACTCTAAGGTGATCAACCTTAGGTTTCTTCAGAGAGAGTGCTTCATATGGTGACTTTCCTTCAAGTGCAACATGAGGGAGTCAATTGCAAAGATAGTTTGAACAATTGATGGCCTCACCCCAAAAGTCTTTTGGCAAGGATGCCTCAATTCTAATGGTTTTGGCACATTCACACAAGGTTCTATTCTTTCTTTCAGCCACCCCATTTTGAGATGGTGTATATGCACAAGAAAACTCTCTTTTAATGCCTTCAAGCTCACAATAATCATGAAATTAACTGGAAGTGTACTCACCACCTCCATCACTTCTAAGAATCTTGATTTTGTATGAAAATTGCTTTTCAACTAGAGCTTTGAGCTTTAGGAAATAGTCAAACACCATAGACTTTGAAGCTAGAAGATATAACCAAGTAAATCTAGTGAAATCATCAATGAAAGTTACAAAGCAAGTAGCACCACCCTTGCTCTTTGAAGATGAGAAGTGCACATCCGAGTGTATGAGGTGTAGTCTTGATAGATGACTTTGAAAAAGGCTTCTTATGAGACTTAGATATGCACAAGCCTCACATGGTTTGAAACTCTTGGAGATAAATTAGGCAAGCCAATAGCTTTGGCTTTCTTGACCATGGATACCATAGAACTATAGTTAGGATGTCCCAACATTCTATGCCATAGTTCCTCCAAAGAAATATGAGAAGCAAAAGCACCATCACAAGAGTTAGCATACTCTTTGGAATCAAGCTTGTAGATTCCACCATATCTAGACCCAAATGCAAGGATCTCATCATGCTTCTTGATTGTACATGTATCAACATTGAAATTCACATCTAGTCCACTATCAAACAATTGCCCAACACTAATAAGATTTTTTGTTAACTTAGGAACAAAAAGTACTTTAGACAGAGAAAGAACTTTTGATGAAGAAAGCTTTAAGGGAATAGTCCCTATGCCTTCAATAGCACACTCATGATCATTTGCTGTGTAGATGGACTTCTTGGCTCCTTCATAAGGTGACATGGATGGAAAAGAATGCTTGGAGCTACACATATGTGAGGAAGCTCCACTTTCAATATACCATGAACCATCTTTCTTGAAAGGTGATGAAGAAAAACTCGAGACCATAAGCGATCCCTCTCCATCACTTGCATGAGCATCTTCCTTCTCTTCATTAGAAATGTTGGCTTGTTTGAATTGACTCTTCTTCTTGAAGCAATTGGTGGCATAATGCCCCTTCTTGCCACAAAAGAAACACTTGATGTTTGTCTTCTTCTTCTTGGATGTGAAAGCTTGAGAGGACTCATCCTCTTCTCCTTTCTCCTTGGAAATAAGATTGTTCTTGCTTGAAGAGGGTTGGTGTTGACTCTTACTTCTTGTCTTGTGCTTGTCTTTGGTAAAGAGAGCTTTACCATCAATGTTGAGAGACAGTCTCTCCATTTTCAAGAGTTTATACTCTTGTCTTGATTCTTCAGAAATGAGCACACTTTGGAGTGCTTCCAAACTTGGTAGCTCCTCCTTAATGGCATAACTCTGAACAAGGTTGTCATATTCCCCCTTTAACCCATTAAGTATGACTTGAACAAGTTCATTTTGGTTGATGGAGTCTCCTATGCATGACAATTCTCTATGGAGGTCTTTAACTCTCATTACATAAGCTGAAGCACATTCATCACTTCTCTGTACACTTTGAAAATTTTGGTTTTTTAGTGTTAGAAGTCTAGAAGTATTCTTTGCCTCATAGATGGACTTGAGAGTATCCCAAGCATCTTTGGCATTAGTACAAGCACCAATTTCTCTTAAGATGTCATCTGAGACATTCATCTTAATATAATTCAGAGCCATCCTAGCTCTCTTTTTGTACTTTGGAATTTCTTGAGGAATTTGTGGTTCTTCTTCAATACCAAGTACAATATCCATCACATCTTGTAGTATTAAGACAGATTCCATCCTAACCTTCCAAATTGAGTAATTTGAGGTTGACAATCTTTCACTTGCTTCTAATAGAAAGACACCCATTGAAGTCATAAAGAATGATGGAAATCAAAAAAGATGGATGAAAAAATTGCTTATCTTCTCACTATGGGAACCAATCAAGGGCAAATAACCAAATCCTATGTAAGACAAAGCAAAAAACTGTGAGATAGATCTCACTAGCTTGACAATCTCTCTAAAACAAGATTTGAATCATCAAAAAAGATGAAGTATGACAAAATTTATGGTTCTATGAATTTTACATGGGTGAAATACTCCAAAAATGTCAAATTGACTCAAATACAATCTATTTGTACGAAACAATTTGCCTAGAACCTATAAATTTTGTCTAAATCACATATAGATGAGATTGGTCAACTTCTGGATGATTTTTGTGATCATTCAAGCAATAAATGACATGTACTCAAGATTTGCCATAGGTCTAGGCACCCTACCTACGACTATTCAAAAGCTTATAACTTTTGATTGGCTTATCCAACTGTCATGATTCAAATTGCATCAGATTTTACACATTTCTAGCTTTCTAGTGGGCTAATTTGCATGAAATTTGGATCTGAGATGAGAGAGAACCACCAAACTGAAAATGGGTGGATTTCACACGTGCTTGCATTTGAAATTCCGTACAGTACCTGATCTGGACCATTCAAAGTGGTTTAAAGCTCTAAATCACTAGAAAACTGCAAACTAGCTAGAAAGTAGAATCTAGACAATTCCTAGCTTGAAATATGATCAAATTTGCAAACTTTCTGATTAGATTTGCTTGTAAATCTTAGGTAGGCTCTGATGCCATGTTGAATTCACACGTGTGGGACGCCCTACACATGTACTTTTGATCTCCTAAGCCCAATAATACCATAAAGATCAGACTAGCATTGATTGACAATAGGAAAGCTGATCATACAAAAAATATTATTGTGTTACAAGCAAGATCTGTCAACAAAACATGAAACTAAGCACAATAAATGCCTCAACTCGGCTAGAGAGAGAATATGAAAGTACAAAACTTGAGTAGAGAGAGAGGGCACAAAGAGCTTAGTCTCCAAATTTGCATTACACACAAATTTCATCATCTTCTCAATGAGAGTACATCACATATATATAGATCCATGGACTCTCCTCCTACTTTGAGTTGAATTGGAGTTATGAATCCACCTCTCAAGCTATCTAGACTTATTCAAGTCACCTCGCTATGTCTAATTGTGCCACCTAGTCTTTTCATGCATTAAATGTGGCATGCAAAATACAAATGGTAATTCCTATGGTAGCTCGAGTTTCTACTTCTACCTACCTTAAATATTTTATTCTAAGATGGGTCTTTACTAAGCCAAAAGAGCTCAATTCATCTTTGGCATTTTTAGGACCCCTACTTACAACATTAGATAGATTTTTCCAATATTTTGACAAGATGTACATTTTTCCTCTTCTAAAAGTATTGGTGGTGCAACATGTTTTGTCACCTTTATTGATGACTTTACTAGATATACCTGGTTGTATCTACTTTTTTTAAAGGCAATGGTTTTTGATCACTTCCTAATCTTCAAAGCTTATGTTGAGAAACAATTTTCTTTTAAAGTTAAAGCTTTAAGATGTGATGGAGGAGGTGAATACATCTCCAACAAGTTTCACGAATACTGTGAAGGTGAAGGAATAAAGAGAGAGTTTTCTTGTGCTTATTCTCCATCTCAAAATGGAGTAGCTGAGAGGAAAAACAGATCTCTATGTGAATGTGCTAAAGCAATTCAAGTAGCAGCTTCTTTGCCTATTGATTATTGGGGTGAAGCTATAAATTGTGCAAACTATTTGTGCAATAGATTACCTCACAATGCACTTGCTGGAAAAACACCTTTTGAAGTCTTGTTTAAGAAGAAACCTAAGGTAGATCACCTTAGAGTTTTTGGTTGTGCTTGCTTTGTTAATATGCCCTTTGAAACAAGGAAAAGAGATGATCCTAATTCTATTAAAGGAATCATGGTTGGATATGCATACAACAAGAAAGCTTACAAAATCTATGTTCTCTCTACCTCAACTACAATTGAGAGTAGGGATGTTATATTCCATGAAGATAAAAATACATTCTTAAGGAGGCCGAGTTCAAAGATTCTCACAAAGATACTCCAATCATCACCCTTGAAGATTATCATGGAGAGATGGGGTCGAGAATTGAGGAGGAGTCACCTCGAATCTTTTCACCAAGGAGATCTCAAAGAGAAAGATCCGAGCCTAGAAGGCTTACCTATGAAGATAGAGGCAAGCAAGTGGAGATCAACTCCACTAATTATGCCTATTTTATTTCTCATGAGGAGCCGAAGGATGTATATGATGCACTCAACTCGAAGGAATGGTACCTTGCCATGAAGGATGAATATGAAGCTTTGATGGCCAATAAGACATGGGAGCTTGTGGATATTCCATCCAACAAGCACATCATTGGTTGCAAATGGGTTCTTCGAGTCAAGTATAATCAAGATGGCACAATCAACAAGTACAAGGCTAGGCTTTGTGCTAAAGGTTTTGCTCAAGTTTATGGACTTGATTATGAGGAGATCTTTTCCCCAGTTGCAAAGATGGTATCAATTAGAATCATAATTTCTCTTGCTTGTTTTTTCAATTGGCAAGTTCTTCAACTAGATGTCTCTAATGCATTTCTAAATGGGTATCTAGAAGAAGAGATTTATAAGGATCAGCCTATTGGGTTTATCCATGATAAAGAAAAAGTTTGCTTGCTCTTCAAAAGTTTATATGGATTGAAGCAAGCTCCAAGGTCATGGTATTCTCGACATAACACCTTTCTTGAGTCACTAGAATTTAATCTTAGTAACTATGATCCTTCCTTATATGTCAAGTTTTTTGATAAAGATATTGTCATTATTCTTATTTATGTTGATGATATCATTTTGATAGGAAGTAGTATCAAGTTAGTTGAGGAAACCAAGATTGCACTTGGAAAAGAGTTCAAGATGCAAGATCTTGGAAAAATTCACTATATTCTAGGATTAGAGATTGACTTTCTTAAAGATAAAACTTTTGTATGTCAATCCAAGTATGCTCTTTCAATGTTAAAGAAGTTCAATATGTTGAATTGTAAGAGTATAGAAACACCTATGGAGCAAAATGTAAAGGATTCTGGATTCTAACAAAGGTGATGAAAGATCCTTCGTGGACATCACACTTTTTAGAAGTCTTATAGGCTCCTTGATTTGGTTCACAATAACTAGACCTGACATAAGCTTTAGTGTTCATAAGTTGAGCCAGGCTATGCAAAATCCTACTATCTATCATTGGAAAATGGCCAAGAGAGTGCTTAGATATATATCTTCAACTTTTGATTTTGGTTTATTGTATAAAAGTGAAAATATTTCCATTATTGGTTATTCTGACTCGGATTTTGCAAGTGATAGAGCAGATCGAAAATCTACAAGTGCTTATGTCATATATTTTGGAGGAAACTTGATATCTTGGCTTTCCAAAAAGCGAGATACTGTATCACTCTCATCATGTGAAGCTGAGTACAAGACACTCACTACAACAACAAAGGAAGTGTTTTGGATCAAGAGGTTACTAGTGGAACTAAAGATAATCTTGGAAGAGGATCCACCTATGATCATGTGTGACAACATTTCAGCCCAAGCCCTTGCCAACAACCCAATATTCCATGCAAGGAGCAAGCATATCGAAGTTGCACATCACTTCATGAGAGAAAAGCTCATTGGAGGGGAAATCAATTTGGAGCACATCGACACATCATCTTGCATTGTTGATATGCTCACCAAACCTTTGAGCAAAAGTTCCTTCATCAAGCATAGAGCCAATCTTGGAGTTATACCAAGATCCATGTTCAAATCAATATAGATTATTTTTAGGAGGAGTGTTAATATTGGAAAAACAAATCATATTGATTTCTTGGCTTGCTACTAATGTTGTACCATGCGTGTAGCTTGTAAATGCAAAATGCCAAGTTTGGCCTACATAGAACTCGAGCTACATGGAGTTTGAAGAATACAACTTGCATATAGTTTGTAGACATAGAATTGGCAAATTCATGCTTGTAGAAACTCGTGGCAATTCACATGCATTGATTGTAAGTGATCCATAGTGACATGCAAGGCATGCACAAAGTATAGTTACAAGCAAGAACATAGATCAAAGACTCAATTTCTCAAACAGGGACTGACATCTCAGACGTATACATACAGTTCTATCAATGATTGTGCTAGACTGTACCAAATGCAGACATTATTCGAGTGTCAAAAAGAAAGTATTCGCGACAGACGAATAAGATGATTTTAAGACAGTTCTTTAGAGCATATTTATGGACATACAACAAATGACTGTAATGTGCTAGAGAGTCTGTTTGACCAGAGAGTAACTCATGTAATGCAGTAGAGATTGCTAGTAGACTCAGGATCACTCACACTCAACAGTGCAAAGAACAGAGATAAGAGAGAATAATCCTCAACACTCTATTCACTTCTTTGACCTCTTACAAATACATAAACTCTTCCTCTCTAGATGATCGAGACTGAAGTGTGTGATCAATATATGTTTTAGAGAATGAGCAAACACACTTTTAAAGACTACAGGTGCGTCGCTCCCATGAAAAGGTCTAGTTAACAATTAGGTTGAATGTATGTTCATTATACCATAAGAGGTATATTTAACTAAGAGTTGAAATTACTCTAGCCACCTTCTCTAAAGCAGTTGACTATAGTTTAGTATTGATAATTTCTTTTGCTTTTGCTGAGATGTCTTTTGCAAATAATTTTGCAGCATTACGGTCATAGTCGGGGTCATATTTGGTTGTAGATTTGTTCGTTGACTTGCTTGAAGATTTCTTTTTCGAAGAGTTTCTACGCTTCGTTGAAGATTTTTGTTCAGGTTTTGAAGAGCCTTTGCTTCTTGTTGTGACTTTAAATAGCTTTTCTACGTCACTTGGCCAAGTCTGGTCTTCTATCTTTGCCAATTTTCCTTCAATAATATCAATCCTCTGCACAACGGCATCAGTCAAAGCTTTTGCTTTTGAGTCAGCAGCAGCTGGTGTTGCTACATACTGATATTTAGGTCGTGGCTTCTACGGTTGAGGGTAGTCAAGATACTTGTGGCCAGGCTCTCTACAGTTTGAACATAGCGGTATATAACCAATCGGCTTTCATGGCTGAGGACAGTTAGGTGAAGAATATCCTGGCTCTCCACCACTGTAACAATTGCCCGACACTAATTTAGTCATGGTTTGTGACTTCATCGTTGGTCCAACAAATTCAGGAGGATTGTGTCTTCTTGGTGCGAACTTTGGTCTATCCTGTTGAGCTGATGTTGTAGTACCCTGAACATAATTAGTAGTCGCATCATTCTGAAAAATAAAGAGTACCTCCTAGACAGGATCTTCGTTATACTTTACATTCACAGTTGTGCAGTCTTCCTTAGAATGTCCAGAAGTTCCACATTTCGTACACCACATTCCCAAGTTGGAAGAAGAAGCTTTTGGTCTTTTGTCTGCAACTTCAGAGATCTGCACTTTCAAATCATTAAATTTTTTATCAAGATCAGTCATATTACTCTTCCAAAGCTTTTCAACTTTAGAAGTTGACGACTTATCCTCGATAGTTTTCATGTCATCCTTCCGTTTGATCGTCGTTTACTTCTCCTTTATCAACTTTTGATTCCAATGAATCACTACTTTCAAACTCTAAGCTTGAAGAACTGGAACTTGATTCAGTATCTGAATCATCTTCGCTATCACTAGAATCATTTTTAGACTTATGAGATCTTTTAGTTGAGCGTTGCTTTCATGTTAGTTTCGAGGTCTCAAAGTTCTCAGCACTAGCTATTACTGCTGTTAAGAAAGTCATGTCCCCTTGTCTGCAATATTGATCAATCTTTGGTGGTAAACCAGCCAAAAACCATTCAATCTGCATATCAATGGGATATACATCAATTAATTTTCCTATAAGATTCTTGACCTTTTGTGTATATGTTTGAAAGGATTCTTTAGTTTTCTTCTGAACATTGTCAGACGTCTGAGAATTCTAGATTTATAACCAATTTCTCTTAACTAGTTCAAAAACACATCTTTTAGTAGTAACCAGGTTCCTACATGGCCTAGTTCAACTTGACTATACCATATGTGTGCCTGCTTTCTCTGCACACTAGGAAAGATTCGTAGTTTGTCTACATTAGTTCCTTCGTTATCTGCATTAGCGATTGACTCAAATTGTCAAACATAGCTATTTGCATCATCTGAAGTAGTCCCTTTAAAATAATCATATTTAATTTTTGAAATAGAAGTGAAACGTGCAGCAGGACCCTCCATACCAAAGCTAATTAGGAGTTCAAATAACTGGACAATGATCTCATTGAGATTTTTCAACTCGCACTCTCACTCTGTCTTCGTAAAAATTCCTCTCTAAGCTTATAGTATCATTCTAATCGGGATTCTCTATCTGACAAACACTAGGAATGGAGATGGAAGTGTCAGTTTTCTTATAACTTTTCGAAGCTATCCCCGGCAATGGTGCCAAAAATTGGTATATGTTGTACTATACCAACAAGGTTAATATAGATTTTGTAGTAAAGAATGTCGAACCCTCAAAGGATAGTGTTTGAAAGTTATGTATTTGGTACAATTATGATTTATTTCGAGTGAAGTGGATTCGAGTGTTATTTTGATTGTCAACAGACATTAGAAAGTAACCAATATTACTTGTGTTGGGGGTGTGTAGTGTTAATAATTCCAGAAAACAGTCTTGCCTCTATCAAATCGAATGAAATGCATTTTACAGGTGAGATGTTATCAGAGTAGTACAATAGTACTACACTCCGGTTGAAGGTGTCAACAGAGAGTCGAGAAATGTTCAATGTATTTGTGTTTGTGCAGACAATTAGCTAATCGTACTTGCGAACTGTTCGGATCTAGATAGAAGTCCTCAACAACTTAAGTCCAAGGTTATGGTTAAAGAGCACAAATAGTTCTAGAGTACGTTAGAAACTTATGTCAGCTACAAAAAAGAACACAGATCAAAGACTCAATTCCTCAGATAGGGATTGACATCTCAGATGTATACATACAGTTCTATCAATGATTGTGCTAAACTGTACCAAATGTAGACATTATTTGAGTGACGAAATGAAAGTGTTCGCGACAGACGAATAAGATGATTTTAAGACAGTTCTTTAGAGCATATTTACGAACATACAACAAATGACTGTAACGTGCTAGAGAGTCTGTCTAACTAGAGAGTAATTCATGTAATGCAGTAGAGATTGCTAGTAGACTCAGGATCACTCACACTAAACAGTGTGGAGAACAAAAATAAGAGAGAATAATCCTCAACACTCTATTCACTTCTTTAACCTCTCACAAATACATAAACTCTTCCTCTCTAGATGATCAAGACTGAAGCGTGTGATCAATATATGTCCTACGGAGTGCTGGTTGCATCGTGGTGGGCCCATGAATGCCGTGGCATGTATAAGTTGTCTAGATGACAACACCATGGATGTTTGTTGGTATCATCAACTCATGTATACTTCTTGGTTGCAGGGTGGTAGGCCCATGAATGCCATGGCATCTATACCTTGTCTAGATTGTAGTGTCATGGATGTTTCAACACATGGATGCTTCTTGGTTGCATGGTGGTGGGTGGCCCATAAATAGCAAGGCATCTATACCTTGTCTAGATGGCAACTTCATGAACGTTTGTTGGTATTATCAACTCATGGATGGTAGTGTCATGGATGTTTGTTGGTATTATCAACACATGGATGCTTCTTGGTTGCATGGTGGTGTGGGGCCCATGAACACCAAGGCATTTATACCTTGCCTAGATGGCAACTTCATGAATGTGCTGGTATTATCAACTCATGGATGGTTCTTGGTTGGGCCCATGAATGCCATGGCATCTATACCTTGTCCAGATGGCAGTGCCATGGATGTTTGTCAGCATTATCCAGCCTTGTAGTTTGAGGGTCTATCATGCTTTCTTTTTCAATGAAAGTTTGATATACCATTTGACTTCAAATTTTGAATGATGTTTGATAGTTTAGAGATGGATACAAATTTTAAAGATGAGCCACCAAATTTGAAGGGCTTAAAGCTGAATATTAAATGTGAAATTTTGTTCTTAGATTTTTTCTGAAGTTTCAAGTGATGTGTATAATATATATTGCAAATCTATACGCGTAAAAAAAAATACTTTCATATAATCAAATTTCCACACATAATTTGGCTTCTTTCCAAAAATTATGCAACCAATGGATCCTATGATAGAATTTATCAGATCACTTCACTCCCCCTTTTGAAAGAAATTATCCAATATCTATAAGTTAGTTGGAGAGATGATATAAGAAAATATCTAAATCCATAAAAAGTCAATAATAAGTGTCTTCCACAAATGATTCACTCCATTATAAACAAAACTTTCCTTCCAAACATTTCCAATCCGAGTGACAGTAACTACCATCCAATTGAAATACGGCCATGCATAAAAGACAAACTAGGTTTAAGAAATTGAAACACAATTACTCTAGGATTTATTTGAACTCCAAGCCTTATTCATACAAGGATTTTTAACAAATTTTATGTAACTAAATTTTTTTGACAAAAAGTACAAAAGGCAGTCGAAATTGATATACTTTTTGATTCCTAATGTCACTAATTTAATGTCAGACTGGCATGCTGAGCACATGACATCAATCACGAAACATCACTACAAAATGTTTTATGTAAAAATGAACCTACAAGGCTCCACCCTCATCTAATAATGCAGTAAAGCAGACCAAGTCATGAACAAATCAAAATTGATAACATCAAATGTTGCATCGCATATAAGATCCAACACTATAGACAAATGCATACATCTTCAAAAAATGATCCTAAAACTCATCAAAATTTTGTTTTAACAAAAATGAAAAGAATTTTTATCTCTAAATCGATAAATGGATGTTCTTGTTTTTTTAAGTTATATTGACTTCTTGGGAGACATAATAGCTAAGTTTATGTACCTATACACTCATGGCTAATGATTGTCACCTTTCTTATTATCTAGCATGGTTACAAGCAAGCTTAAAAGTCTCACATTTTGGTGCAATATGGGCATTGTCACCACTTTCCATGTTGTCCATTTTGTGCTCATGTCTTTTTTTTTCTACATGTGGCCATAAAAACAAAACAAACCAAAATAAAATACCTATGCTAGTGTTAATGAACGAAATAATGTTTACACCTCTCCCAATTATAAAGATTATCGGCAAGTTAATTCTTCAAGCCACGATTGAGGACTGACAAGATTATGAGATATAAGTTCCATCAACTCACATCGTACATAAATGGATGGTCGAGATTGAGTTTCAGACCACTATTACCTATGGCATAATGACATGACCTAATTTTGATCTACAAATCTGATTGGCTCAACCCTGAAAATAAGAATCACTCATGGATAAAATCTTCAAAAAAACAAGGATTTTTTCTTATAGAACTTAAAAAATTATGTCATCCAATGACATTCGTGGACCTAACATACTTTGAGTAAGATGTTCTTGACACACATACAACTTAATAATTTGTGTTTATTAACACATTGTAGGAAATAATAGCTTATCCTCTTGTCTTGTTGTTGACATGGTGAGGACTTATCATTATATCCCTCCAATATGCCTCCAATCACACATTATGTAGTCCATAATATGCAAAGGAGTGAGCATGATCAAGCTTAGTATGTGATCACAAGAATCTATAGAAGTTACAATTTGAGATATCTGCCAAACTTCATAGTTTCATATTAGTAGCTTGATGAGAGGATAAGCTAAATTTGCATAATATGCAAAGGATTTCAACAATATCATACTTAAAAGGTAGTTAAGAGAATCTTCTAAATGTTAAATCAAGATAATTTTTCAAACCCCATACAAGAGGAATCTATATATTCATGTTCAATTTACGAGAGATAAGTGATCATGTTTTTCTAGTTCAAAAAGGTACAAAATTCGAATAGAACTAGAAGGAGAACTATCAGAAGAGTTTGAAATGACAAATGTTGGAGAAGCACGTTATTGCATTAGAATAAAAAATTTTGAAAAAGAAAAAAATAATTTTCATGACCAACACAAACATCTATAAGGTATTCTAGAAAATTATGATACAGATGGCTACAAATCTATCAATGTTCTATGGATCCTAGACTTCAAAGTGTCAAAAGACATGCTTCTTATTGGCATTGCCCAATAGGTTGGAATGGAAAATATTTAATACCTCACTAATAGGTGCATTAATATATGCCATGGTATGTATTGAACCTAATATCTCTTATTTAATAAGTGTGTTGAGTCATTTTCTAACTAATCCTAGTACACTCCACTAGAAATATTTGAAGATGATAGTTAGATATATCAAAGGGGCAACCAACTATGTTTGCATTTAATGGGAAATAGATTCAAAATACATTTTATAATTGATAAGATACATAGAGTTTGATTGGAAAGGCAATACTAAAATAGGAAAATCAATATCAAATATTTTTTGATGGTAAGAGGAATAATATTTTGGAATAGTTGAAAGAAAAAAAATTGTTTCGCTACACTTGATAGAAGCAAAATATGTCACAACATTTTCAGCAAGTTGAAAAGCCATTAGCTCAAACATTGTTGCAAAATATGACTGTACATCAAGTCCCAACAATGACCATATTTCATGACAGTAAAACTTGTATACCTCTAGCATTAGTCCCAAGATTTCATTCATGGACAAAAAATATCAAAATTAGTCATCATTTTCTAAGGAAAAAGACGGATGTGTCAACAATCAGATATGCAACATCAAGCATTCACCATAAGCAATCACCAACACACAATATCACTTTATCACACTAACTTCATATTGAATGTAAAATGTACATATAAAACTCTGATAGAGAGAGAGAGAAACCTTAGGAGTAGACTACTGGACTAGCCTACGGCTAGTTACAGCTGGTAATAGTTGTCAATAATAAAGTACATTGTGAACAGTAACTAAGAAGTGTAACAATGAAGTTTATCATTGATTTCTAACACTTTCCCTCAATGATAAAATTACATTCTTCTATGCCACAGAGACTACGAAGGTTCTCAAATTTATATTTACCTAAAGACTTAGTAAAAATATCAGCCACTTGATTTTCAGATTTACAAAAGACTAGATCAATGGTGCCATCAATTATTTTCTCTTGAACTAAAGTGATGATGTATCTCGATGAGTTTTGTTTAAGCATGTAGAATTGGGTTTCTAGCAAGATGGATACAACATTTGTTGTCGCAATATACAGTTGTAGGATCCACCTGTGATTGACCCAAATCAGTAAGTATCTTCATAGCCATATTACCTCTTGTGTAGCATTGCTAAGTGCACGCTACTCAGCTTCTATCGAAGATAAGGCTACTGTAGGTTGCTTCTTGCTGCTCCAAGAAATAGCAGTTCTACCATAGCTAAATGTATGACCACTGGTAGATCGTCTATCATCAATATTTCTTGCCCAATCAGCATATGTATAACCTACCAACATTAGGGCTTCAGATTGATCATACTTCAAGCCAAAATTTAACGTGCCTTGAACATATCTCAAAATATGTTTAGCAGCTTTCCAATGAGTCTAACTAAGTTCTTCCATAAATTGACTTACCACACCAATAGCATAAGCAATGTCAAGACGTGTGTGTGTCAAATAGATTAAACTGCTCACTAACTACCTGTATAAGTATGCATCAACTTTCTCGGCTTCATCAAATTTCCTCCATTGGAGTACTTAGTGACTTGCAATCTTGCATATTGAACTTATACAATAGATCCCGTGTATACTTGCTTTGCGTAAGAATAACATTGTCTTCCTTTTGCCAAACTTCAATACCAAGACAATAATGCATCAACCCTAAATCGCTCATGTCAAAGGTATTGGAAAGGTATGATTTGATTTCATCAATTAAGCCCATATTACTTCCTATGATAATCAAATCATCGACATAGAGGACAACGAATACTAGACATGAGTTTTGCCTGATAGGACCCACTTACAGTCACACAGTGATTCTAACTTTAATTCTAACTCTCTCCCTTAAAGTAGAGTCACTTTTTATACAGTCATATACATAGCTTTAAAGTCAACAAACTTTAAATACAGAAAGTTTTGATCTAAACTTATCAAACTTTTCTCCAGTAAGTGGCTTAGTGAAAATATGTTGTTCTTCTGTGCTACAATGAACAACATGAATTTCATGACTTAGCAGCCTTTCACGTATGAAGTGATATTGAATCTCAATGTGTTTAGTTCTCGCATGGAACACTGGATTCTTTGCTAGCTGAATGCCACTCTGACTGTCGCTATGTAAAGTTGTGGGATTTTTCTGCTTCATGCCAATGTCTTCCAAGATTTGTCTCAACCATATAGCTTCTTGTGCAACACTACACATTGCCTTATACTCTGCTTCTGTGGTGGAAAGAGCAATTGTAATTTGCCTCTTACTAGACCAGGAAAAGCAATTACCACAAAACTGGAATATATATCCTATGGTGGATCTACGATCATCATAGTCACCTCCCCAGTCCGCATCCACATAGCCACACAACTCAGGTAAACTATCATGCTTCCTGTAAATCAAGCCATACTTTGAAGTACCTTTCACATAACGCAAAATGCGTTTAGCTGCTTTCCAATGCGTTTCTGTAGGTGCTGCCATAAACTGACTTACAATGCCAACAACATAGCATATATCTGGTCTAGTCGTGGTAAGGTAAATCATGCTCCCTACTAATTGTCTATATAGCGTAGCATCAAATGACTGTGATTCATCAAGCTTAGAAAGCTTTTTACCTGGTTCAATAGGAGTGTTTACTGGTTTGCAATCCTGCAACCTAAACCTGTGTAGTAACTCTTTGACATATTTCACCTGTGGTAAACCCACTTCATGTCCTTTTTGCCACACTTCTATTCCAAGGCAGTAATGCATCAGGCTGAGATCCGTCATCTCAAATTGTTCCATGAGGTCTTTCTTGATTATGTCTATCATCTCTTGATTATTTCCCGTAATAATCAAGTCATCAACATAAAGAACAATCAAAGCAACCATACCATCAAAGCATAAGACATATAGATTTGGATCAGAATGTGTTCTCACCATCCCCTTTGAACGAAAGTAGGCATCAATCCTGCTATACCATGCACGTGGTGCTTGTTTAAGACCATAAAGCGCTTTCTTCAAGCGACATACTTTATTTTCATGTCCCTTCATTACAAAGCCTTCAGGTTGATCCATGAACACTTTTTCTTCTAACTCACCATTTAGAAAAGCAGATTTCACATCCATATGGTGCAAAGGCCAACCAAAATGTGAAGCTAAAGCAATAAGTAGACGTAGAGTATTCTACTTACACACCGGCACAAAGGCCTTCTCATAGTCAATGCCTTTATTTTGTGCGTACCCTTTGATTACCAATCTTGCTTTGTGCTTTGCTATGCTTCCATCTGCATGGTACTTAGTTCTACATACCCATTTACAACCAATGGGTTTCTTGCCAACTGGTGGTTCTACTAAGTCCCATGTGCTATGCTTAGCAATTGACTCCATCTCCTCTCCCATGTCTTTGATCCAAATGTCATCATCCTTCGCTTCACCATAAGTCGAAGGTTCTTTGCTTTGAATAATGCTGGATAACACAGCATAATTTGCTTCATACCTTTCAGGTAGTATCTTCTCTCTTGTTGATCTTCGTAGCTCTCCCTGGTTAGATGATCCTGAAAAGTCATCTATATCGTGGCTCTCCATCAATCTCTCAAACCACTTAGGGAGCTTTCTGTCAGGTCATCGGCTTCCTGGTGAAAATGTATCCCACGGTACATCCTTCTCCTTGCATTTGTCACCTGCAATTTCAATCCTTCTTGCACCAAAAGGTTTGTCCCTACCTCTCCAACCTGTTTCTTGAGGTTGAGTAGTAGTATCTTGAGATGTATCCTCATGTTCATCACTCGGAAGGTCAATGAATGGATCATCATCAAGTGGTATTCTCACTATGCCATTTTTTCTACTGGATGTGTCTATCTTCTCAGCATCTTCGTCTTCATACATCTTAGATTCATCAAAGATAACATCTCGGCTTATATGGATTTTGTTTTCGACTGGATCAAAACATCTATAGCCCTTCACGCGATCATCATATCCTAGAAATATGCACTTGATAGCTTTTGCATCAAGTTTACGTCTTTCTTCCTTAGGAATATGTACAAAGGCCTTACATCCAAAGATTCTCAAGTGGTTCACCTTTGGCTTCTTATTTGTGAATGCTTCCTCAGGTGTAATTTTTGGTATGGCAATGGTAGGACTTCTATTTTGAAGATAGACTGCCGTGCTACATGCTTCTGACCAAAAATCTTTTGGTAATTTCATCTCAGCTAGCATAGATCTGGCACTTTCCACAATCTTACGATTTTTGCGCTCAGCTACACCATTGAGAGCAGGAGTATGAGCTTGCGTAGATTGTCTTTTAATCCCACATTGATCAGAAAGATCATTGAAGTCATTAGACTTATACTCACCTCCACTATCTGATCTTAGGACTTTGATCTTCTTACCTATCTGATTTTTGACCAAGTTTTTGAAGTTCTTGAAGTTATCAAAAGCATCTTATTTCTTCTTCAAGAAGTAGATCCACGTCTTACGTGACATATCATCAATAAAGGTCATGAAATAGAAGGCTTTTCCTAAGGACATGGTCCTCATGGGCCTGCATAAATCTGTGTGGATTAAATCCAGGATGTTCTTTGCTCTTGCAACATCCCCTTTATTGAATCTCTCTCGATGCTGCTTCTCATATATACAAGATTCGCACATCAATTTCAAGTGATCTTCTATTGTAGGCAGTCCTGTTACCATCTCCAATTTTCTCATCAAACTGAGGCTTCCCAAGTTCAAGTGACCAAGCCTCTTGTGCCACAACTCAATTTGCGAAGGAACGGATGACACAAGTCCATGTTGCCCCTTGATTGTGGCATTCAACCTGTACATTTTTGTATTGGGCTCTCTTACTCCATTCGCAATAACTTGAACTTTTGGTTCGCATCCTTCACAAAGCAACGATCATGGGTGAATTCTACTTTCAACTTTTGATCAGTAATGACTCCAACAGAAAGTAGATTTTTCTTCAAACCTGGTACGTAAAGTACCTCCCTGATCATCCTGCTTTTGCCATCAGGCAGTTGGATTGAAACTGTGCCTATCCTCTTGATCATGCACACCTCACCATTTGCTTGTGAAACAGATGTTCCATTATCCAATGCCTTCAAACTACTGAACCAGTTCTTGTTACCTGTCATGTGTCTTGTGGCTCCTGAGTCAATATACCATGCTTGATCATCTTGATTAAATGACAATGCAGATATGAAGATGCTAGAGTCTTCAGCCTCACCCTCATCGACAAGGTTACCTGCTTGTTTTGGTTTTCCCTTGCCTTGTTCCGCCATGAATTTGCGACATTCACTCTTCCAGTGGCCCTTTTTACCACAATGGAAGAACTTTCCTTTCTTCTTAGTTTTGTTGGAAGATCCCTCATCCTCCTGAGACTTGGAAAATTGCTGTTTAGTCTTCTTCTTGCCCTTGCCCTTGCCTTGTTTTTGGCGTGTCGCAAGTGCCTGATCATCAGTATTTTGACGTCTAGCTTTCACCATTTCTTGTAGTTGCTCTTCCTGCATCAAGATTCTTGTGAGCTCGTCAAAGGTTGGCAATCTTTCTCTTGATGCTATTCCACTCACAAACATCTGATAGGGTTCTGCAATGCCGCATAATGCATTATGCACTAGCTCCACATCACGTATGCGTTCTCCAATAGAATGCAGTTCCTCTCTCATTGTCTTGATTCTGGTCATGTACGTCTGAATGTGCTCTCCTTGCTCCATGAGGGCACTATTCAACTTTGACTTCAGAAACATGATTCTTGACGGATTTGACGTCTCGAACTGCTCCTTTAGCATATCCCATGCGTGTCTGGGTGTAATAGCATCACAAATGTGGGTAATGATTTGATCCTTCACTGACAAGTTAATGAAGGTCAAAGCTTTCCTCATCTTTTTGTCGAACACTTTGATGTCTGCTTCATTTGGCGGCCTTCTCTCATCACCTGTGACGACTTCCCACACATCTTTCTCCATCAGTATGTTTTTCATTTTGAATTTCCACACTGCATAGTTGGAAATCCCGTCCAATTTGCTACTTTCACTCAAAATGGACTCTCCCATGTTTGCCATCGCAAAACTGCTTAAAACTTCTGCCTTAGGCTAAGAATAGTATGTCAAGGCCAACAGTGATGTCAGAAGTTGAAAATAATGACCTGCACTTTTTTTCTTACCAGGACACTCGCCGCTTTTCCACCAATTTGAAAGCTAAATCGGCGTCGCCTTCCAAAATGCACTCAGTCGTCAATTCCCAACAACATGCCCAGTGGAATGCTGAAACTACTTTTGGCATACTCCGAACACTTTCTCCGCTGCAACCGCTCTGTTTTGCTGTACCGTACTTGCAGGTACAGTCTAGGTGCCCTTCGTTTGGAGGTTATAGCCTTTCGTTTGGGTCAAAACGGGCAAAGGACCCAAAAATAGGAACTTTTCTAGCTTTTGAACTGTTTCTTCACATTGAAGAAACTTCACTCTTCACTTGTGAAGGGACCCAACTCAACTTTCAGTATGAAATTTTTTAATGAATTTGAAGGCCAGAATGCACTTCAATTCTTCAGGACCCTGTTTAAAGCTCATCCAATGGTTGAACCAAATCTTGTGGTTCAAATTTCTCTCCCATCACAGATTCTGGACCGTTGATTCACTTGACACCTCATCTAAAGGTTCAAAGTACATCTGGGCATCGAACCAAACTCCTGCATACGCTAAGAGCTTGTACACTGAGTTCTTCATCGTGTTGGGCACGCGAACTGCCCGCGACTTCCCTGCCTGCGACCGCGCCTCCCTTCTCTCAAAAACATCAGATCAAGCTCTCCTGTGGATCGTTTTGAGCATGATCTGAGGCCTGGATCAGCGTCGCCCTACTGAATCCATGACTATAGAGTGTTCAGTCAGGAAATTCCATGGAGAAACAATGATTTTAGCTCAACTTGACAAAGTGGCTTTTTCACCTTTTTACTGCAAATCTGCTAGGTTAATTGTCTGGAGACAAATCTCTAACATAAACCTCAAAATCTCTCAATGGCTGATTGACGAATCTCTTTTTTGTTGAAAAAATTCGTCAAAAATAAAAAAGATTGTGTGATTAGCTTCCTTCCTGTCCTTACGGCATCCAAAACGGTGGACAAACAACGAAGAAATCACCAGTTATGTATAAAAACCGTAACCCCAAGTCCGGTTTCAATTTTCAGCTGGCTTCAAAATTGTCAAATTTTCACCAAATTTTTCCCTGTCTGATGCTATGCACAGGCTAATAATCTCTCTGCTGAGCTTAGCAAGCCTCTATAAATTAGAAACCGTGTACCAGTGCTTCTCTTTCCGTCTTCAACCCGCCGTAAAACCCCGAACTCTCAGAAGACAGTTCTCCTGAAGCTCTCTTCAATGACGACATTGCACTGTGTACACTCCATGTACGGCTCTGATACCAGCTTAGAATTTGCTTTGCACAGGAACACAGATCATGCTACACAGTAACACAGACAGAAAATCACTCTCCTCAACAAGCTCACATAGCAACTGTATTTCTCAAAATGAAATTACACTGTACATATAGTTGTTCACTTAGGCAACCCATGCATGACCCAGGTTGCCGTTGGCGGGACGCGTGTCCCGTCGACTTGCCTCGTGGTGAGGCCAACTGATCCTTATCCACTGATAGGACCCACTTACAGTCACACAGTGATTCTAACTTTAATTCTAACTCTAACTTCACTGGTACCACTCCAACTCCTTTAACAGATAGCAATTTGCCATCGGCTTGTCCAACTTCATCACCATTGTGAGTTTGCTTGAGTTCTGAAAACCACTCTTTCCTTGAAGTCATGTGCTTGGATGCACCACTATCAATGTACCAAGTATCCTTGGCTTCATCACTTGTCATTAATGTTGTAATGAATAATTTTGAACTCTCACTTGTATCATCTTCATACTGATCATCATCGTATTGATATTGATCAGCATAATTGTCTTCATAATAATAATCATCAAATTGATGTTGATCAGCATAATTTTTCGCTTGCCATTTGTCTTTTCTTTGTTCCATCTCCTTTTGTTTCTTGAAGCATTCATGCTTTCAGTGGCCAAATTTATTGTAGTACTTACAATTTCTAGGTTTATTTTCCTGGAATAGCCACGTCCTTGACCTCGGCCTTGATTCCAATTGCCTTGATTCAAGCCATCATTGGATTGTTCTTGAAATTGTTGGAATGATCCATGATTTGAGTTTCCACCTCTTAATTGGTGTCTTCCACGACCAAATCTGCCACCAGGTCCTCTGACTGCAAGAGCTGATCAAATCCCCTATTGCGATGATTCAAGTTCTCTTGACATTGTTCTTCCAGCAAGAGCAATCCACCTAACTCTTCATAGGTTGAAAGATTTTCCCATGTGGCTATACTTGTCACAAACATCTGATGTGACTCACTCAAACTATTCAATGTCAATTGCACGATCTCACAATCATGAACTCGCTCTCCGACTGCTGCTAATTGGTCACGAATCTCTTTGATCTTCAGTAGGTGATCAACAATAATTGCACCATTATCCATTTGCAATGTGTGCAGCTTCGTCTTTAATAATAGCCCTCGAGATGTGTTGGTGGTCTCAAACAATGCCTCCAATGTATCCCATGCTTCTTTTGGTCCTTCTGAATCCGAAATGTAGGGAATGATTGCATCTCTAACTGATAAGTTGATGAAATTTTGTGCTTTCCATTTTCTCCTATCGAATGTCCTCTAGTCTTCTTCAATCATTGGCCTTGTCTCTTCACCTGTCACGATCCCCCATAGCTCTTTTTCCATCAAAATGTTTTTCAGTTTGAATTTTCAAACTACATAGTTCCCGACTCCTTCCAATATGCTTGACTCATTAAGGACACTCTCACTTAGAGTTGCCATTACTGGATAAATGATTTCGGATCAAGAAATTTACCACACCACAGAACTGTATATTTTTCTAGTTGTACACCTGATATCGAAATGGAGCGTGGATGTATGACTGCTCAGGATTCTCTTTGACTTGCGCACGTGGATCCGATATTGGACATGCGATATCGGACTGGAGCACAGATGTACAACTGCTTGGGATTCTCTTTAGCTCGTGCACTTGAATCCGATATTGGTACGGACATGCGATATCGAACTGGAGCGCGAATGTGTGACTGCTCGGGTTTCTCTTCAACTAGCGCGCTTGGATCCGATATTAATACGGATATAAAAAATAGAGAGAATATAAGAACTTTTAGAGGGAATATTCTAGGTTCCCCACTTCGGCGCGGCGGCTATGTCACCTCCTCTTTGCAAAGATTTTGAAGCAAGTGATTGTTCAAACAAACAGAGATCAATAATGTGAAAAGTATGAAGTCTCAAAACTCTGAATGGCAGTACTAGACACTATCTGGTGTGATTTGCAGTACCCCAAACAAACAGATGAGAGATTTCTTTGCACAACTCTCTGACAAATGGCATTTTCAAAGACTTAAAAAAACAAAAAATATCGTAAAACTTTTTTCACTCAACAGATTTTCAATCACTCAACAAATTTTCAATCTATCTGATGCAGCCCTGGCCTTTTCGATGCGTCTGGGACTGTGTCTTCGTTCCCCACTAATAACTGTGAGCTCCAAAACCTGCAAAATACACCAAGAAGGATTTCTTCCAACCGTTTTTGTCTCTCCAAGCTTTCACCTTCCGTGAAGGACTTTCTCACTTCGTTGCGGAGCTTGTGACAAGTTGTATCCACTGATCAGGCACGTAGGACTATCGTAGCTCCGATACCATGTCAACAATCAGATATACAACGTCAAGCATTTACCATAAGCAATCACCAAGTAAAGAGACGGAAGAAAAACGCAATATCATTCTATCACACTAACTTCATATTGAATGTAGAATGTACATATAAACCCTGAACTCTGATAGAGAGAGAGAGAAACCTTAGGAGTAGACTACTAGACTAGCCTACGTCTAGTTACAGTTGGTAATAACTATCAATAATAAAGTACATCGTGAACAGTAACTAAGAAATGTAACAATGAAGTTTATCATTGATTTCTAACAGGATGAATGAGTGATACATCTTGAATACTATCAAACAAAAGATATGCTTGCCAACATTCTTACAAAGCCAGGTCCAAAAGACATAAACAAAAGTTCACAGTTAATGAATGTGAAGTTCATATGTTTGAAATAACATTAAGGGAGAGTGTTGAAGCTCAATGCTATCCCAAACATATAGTTAAAAGGGATAAGCTTCAACTGCTCAATTGCCACTAGTTTTGAGAAGAATAATCAAGTGTCAAAATGACTTTTGACATACCTTGACAATTAATTACCTGCAACTATCAATGTATTTCAAATGCTCAATATCAAAATGTCTAAAATTCTAGCTGAAGTGAAAAATTGACATCCACAATGTTGCAAACTTAGCTACTTAAAAGATGAGCTAATAAATTAGCAAAAGTGTCCACTACGACTTTGATTAGATTCTCATAGTATATCAGGACTTCATCAATTTATTAGATGCTAATGAGAGCATAAGCACAAATCATGCTAGAAAGTGTGAAGGCTATAGCCCTTGCACAACACACTTGGAAAACAAATGGACAGGTACATCAGTGGCAGAGCACCCCACTATAATGGGGGAGGTCCTAGGTTCACCAAGTGTAAAAACTTTTCTCAAATCCGAAGACAAACTTAGCTTGATTTGTATAATCACACACTTTAGATAAAGCTAGTTTTTAACCATTGAACAATTATTTTAGATCATTGATATATTTTATTTTATGTATGCTTTGTCATGCATTTTTCTCATAATTCTTGTCTTCTAAAATATCTTCTTTCATTCTGATATCATGCCCAAGTTTGTGACTATTTGAATATTAGTCTTTATCACTAATCTAATTCTTGATTTCTATTGACAAATGTTTAAGCTCCTGGGGAAGGTAATCCATCTTTGTACTTTTATTCACAATAATCAAGATGGTGGAGTTGAAGATTTCTCTTTACTATTATGTAAATGGGTCACTTTCTTTTGAACTTTCTTGAATCTCCTTGCGAATATTCTTCAATGTTTTCAATGCCTAGACCAACAATACTACTCTCGATAACACTACTCATGTATTTCATTTTCAAGCTACCTAGCTTATTAGTATCCAAAAATATTTGTTATATTTTTTAATGTACCAGAGTTTGGACCACTTACCATGAGGTGCACCATTGACATGTCAGAATTTGATGGAAATGTGTGGTGAGCAGCAGAAGTGGTGAGCAGATGGAGATAGATTAGTAGTGCATTAGTTACCCACTACGAGTTCAAGATGAAATGAATATTGCATTTAAAATTGGAACCAAACGTAGACAAAAATGCACCCAGATTAAAATCTGAAATGTGAGTACAAAAGCTTGAAGTTGCCCGTAGAACAATAAAGTGCTCAACCTTCAACTAAAATCGTTGATATCTAGATAATCAGAACTACTAGCTAGCTAATTCTACATAAGTCTACATAGTCACTCATCAATGTTGCAAAATATTACTTGTACATTGTTACACAATATGCCTGTCAGGGCGTTGACACCACTGGATGTCAGATAAACAATGCATTAAAGCCCTAAGATAATCTATTTACAGTTCCATGGAAGTCCATTGTTATTTAATGATAAGTGGATCGGATTTTAACAGTATTGACAAATTAACTAAGGGTCAAAAAATTATACACAGGGTCGGATTTATTAGACCCAATCCGGTCTGATCGGTCGAAGACGCCGGCTTTATCAGACCCAATCCGATCCAATCTAGGGTCGAAGACGTCCGGATATTTTTCGTCTTGATCCGATTCAATCTAGGGTCAAAAAATTTCTCTTTGATGGGATTAACATTGGGATGGAATTTTTCGATCCTTTGTTAGAAAAAATTCGATCTTTTGTTAGGGAAAATTCGATCCTTCCTTTTTTTTGTGGTTTTTTCTGAATAGGTATGAACAAGTTTCAGGATGCTCATTACCTGATGGAATTGAGCATGAATTCCAACACTCCCCCTTAATGTGGATCTTGAAAAAATTTGATCTTCAGATATAGTAGGTTGTTAAATCTGAGATGATGCTCCTTTGTTAGAGCCTTGTGAAGTAATATGTTGCTTGTAACTCTGTCCTACAGTAAACCAAAGAAATTTTCTGGATTTGCACTTTCTCTCTAAGATACTGATATCGGATTTCAATATGCTTACTTCGGGAGTGGAATCTCATATTCAGAGATAGTGCAATGGCACTTTGATTGTCACAGTAGAGGGTCGTTGGATATGATTGAGGACTTCACCATTATGTACTTCCCATTGATATACTTTTAACTTAGGTCTATATACACGAGAGTTTTTCAATTGTGAATGTTGTACCATGGCCAAAGGTGAAAGAAGTTTAATTTCCTTCGGTATACGACGTCTTCCTAATCTCTCTGGATTTAGCAAGTAGATAAGCTGGTCGTTAGATATCTTCTCCCAAAATAAGAACGTCATCCTCACTGGTGGATACTTCAGTAGAAAAAGTGTGTTCAGGTATCCACTCAACAGGGAGTGCATCTATCATGTACAAGGGCAGAATGGGAGTGTTGATATCAGTGGAGTTTATGGTTATATTGATTGGGTCTTCTTCCTAAACTTCTTGTTCACAAAGAGTGGCATTGCCACAATCAATGGTCGCTAAAGCATGACCCCGATTAATGATATATGTGCTCTGCACATAGTGAGCCTTTATGGTTGAGTCATCATAGGTAGTTGAAGACCAATCGTCTCCAATTTGTGCAAGTTTTATTTTACTCGTGGCATTGACAGAGATTCTCATGTCTCTGTTGCTAAAAACTATCTTATTTTTCTTCTCAAAATTCAAGAAAATCCACAATGGCAATGAAGTTGGACAAGTTGATGGCCAATTGCTACCTATTAAAGGATTTGGAGTGGTACCAGTGAAGCTAGCCAGCGGGATGATAAAGCGGATAAGTAATGTGCAATATGTACTTGGTTTGGCTAATAATCTACTGTCAGTTGGGACGATGGTTGATCAACAACTCAAGGCTGAGTTTGATAGCGACAAATGTCTCGTCAAGGACATCAAGAATCACTACAAAGTGATTGCTATAGGAGCTAGAGTCAACGGAAATCGACTCTACAAATTGAATGCAAGATCTTTTACTCAAGCTATGGTAAGCATTGTTGATAGTCAAAGTGATCTTTGGCATCAACGATTTGGTCATACTAGTGCTCAACGTCTACAGATTCTCAAACGAGGTAATCTAGTTATTGGATTGCCTGATATTTCTTTTGAAAGAAAAATCTGTGAAGGTTGCATTTTGAAAAACAACACAGAGAAAGGTTTCCAAAAGTGGAACAAGGAGAGCCAGTGGCATCCTAAATCTTGTCCACAGTGATCTATGTGGACCAATGCAAACTAGATCTCTTAGTGACTACTCTTACTTTATTACCTTCATTGATGATTATAGCAGATGCATTTGGATTTATTTCATCAGCAAGGAATGAGATGCTTTTGCTAAGTTCAAGGAACTCAAGGCATTAGCTGAAAAGCAAACATGATGTTTCATCAAGACTTTGAGATCTGATGGAGGTGGTGAATCCTTTTCGATAGAATTTATTGATTTTTGCAAAGATCAAGGGATCAAGAGGCAGACTACAATACCTTATTCACCATAGCAAAACAGAGCTGCAAAGCAAAAGAACATATTCATTGTTGAGATGGCCAGGGCAATGCTCAAAAGCAAGGGTATGCCAAACACATTTTGGGCAGAAGCTTGCAGCACAGCTACACACATCCTGAATCGGTGTCCTACAAAATATGTGGAAGGTAAGACACCTCATGAAGCTTTTATTGGAAAGAAACCTCATATTTCTCATTTGAGAGTATTTCGCTGTGATGCTTATGCTCATATTCCTGATGAGAAACGAAGAAAATTGGATGCAAAAGCTGTCAAGTGTATTTTTCTTGGATATGATGAGAAGGCCAAGGCATACAAGATGTACGATACAAATGCACAAAAGCTTGTGATTTCTAGGGATGCTACATTTGACGAGATGGATCAAGGTGAACAATCTGAAGTAATCATTGAACCTTTTGATGAGGGAGCGAAAGTACAGGTCAAGAAAGAAGTGGATCTTGATGTAGAAGATCCAATGGAAAAAGGCAAGTTCGATGCTGAAATTCCTAAGAGAGTACCTAAGTGGTACTTATCAGTTACAGGTGAGGCTAAGAAGGGAGATACTCCCGAATCTAGCGAACAGGAAAAGCTTAGAAGGTCAAGCAGAAATTGGAAACCTCCTGCAAAGTTAGAGATGAATTTGCATTCGATAGTATCAATCAATCCCTCTTGTGATTCATTAATAGGATCAAGTAAGGTCCAAAGTATTGTACTTTGATTGCTCAGTCTTATCCTAGAAACAAAACATCTACAGGCTCTACTCCATAGCAGTTTGTGTAGATGATTTCCACACAAATTTGAAAGAACCAAGAAAAATAGCAACAACGCTTAGACAGAGCTGCCATGTAGGACAAGGAATGAAAGGCACCACTTCCAATGTATTTTATCATTCAAAAAACAGTAGAAGCTCGAAAAAAATAAATCAAAGGGCCTATTTCTTACTTACTTGTTTTACATCGTATTTTCCTTTTGCGACATTCTTAATTTTTTCATTCTTTTAGAATAGAAATAATTAAGAAAATTTACCGTTCCTGGTAATTCCCCTCTTATCTGCATTTTAGACAAGCTATAAAAATCTGATGAACGACCCACCTTCTTTAGGTCTCCGTCTTATTCTCTCTCTTTTTCTAACATCCCCTCCCCTTTTCACATTCACCTTGTTCACCATAGCAACATCAAGCAGAAGACCCAACACACCACACTCTTTCCTCCTGTTCAGCAATCACAACAGTTCAGTCATCTTATGATCCAAGCAAATCCAAGTAGATCCAAGTGGAACAACATCTAGTAGATCAATGCGAATCACCGATTGTTAAACTAACCGAAATGTTGGCATTCATAGATTATAAGGCCAAGAGATAGAAGACATAAGATGGGACTTTTCTAGATGCCTTGACCAATAAAGCACTCCAAGCCACAATGAGGGTAGTGGTCAACTACCTCAAAGTTTCACAACACTAACAAAATTGCATTTCTTGACGAATACTTTGCATAAGACATCCATTTGTACAAAATTTAAATTCTCAAAGATAATATGCCCATCCTTTTTTGCACTATGAAGACTTCTTTTGTACTACCTTGGCCAAAAAAAACCAGCAACGTCCTTTAAAGTGTCACATTTCCACAATAGCACCTTACTATTATCAACCATGTTCCCTCACAAAGTGATAAAACACGTCAATGTGTTTTGAAGGAGCAATGGTAGATGGGATTCTTGGCCAAATAGATTGAAGCATTTGATTTTATTTATTGGAACCAGCTCTTCTACTTTTGCAAAAAAAAAATGGTGCTCCCTTCCTATTTTATGTCCCTCATCAAAACTTTGTACTCTGGAGCACCTACTCTCTTTTGATATAATTGGGTTGTTTACCTCTCTTTTCTCCCTTCAATGTGGTGTTAGTCAAGGTTTTTTCCCAAATCTCTCTCTTGGTTTATGTCATTAATATGGAGTTTTCCTTTACATTAAATCTAGCATGGGCAAAGTTTTAGCCTTATTTACCTCTCTTGGTCCTCACCTCATCTATTTTTTTTTGGTCAACATGACCATCTTTTCTCATTTGGTCCACACTTCTATAAGATACATCCTTATCACTATTGATAACTTTTGTGACGACTCTACCTCTATCGTCAATCATGATAAATCTCAAATTGTTGGTTTGACTCACTAATTGGCTGAACTTTCAATATCTCTATAATGCCACATGGTACCATCTCTAAAATTTTGGATGTCCTTTTCATAATTTCCTTTCAAACAAGCAAAATATTAATTGGTTTGTAGAGAGTTACGGTAGACAATCGCCAGACAATCGCTATCTAGGCCATTATAATCTAGCACATTATCTCTATCTACTGCTTGTATTTCATATCCCTTCACCTCTCATCCAGAATGTTCGCAAACATGCTCTCCAAACAACTCAAGCTTTTTATATGGCAAAGTGTCTTTTTAGTAAGGACATTTTGCACAATGCCTTTTATAAATGGCTTGGGAATTTCATGATGCAACTTCTCAAGTGTTCTTTGTCACTCGCATCCAAATTCCTATTTTTAGATTATCACATTTTTCCCTTTTGCTCCAAAAACGTTGATATCTAATATCATCTCGTCTATGATTGTTCACTTTTCTTCTAGCTTATTCTTTGGAATGCTAAGTATCAAATGGCATAGTATTTTGAAACAAGTATTAATGTGTTTGAGCATGTGCATCATTATCCATATAAAATGTACATCTCACAAAATTCTATTCTAAACCTTGAGTATTACAAACTTTTGGTAGTATTGCAATTTTCATAATCCTTTAGGATTCACAACAATAATTAATCCTACACTACCTTGCAACAAACTTGATATTATTTACATACACAATAATAGATTTATAACTAGAACATTACGTGGCCCCAAGCATAGTTGACAATTGAGAAATTGTTCTATATCTGAGTTCTTGATTTGTTGGAAAGAATTAAACTAAAGATGATGATTCATGAAGAAGAACTTAAGGCGTAAAGAAGAATTTTCATGTTTGGTTCTAGAGTCTTGCTCAAAATTCACCTAATATATCAAAATTTTTTGTTCATGTTTTTTATGCAATCAAAGAAGATTTGTGAAATAAAAAAATCTACAAATTCATAAACTGTTCACACTAGAGTTGTAATGAAATGTCCTTAAAGTGTGCATTCAAGCCCTTTTTCAAAATCCATCTCTCAACTATCACGAGTGTCATCAAATCCTTCTACAAACATGATTTTTATAAGTCCATTTATTCATGTTCGATTCTCTATGATCCCACGAGTTGATAGTACCAAAACACATATATGTGTTAACCATTCAAAAAATTTGAGCCATTGATTTTGAGTAGATTGCAAACACATGAAATCTCAAACATGTGAGAACTTTAATACTTTGTATGTATGCACTATTTTTCATTACATTTTTTACAACAATCTATTGTATAAAAGTCCTATACGATCATAACAAGAAGTCCAAAAAATGATTCTATTTGGATCTCTATTACAGTAGATATGAGCATTTAAGTTTCCTATGTCAAGTGCTGAAATATGTTGTTTGGATTAGCAAATCTAGAAATATCACTTAAAATTAAAATCAATGACAATTTAGTACACGTGTATGTGAAAATGAGAAAACAAAAACATTATAGACCCATTGCATTAATGCATTTTTTTTAAAATTAAAATTAAAAAAAAAAAACACAAATGAGTCATATTTGTTGCTCATTATTGTTCATAAAACCTTTTAAGGTTTTAAACTAAAGTCTCTTCTAAGTCATTTTTTCGTTGATCCAAATAAAAAAAGTTTACTATCACTAAATGCGATGCATAAGCAGTCCATTGTCACATCAAATTAATAGACTTGAAATTTGGCACATTTATTCCTAGTCATTTCCCAACAAGTGAGCATAAATTTGACACACTCATGTTCATGCGCACAAGAAAACAACTTTGATGGCATTGCTAATAAAAAATGCTTGGATTTGGAAGGTTGGTTACAATGTCAAAAGTTTTCTGCATATTTTATTATCCAATCTCTTCAGAACACTTTGATAGCATCATTCAACAGACTTTTTCAAGTACAAGAAAGAAGATAGCTGTGGATAACAGGGGATACAAACAGTAATAAGGATTTTATTTTTCTTCAGAAAGGCGGTTCAAAAACGTGATGTTAAAAACTACTAACATGGCAAGAATGGCAATGCTTTAAATCAATGCAAGGAACTTTCTTAAATTGCTAAGAAACAAAAACAGTACAAGATTTGACTTATGGGAAACTACAAACTACACTCTTGAATTTCTAGAGAGAATTTAATTGTACTAAACATCAAGCAATAGTAGATGATAATTTTGTTGGCATCAGATATTTAGCACAGCTGTACTATCTTCTAAAGGTTAGTTGTACCAGCAACATAGCAACCATAAATGATGGCTTATCATTGTTAAGAGAGTTGGATAGAATGGTTGCATCTGTTAGTATTTTTGATATATCCTCATTTCCAGCATTTCAGAACAAAATCTGGTTGTTAAGCGTGCCATAAGCATCTGTGATGCGCCCTTCAGGAACTAAGTGGTGTTGCAAGCTCTACCTTTTTCAAACATAGGCTCTTAAGAGTTAATATCAGAGCACATAATCACCGAGTCATTATTTCATATACCTTTCCTCCATATGCTAGCTGAATACAGAATTGCAACTCCTTGAAGCTACATTGATTGAAACTTTGCCTAAGAATTTGTGAGAAAATAAAGCTAAAACTAGCTGATAGTGAATCTTTATTCAAAACAGCTTCATCAATGAGTTGTCAGAAAAAGCATATGGTGATTCTGTCAAACTCTTACAAATACAAAAATTGGAATTGAGCAGGCTTTCAAGAGCCTAAGGATTTATCCAAGTCCTTAGAATGCTGAGCTGCCTAGAATGAGCAGATTTTGAACCTCCTATAGAGTGGGCTTTACGACGTTTGCAGATATTTTGCATTGGTTGTGGCTTGTTTTGTATGACTGCCAGTTGAAACTGCTGTTTCTGAGGCCATGAATTCCTTGAATTTCTCAAAGGCTGCAAATTTGAAAAGTTATTTGCCACAACAGATCCAGAAATCAAGATGAGTTACAGATTCATTCTACATACTAAACTAAGCAAGAATCTGCAAAATGATATGATCTGACAATAAAAACAGATCCATAAGTTTTTTTTTGTAGAAGCACCCTCTACATAGAGTGGAAACACTGAACTTTTTTCAGATCAGGACATGACTATATGATCGCTTTGCCTAGAATGTGGAGGTAGCAATGACAAAAACTCCTGGTCATTTTGCTCATTCCTATCACTTGGCTTTTACGATATTGTTCAATATTGATAGCCAAGGGCCAGTGCATAAAAAACTGTTCCGAATTAAATTTTAACACCCATGTTTTGTTCTGTATGTAAGAAACAAACAGTGACTGATATGTATAGAAGGTGCCAAAGGAACAAATTGCATTCTAAGAGTGCCCTCATAAATTAGAAAATAACATTTTACATGTGAAACTTTTTTCCTACGTTCACATTCCATACGACACTTGGAACAACCTGGCCTGAGAACTATGGACTAGTGATTCTTTTAACACTCATAAAATAGACTTCTTAAGATTTTCCTTCTGTAACAAAAATTTATTGCTCCTTAATGTAATGCAAAAGTAGAAAACCACCAAAAGCATTGACAATAAACCTTAATGTTGCTCACTTAAAACTTTTCGAGATTTATCGCTTGATGGTAAACATTTTCAAAATGTTTGCTAAATTCCAGATTCATCCATGGATTATTATTTTAGCAACACTCAATGTAACCTAGAACATTTTTATGACTCCATAATATTATTTATATGACAAGCAGAACTAGGATGCTGGTTATAATACCTGACATGTAGCGAGGTTGAAGTGCTTCTACAGCAGATGAAGGCAGCCTGTAATTCTTACAGGAACTGTTTTGAGCCTTTTTCAATAGTGATTTGAAATGCCTTACCTGGGAAAAAATTCAAATGAGAAGACCATGTCCATTGAGCTAAAATGCAGTCACGAGCTTAATGTTGTTGTTATGGTCAATCATCAAGATTGGTGCAATTAGGCCTCACAAACAAAGGGGAATGGGAGAGACACACCTCCTCTTTCCTCAGGAATGTGAAAGAGCAGCCTGCCCGTCCAGCCCGAGCAGTTCGACCCACACGATGGATGTAAGTCTTAATATAGACTGGCATATCATAATTTACAATATTGACTACCCCATCAACATCCATGCCTCTTGCCATGCCATCAGATGCAACGAGGATATGCGCATCACCTCCTCTAAATGCTTCCAATGCTTTACTGCACACATACATCTCCTAAAATGAAGAGCTCCAAGATGAAAAATATGCATGCACTATGTTAATCTCAGCAACCTTGCAAAATAAAACATGAGCAGCTACTGTAACGGCCAGATAAAAATAAGATGTGCTCCAAGGTAACCAATTTTTATGTTGACTAGATAAATCTAAAGTCAAGAACGCAGATTCTCAAAAATATTAGAAATGCTAAACATCTCTCGGCAGGTTCTACACTTTTCCTGTACTAAAGTAGATTGAATTGAATAACAATTGGGCATTGGATGAGCATTGGGGCCAATAACCATTCTTGGTTTCACCTCCATTTTAGGAACAGAAATAAGGAGCAAACACAAGCTTTTGCTTCACTGCTTCTACAACAGTTCCCTCTCATGGATGGCAGGCTTCTCATTATACTAATTTGTTGAGTTGGCAGTCTTTGGCTATTGGTTGGCATGTCGGCTTTTTTTATTATGGAAAAGACTCATGACATGTTGGATATGTTGGTTAGCTTGCTTGGATGGTTCAAGGCTAGCTCTGTGGAGCTCATGCTAACATGGTGTCAGGTTGAGTCTTTGTTGTGCTTGTTTATGCTGATGTTTGCTTGGTTGGGCAACTAAGCTGGTTGTCCCAACTCCCCTTGAGGTACCAGAGCAACACATCTATACATACACACATCTTGCATACACACAAGTGCACCTCAACATACACACAAAGAACCAAAGAAAATAACTGTTACCTTCTGGAGATAGAGGTAGTGATGACAATGTAGCTGACAGTGGACGTGGATTTAATGCAGAATAGCTCAGAGAACTACTTGAACAGCCAAAACTACTGCCCAATACTAAAAAAGTTCATTATCTCAAATACTCCTATTGTTGGTGATGTCAATTCCTATCTGGTTTCCAGATTTTAATGAGTTGTATTGAAAATGAGGACCTAAAACTTACTTTGTCCAAGAACTTACCGGGCATGTTCCTTTTTTCAATGAAGAAACTTAGAATAATGCTTACATATGTGATTTCATTTATACAATAGCTACAAACTTTTTCTGTATCAACTTGAATGGCTTTGTAAACACCAATTTTTGTATAAATCACTCAAAAATAACCATTATATTGATACGATCTGAATAGTAATCAAATCAGTGAGGTAAAATACCTTCGAACCATCTGATGCTGTAAGCTTGAATACTCCTGTACTTCAGACGAGAGACCTTCAAAGCACTTCAGAAATACATACAGACGATGTGTTGCCACTACAGAAGCAGTGAAGATGATGGTACGCTGCTTCCCAAAGGTCTGCAGCAATGCTACCAGCATCAAAGGCTTGTCATCTGCTTTGCAAACCTGGAATCATGGCATCACAATGAAAATGTGTGAGATGAATAGGACAAGCTTCTTCTGAAACCGATTGAAAAAGCAACATGCCAAGTAGACTTCAGCTACTAGCAGCATTAGAAAATCTCAATTGCTTTTTGCTAAAAAGACTATGTTGGAACTTTTGACATTCTAAGCAACAGAATATAGGGCACCATAAATTAACTCTTGCTAGTTTTTTGAGCCGTTAAAGTTTTTCTGGAGATTTTTATATGACTAACCTTCCAACAGTAGGGCACTCTTATTGCACTTTACACATCATGATCTGGATGCATGAACGTTTAGTTTCTAAGTTTCCAAATTCTTCAAGGTTTTGGCATTTCTTTGTCATACTTTTCGGCGTGCTTTTCAAGATGTGCTAGAATCATTGTTCTTCATACAATAGGCCATATTCCACTTTCTCTAGGTAGATCCTTTCCGATATCTCTTCATCATAGTATCTTCCCAGTAGGTCATAAATTATCATTACAGCTTTACATGCCATTCAGTCATTACTTCTCCATTAGTTCTTCATTTATCAGAGGGACAAGGTTTAGAGACTTCACAAGCCACCATTGAGTGATTTTCATCACTCTACCCAACCAGGGGTAGGCGATGCTTCTCATGCCACAACAACAATGCATATCTCAGTACTTCTCTATCGAGGATTTATAAGCTGGGGAGAGGTTTCAACAAATGTGCATCACTACCAATGATTAAGTGCAAGAATCTACAGACTTCTTTCATGCTTCTGTATAGGTCAAACCATCATACTTAGCACCTACATCAACTACAGCATTCCACCCTAATGGTTGTTGGTTCTATCTCTATTAATCTTTTTGAAGCTTGTTATTATCATGCTTCTTATGGAGAATATCATCATTCATCTTCAGCGTTCCACCATGATAGTTGTTGGTTCATTATTTTCGTCCATCTCTTGCCTTAAGCATAGGTTTTCTTGCAACTTGATATCGAAGCTCTATTTTGGCATTGAGGTAATGAGATCCTGATTCTAAAGTTTTTGGATCCTTGTTTTAGCCAACTCTTGAAACTATTTGCTTTTCTTTCGAGTAAGAGCTCTAATTTTTTCTTTTTCCTTAAAGTTTTATTTCATGTTCAATTTGATTAGAGCATTAGATTTCTCTCTACACCCGAGAAAATACAAAAAGAAGATTTCATTGTAAATAGCGAAAGGTAGAGCTGAAGTTGTTCAACTTGACGATCACGAGATGTCATTTGTCCATTAATTTAATGAGAAAATACAGCACAGTGATAGACATTAGATATTAGGAATACTAAACTATACTCGTCATCGCATCAGAACCTCTACGTGATGACCCTTGTACACCTACACTCTACGGTTATGGGACCAGTATCCATGCACTTGAAAGATGCTCTAACAGGTCTTTAAGACCTATTTGGAATTCGTCTACTGAGTTGCTTAATGCAAATTCCAAGGTCACAAAACTTGATTCTCACGAGGTTTGATTTTCCCTCATGAGGTTTGATTCCCCTCTTGGTAGCACTCCTTCGTCAACACTAGATTTTTAACATGCAAACTTTGGCCCAGACATCATCACTAAAAGGCATGACAAAGAGTCACTAACTTGACATAGACACTTTGCGTACAATAGGATTCCCTACATTTTAAAACCTACCATTGCTCCTAGTTTGCATGCCTCATAATAGGGTGTTCCACTATTTTAAGGTTTCTTTTTCCATGATTCCAGCTCATTTTAAAATGCTATGCCTCCAAAACATCGTTACGACGCATCTTAGAACTGTCCAATTCATCTAATGGCAATGAGCTTAGCTAAGGTTGAGACAAAATTTCATATCCATCAAAAGAATGATGAGCAAACGACCTAGTTGGAATACCTACACTTGAATGGAAGCACAGGTTCCTAGCACCATAGGATGGGCATAGTTTTCATTTTTGCATAGACAAATTGAGACAGTTTGGGCCAGTGATCAAGTTGTAAGGCACAAATTCTCTTTGGACCTAGTAAGCCTGATTTGGTAGAGGGTTTCCCTAAGGGCCTCCAAGTAGTATAAGCAAAATGACTTGCAGACATTCCATAATTGATTATTCTCGTGTTGTGATAGTAATTTGTAGAAGGCTCATCTCTACAATTTTACTTGGAGGATCTACGATCATTATCTTTGGCAGTGCTTTGGTCTTCACTCAAAAATTCTTCTCTAGGAATTGCTTTATGTTTTATCTGTTGTCATGTTTCATCATGCTCACAACATGATATCGGACTCTTTCTAGCCACCATAGGTTGGGCACATATTTTCAAAAGTTTTTATTTATTCACTTTTTGAAGAAAAGCCTAATGTTTTATTTTGACCCTACCTTTCTCCTTAGTGTTCAGAATTTCATTTTTCTGCATCTTTTTAATCCTCACTATTGACGGCTCAAGAATTTGTTGGAAGTTTTGACATTCAAAGTAAAAGAATGTAAGGCACCATAAATTACCCTTCGCTTATTCTTTAAGCCGTTAAGGGAATCCTCCCAAGAATTTTTAAACGACTAATCTTCCAACAATAGGGCACACTTGTTGCACTTTACGTATCATGATCTGGATGTGTGAAAGTTTAGTTTCCAAGCTTCCAATTTCATCAAGTTTTTGGCATTTCATCTTTGTCATATTTTTTTGTGTGCTTTTCAAAATTTGCTAAGATCAAAATTCTGTAATGTATGGATAATATTGCTTGTATCGTTTTCACACGTTTCTTGTAACTTGTAAGAAAAGTACATTGAAAAAAAGCATATTCCACTCCACAACTCCTGATGTTTATTGTCAACAACTAAAATTCATATACTAAAATTTCCACTATTCAATAATTTTCGAGTATCCTTTGTACTTTTTTTGTCCCATTTTGAAACATTTTGGGTATTTGTGCTGCACTTCAAAAATAATTCATTGTCTAGAGGCTATGGAGACAAAATTTTGCCTTTTCGTTTCTAGTAGTGCATCTGTCTTTCATCTCTGGTAGATCATTTCCAATATCTGTTCATTGTAGCATCTTCCCTCAAAAAGGTCATAATACTATCATTACAGCTTTACATGCCATTTAAAGCCAATACTTCTACATTAGCAAGGTACAAATTTTTTTACATTCTTCATTTACTAGAGGGACAATGTTGAGAGATTTCACAAGCCACTCATCACTCTACCCAAGCTGGGGTAGTCAATGCTTCTCATGCACATCTCTTGGTACTTCTCTATAAATGATATAATAGCTAGAATGGGTGCTACTGATAAGAAGTTTCAACAAATGTGAATCACTACCAAATGATCAATAATCTGAGTTGCGCGTGAATCTGCTCCAGCAATCCAGATAGCGCGATCCGGATCGCAAAACATTTTGCATTGAGAGAGAGAGAGAGAGAGAGAGAGAATATGGTTTCAATGGTTTGATATGGTTCTCTATTCGTTCATTTACAAAGCAACAACTTGCCGTATCATTCTTTCCTGTTGGCACTGTATAATGTACTCATTTTTGTTCATCACATTGAGCGATTCACATTCTTGTAGCCTTCAAGTGGACTTTTTATGACACACATTGGTAGTGGCTTTTTGTTGGTATTGCAAACATTCTTACCTTGATATCATACAAGTAACTTCAGCACAAATAAGTAAAGTCATGTAGCAGGTATTTGGCAGCAACATTCTTACTTCATGGCAGTTCATGCTCAAGTCATCAGCAATGCTTTTCTCTAGTATTTGTGCTTCATTGATACAGCAAGATGGTCTATATGCTCCACAAGCTCTTCACGACTTATTGCAATGTTAGTTCATTTCATGATTATTGCAGTAGGTCGTACTTGCAAATCCATGCAAAGCTATCACCTTGCTTGTGATAAAGCATAGAATACACCATTCTATCATTCCATTGAGTGATCTAACTCCATGCTTGTATGGTAGGCATGGTTCAAATGATTGTATTGGGCTTTGCTTGTACATATTGAAACATTTGCAAATGTTGTTATGCACCAAGTATTCCTTTCACAAATAGCTTTTCCTCCATCATCCATTTTGACATTTAAGCTCACTGTTGTTGCTCCTATGTGGTATTCAAGGGCCTAACAGCTGGCTTGGGCTCTAACTACCTTTTGCAGGCCATACAATGCAGCTGTTATTTGGCTTTCATGGTCGCTGGATACAGGCCTGGCATTTATATTATGCAGTATTCAAATTAATTAGCATTACTGTTATCTACTGATCCTATCTCTCCACTTGGCATTCTTTATTCTAACGATCTTCACCCTAAACCCATGGTCGAAGCTTGGTCAACTAGGGTTAACTAGGGATAACATAATTGATTGGGGTATCCCTAGTACCCATGGTCACGGCTTGGTCAACTAGAGTTAACCAGGCACATAACATCTACGACAGATGATATTAGTCGTAATAACTATTTATCGACTTCAAGGCTAGGGTTGGGGGATTTGGTGGTGGCAGTCTATGTTTAGGCATAGGAGCTGGGAATCACTAGAAATATCAATAGTAGGGGTATTTCCAATATTACATAAAGACCAAAACCTTCCCGTTCTATTCATTTAGTGATTGCTACCGTATCCTAGATACTTGTTGCCAGTAAGTGTCCTTAATCTACTCACCATTAGGCATACTCTCACGAGTGGTTATGTTAGTATTGGATGTCATAGCTAGGAGCTTGATAGTAGATGGTATTTTATATTAATTGTGTCGAAATCTCAATTGGTTGGGTTGGACTGTCCTATGCATAGCTCCTTTCAATTGTCAATTATCCTAGTTCACTCATGGGATCTTCATAGAGCCACTATTGCCTTGGCTCAAAACCCTAATAACTAAGTGTTGAAGATTAGGAGTACCACTGAAGATCCTATAGAACTAACCCAAAAATGTATCCAAACTATGTCATAGAAACACCAAAAGATTGGACATACGACTCATGACCCAACCATAGAGCAAAATTCAAGCTCATCTTTGTGCTTGGGAGGCAATCTAACAAAAAATCCTAGATCAATCCTTGGTGTCACATACCAAATTGTTTCCTACTAGTTAGGGATACTTCGCCAAAACTCGATAGTCTTTGGGCTCATCTCATAGTTCATGCCTCAACTGATTAGAATGTGTCAATAGATGCCCTCAGCCCATGGCATACTCCCTTGAGTGCTTAAGGGATTACTTACTCTCCATGCATGTCCTCTCAAGTGGTCCTAATATTAATAGACCCTGGTCATAGCCTTACTTTTAAGGCCTTCCCTTCATCCAAGGTCAAGGACTAACTAACTCTTGATAACTCCAAACACTTGCATTTTGAAGACATTTTGTATCCTTGGAACTTCCTAAGCTCTCCCAAGAATCATGATTTTTTGAATGTCCTCTTTAGCTAATTAAGTGCCCAAAGATGTTGTTCTTATTAGATTACCAACTCCCCACAAATGCCCTCTCAAGTGGTCCTATGATTGATATTAAGTCTTGTACTCCAATCATAGCCTTACTACTAAGGACATCCCTAACCCCAAGGTATATAGTTGTGTGGAAATGCATTTCCCCCAACTCTACGTTTTCTCCAACTAGGGAAATGCCTTGGGGAACACTTTGAAAAAATGTTTCCCCGTCACATAAGGCATATCATATCTTTAAAGAGTCTAATTTGACCTTTTGTCAACAATTTCTAGGAGTCTTGGTGACTTGATTCCTCTCCCTTGCAATGTTGATTACTTCCCCCATCAAAAGCTCCCTTTCTTCCACATGTACTATTGTAATCATCTTGCACTAGTTTGCTTTTGTGATGACATGGCAATTCCCTTTTTCCCTGTTTCTAAATTATTGTTTCTTGTTTCCCAAATTACATTGTGTGGGGAACGTCTCCCAAAACTTTTCCCCAAGCTCAAGCACTAAGCGTTGTGTTTGAACATTATTCTCCCCAAGAGATGCTTGAGATTCATTGTGATCTGATTGTCGTAGACCATATCACTTTAATAGGGAATGTATGTTAGAAATAAATGACTATGCTGAAGTTAATCCATAGGTTACTTTGACCCAAAAGGGTGAGATTTGTGTAACCATGGGTATTTAGTTATTTAGGCCATCTTAAGTTTGTCTTAAGTTTAGTTGGACCCAATTTTGGTCATGTACTGACTCGTGGGTCCTTAGGGGTCTAATTTTGTTTAGGGGGCCTATCTTGACTTTTGGGGGTGCCCTACATTTAGTAAGTGGTTAACCTAGGTACTGTAGGGCCAAATTTGGGGCAATTTTTGGCTAGTAAAACCTGCTACAGGGTGGTACGATGTGGCATTATCGCTTCAAAATCATATTTGCTTACTTTAGACAAGGTAACAGGGTGTTTGAAAGTGGTAAATGCAATATGGAGGCGAATGGAAGTAAAATGGTGTGAAGAAAGCTAATGTTGGTGACAAAAGTGCAGTTTGGCGTCGTGACTACTCATTATTGGCGACAATTTTGAGAGGGCAAGCAATCACAAGTGAGAGGTAGGCATGGGGGATGCCGATTACGGGTAGAAAATTCTCGTGATTATATTCAACTTTTGGATTTTGAACCAACCAATGTCGGGTGACATTTGGAGGAACGCTCTCACTGGCAAGATCGGCAGTGGCAGTGTCAAGTCAGTTGATATCTGCATTGACACACACATTTGCAACTTGGAAATTTCTCGTTCGAGGGAGAGGTTGGGGCTAGCTTGAAGGTACACACATTTGGTGTTCACGGGTGATAGAATTGTGCAGTGGTGTTAGTTGGAAGCCATTAAGCAGGATAGTGAACTTGCATTGGACGAACTGTGTGTGAGACATGCGGGAGATGAAGACCGGGTCGGTAATCACACTTTGGAGACTCTTGGTGAGTGGTAAGTGCGATGTTTTGTGGGTTTTGCAGTTGGTAAATCATTTCAAACCAGGTCATTGTAGCTGTGAAGCAGTGTATCAGGTTTGTCATCAATGAGATAAACTTCAACTGTCAGTTTGGACAAGTCAAGTCAATTTTCCGTATCAATATTGCATCAGGGATGCAGATTCCAGTGATGCCAGGGTGCAGGTCGTTTGGTTGGACCATGGCACAGGTTCAATGGGAGTGACATTGGCATGCAGTGTAAGTGAGGGACTTGATGGTGACTTTGGAGTTCGCATCTCAGTGTATTCTCAAGGATTGGTTTAGAATCATTCAGCTTTGGAGTTAGCTTGGGTTAATACATGAGGGGTACTACAGGTTAGAAGCTCAGATCTTCGAGATCAGGGATGGCATTGGAATATCTGATAGGCATTGGACTGCCAGATGACAGGGATGATTATCAGGAGACAGCTATTTGTGGATGGACTTGAGGCTTTTGATGAACAAGGCTTACAGGGGTGATTCATGATGGAATCAGGATACTGCAAATGCAAAATGGGCAAAGCGTGGAGGTTTGTGAGCGAACTCTAGGTTGGAAGGCTACTGGATATCTCACAATTGGGTGTGATGGGGGAAAATACTATGGTGAATGGTTTGCTAGAGATCTACTGGAATGGACAATGATGGCGAGGACTTTATGATGTATTCTTGGAGAGTACAAGGATGGCGATACAGCAGGGCCAATTCTTGCATTGGCATTGATAGAGTGGTGACTACCATGATCCATCAGGGGCATTGATGAGATATCTACTAGTCATCTTGCATTTGGTTGTATTTGCAGGAGTCTAGGCTTGGCACAAGTGCTAGAACCTGTTTGGTTCGTATTCTTAGTGGTGAGACCAGAGGAAAGCCTAGATGAAGTTACTTGGAGCCATATACCTCAGTATCATCAGGTTGGGAGACATTAGTCTCAGGACTCCGTGAGAGGTGACTCAGGGATGGGCTTGCGTTGGCATAATGCCAGGTGGCACATTGCCAGGGAGAGCGAGCATATGCTAGGAGCAAAGAAGGCAGGCGATACTTCGGCGATCGGCTTGGATAGCAAGATGGTGACCATGATTGGAGACATCCGGTGAGCTCAGTGAGTGGATGATGAGTCCATTAGGATGGCACTTAGGGAGATGCTACGGATGCTCAGGTATGATACGTCATTGGATGTATAGGGGATGTTCTTCAGGTGGTGCATCATTTATTGTGTGGTGACCTAGGGACAGGTAAAGCCTACTTGGGGGTAAGTGGCATGGATTGTATCTCGGGAGAGGTGGTACAAGTCTCGAGGGCAAGGAGTGCATCACGAGGTGGTGTGGATCCAGTTTGCCTATCCAACAGGGATGGAGTCGAGTACTCAGGTGAGTTGCATGGTCATATCCACAGGTTGGTGATCTCCAGTTTGGCATCACATGTTGTTGTTTTTATCCATCATTCTTTGATAAGCAAGATGCAGTTTATTGCTTAGATCCAGTTAGAGTCTAGTTGCACCACAGGTGGACAGATTCTTGGGGTGATATCAATGGGTAATGGATACTTGATGGGGATCAGATGGTACAGGGTACAAGATTCTGATGGAGCTATCCTACCTGATATGCTATGGATTGTGGGTGAGGTGATCATCACGATAGTGGATCTAGTTTGCATTTGGTTTGGTTTGGATGACATGATGGATGTGATGGTGAGACAGGTTTCGAGCGTGAAGCCTATGTGCTGGTTACATCAGATTTGGCAACGTCAAGCATAGGAAAGTTGAATTTGCATGGGATGCAGAGTGGCAAACCCTTCATTGATCAACCGTCAAGAGGCTTCCCTGCTCACATGTAGCTCAATGAGTCTTGATGCTTTCTTGTTTCTTTTAGGAGCCATCTCATGCCAGTTGGAATGTTGTGCATTTTTTTGGAATTTGTTGCAGTTACACAGTTTTTTCTATTGAGGTTTTCTTAAGAAGACCATCCAGAATCACTGTTGGCTAGTACTGATCTTGACCAATTGCTGGTTGGTTGCAGCATATACAAGGTGTCTAATCTGAAGAATTACACCATGTTGTACTCAATTTCTGATGCACATGTCCAGGAGATAAAGATCAGGTACAGTTCATCACTATCTACGGGAGACAGGTGAGCTATCCATGTATAGCCTACGGTGAGGTTTGTGTACATTCATTCATTAAGTCCCTGTTAGACTCTTGTGCTTGGAGCATGGCAAATGGATGGGGATCAACTTTCAGAATTGGCTGGACAGGATGTTAGGGCAAAGCGGCTTGGAGCAATGCTTTGTTAGGGACATACGTCAGGGATGAGGCTTGGAGCACTCAGCAGATCGTGGAAGATCTTTGGATGATGTATGGAGACATTTGTGCCCGACTGATGTGTCGATAGTGGGGTTATTCCCGATCGCTATTGAAAACAATAAATCTAATTAGATGTACAATACTACAGTTCGAGCTTACATAAAATACATCAGAACAGATTTGATTCTTAACCCTCTCCCTTAAGCTCAAATGCAGTAGGAGTAAAGAGAAACAAACTGTAGCAACATCTGGAGTGTCCGAAAGATGCTATGCATATCCCTGCTACATTGTACTTGACTACACTTAAGCACACCAACAAACCACGAGGTTTTACCCACAAAGTATCATGCACACACAATGCTCACACAGAGAGTCTGTAACACTCTTGACCAACTGACTTGTCTCCATCCAACTTGAACACAAGTGGACCACCACATGAGCAACATGGGTCAAACTGAGGAAATCCCATTGGCAACATGAGACTTACATCCTCCATCTAGCTAGGCTGACATCTTATCAGACACTTACAAGCAACAAGCACAGACCTGTAAAGCTGACATAAATGAGCGACTCAACCTGAGGAAATCTTACTGCCACCATAAGACTGTACCCTCACCAGATAGACAGCTGATAGACATAACGACAGGTCACTGAGCATACCAGATTATTACTTTGTTTCTGACGTAGCAAATGCATAAACACATACACATCTCCAACTCAGATCTAGACTCGTGACAAGGTAACAGGCAAGCACACATTCATGGAAACCAACACGAATGAAAATCAAATACATGACTAGGCTTGCACAAATTGTGGTATATGTCGTACCAGCACTTGTCACCTATAGATCCACTGCTACACCACCTTTCTCCAAATTAGATCCTCGATCAAGGCCTGCACCTATAACCTAGATGCCCTCACGTTCAAGCGTAGCCGGCTACTTGGAATAGCCGAGTAGCCACATGTAGGAAATTAGCCTGTACAATAGATTTTTGATGGCACGACATTTGCTATATTCAAGGGCATGTCCTGAGTTCGTCAGTTATTACGGCCTATACTGGGCCGAGTTACTTGGACAGGTGCTATATTAGTTAGGTGACACTTGTCTCAAAGGTTATCAATAGTCTCCCTACTTTTCAAAAAGTGATGAGGAGCACTTTTTCGTTGCCTAGAATTTGTGTCCTTGTTTATTTCCATGACATTTTGGTCCATAGTTCTAACATTTCTCACATTGTCCATTTGAAGTTCGTTTTTCAACTCTTAGTACAACATGAACTTTTGCCAAGCAGTCTACTATGTGAGTCTTTTGCTATCCAAATTGACTTTCTAGGATTTATTGTGTGTCAAGGTATCATTTCTTGATCCCAATAAAGCTCAAGCAATAGCCTATTGGCCTTTACCTACTAATGTCCATGCTATGTATATGTTCTAAGCCTCACTACTCACGCAAGCTTATGCCAAAATTTGTTTCTATTACACATCCTTTGCGTCCCTCAATTTGTACGGGTCATCATTTTTCATGGTCCACTTTGTGCCAAGAAGCTTTTTCCCCTAGTGTTATAGGTGTTAGTGGCTCTTCACCAAGGGTCCAATGTTAATGCATATGAGTATCTTGCATTCATATGAGACCTGTTATTCCACTCACGAAAAGAAACTTGCCATTATCCATGCACTTACAAAGTGGCAGCATAATCTTCAACCTATGACTTTGGATCTCTATATTGACCATCAATCTTTACACTATCTTGAGACTCATAAGACTCTTAGTGTTTGAGAATTTCAATGAATGCTTTATCACTTTAATGATTAATTGCACTATTGACCTCTAGAAAGTAATGTCAGCATAGATGCTTTATGTAGATTGTTGACACCACTTTGTGCCCTTACTACTATTCTACCTGCTTGGTTTGATGCTTTGCCTATTACTAGCTATTTTCCGATTTTCACAATATCTATGCTAATGCTTAGTGGCCTTTTGCTATTCGCCATCAAGTTTATTCCCTTGTGACCACCAACTTTCTCATTATGTGGCCCTTTGCATCCCTAGCACTTTAAATTTATGACCCAAATTTTTGTCAAATTCTCACGATTCCGGAGTAGTGATCACTATGGGTTTTAAAAGTCGTCTACACATCTTAAACACTATTTTTATTGGCCTTGCATGAAAGCCTACTTAGCCATTCTCATGCAATGTTGTACTTTTTGGGCTCGCAATAAGTGTTACTGTGCTCCCGATATTCTTCAACATTGGCCTCTCCTTCACTGCCAATGGACTGATCTTCAACAAAAGAACTTTGTATCTTTATATTATGCGGCATTGTAAATTAGTACTACATTTATCATTTATATAGAGCTCTTCCATTTTTGCCTACATTTAGAGAATGCTTGGCTCAACTCTTCGACATGCATGGTCAAAATTAGAAATAAAGCACGAAGATATCCCTTTATTTGACAGATATTGGAATTTGACGTAGACAAGGTACTAGATCTTTTGTAATAACAACAGTACCACACGATATCAAATTTAGTGCACAACGAATTCCTAATGCATATAACCCTCAAATTCAAGCTATTAATGAAAGATCTTGAAAGATACTAAATAGACGAAATGTGCCATGACAACTTTTAAGTTTGCCAATCTACAAACTGTACACTACACATTTAAATTTGGTGTCCAAATAAGGCATACTTAGATAGCCAACCTATGAGCACTTTACAATAGCATAATTATGTACCAGCTTGAAAGCCTTCAATTGTGGTGGGAGCTTGTAGAGATTGTTTCCTGCACTTGAAGCTATGTATAAAGGATGATGTAATTTAAGTTGTGAAATTTTCACGGGGTCTTTCGTCAATGTAGCTGATAGAACCATCTTCATGACTCTAGGAAAGGTGCATCCTTTGTATCCTCTTTCCAATCCCCTGAGAAATGTGAGCTTTCCATCAAGTCCTTACTAGACTGTGGAGCATAGGAAAAAACTTTCATAATGCATTGTACTCTCATCAAAAACTTCAAACAAGTGAGGAAGATAAATGATTCTTTGCATATACAAAAACAAGCTGTAAATTCCAACAATCACGTCAGCAATCTCAAGGTTTTAAATCGTCACAAGAAGTAACAAACTACACCAGTGATTATACTAGCACGTAATTTCATTCATTAGAGCCTCTATGATCCTTGCAAAAAAACTACACTTCTCATTACACCAAAGGTTATTTCATTATGAAGCAAATAATAAATACAACATTGTCATATCATTGATGGCATGGGTGTACATGCAAACAAATGGTTTGTCTGATGGCTTATAGCAACCAAAGGATTATTTGCTCAGAGTAAACAAAGAGTTACTTGCTTAATGACATTGGTAACTAGTGGCCTACTCTATGGCAACAATTTACCATGGTTGCTACTTTGTCAATTAATTAAGCACCTTACGACTACAAGCTACTAATTCTTTTTTAGTCCTATAAGGTGAAATGCAAGACTAAATCTTAGGTGCATAGTGACCGAGGAATATTGGAATGCAGCCTGCCGTCTTTTAGATGTGTCCTGCATTCCTAGACTACTAGACCTAGTCGGGAACATGCATGGGGACGTGACCAATGAACACATTCCCATGACTAAACAAGTGATATTTGCCGTGCATCACTCTCCCAATCTTTTGGTGCAAGTACAAAAACAGTATCGTCATGTAGTTAATAAAAAGAAAAGAGACTATCTAACAAGAGATGGTCAAAAGCTTATAGACTCCCTCTTCTCTTCCTCTTCCTCGTTTTTCTGGAAACTCTTTTCTAAGAAGTCTTCATTGCTTTCACCCATTGATATCGACTCTTGGGTGGAATATGCTACTCGCTTATACACTACAGATGCCCCTCCTATCCCTATCACTTGACCCGCTACATTCTCCCTTTTACCTCTAACCAGATTGAATCCGCGATTAGAAAAGCCCAAACCCATAAAGCAAAAGACATCGATTCACTTAACTCAGACTTTCTCAAACCTGTCTCCCAAATCCCATGCGGAGTCAGAGGAGTTGTTTGCTCTTAGACAGGCTGGTTTCAGACCCAGATATTCTACTATTGATCATGCATTTGTCTTACGTTGCATCATAGATGAGGCTCGACATCGGAGACGGAGAGTATATTGTTGTTTTGTGGATTTCCGCAAGGCCTTTGACTCCATTCCATGGCACCACCTACTTCAACGCTTATCCTCACTTGGTTTTTCACAGGATATCATTATGGCTATCAGCACCTTATATGAGGGAATATTAGCACGCTTCAAAGATGGCAGCAGCTGGTCGTCTCTTATCCAGAGCACAGTTGGGGGGGTCAAGCAGGGGTGTCCACTCTCTCCTACTCTTTTTGCAATGTACATTGATGATCTCGAGCGGTTCATCAAGGAGGAGGGTGGTGATGGATGCCCACTTGCTGATGTTATTATTCCTATTCTACTGTACACAAACAATGTGGCCTTGCTATCCTCTACAGACTCTGGATCACAGTGACATCTTGATGCTCTCTATGGTTTTCGCTTAGCTTGGGGCTTGACGGTGAATATTACTAAGACCAAGGTAATGGTGTTTAACACTAATCGTCAACATATGACAGATGACACATTTTATTATGATGGACAGCCGTTGGAGATTTTTACCTCGTGCACCTATCTAGGTGTACTATTCACCGGTCCCTTACTCACCTTTCGCTCCACTGCTCTATCTCGTCTACGTAAGGGGCATCGCGCTTGGTACATATGGAGAGAATATGTACTACTTATCATATTGATGATCCTGCTTCTAGAGACCACCTTTTCTCTACAGCTGTCTCACCAGTGGCTATGCGCTCATCGGAGGTTTGGTGCCCAGGGATATCTCAGGGTACTTGGAGAGACATCACTCGCCTGCAGATCACCATGTAGGGAGGATGATTAGCGCGAAGCCATCAGTTCCTCATGAGATTCTTCTGGCGGAGTTCGCCTCACTTCCCATGGTGGTAGAGGCTTTGTTTCAAATTGTTACCTTTCTACATCGACTTGAGACCATGGATACTCACAGATACGATGCCAGCGCTTACTTCTTCCCGGACTATAGCTGGACATCAGGCTAGATCTTCTTAGTACGATGATGTGGTTGCTTTCTTTCAGTTATGGGGCTTCTCAATGCGAGATCTCCCACAAGGGACTCATGCATATATCAGACAGCAGTTGTATCGTAGATATTGCCACATAGTATGGGATCGTCCTGATCATAGCCGAGTCAAGCTTACCTTTTATGGCGCACATATCTTACGCAGAGACAGCCTGGGGCTTCCTATTAGACCTCTATATCTCTCTCATCCTCTTTCCTTTGGTCTTCGATATCGGTTAGGACAGTTACGAGTCTCTTCACACCAGCTGGCGATCAAGACAAGCATATATTCAGGCATTGCGAGAGAGCATCGGATCTGCCAGGTATGCACATTGGGAGTAGCGGAAGATGAGTTCCATTTTATCTTCACATGTCCTACATACTATGAGATACGTGGTCGATATCATTGTTTATACCGGGAAACCCCCCTTACCCTCATTATATTTTTGGAGTATCAGGATCCCAGATGTGTCGGCCTTTTACTGCGAGAGATGCTTACCAATATTTCCTCGAAACAGGACGTACAAAATGACCCCGTTTTGAAACGGCGTTTCATTGTTCGAAACGACTGTTGAAAAAACGAAAAAAATTTTGCGATACAGCACGAGCCCGAGGGGTGTCTGTTTTCACCTTTTGGCACGATAGAGAAGCCAGAGAGAGAGAGAGAGAGAGAGAGAGAGAGAGAGAGAGAGAGAGAGAGAGAGAGAGAGAGAGAGAGAGAGAGAGAGAGAGAGAGAGAGAGAGAGTGTCCAATGTTGTGATCACGATTCACTGATTATGCTGGGTTGTGACTTGTGAGTGTGGGTTGTGTGTTGTGTTGTGAAATGTGTTGAAACTTGTGATTGTGTTGAGAGAGAGATATTGATGTGTGTGTGCGTGTGTAAAAGAGAGGGAGTGTTTGTGTGTTTGTGTGTGTGTGTGAAGTAGAGGGAGTGTGTGTGTGAGTTGTGGCGTGTGTGAACTTTGAGTGTGGTGGTGTGTTTGTGTGTGTGGTGGTGTGTTAAATTGTGTTTGTGTTTGTGTGTTTGTGTGTGTGTGTGTGTGTGTGTGTGAGATTGAGAGAGAGAGAGAGAGAGAGAGAGGATAGGGACTCGAGAGAGTGTGACATGTGTGAATTTTGAAAGAGAGGGAGAGAGTGTGTGTGTGTGCACTATGTGTGAGAGAGGAGAGGGAGATAGTGTGTGTGTGTAACAGACTATAGTGTGTGTGAGAATTTAGAAAGAGAGGGAGAGTGTGCGTGTGTGTGAGGCTTGACTCTTGAGCTAGAGTGAGGTTAGAGCTTAGGTTTACCGTTTTAGAAATTAGGATTAGTTTTTCATTTGAAGTCTGAATTGGATACTTATTGTTTTGTTGACACTAGATAGCTATTAGCAATGCCCAGACAGCGGGATCCTTTATGGGATCATGTCACCCTCAATTCAGGTTATGGCACATCAGGCACGAAGAAGTGGACTTGCAAGTATTGCGGGAACACTTATGGAGATGGCCCCGTTCAAATCAGGGCGCATCTTTTACGTCTTCGAGGATACGAGATCGTCGTTTGCACTCAGGCCCCACAGCCACTGAGGATTGTCGGGATCGGGGACGACTCTCCTGCTACTACTTTTGGCACAAGTGATTCTTGAATCTTGTTTGATCAATGACATTGATTGAAATTTGATCTAAAGCTAAAACATAAAAGTTCACTCTATAACTTTAAACTTTGATTACTAATGAGTAATTAGTGACTGTTCTATGAGCTCTCTCACTGACTATAATTTATTACCTAAAGCCTAACTAGTAACACCATTATTGTTACGAGTGCGGCAGAGCGCCGAGATTCCCATCACAGCCGGCACTAGCTCCGCTGCAGCATCCATTCCACCTTCTTCTGGAGAGACTCCTGCAGTGACAGTTGGTGGGGCAGGCAGTAGTGCTATTGGTAGCATTGTTAGGGGACGGGGTCGAGGACATGTGAGAGGCAGGGATGTTTTTGTGGCAGCCTTCCAGCAGTCGCATAGGGATGCAGCTGCTATTGCTGTTAGGAGGTGCTTTTACTTGTGTGACCTCCCTTTTCATGGGGCACAGACCCCTGCATGGAGGGATATGATGGGAGCAGTATCTTGTATCGGTGTTGAGTGGGAGGGCCCGACCATGGAGCAGTTGAGGACGAGAGAGCTACATGTTGAGCGGCAATCCGTGGATGCTGACCTACAGCCCAATAGGAAGTCATGGGTGAGGTATACCTGTAACCTTACATCTTCAAAACCTTTGCACTTGCCACGTACTACTTTAGAAATTAGTACTTTCAAGTTTCTAACTTTGAACTTTCAATCTCCAAATTTGCAACTTAGTTAGTTGAACGTGTTGTCGAATGTTTTAGGTTTGGATGCACTATAATATCAGATGGTTGGAGCGATGCAAGGAGGCGCCATCTTGTGAATATAATGGTGTCTTCTTGCATGGGCACCATGTTTTTGAGATCCATTGATACGTCGGAGCCAGGCATGGCATTGGATGGCAGGAGATTGTTCGAGTACATCTCACAGGGCATTGAGGAGGTCAGAAAAGAGAATGTTGTCTAGGTATGCACTTGCCACTTTCAAGTTTCAACTTTCGACATTGAGCTCTCAGCTTTGAAGTTAAAACTTAGTAAGTTACAACATACAACTTACATTTTGTGAATCGTGATTATTGTTTTGAACGTTGCAATTTGCACTTGCCATTTACATTTGCAATTTGCATTTGCATTTGCTTCCGGAATGCTCAATGGTGAATGTTCATGAGCTATGATTCGACCTTTGTCAGAATTCCAATGCAAGTTGTCACGGACAACGCGTCCAATTGTGTTGCCATGGGGAAGATGGTGAATGAGAAGTAACCTTCGATTTTCTAGAGTCCATGTGCTGCACATTGTCTTGACCTCCTAGTTGAAGACATTGGGAGATTACCCTAGGTCAAGGAGGTTGTAGACATGGCACGATTCTTGGTGAGATTTGTCACCAAGAGACAGAGGGTCTTGAGCATTTTCAGGTCCTATTCCACCTTGAATCTCTTGAGGCTTGCCCCCACTAGGTAACCAAGTTCCAACTTCCAACCTGACAACCTGTTTCCAATTTTTTGATTTGAAAATTGCAATTTTGTTTTACCTTCAAGTTTCAGTGCTCATAGAATTTGAATTTTGCTATACAATATAGCCTGCTTGCTGCCTATAGGCTATGACCAATCTTATTTCATGATTTTCATCCTAGGTTTGCCTATATGTTCATTGTTTTGGAGCGGCTCATAAAAGTGCATGGAAGCCTAAGGATGACAGTGGTTTCACCCCATTTGGCATAGTGGGGCCAATCACGAGAGGCCAGGGCCAGGAGATTTGAGGTGATCGTGATGGGGACTTCATTTTGGGATGATGCATGCTCCATTGTCATATCCATGCAGCCTATCTATAGTGTGCTTCGCCTTACTGATAGAGAGGGTTCCACTTTAGGCGTTCTTTATGAGTTTATGGATAAGCTGGGAGAGCAGCTTCAAAGTTGCACCACCATGGCTCCTGACAGGTATATTACTACGTTGAAAGTTTCAAAGTTGATTCTTGAATCTCGGGAATGATGTTCCCAAGTTGCAGAAACTTGTCATCTGCGTCCTCTCACAAGATTGCGCAGCAATTGCATGTGAGACAAATTGGAGAGTGTTCTCTCTGATTCATACAAAGAGGAGGAACAAACTTTCTACTGCGCAGCTGGAGAGGTTGGTGTATGTGCATGCCAACCTACGGCTTGTGAAGAAGCTAAGAGAGACCGGGGAGCCCGTACAAGTAATGATTAATCTGAATTCTATAGAGTCTAGTATCTACCATGAATCATGATTTGTCTAGATAGTAGAGTCTAGACTCTACACTAAGAAGTTAGAACCTTCAGGATTCAAGTTTCAACTTTCAACGTTTACATTTCAAATTTGCTATTTTTTTAAAATCGTTTACTAGTACTTACTATTGAGAATCGAAATCTTGGTTTAATTTCAATTTTCGTAGGTTAATCCCGATGAGATCGATGTGTCTACGCACACTGAAAATGTGGGTCCTTTTGTTGAGCCCTCTTGATCTCCTCCATGAGATCACTGTCAACTACAGGCAAGGCTCATCTGATGCAGTACCAACGATAGTGCATCAACGACCACATTTTCCTTCCCTCCTCGGAAGCGAATTTCCAAATGAAATTCCTGCATCAGCTCGGGCCACCAAGCTTGGTGGCCATACAAATTGGGCTGAGTGCAAAATACTTTAAAGTATAATGATCTGTGTACTCGGCGCCATATAAATATAGTCTCCACACCTTGAGCGCATGTAGTCACATACAGCTCTTGCTCCTATACGGGTATACCATCTTGGCTCAACATTGCACCTACGGCAATGCCACTTGCATCCATCTCTGGGTCAAACGGTTTCTGGGTATTAACAAACTTGAGAACTGGAGTCGTGGCCAGTGCCTCCATCAAGTTCTCAAACCTGTGCTGAGCTTTAGCACCCACCGATCTACAGTGTTGTTTTTCCGTAACTGGTCCATCAAAGGAGCAGCTACCTTGGAATAGTTCCTAACGAACTGCCGGTAGAACTTGCAAAAACATAAGAAAGATTGTAATTGGCGTATATCGGCAGGCCTCGGCCACTTCTTAACCACAGCCACCTTGGCTGGGTCAACCGAAATACCCTCAGCTGTCGCTACGTGACCCAAATACTCGACACGAGTCTTACACAACTCTGTCTTCTGAGCATTGGCATACAAGACAAAAGCTTGTAACTTGCCCAAAACGGTCTTGAGATGAACCTCATGCTCCTCGACCGCTTTACCAAAAACCAATATATCGTCAATAAAATTGACGACAAACTTGCCCATATAGTCTCGCAAGACATTGTTCATGAGCATCATGAACGTGGCTGGGGCATTGGTTAACCCAAATGGCATAACCAAAAATTCATAATGACCGAAACGGGTCCGAAAGGCCGTCTTCTGGACGTCTTCATCTGGAATCCGTATTTGATGGTATCCACTTTTGAGATCTATCTTACTGAAAATGGTTGCGCCTTGCAACGCATCCAGTAGATCATCAATCCTGGGCATCGGATACCTATGCTTTACAGCGATCTTATCCAATCCCCTGTAATCGACACACATCCGGAAACTACCATCCTTTTTCTTAACAAGTAAAATAGGAGAGGCGAAAGGTGAATAACTCGGACAAAACTACCCCAGCTTGAGATACTCCTCCAACATCTTTCTGACTTCCTCTTCCTCTTTTAGGCTTATCCTATAAGGAGGCCTACATACCGGACTTGCCCCTGGAACGAGCTCAATACGATGATCAACGTTCCGACTAGCCTTTCTGACCAACTTGGCCAGACTTTCGCAAACCCTTCTTCTGAGGCCAGCTTGATAAGCGTCTCCCGATACCTATCAGCATATTCCTGCACCATGTACTGCGTCTGACGATGCAAAAGCCAAGCATCCGTCGCACGCACATGCTCATGTGGAGGAATAAACTAAAGCTCGCTTAAACTCAAGCCAGGTAGATGGAGCCTGATTAGACTTCAACAACTTGTGCCACCACCTTGCATCCTATGCTGGTACAAAAGTCGGTAAAAAACTTTTGTTTGGGCACCAAATCGGCTTGAAAGTTGAAAAAAACAGGAAAAAAGCGGGTTGTTTGACGTCGAATTTCTTCCAAACGGCAACAGCTTTTCACGAACGGTCAATTGGTAGTCGGTCGCCCTCCTACTAGGCCCAATCTGAAACCTTAACAGCAGAAATCGGAGATAAATCGGAGAAGTTATGTCCAATCCAAAAATCTGACCTATTTTTTGCTTGAAAACCGACTTTTTAGTGAAACAGAGGCAAATCTGCTCCAAAACCGGCGTATGATGGCTCTATAGGATCGCTATGGATACTAGGAACATGCTCCCAAAATCTGATCAGGATCTGAGAAGGTTCCGGAGAGTTATGAGCGAAAAACCTTCAAGAAAAATGTGCTGGCCCTCCAAAACTTTGAAATATTCTGAAATCTCAAGTTATGGTGAAAAAACCAAGCTTTTTCTCACTTTCTCTCTCTAGAACGGACCTTTCTCTCTCTAGAACGAGCGTTTCTCTCCCTAGAACGAGGCTTTGATACCAATTGTCACAAGCCGGTCTCTCCAAGCTCGTGAATCCTAGAAGCCGGTGTGTAGAATGAACCTCCCAACCATAGGCACCCCTCTTTGAGTCCTACCTGCTATTCCCGTCAACTGGCACATGACATCCACCTGTGGGTGATCAGTCCATATGGCATGCATGGCCCCTATGACCTGTGAATACGGAGTGACTCCTAGGGTACCACCCTCGTGCCCCGCCAAAGACCTGTGACCCTGTTGGTTACCCCGACTACTTGCCATCTAGCATCCCGTCACTGACGGCTAGGGTCCCGACTGTCAAGACACACCGCATCTCTGACAACTTGTCAGGCGACCACACCGGGTCACTGCTCGTGAAGCATCGGTCCCAACTTGGGACAGATGTCCTCCTCGGTCACCGGCCCTTGCCAATACTTGGCCTCAGGCCCTCTGGTAACCGGCCGTGTTGAGGTCATGATAGAGTCGTAACTGGACTCTAACATATTACATATGACAGTTGACTTCAGACTCATGGGGCCTCAGGAATGAGCCTTGAGGCCACGCTTGACACTCTTGTTATTTATGCAGCATCATTGCTTTTACTTTAAACTTTAAAGTTTAAACTTTTGACTCTTGAATTGTAATTTGTGATTCACTGATTTGTAAATTGTTACTAGTTAGAACTTACTACTTAGAAATTAGAACTTAGTGCCAACTTCCAAGTGGTCAGTGCATTGTAATTTGTAAGTTGTAACTTGTAACTTGTAAGTACTAAGTAGTAAGTTCTATAGTTTATAACAGTTACGAATAGAGCCACAGCTGATCTAGAGCTAAGCTATGAAAGTATCACATAAGCAAGACTTAAGCTATGAAAGCAGCACATAAGCAAGACTTAACCCTAGAAAGCAGGAAAGAGAGAGATTAAGGAGGCTAAAGAGAGAGATCAATATCGTCAGCTGAATAACAAATGACACAGTTTCCCTACTTATAGCCAAGAGGAAGCCCTAAAAGGAAGCTTCCGGTGGCTAGGGCCCAACTGGGAGGGAAAATAGTGCGCCCTCCAAGAAGGCCCCCACTCTCCAGTAATATGTCCAAATGGCCTAATAATGAATAATAAGGCCAAAGGCCAACCATATAGTGTCACTAATGAATAAAAAAGGGCCCAAGGCCTGCTTATGCATGAAGTAAAGTAAATGTAAATGGACGCGGCGAATGTAATGAGCCGAGTCCATAACTCTCCCCGGCATGCCAAAAAGAAACTGGATCAAGTAACAGCAAGCCCTGGTGCATCAACAGCTAGAACAACATCTGATGTAGAGGAATCAACAAGTGCAGCAAGAGCACGAGCCTGATCCGCAAGTGATGGTGTATGATAAAAGACATCAATAGGCTCCCATGTGGCCTCCTCAATAGGACGACCATCCCACTGGAACAAAAACTGAATCTGCCGACGGCGTCGACTATGGTGTAGACGAACCTGTAATATAGCAGCAGGTAAAAATGGAAATAACTCTAGAGCAGTAGGAAACTCAGCATCACAAGGAACGTCATCCTCAATAGCAGCACGTAATAAACTGACATGGAATACATCACAGGCGCGTGTGGAAGCAGGAAGCTATAAGCGATATGTAACTGGACTAAGAACCTCTAAAATGCGATAAGGCCCATAATAACGTGGTGCAAGCTTCTCAGTAGAAGCATGGCCCTGGACAAAATGATGACGTGCAAACCGTAGGCGTAAATAAACCATATCTCCAAGTTGAAACTCAACATGGCGGTGGTGACGATCAACTGAGGTCTGATAACGCTGCTGAACATGCTGTAAACCCGGGTAATAAGCTCTCGAGCACCTGATAGAAAAGATGCAAGTGTGACAGGTGTATCCTCAAGAGGGAGAGGAATGCCAGGTAAAAGAGGTGCATAGCCATGAGATAATAAAAATGGTGAGACACCTGTGCTGGTACTAACAGAGCTATTATAGCTATACTCTGCTAAACATAAATGTTGATCCCAATCCTTCCTTTAAGGAGTAACAAAATGGCGTAAATAATCCTCAAGGATCCTGTTAAGGACCTCAGACTGCCCATCAGAAGTAGAATGATAAGCAGAACCCATAAAAAGCTGTACATCCAATATACGCATAAGCTCTGTCCAGAATATAGATGTAAACTTACTATCCCTATCAGAAAGGATAGTACGAGGAAATCCATGCAGGCGAAAAATCTCTGATAGGAACAAACGTGCACACTGCTCTGCTGATAGTACTGCAAACTGGTATAAAATGTGCCTGTTTCGAGAACCTGTCAACTACCACCATACATGAATCGTGAACACGCTGGGTATGGGGAAGGCCAAGGATAAAGTCCATAGATATATCAGTCCACTGTTGATGAGGAATAGGCCAACTCTGGACCAAACCAGCAGATTTAGCACGGGAGTACTTATTACGAAGACAAAAAGGGCAAGTACGAATAAGTACAGCAAGCTCAGATCGAAGAGAGGGCCAATAGAAATGGTCTTTGAGACGAGCATAAGACTTCTGAAAACCAAAGTGATCCCCAACAGGAGAGGAATGAGCATCCGACAACAATTGGGAACAAATACCCAAGGAACTAGAAATACAAAGAGAATCATAACGATAAAGATGGTTGTCAACAATGGAGTAAACCTGATGAGGACGGGACGAAACAGGTGGGGCAGAACTATAAACATCATGAAAATCAGAACATGTAAGGTATGCTGCAGGTAGATCATCAAACCATGGAGGAATAGTAGAAACGAGTGTATTCAACAAAGCTGGAAGACAAGATAATGCATCAGCAGTAGTGTTAGCACGACCGGGACGATACAATATGGAAAAATTAAAAGACTGTAAAAACTGCAACCAACGAAATTGACGATCACTAAGGTCACGTTGAGAAAACAGATAACGTAAAGACTGGTGATCAGTAATGATGTCAAATGGAACTCAATACAGATAATGACACCCACTTCTTAAGAGCATAGATAATAGCAAGAAGCTCTTTCTCATGCACAGAATAACGTTGCTCATAAGAGCGAAGACGACGCGACTCATAAGCAATAATACATTGTGACTGGCGAAGTAAAGCACCCAAACCAACATTACTAGCATCAGTCTCAACAAGAAACTTCTGATCAAACTGTGGTAAACACATAATGACAACATCAACAACAGCACGACGAAGAGTATCAAACGCTGACTGAGAATCAGAAGTCCAACGAAAAGTACTAGACTTCTTCAAAAGTGCATGAAGTAAGGATCTTATTGTCTAGCTAAGCTTCTTCTTCTTCTTCTTCTTCTTCTTCTTCTTCTTCTTCTTCTTCTTCTTCTTCTTCTTCTCTCTCTCTCTCTCTCTCTCTCTCTCTCTCTCTCTCTCTCTCTCTCTCTCTCTTCACGTAGCCATCATCTCCTCACTGCTTCCATCTCCATGCAACTCTCACTTTGTTACGAGCTCGTAACTAGTGCCGAACCCTAGAGAACACAGATAGGTCAGATACCACAGTCAGGGTCGTGTCCAGCGTACATGACCAACAGGGCAAGACAGTGTGAGTAGTGTGCCCCAGCACGGTCCATAGCCATGGCGGGCCTAACACAGCCTAGGGACCTTGTCAGCAGGATAGGGCCCCCAGTTGGGTCCCGACGTGCAGTCGGCCACGTCAGTGCCACGTGGCCGACACTTGGCAGTAGCATGCTACCAGTCCTCACACTGGGCTAGGAGGGGCTTACTCTATATCAGGGAGTAGGCAAGGTTGGGGGGATCAGTTAGTGTTTGCCCTACTATGGTGTTAGGATCTATTACACTGGTCGAACAGACATTGTTCTCGGGAGAGATTGGCTCTACAGTTTAGGACCTTCCCTCCACAAAAACTATCAGGAGAACACCCTCAGCTTTCAGCATAAAGGCCGAGAGATCCAGTTGCATGGGGAGCATGATGTTCCCAACAGCCCTATGGTCTGCAGTTCAGAACTCTGTCAGCTAATCGGAGACGAAGACCATCAGGTATTCTTATGTGACTTTCAGTTCATTCCTGAAGTTTCTATTTCCAGTTCTATTCAGCAGAAAATCAGTAAATTAGAAACTTTATTGTCAAAATTTAAAGATGTTTTTCCTGAAGATTTGCCACATGGTTTACCACCTAGCAGAGAGGTAGATCATGTAATAAACCTAGTACCAGGTACAGCACCTGTTTCTAAACCTCCGTATCGGGTCAGCCGAACAGAGGATGAAGAAATAACTAGGCAGTTAACAGACTATCTTGGGAAAGGCCAAATTCAGACCAGTAGTTCACCATGGGCCTCACCAGTCCTATTGGTGAAAAAGAAAGAGGGGTCTATGCGTCTTTGCGTAGATTACAGAGCCCTCAATAAAGTCACAATTAAGAATAAATACCCTATGCCTCGGGCAGACGAGTTGTTTGATCAACTCGACGGGGCTAAGTTTTTCAGCAAAATAGGCCTCAGATCGGGATATCATCAAGTTCGTATAAAATCGGAAGATGTCTCAAAAACAGCTTTTAGGACTCGTCACGGTCATTATGAGTTTAAGGTGATGCCATTTGGGCTCACAAATGCTCCAGCTACCTTTATGACCTTGATGAACAGTGTCCTCAGACCATACTTGGGTAAGTTTGTAGTCGTATTTTTAGATGACATCCTCGTTTACAGCAAAACGAGGAAGGAGCATCTAAAACACCTCAGAAAGGTGTTTCGACTGCTCAGAAAGCATAAGCTTTATGCTAAACAATCCAAGTGTGAATTCTTCGTTGAAGAAGTAGCATATTTGGGTCACATTATCTCTTCAGATGGGATTAAGATGGACCCAAATAAGGTTAAAGCCATACTCAGTTGGCTGAGACCTCAGAATATTTTGGAACTTCAAATCTTTCTTGGTCTGGCGGGATATTATAGACGATTTGTCAAGGAATATGCTCAGATAGCAGTCCCTATGACAAATCTCCTTAAGGAGAAGGGAAAGGAGTTCATTTGGGAGTCCGCACAACAGGAGAGCTTTGATGCTCTCAAAACAGCCTTAGCTACGGCACCAGTTTTAAAGGTCGTCGACCCCAATCAGCCATTTGTGGTCGAAACAAATGCTAGCGACTTTGCAGTAGGTGCTGTGCTAACTCAGGGCGGATGACCAGTTGCGTTCGAGAGTAAAAAACTCGAGCCAGCTCAGACTAGGTACAGTGCCTATGAAAAGGAACTCTTTTCTATAGTCCATGCCCTTAAGACTTGGAGGCATTATTTGTATGGTGCCAACTTTGAGGTCCTGACAGACCATGAGAGTCTTAGATAACTTTGCAATCAACCTGAGCTTAGAGGTCGGAAAGCTCGTTGGGCAGAGTTGATGCAAGAGTTTGACATGTCTATCAGATATAGGCGTGGAAAATTCAATACAGTAGCACATGCCCTTAGCAGAATGCCTACGATAAACGAGCTGAGTTTTACTCAGATTCGTAATGAGTTACTCGAGTCCTTGAGAGGGAAATGCCAGCATGATGCATTCTTCTCTATTATCTGGAACTCAGTCCAGAACAGACAGTTACAGACACCAGAACCAGTTCCCGGGGCTGGTGCCAGTTCATCCAAGAATACGGCAGCTTCCGTTGAGGAAGATGATGAGTCCGAGTATACGTCGTCAGATGACGTTGAGGATTCTGAGCCTGTATTACCCAAGCAAACCCCAGGGGTTGAGGGTCAGTTGACTCAAGGATTCAAATGGAAACAGTATTTCATTCAAGATGAGTACTTGCTTTATAGAGACAGAGTGTGTGTCCCCAATTCAGAGGATTATAGGCAGCAGGTCCTATATGAATGTCATGACAATCCCAGCGCGGGACACCCAGGCATACAGAAGACCTACGAGCTTCTTCGTAGGCAATTTTTCTGGCCCAGTATGAAAAAGGATGTCCACCAGTATGTAACCAGTTGCCAGAAATGTCAAGTAAATAAAGCAGAGCGTTTAAAGGCAGGAGGGTTGTTGCATCCCTTAGAAATACCAGCTGGTAAATGGGAGAGTATCTCCATGGATTTTATAGTAGGCCTGCCTAAAACCCAAAAGGGTAATAATGCTATATGGGTCACAGTTGACCGTCTGACCAAAATGGCTCATTTCATTCTGACCAAAACAACCGCTAGAGCTCCAGAGTTAGCGAGGTTGTTTGTAGACGGGCTATTTAAATTGTACGGTCTACCTTCCAGCATAGTCAGCGACCGGGACAGTAAGTTTACTGGAAATTTTTGGAGGGCAGTATTCCATCATCTCCATACTAAACTTAATATGAGTACCACCGACCATCCACAGACGGACGGTCAAACAGAAAGGGTAAATCAAGTGCTGGAGGATATGCTTCGTGCATACGTCAGCAAGAAGCAGACTAATTAGGAGGAGTATCTCTCGATATTAGAGTTTGCTTACAACAGTACCAAACATTCAGCTACGGGATACAGCCCATTTATGCTGATGTACGGTTTTCAGCCACGCTCACCAACAGCTGTAGGGTTTAAACAAGAAAAAGTTGAAGCAGCCAGAAACTTTTTAGAAGACCTAAACCAGATGATAGAACATGCTAAGCGTAGCATTAGACAATCCCAGGATCGAGCCAGGCATTATGCAGATCCACACAGACGGGATGTGCAGTTCTCCACTGGTGAGAAAGTCTACTTAAGAGTCCCAGTTGACTCTAAAACCCTCAAATCCAGAGTGTGTGCTAAGTTGTCTCCAAGGTATTGTGGTCCCTTTACCATCAGTAGGAGACTAGGCGAGGTCACCTATGAACTAGAACTCCCACACAGCAGTAAGGTTTTTCCAGTCTTTCACGTAAGTCGGTTACGAAAAGCCTTAACCAGATCAGACAATCTGGTAGGGGACAGTGTTCTAGTTCTCCCATTGGATCCTCAACAATCTCCACATGAACCAGAGGAGATTCTTGATAGTAGAGAGACGTAGACTCGTCATACTCCATACCGAGAATATCTGGTTAAGTGGAATGATCAGCCTGTTGAGAATGCCACTTGGGAAAGAGGCAACGTCCTTCGCAAGATTTTTCCAGACTTTGTCTTAGAGGACCAAGATGGTTCTTAAGGGGGAGGGAGTGTTACGAGCTCGTAACCAGTGCCGAACCCTAGAGAACACAGATAGGTCAAATACCACAGTCAGGGTCGTGTCCAGCGTACATGACCAACAGGGCAAGACAGTGTGAGTAGTGTGCCCCAGCACGGTCCATAGCCATGGCGGGCCTAACACAGCCTAGGGACCCTGTCAGCAGGATAGGGCCCCCAGTTGGGTCCCGACGTGCAGTCGGCCACATCAGTGCCACATGGCCGACACTTGGCAGTAGCATGCTACCAGTCCTCACACTGGGCTAGGAGGGGCTTACTCTATATCAGGGAGTAGGCAAGGTTGGGGGGATCAGTTAGTGTTTGCCCTACTGTGGTGTTAGGATCTATTACACACTTCCTTCTAGCTTTCTTTGTGGCTAGATCTACCTTTTTTGTGCATGACACTTTTAGCTACTCTAAGCTTGTTTCTCAAGATTTCACTGCTGCTATCCTTTTGCAATAGATCCTCAACAGTTTGAGTTTTGAAAATCTGATTTTTCTTGATCTTAAAATTTTCGCAGTCTGTAAAATCCGTACGGATCGTAACTTGTTGCAAGTACAGTCAGACGACTGCGTAGTGCTCTGTCTTACTTTCGACCTGAATCAATTTTCGGGTCAATCGGACTTCGTATGACAAAGTTGCACTCATTTTCGTAAAACTGCTTGATTAGGGTTTTGCTTCCTCTCTCATCTCTCCTACAAATCATCCTACGGCTTCGCTTCGCCTTCCTCCAGGCTTTGTCTTGCGCACAATGCGTGCTAAGAAGTTTATGTCTACAGGCTCTCGCAAACGTCTTCATACTTTGGAAATTGCATCCACCATGCCTACCGATTCTGTCAGCGCTCCACCGCCACAAGTTGTTGCTTCGTCCTCAGCTGCTATGGGAGACACATGCCACACCTACATGCAACACACCACTCCCGAGAACATCTCCTCGCTGAATGAGTACATTTCTAAGCAAATTTTCGCTTTTCTTTCACAACTCAATGAACTTCGTGTGGATTTGCTTACTAAGACTGCCACGATTGACACTCAACAGACTGAAATTGCTTCTCTTTGTGTTGCGCTTAGTGCTTTGCAGAGGGACATCATCCCTAATATCTCCTGTGTTGTTGAGGATACTAAGGCATCCATGAATAAGCTTCCCCTACTTGAGCGCTAAATACATGACACTGTTGAGTGCACTGCCCGGATTCCAGTTCTTGAATAGCGGCTTTATGAGATGGTGGAACATGTATAGAAGGTACCTACTCTCGAGCAAGAAGTACGTGAGACCAAATCATGGGCTTCTATCCTCAGATCATCTACCACCTCTTCGTCTTCTGTAGCACCCTCCTTAGACACCACGGCACAAGGCGTCTTGGTAGAACAACGTCAGGATGACAAAAAACTCAACTGAAGATTCCGGGGTCTTCCTACTCTCTGGATCCTTTTGGTTTGCCATTGCCGCTCTATCTCTCACAGCCCCTATCACACAGTTTGCGCTATCGTCTTGGGCAGTTGCGCATTTCCTCTCATCAGCTTGCTATTGAGGCCGGTCGTGCATGGGATTTCCCCCGGGAGCGTCATCGTCTATGTCGCTTGTGCTCGTTGCAGGAGGTGGAAGATGAAGTCCATTTCCTCCTCAAATGTCCGTTGTATTATGAGATACGAGGGAGGTATTATTGTCTCTTTCGCGATGGCCCGCATACACTTCGCAGTTTTGTCTCCTATCCTGATGCTCGTTGCTTGGGACTTCTTGTTCGTGAGATGCTTACACTCCGTCAGTCTCATTTGCCTGTACCAAATCACCTGGGGTTAGACTCCCAGCAGCTGCTTCTCACTGGCTTCTTTCGGACTCGAGCACATGTTGATGGCTCCGATGATGAGATTCCTATCCCTGTGCCACCGCGGAAAAAGCCCAAATGTAGTCGGCACTTGCCTCCATCAGGACCCACTGTACGCTCCACTTAGCGGACACTTCACACTTACTTTCGCTGATATGTAATTATTCTCCACCGGGCCCAGGTTGTGGGCATTGGTACTTTTTCTGTAGTTCTTTTGTTATACATGGCCCGGGTTGTGGGCTTATTTCACTTCTGCTTTGTTCTACTTTCATTCATAGCTAGTTTATAGCATTTTACGGTCACGTCCTCCTATGGATGATGCTCCCACTGTTGCTTGTACATATTTTGTTTTGGGTCTTATGCACCCACGGGTGCCCAAAAGACGTTAATAAAGCTTTCTTTCTTTCTTTCTTTCTCTCCCCCTTAGGGTATTTCGAGGACATTAATAAAGATCTTTCTTTCTTTCTCTCCCTCCCTCCAATCCTTGTGGCACATGTGCAAAAGAAACACCATATACATATAATCGGGCCATATGGCACCATAAATGGAGTACAATAATGTTTGATGAACATAATGAAAAGTAAAATACAACTAAGACTCGTCATCGTAATCATAATCAAAATCATCCGAGTTTGCGCTGCCTAAATTGAAGATGCTTCTAGGCTAGTTCATGAAACCGGCCAAAAAACACATGGAATAAGGGTCGGCGCCCAAATCTTGCTAGGCGTGCCATAACGACTGAAACTGACGTGATAGGAATTACAGTGGGCATGGAGAAAGGTGATCTACAACCAAAAACCAAGCCATTTCATTGCCTATAGCTTAATCTAAACACATTGAAAAAAAGAGCTTACACTTACCAAAAATCTACGTTCTTCGATTTCGCCATAATCCCATAAAGCCTGTGTGCACTGCCTCCGTAACAACGAATAGATCGACTCCAAATGCTCACACGCAAAGATCCACCGTCATTTGCTAGCACTAGGCATTTTTTTGCCTCTCACTGGATGCTCGAGAAGAGGCTGCCACGGCCAGAATATATGGGGAAAAAAAAACTTTGACTGTCAGCGATTCGCTGCAACTATGGAATAGAGCAATGACATGACTTGGGAACACTAGGGGCTGAGCAACTGGCTTAAAAACTGATTTTCATGTGCTGGGAATCGTAGTTGCAAATACTGCTAGCATCTCACAAAGAGTAACAGGTAATTTCGTTCATATGGAGACATACCTAAGAGCATCAGTAAAGAGAAAATGTGATGTTACAAGGCTAGAAATGGGCCTAAAATATTACTATTAGTTAAAGACTACTTATGACCTCAAAACATAGTCAGCATTGGTTATTGTAGATTTAACCAACTGAACAAATATACATAACTTCGATAGCTCATATTTGCCTTTAGTTCAGAACAGTACTTTATGGAGCCCACAGATGATTTGTCCTGTGATATTATAGAATCTATGGTCTCCCATAAGTTGCAGTACCCATGTGCCTATGGTGTCAACTCATAGTGTTAGAACGATGCAAGTTTTCTTATTATCCATTAAAAATGTGATACTCGGAAGTAGCAAAATGTTTCTAGTATTCCTTCTAATGCGATATGTTCTTCAAATTTCTTGCACAACATGCAACTAGTAAGTGTCGGCTCTTTGACACTATGGTTGTGCCCTCAGCTATGTATGCTTCCGAGACATGGAGTACTGGTCTGACAGCTACTGATTGGACATATATCTCCCGGCTCCAGATTCGTTTGCTCTCCCGGATGATACGGGCTAAGCCCTCAGTACCACACCAGATTATCTTGGCGGAGTTCGCGGTCCCCCCCATTCAAATTGAGGCCTTATTCCATATTGTGACATTCATACAGAGGTTAGAGGATCTTCAGGACGGGGGTACACATTATGTAGTTGCAGCTTTATCTTCATCCCGACGCCTACACTTAGAGGGACACCTTTTCTCATGGTACTCCCAGGCTTGCCGTCTCCTCTCCACATTGGGTATCCAGATCAGTGATCTACCTGCGGGCACCCACCAGTACATCAGAGGCCTCCTTTACAGATCATATCTTCATATCACTTGGAAGGTCCATTGGGGACCAAGAGTGAGTTTTATCGTACACGCTTTCTATCTCTTGATCCGGCTGGCTGCCCCATAGTATCTGGTTACTTGCTGAGGAGTATATCACATAGTCTGCGGATAGCGATGGGTCAATTTCGGGTTTCTTCACATCAGCTGGCTATTGAGACTGGCAGATAAAGTGGCACCCCACGAGAGGACCGGCTTTGTAGCATGTGTGTTATGCATGAGACTGAGGACGAGTCACATTTCCTCTTCAGATGTCCAGCCTACTATGAGATACGGGGGCAGTACTACTGCTTGTTCAGAGAGCACCCAGTTACACTTTCTACCTTGATATCTTATGAGGACCCTAGATGTGTCGCATTGATAATCCGAGAGATGTCAGACCTAAGGAGGAGGAGACTAGATGGTACACATTCCCTGACACAGCTGAGCATTGATGAGTGCATATCCCGTCGGAGACAGAGATCCGAGGTACCCATAGGCAGCGACTCAGATGGAGAGGCCGAGATTCCCGACTCCTTACACCGGCATCAGAGACCATGTCGACAGCCAGAGAGACAGTCAGTTATTAGATCACAGCCCAGAGCACCACGACAGCAGAGACGACACCGACGGCCTATCCGGCGACAGAGGTCCAGGGCACATCTAATCACACCTTCACAGCATACCATCCACCATTTCTTTCATGCTGATGGGCATCGTGATATATGATTCCAGGCTATTGGATCCTGACTGGGCCAGCTGTCTTTATGCATTGTATTTGCAGTTATTTAGTTTTATAGATGATTGAGCTTTAAGCTCCTATGTGCACACTTGACATGTACCTTTTCTTAGTCCTATGTACCTTAGGGTATTCAAGGACATTAATAAAATCTTTCTTTCTTTCTCTCTCTCTCTCTCTCTCTCTCTCTCTCCACCCCAAAATCTGTTCCTCAAGGCCCTTATTTTCCCTCTCTTTCTCTCTCCACCCACCGCAAAGTCTGCTCCTCAAGGCCCTCTCCCAAGCAGATTTGCATATTGCCTCTCTCCTCTCTCTACCCACCGCAAAGTCTAATCCTCGAGGCTCTCTCGCAACCAGATCTGCATCTTCCCTCGAGCCACAAGACAATAGCAACAAAAGTTTGCACAAATTGCAAATAAAAAACATCTTCTTATTGAGTTCCACAATCATACAACCAACTGAAAAGAAACTCATGAACCGTGCAAAAAACCTTATCTGAGAGCATCGTTGAAGCACTGATACAGATGTTATAGCATTCACCGTTGAGAGAGAGGAACCGTGAGAACCGTGGGAACGGTTCCTCTCTCTCAACGGTTCTCACGGTGAGTGAGAGAGAGAGAGGGAGAGCATCCGAGAGAGAGAGAGAGAGAGAGAGAGAGAGAGAGAGAGAGCATCGTGAGAACCGTGAGCGAGAGAGAGGGAGAACCGTGAGTGAGAGAGAGAGAGAGGAACCGTTAGAACCGTGAGAGAGAGAGAGAGAGAGAGAGAGAGAGAGAGAGAGAGAGACAGAGAGAGGGACTTACCGATCTACAAAACAACCTTAACAATAGAGTCGCATATGCATTATCGAGAACAATAAGTATGTACATCAAGATTTTATCAGATGTCATATCTCTTAAGTGCAAATTACACTAGAAAGTGGATGAGGATTGTTGCAAAGTAATGAAAGAACTCATACATTTTACAATGAATCAAGTAGCAATGCAACTTAGTGACCACAAAATCGAAAAAGGAAGTCAAAAGTTATTGAAAGTTGCAGTGCGTCTACATACGAGTGTCTGATAGTTTTCACATTATCAATCGAACTAAATTTTGACTTCATCGATAAACCCGTAGAAGGCACATGTGTTGCTACTGCATCCAAAACACTTGGAAGCCAATCCTGATAAGCCTCCCGTAGCAATCTATCTGTTTCATCAACAACCTTCAAGAAAAACCAATGTCAACATTCCTCTCACATCTTCCAAGCATAAACAACAGAACCATACCAAAATTGTTACCACCCTCTAGTACATCTAGAAGTACATTCATCTTGGAGTACATATACCTAGATTATACAAAGTTCTTTATCGTAATTTTATTTCCATTTGATACTCAAGTCTTTTAATGCACATAGATTAGAACCGAGATATTGTACAAACTCCTAACTATCAAATGACAACTATCTACTAAATTATTTCAGGTTGTAAGAGCTAGAGATATTTTGTAGGAATGGATAGCCTAGTGACTTAATGCATGGTTGATTGGTCCCATCGTCATGGAACTAAGAACCAAAAGGGCACTTCCAGACTCGTAATTTAACTTTGTAAACTAACCAGATTCCATTAGATTAAGCCATGTACAAAGATTGAAAGACGTCCGCTCTTAAAGTCCGAAATAATTGACATGGATGTGAGTCAAAAGCGGTATGATTTGTACTAGATACATTGAATTATCTAATGAAACTATATCGGAAACACTAAATTATGTATTAAAATGTGTTGGACATAATGAAATATTCAAGGGAGAACGTGTCAAAATTTTGGGTGCAAAAATGTGCCGGTGCAACTTTGACATGATGTAGGATTCCAAGAACACTTTACCAAAATCTTTGCATGCCCAGATATTGGAGTTTTGAACTCATAAAACATTATTTCACAGGAAATAATACATCACTTAGTGCACAACACAAAAGCATACCACAGTTTTATTGATTGTAAACATAGCATGAGTACATTATACCTTTGATGATAAAAGGATAGCCGCTTCTCCACAAACATTGGAGTTTCTCACAGCATCTTGACTTGATTCACTGCATCATAAGCACCTAGGTGTGCCAGACCCCTAGCAAGTTAGTAAGCTTCCTCTACTTCAAGTTTCAAATGGGTTCAAACTGTGATCTACGGTGAAATCGAATTAGTTTGGAATTCAGGTCCAAATCCAACCTACTCAAAATACAGACCCCATTTTTTGCAGTGGCCCAAACGAGCATTCTTTTGGGGTTAATGTTGGAGCGGAAAAAATAAGAAGAGGGCCTGCTCAAAAAATGGGCCCAATTTTTTGCAAAGGCCTGAGCGTGCATGTTTTAGGTTTAATGCTGGAGAGGAGAGGAAAAGAGGGGAGAGAGAGATTTAAGAAATTACCTAGCCAACTATCAACAATATTTTTACTTCAAATATGGATGATATGTTTTTTGGTATTATCAATCCGTGGGACAAATATGGAAAATATGAAGCAACTAGTCTACTACCAACATATCCATCAAACATTAATAAAAAGATTCAAATAAGAAATCCAATTCAGTTTCCAAAAGGACAGTTTGATTAAATGAATCTGCCAATTCTGAATGATCTGGAAACTAAGCATATAGCTTGTAAGAGCTTCAGATTTGAAGCACAAAAAACTACATGAACCTTCGTTCAAGATTTTAAGGTAAGGTACCCTCCAAAGAAGGGGTTGAGGGTCTTCTCTGTTATCAAGTCCTCCACGTAGGATTCAAGACTAGGCAATTGAATCAAGGAAAGAAAAGGGAATTGGATGGTGGATAAACCAACCCAAACAAACCTAGATCGATCAGATCTAGCCCCCAAGCTATAGACCAATAACACTCAATAGGAGAGAGGAATCACACCAGCAGCATGTAGCTACAATCACCAAAATCAAGTATACACTAGTGAGAGCCCTATGGGTATACTTATCCCCTCCAAGGCCCATGCACCACTAGTATTGGCCACCTCACCCTATTAGACAACCGACTTGCTCATACAAGTAACCCAAGACAAGATTCCTATTGTTGTTAGACAGTAGTCATACACATGAGAGAACACAAGTGATGGAAACTCCAACTATGTCCCATTGCAAATGAGGTAAGGCACAAAAAAGTCGGTTTCCAAGCAAAAAACAGGTCAGATTTTTGGATTGGACATAACTTCTCCGATTTATCTCCGATTTCTGCTGTTAGAGTTTCAGATTGGGCCTAGTAGGAGGGCGACCTACTGCTAATTGACCGTTCGTGAAAAGCTTTTGTCGTTTGGAAGAAATTTGATGTCAAACAGCCCGCTTTTTTCCTGTTTTTTTTTACTTTCAAGCCGATTTGGTGCCAAATTAAGTTCTTTACCGACTTGTGTACCAACGTAGGACGCAAGGGAAGTACTACCTGTCCTTGGCTTTGTTACTTTCCAGTTGCCTTTTGTCTCTTTCAGTTCTAATTTGTCAATAGGCTGAACATTTCTTTTCCTGACTGTGTTTCAATAAGTCCAATTTTTAGCTTGATTATGTGTTGTCTCTGTTGTGTTTCATAACGGAAGATGATAGAGTTGATATCCGCTCAGTCCACCCGTTGCTCTTCCATCACCACCACCCAGCCTCTGCTTAGTCCTGCCCATAATCCGCCTACAGTGGCTGCTCGTTCGCCTGCTAGTACTTCCCCTTCTGTGCAAGCTCGCATGGATAGTGTGGAAAAGACCGTCGTACAGATGCGAGCAATGATGGTAGCTGGATGTTATGCATCTTCCTCGCAGTATGCTCCACCTTATCCGTCTTCTGCTGTTCGTCCTATGTTACCTTCACCCTATCCAAAAGACAAAGATATTAAACCTACCCGTTTCGCTGGAAACACTCCCCAACGCAATATTGATATCGTAGATCAGTGGTTGCATAAGTGGGAAGAGTATTCTGATTTGAAACGGTCCCCAACTAGTTATGAACGTAGCCACGGCTGATCTAGATTTAGTCTATGAAAGCATCGCATAAGCAAGACTTAACCCTAGAAAGCAGGAGAGAGAAAGCTTAAAGAGACTAAAGAAGGAGATCATATCATAAGCCAAGTAACAAATGACACAAAATCCCTACTTATAGCCAAGAGGAAGCCCTAAAAGGAAGCTTCCAGTGGCTAGGGCCAAACTGAGAGGGAAAATAGTGCGCCCTCCAAAAAGGCCCCCACTCTCAGTAATATGACCAAATAACCAATATAGGAATCATAGGGCCCAAGGCCAATAATATGGTCTAAATGTCAATAATAGGGCCCAAGGCCAACCATATAGTCTAAATGTAAAATAATGAATAAAAAAGGGCCCAAAGCCTGCCTATGCATAAAGTGAAGTAAATGTAAATGGACATGGCGAATGTAATGAGCCGAGTCCATGACTCTCCTCGACACAAAATAAGACCCAACTGCCATAAAGGACTGGATCAAGTAACAGCAAGCCCTGGAGGATCAACTGGAATAGCATCTGGTGTAGTAACAACTGGAGCAACAGCTGATGTAGAGGAATCAACAAGTGCGGCAAGAGCACGAGCCTGATCCGCAAGTGACGGTGTATGATAAAAGACATCAATAGGCTCCCATGTGGCCTCCTCAACAGGACGACCATCCCACTGGACTAGGAACTGAATCTGCCGGCGGCGTCGACTATGATGCAAACGCACCTGAAGGATAGCAGCAGGTAATAAAGGAAAGAGATCCGGTGCAGTAGGAAACTCAGCATCACGAGGAGCATCATCCTCAATAGCAGCACGCAATAAACTGACATGGAATATATCACAGGCACGTGTGGAAGCAGAAAGCTGAAGACGATATGTAACTGGACTAAGAACCTCCAATATACAATAAGGCCCATAATAACGTGGTGCAAGCTTCTCAGTAGAAGTATGGCCCTGAATAAAATGATGACGTGCAAACCGTAGGCGTAGATATACCATATCACCAACATGAAACTCAACATGACGTCGATGACGATCAACTGAAGCCTGATGACGCTGCTGGACCTGCTACAAATGGGAACTGGCCTGGAGAATAAGCTCGCGAGCACCTGATAGAAATGAAGACAGTGTCACAGGTGTATCCTCGGGAGGAAGAGGAATACCATGTAAAAGAGGTGCATAACCATGAGATAATAAAAATGGTGCAACGCCGGTGCTGGTACTAACAGAGCTGTTATAGCTATACTCTGCCAAACATAAGTGCTGATCCCAATCCTTCCCTGAAGGAGTAACAAAATGGCGCAAATAATCCTCAAGGATCCTGTTAAGGACCTCAGACTGCCCATCAGAAGTAGAATGATAAACAGACCCCATAAAAAGCTGTACATCCAATATACGCATAAGCTTTGTCCAGAACAATGCTGTAAACTTACTATCCCGATCAAAAAGGATAGTACGAGAAAACCCATGTAGGCGAAATATCTCTGAAAGGAACAAGCATGCACACTGCTCTGCTGTGATAGTACTGCGGACGGGTATGAAATGTGCCTGTTTCGAGAACCTGTCAACTACCACCATACATGAATCGTGACCACGACGGGTGTGGGGAAGGCCAATGATGAAGTCCATAGAAATATCAGTCCACTGGCGGTGAGGAATAGGCCAACTCTAAAGCAAACCAGCGGACTTAGCACGGGAGTACTTATTACGTAAGCAGAAAGGACAGGTACGAATAAGTACAACAAGCTCTTTCCTAAGGGATGGCCAATAGAAATGATCCTTAAGACGAACATAAGACTTCTGAAAACCAAAATGACCCCCAACTGGGGACGAATGAGCATCCAACAACAACTGACAACGGATACCAAAGAACTAGGAATACAAAGAGAACCATAATGATAAAGACGGTGGTCAACAATGGAATAAGCCTGATGAGGTGAAGACGACATAGGTGGAGCAGAACTATAAACATCACGAAAATCAGAACATGTAAGATAAGCAGATGGAAGATCATCAAACCAGGAAGGGATAGTGGCAACAAGGGTATTCAATAAAGCAGGAAGTCTAGACAATGCGTCAGCAGCAGTGTTAGCACGACCAGGACGATACAAAATAGAAAAATCAAAAGATTGTAAAAACTGCAACCAACGAAACTAACGATCACTAAGATCACGCTGGGAGAAGAGATAACGTAAGGACTGATGATCAGTAACGATATCAACAGGAACACGGTACAGGTAATGGCGCCACTTCTTAAGAGCATAGATAATGGCAAGAAGCTCTTTCTCATGGACAGAATAACGTTGCTCATAAGAGCGTAAACGACGCGACTCATAAGCAATAATACACTGAGACTGATGAAGCAAGGCACCCAAACCAACATTACTAGCATCGGTCTCAACAATAAATTTTTGATCAAACTGTGGTAAACACAGGACAGAGGCCTCCACAACAGCACGACGAAGAGTGTCAAAGGCGAACTGACAATCAGAAGTCCAAACAAAAGCACTAGACTTCTTCAAAAGGGCATAAAGAGGGGCAGCCACAGTGGCAAAGTGAGGAACAGGATGACGAAGGTGAGTAGCGAGACCAAGAAACATACGAACATGGTGGACATCTGTAGGCAGGCCAATCAGCGATTGCCCGAACCTTATGAGGGTCCAAACGAATACGACCATCACAAATGAGAAATCCTAAAAACTCAATCTCAACAACAGCAAAGGAACACTTAGAAAGTTTAGCAAACAACTGGTGATGAACAAGCAATTGAAAAACAGATGAAAGATGTAACACATGCTCATCAAGAGTCTTACTAAAAACAAGAATATCATCAAAATAAACTAAAACACAACGACCAAGGAGAGGACGCATGATGTTATTCATCACATTCTGGAACGTAGGTGGACCATTAGTAACACCAAAAGGAAGAACACGAAACTCATACAAACCGAGATGGGTACGAAACGCAGTCTTGTGTTCGTCCGAAGGATGCATCCTAATCTGGTGATAGCCGGAACGTAAGTCTATCTTAGAGAAAAGATGAGAGGTGCCTAACTGGTCAAAGAGATCATCCATGTGAGGAATAGGATACTGGTTACGAATGGTCAACTTATTGAGGGCACGATAATCAATGTTGAGGCGTTTGGAACCATCTTTCTTACTGACAAGGAGAACAGGGGCACCAAAAGGACTGTGACTAGGAACAATAAGGCCCTGACTAGTAAAGCAGTAATCTGAAGCTCAACCTCATCACGCTCAGACTTAGACATACGGTAAGGAGGCCGGGAGGGAGGAGCAGAACCAGGACGCAAATCAATATGGTGGTTCACATCACGTAATGGTGGTAGCGTCGTAGGTTCTGAAAAGACAAATGCATACTGATGTAATAAGTCAGAGATCACCTGAGGAACAGCTGCTGGAGGAGAGGTAGTCACTGGAGAATCTGCTGCAGCACGCTGAACACATAATAAAGCTGCACAATGAGCCTTAGGTAGGCTGCGAATAAACTGCTTCCCGCTGATCAGCTGGAAATCTGCCTGAGAATCAATACCAGCAAGTGAGTGGGTCACTGCATCATGAACAAATGTCAATGTCTGCTGAGCCAGGTCCAAAGTAACCGCTCCCAATGAAGCAAACCAATTAGCACCAAGGATAAGGTCATAGCGCTCCAGAGGAATGATATAAAGATCTGCCTGTCCAAAAAAATCACCAATGCGGTAAAATAATCCCTGAAACATCTGAGAACTAGGAAATGAGTGAGAACTGGCAACCTCGACTGTGAGAGGCTGTGGAGCAGGAATAGGTGAAGCGCGTATCCGGCTGAGAACATAACTGCTGATAAAGGAATGAGTGTTGCCGATATCAACTAAAGCAATATACTCACGACCAGTAATGCGCACACGTAGCCGAATGGAGCGAGGACCGGGGCACCCTGTCCAGGTAGCATAAGCAAGCTGAGCATGGCAAGTAGCAGGAAGTAAATCAGTAGAAGGCTCAGGAGATAGATCAGGCTCATCAGATATATGAATGTAGATATCGGACTCATCTGGGGTAGTGCCCTCATGGTAGAAAACAGTAGTAGAAGTAGGCAGGGGCTGGTGGCAATCACGGGCAATGTGGTCAGGACTCTTGCAACGAAAGCAAAGACGCTTCTGCTGAATGTCAGCGAACTCTGCAGACGTGTAACATCGGACAAAAGCAGGACGAGGAGGCGGAGGGCGAGGAGCGGGAGAAGTAAGAGAAGAGGTCGGGACGACAGTGGATGGGGCAGATGGGGCCGGAGATGGTAGAGGTGAAAGAGATGGACGGGGTCGGGAAAAGCGAAAGGGAGCAGGATCAGGGTACTTATGCTGTAAAGTACTAGCAAGGGACATGGCCTCAACAAGTGTGGGTGGACAGAAAGAAGAGACATCGTATCGTAGAGCACCACGAAGTCCAGCAATGTAGCGAGAAATAAGCTCGGTGGGCTGAAGATCTGTAAAGAGGTAGGAAAGGTCCATAAACTGATTTGTATAGGAAGAAAGATCACCAATCTGAGTAAGACTATGGAATATATCACGCTGGCGGCTCAGCCACTGAGGGTCAATCATAGCATGACGAAGATCACGACGAAAGGTAGGCCATAACTGGAGACCGTCCCGATCAGGGTCAAGTCGGTAGACCCGCCACCAAGTGGCAGCACGTCCATCTAAATGTAAGGCGGCTAACTGGATCTTCTGAGGATCAGTCTTAGGGTAAATCTGAAAATAAGTATCAAGCTTTGCAAACCAATTCTCTAACAAGTTCCCGTTAGAGGAACCAGAATAGGCAAGCTGTACCCGATCACGAAAATCTCGAGCAAAATGTGGCTCAGGAGCTAGATGTCGTGGAAAATGTGACTCAGGAGCTGTAGGACGTGGAAAACCGAGTGGTGGGTTAGGTGGAAAATGAGGCCCACCGCCAAAGGAGTAGACGAGGATGGAAGTCCAAATGGAGACCCAAATGATGAATGAACAGGGGCTTTGCCAGGTCCATGTGGCTGTAAGGAATCAATCTGTAACTGCATAGTGGCAAAGCCGGTCTGTAGAGTGGTAAAACTGGTCATCATTTGGTCGAAACGACTACTGAGGAGAGTAAGAGAGTCACGCATATCAGCAAACTGTTCATCTAAAGGTCCGGAATGACTCGCAGGTGTAGTGGGTGAGCTAGCCATGAGGAAGAAAAAGTAAGCGAGAAAAGAAATGTGCTAAACAATTGGACGAACTCAAGGAGAGGACATAAGTCGTCACAACAGGCACGCCAGTGAAAAGACACAATAGAACTCGCGATGTAAGATGAACGGAAAGGACAACTAAGTAAGAAATACCTCGTAACCGCAACCGGAAGTGAGCTGAAAAATAGCGGCGATATGTCGAGGTACCGGGCAGCCTCCAAAAAAGATGCTAAGGGCCCGACAACGTGGAGTAAACGGTGGGTAAAAGTATGGGAAACAATAATGGACTATGGGGCTGGAAAGGGAGCAACCAAGGAAAGGAAGTGATAACAAAAAGGAGGTATGGGCAGCGAGGAAACAAGGCTGAAAAATCAGAGATCGCCCTTCAAGGGTAAAAAAAAGTTTGCGATAAAGACGGGGAGCAATTCCGATGCGCAAAAAGTTGGGTGGGAGTGGCTTTCTAAGCATCTAGGCGTGTTTGTATTGTCCGGGGTAGGGTTGCGAACACAGACAGCAATGTAGGAGGGTGAGCTGAAATTGAGGCGGATGTAGGACGCCAGCTATGGTGGAGTGTGGGCGTCCAAGAGAGGTAGTAAACGGCAAAAAAAAATTGGATCAAAAAGATGGGTTGGTAGGGCGCTAGGAGTGGCTGATGGAAGGTGGCGAATAGGGGCAGCAAAAAGCGGAAATTTTCAGCAAAGGAAGGAGCAGTAGGGCGCTGGTTGTTGAAATAAATGCCTATTTTGCCCCTTTAAGGCTTGTATACTTGTAACTTGTAAGTTGTGCATAAGACATGGGGGTAAAACATTTATGTACATAGTACAGGCAAGTGAATCAAGTAGGTTAAGGACCCATGTGGGTTCTAGAGCTAGAATTAGCAAGACACCACCTCTATACATAACATGCTATATGTAGCCCAAACTTTGGAGGGGTTTCCACGCCCTACTACACTTTGAATATTCATTCATGTTGTGTGAGCTTTGAAGTCCTCTCTCTCTTGCTTTTGTGTTCTACTCCATAGCTGGTTTTCTGAAGCTTTCATAGTGTGCTTACTATGCTGTTATGATACTCCATAGCTAGGCCTTGGAATTTGACATGGTATCAGAGCAGGTTATGTTGCCTGTGGTGTGGTGAAAGCTTCGACCTGTTTTTGATCAGATTCCTGCCATTCCTGGAGAGCAGCTTACCTTTGAGGAGGGAGCACTTTTTGTAGGGGCATCTGATCTCTGTGCTATCTGCATGGTTGGAGTACTGTTGGCAAGGGGAGTACAGGGAGCCAAAAACTTTCTAATTTGAGACAAAAAATTTTGAGTCTTTTTGGACAGCCAGGACTGTAGGAGGGCGCTTTCTACAGTGGGGACTTCAGTGAAAGTTCTGAGTGGATCTTGGACAAGGGCTAGGACAACCATACAGGGGGATAGTTTCAAATCCAGAAGCTGAGGGTTATTGAGCAAGTGGCTGCATACCCTAGTTGGGTGAAAACCCTAGTTTGTCTTTTGTGTTTTATTTCTATCCAGCTATGTCTAGTCTTGCAGAGAGCATGCTGAGTGAAGCCAGCCGGCTTGATGGCACTAACTTTAGCATATGGAAATTCAAGATCAAGAACATTCTTGAAGACAAAGAATGTTGGAAGCTTGTGACAGGTGAGGAGCCTGTTCCAACATCTGAACTTGAACTTAAGGACTATATCAAGAGAGGGGAAAAGGCACACAGAATCATCAACATGTCAGTGAGGGATAATGTGATTCCTCTAATCAGGTCAGCCAAAGGGCCTGTGGATGCATGGCACATTCTTTGTGCATTGTATGAGACAGCAAGTACAACCAGGCTTCTCTACTTGAAGAACAAGTTGTATACTCTCAGAATGGAGACAGGGGAGACAGTTACTGATCATCTTACTAAGATTCAGGATATTACATATCAGCTTTCTGTACTTGGAGAGTCTATTGCTGACAAAGACTTGGTGCCAATAGTTCTGAATAGCTTGTCATATGCTTATCAGAACTTTGTGATGATGATATCAGTGAGAGAGAAGATCCCTACCTATGAAGAAGTCTATGGTCTCTTGTTACAGGAGGAGATGAGGAGAGTTAATCTCTCCAAGAGGGAAGATTTCCAGGAGCATGCCTTTGCTTCTAAGAAGAAGCAAAATCCAGCTAAGGATAAGAAGAAAGGTAAAGGCAAGAACAAAGGAACACCACAAACACTTGAGCAAGGAATGGAGAACTTGCAGATGTCAGAAGCACAACCCTCCTCGAATACTTCTTCCACACCTCGAAGGAAGGGGAATTGCAATTACTGTGGTAAATATGGACACTTTGCTTTTGAGTGCAGGAAGAAGCTTGCAGACCAAAAGAAGGGCACAAAGAAGCAAGGAGGAAATGTTGTTGAGAGTGTTGCAAGAGAGGAGCAGAGTGACATAAGGCAAGCTGAGTTATTCTCTGTTGCATTGGCTTCACAAGCTACAACAGGTGGTTGGTACATTGACTCAGGTGCTTCAAAGCACATGACCCCTCATAGGGATTGGTTTGATACCTTTGTGGGGATTAGTGATGGACAAGAGGTGTGCCTAGGTGACAACTCAACACACAAGGTCAAGGGAAAGGGCACAGTACCTGTAAAGCTTCCATCAGGAGAAGTCAAAGTCATTAAGAATGTCTTATATGTACCAGGACTTGCTAAAAATCTTCTTTCAGTAGGAGCTATCACTCAACAAAATATGAAAGTAGAATTTGATGCTACTTCTTGTCTTGTGTTGGACTTGAGTGATAATATGAAGGTTGTGGCCAAAGGATTGCAGGAAGATAATCTATACAGGTTATACACTTCTATCCCTAGTCAGCATGCTTATACATCAAAAGGAAGGGATGTGGATAGGTTGTGGCATGAGAGGTATGGACATCTTGGCTACCAAAGCATGCAGGTGTTGAACCAGCATCATATGGTGGAGGGGCTTCCAGTTGTTAAGCCAAGCTCTTCAGTTTGCGAGGCTCGCGCTATGGGAAAACAGCAAAGACATAAGTTTCCCAAGGAAAGCACCACCAGGGCAGCAGGCATACTTGACTTGATACATTCAGATTTGTGGGGGCCGACCCAAACAAAATCTGCAGGGGGGGCATATTACTTTATGACCTTTATTGATGACTTCTCACGCAAGATTTGGATTTATTTCTTGAAGTCAAAATCTGAAGCATTCAAGTACTTCTTGCATTTCAAAGCTTTGGTAGAAGAACATTCAGGAAAGAAGATAAAGATGCTCAGGTCAGACGGTGGTGGAGAGTTCATTAAGACAGAATTTGTGGAATTCTGCAAGGCCAATGGGATCAAAAGGCAGCTTACAGCTCCTCATACCCCTCAGCAAAACGGCGTAGCAGAGAGAAAGAACCGAACTATTGTGGAGTGTGCAAGGTGCATGCTCAAGGCAAAGGGGTTGCCCAACTCTTTTTGGGGCGAGGCAATGCACACAGCAGTGTTTCTGTTGAATAGAAGTCCAACAAAAGCTGTGGAAGGCAAGACACCAGAAGAGGCATTTAGCGGCATTAAGCCCAAGGTAGGCGCTTTGCGAGTATTTGGTTGTACGGCCTATGCCCATATTCCCAAGGATAACAGGAAGAAGCTGGATGCAAAATCAGCAAAGAGTATTTTCTTGGGATACAGTGAAGAAAGCAAAGCTTACAGACTTTACGATCTTACTAGCAAGAAAAGGATCATAAGTCGAGATGTGATCTTTGAAGAAGATCAAACGCCTCCTATAGAGGAACTTGAGATGGAGGATGGTACAAGTGAATTTGTGCCAATACTTGATGACCCACATCCATATATTGGGGAGCCCCAGGATGATCATATGAGTAATCAAGAGGAAGAATCCGAGGAGGCTAGGAAGCGGAAGGAAAGGGGCAAATTTGTTGAGTCCTATTCACCGTCTTCATCACCAACTGCAAGGAAGAAGTTTCCCAAGTGGTATTGGCAAACTGTGCAGGATGGTTTGATATTGGATGAGGGAGAGAGCAGCAATCCAGGGGCTAGGAGGTCTCAAAGGCAAGCCCAACAGCATGAACACCAGGAGACAAACTATGCACTTATGACTACTATTTTGGATTCACAAGATCCACATACATTCGTTGAGGCAGCAGATGAGAAGGTATGGCAACATGCTATGCAAGAGGAGTACGACTCCATTCTCAAGAATGATACATGGGATTTGGTGAAGTTACCAAAAGGGAAGCGTCCTATTGGTTGTAAGTGGGTCTACAGGACCAAATACAAATCTGATGGGAGCATTGAAAAGCATAAGGCAAGGCTGGTTGCTAAAGGCTATGCACAGAAGGAGGGCTTGGACTATGATGAGACGTTTGCACCGGTAGCTAAGATGACGTCTATCAGGTTGATTTTAGCATTGGCTGCATTTTTTGGTTGGGAGGTCCATCAAATGGACGTGAAGAGTGCTTTTCTTAATGGACAGTTGGCTGAAGAAGTCTACATGGAACAGCCACAAGGTTTTGAGGCTAAGGGCAAGGAAAGTATGGTATGCAGGCTTAAGAAGGCCTTATATGGTTTGAAGCAGGCACCCAGGGCCTGGTATAGTCGTATTGACGACTATTTTGCCAAGGAGCAATTTATAAAGAGTCGGTCGGATTGCAACCTGTTCGTGAAGGAGGAAGATGGGAACATTGTTTTGATAGTTCTCTATGTGGATGACTTGGTCATCACGGGTAACAATGGGCAGCTTATTGAAAAGGTGAAGGCTCATTTATCAAATGAGTTCGAGATGAAGGATTTGGGCTTAATCAACTATTGTCTTGGTTTGGAGGTTTGGAAAAAGGAAAACTGTGTGTTTATTTCCCAAGCCAACTATGCATGTGAAGTTTTGAACAGGTTCAACATGCAGGATTGCAAACCCATTTCCACGCCCATTGATACCAGCAGTAAGCCATCCAGAGATGACGGCACTACTTTTGTGGACGAGACTCTTTATAGGCAGCTTGTGGGTAGCCTGATTTATCTCACCACTACGAGACCAGACATTTCCTATGCGGTTGGTGTAGCAAGCCAGTTCATGAGTTCTCCAACTGAAGCACATTGGAAAGCAGCCAAGAGGGTTTTGAGGTATGTCAAAGGGACAACCTGCTATGGGATTGAGTACACAGATGACGGAAAGCTTCAGCTTGGAGGCTTTACTGATTCGGATTGGGCAGGTGATAGGGATGATCGAAAGTCGACCACAGGTTACACTTTTAACCTTGGTTCAGGGGCCATTTCTTGGTGTAGCAAGAAACAGCCCACAGTTACCTTATCATCGATAGAGACTGAGTACAGGGCAGCGGCAAAAGCTACCTGCATACCAACGAACAAGCAGCAGATATCTTTACTAAGGCACTTAGTAGAGAAAAATTTGAAAAGTTTCGTACCATGCTAGGTGTCGGTATGAACAAAATAGCCATTGAGGGGGGGTGTTGAAATAAATGCCTATTTTGCCCCTTTAAGGCTTGTATACTTGTAACTTGTAAGTTGTGCATAAGACATGGGGGTAAAACATTCATGTACATAGTACACCCCACTTGTGCTAATTAGGCAAGTGAATCAAGTAGTTTAAGGACCCATGTGGGTTCTAGAGCTAGAATTAGCAAGACACCACCTCTATACATAACATGCTATATGTAGCCCAAACTTTGGAGGGGTTTCCACGCCCTACTACACTTTGAATATTCATTCATGTTGTGTGAGCTTTGAAGTCCTCTCTCTCTTGCTTTTGTGTTCTACTCCATAGCTGGTTTTCTGAAGCTTTCATAGTGTGCTTACTATGCTGTTATGATACTCCATAGCTAGGCCTTGGAATTTGACACTGGTCAGCAAGCATGAGGGCGCCCAATAGGGCAGCAAATAGGAGGCAGTAGGGCGCCCAAAATAGGGGAGGAAAAAGGCTGAAAATGCAGCAGTAGGCAGCCAGCAAGAGGGCGCTAGAAATGGGCAGCAAGTGGGCGCCTGTCCTCCCCCGATCCGTCGTGAAAATCTGCAAGACAAGTGTGGAGAAATGCTGAAGATCGGGCTGAAAAGAAGATGGGTGCCCTCCTGTGAGAGAAAAATCTGCTCAATGGAGATGCTCAGGAAAGTGCTCTGATACCAAGTTATGAACGTAGCCACGGTTGATCTAGATTTAGTCTATGAAAGCATCACATAAGCAAGACTTAACCCTAGAAAGCTTAAAGAGACTAAAGAAGGAGATCATATCATAAGCCAAGTAACAAATGACACAGAATCCCTACTTATAGCCAAGAGGAAGCCCTAAAAGGAAGCTTCCAGTGGCTAGGGCCAAACTGAGAGGGAAAATAGTGCGCCCTCCAAAAAGGCCCCCACTCTCAGTAATATGACCAAATAACCAATATAGTGAATCAGAGGGCCCAAGGCCAATAATATGGTCTAAATGTCAATAATAGGGCACAAGGCCAACCATATAGTCTAAATGTCAAATAATGAATAAAAAAGGGCCCAAAGCCTGCCTATGCATAAAGTAAAGTAAATGTAAATGGACATGGCGAATGTAATGAGCCGAGTCCATAACTCAACTGATGAGGGTTGGCGGGTCCGCAAAGCTGCTTACCATTTCACTGATTTTGCTGACAGGTGGTGGCGCAAGTTGTTGAAGTCTAACCAGGCACCATCCACCTGGCTTGAGTTTAAGCGAGCTTTTAGAGCTCAGTTTATTCCTCCACATGAGCATGTGCGTGCGACGGATGCTTGGCTTTTGCATCGTCAGAGGCAGTACATGGTGCAGGAATATGCTGACAGGTATCGTGAGATACTTATCAAGATTCCGGAAGAGATTTCCGAGTGGCTGGTAGTCCACAAGTTCATGTTTGGCCTTCGTGAAGAGTTGAGGCCTTCGGTGCTTAATGAAGGGTGCAAGACCTTAGAAGAGGCAGTTGCTACAACTCTCAACTTTGAAAGTAATGTGCGAACCAAGGCTGAATCTGGAGCGCCAAGCTAGCCTCAGAAGAAGGGTTCGCGAAAGTCTGGCCAAGCTGGTCAGAAAGGCTTTTCGCAGAAGGATCCTATCCAGATGCAGCAGACTTTGAAGCGCAAGGCGGGATCTCCTATGGCTCGTCGTGCTTACGACAAGTCTCCCCTTAGTCCTGAGCAAAAGGAAAAGGACAAGAAAAACGGATTATGTTTTTTTTGTCTTGGCAAGCATCTTTTCAAAGATTGTCCTCGACGTACGGGCAAGAAGCTCCATACTATGCAACGTCAAGATGAGGGCAAGGATGAGGAAATTCTGGATGACTTGTTGGTAAGTGATGATGAGGACACTCGTCGTGTCATGACTATTTCGGTGCGGAAGCTGTTCCAGAGGCACCAGTTTGTTTCTTGTCCACCAAAGCGCAGGAAGCTTATTAGTTTCCAAATAGAGAACTGATACGCATGAGGGGAAAACTGGAAGGTCATGACGTGCTCGTCTTATTTGACACCGGTTCCTCACATAATATCATCAATTCTCGTGTGGTGAAGAAATTTCACTTGGCTACTGTTCCATCTGATTACCGGTATACTGTTGAGATGCCAGATGGTAAGGGAACAGAGGTTTGGGATGAAAGAATCTCTCGGGCGTCTTTGTCTATTAAGACGTATAACGAGAAGTCAGATTTTGAAATCACTAAACTAGCTAAGTTTGATATTGTACTTGGTAAGCGGTGGCATGCAAGTAAGCAGCCCGCTATAGATTTTAAATCACATGTGTATAAGTTCGGGCATGAGGGTAGGTCTCATGTCTTAAAGGGGGAGAGACCATCTGTTGAGGGTCCTCTTGTTACCTATATGCAAATAAAGAGAATGGAGATTCAGTATTTGTGGTTGTGTTATGTGAATGTTGATTCCAGTTTTGATTCTTATGTTGGTAATAATCAAATAAGCACACTCACTAATAAACCACAAGAAGCTTCATTTACTTTTGCATCCCCTAGTGCACATGTATTTGCATTACAGTCTAGATGTGACCCAGCAAGTGAGTTGGAGAAATCCATCGGCACGCAGTTCAAACACATGCTAATTAGTAATATGCCAGAGGGATTGCTGCCTAGTCGGAACGTTGATCATCGTATTGAGCTTGTTCTAGGGGCAAGTCCGGTATGTAGACCTCCTTATAGGATGAGCATAAAAGAGGAAGAGGAAGTCAAAAAGATGTTGGAGGAGTATCTCAAGTTGGGGTACATCCGTCCAAGTTATTCACCTTTCGCCACTCCTATTTTACTTGTTAAGACAAAGGATGGTAGTTTCCCCTACTGGATGCGTTGCAAGGTGCAACCATTTTCAGTAAGATAGATCTCAAAAGTGGATACCATCAAATACGGATTCCAGATGAAGACGTCCAGAAGACGGCCTTCCGAACCCGTTTCGGTCATTATGAATTTTTGGTTATGCCATTTGGGTTAACCAATGCCGCAGCCACGTTCATGATGCTCATGAACGATGTCTTGCGAGACTATATGGGCAAGTTTGTCGTCAATTTTATTGACGATATATTGGTTTTTAGTAAAGCGGTTGAGGAGCATGAGATTCATCTCAAGACCGTTTTGGGCAAGTTACAAGCTTTTGTCTTGTATGCCAATGCTCAGAAGACAGAGTTGTGTAAGACTCGTGTCGAGTATTTGGGTCACGTAGTGACAGCTGAGGGTATTTTGGTTGATCCAGCCAAGGTGGCTGTGGTTAAGAAGTGGCCGAGGCCTGCCGATATACGCCAATTACAGTCTTTCTTGGGCTTTTGTAAGTTTTATCGGCGGTTTGTTAGAATTTATTCCTGGATAGCTGCTCTTTTAACGGACCAGTTAAGGAAAAACAACACTGTGGTTCGATGGGATGCTGAAGCTCAGCAACATTTTGAAAACTTGAAGGAGTCTGTGGCCACGGCTCCAGTTCTCAAGATTGTGGATACCCAGAAACCTTTTGACCTAGAGACGGATGCAAGTGGCATTGCCGTAGGTGCATTGTTGAGCCAAGAGGGTAGACCAGTAGTGTCATGCCCATGAATGGTCTCGGGTAGCGTGTCCACGCTAGGGACCGGTAGACCAACAACCCGTAAGTTAATTGTGACTATAAGGGAATTGGGGCCCTTATGTGTACATGGTCATAATTAATGGTTGTAGGCCTAAATACATGGTGGTGGAGTTGGTATTAGTCTATCAGTGAGTCATTAGGGAACTGGATGACATGGCCCAGATAGGCTGCAAAGGTGTCCAGTGAGGTGTCACAGTGCACTACTAGTGGTGCATGGGCCTTGGAGGGTATAAGTATACCTGTTGGGCTCTCACTATGTATGCTTGATTTGTGATGAGTAGCTACATGCTGCTGGTGTGACTCCTCTTTCCACGACTCTGATTGATCCATAGCTTGGGGGCTAGATCCGTACGATCTAGGTTTGGTTGGGTTGGTTTAACCTCCACTGGTTCCCATGTGTTGTTGCTTTGTATGGTATGCTTAGACTAGAATCCTAAGTTGAGGACTTTATATCGGTATCAGAGCCAGTCTAAGCAGGATTTACCATCGAAAGTGCTGAGTGGAAATCTCGACGTTTTCTCATCGACGGAGTAAGCAACAAAACGGTGGAATTGTGGAATTTTCTTCCCTTTGGAAATAGTTTTCGAATTGCAATCGATTGTGTGGTAAGTGCACTACCAGGCTCACAATTGGTTGGTTTTTGTGCTTTTCGAATTGGTTTCTTGGAATGAATTCTGTGTCAATTCTGTTGTTGCCGATTACTCTGTGGTTAGCATTTTTGTGAAAGCAACAATTACTTTATTGGTTGGCTGGTTTATTCCCTCTAGTTTCTTGTTCTTCTCAGAAATGATTGCTGTATTTCGAATGTTGTCTATTGCCTGTTTGGTTTTAAATCGGTGGGAATAGGCTGAAATAGAAGCAAAATTACTCTAATCTGTTGGCTGTTGAGTGTTGGTGTTGTTAGCAGGTTTGCAAGGCTGCTTACTGTGAAGTACAGGCTTATGCTTCATTTTCCAGCAAACTAACAGTTGTTTGCAGGCTTAAGAGCCTATAAAGCCATTTTGAGGAATGGTTGGGTTCGGAACTAGTGGCTATTGGATAAAATAGTTGTAGTAACCTACAAAACTATAGTTCTGTGAAAATTTTGGCAGCATAACCTCTGTTTACCAAGCATAGTGAGGGCAAACCTTGCAAAATCTTGTATCAAAACCTTGCTTATGCTGGAAATTGATAATGGAAAGCAATAGCAACTATAAATTGCTGATAGAATAGTGGTAATCTGCCAAAAACAGCAGATGGCTTATGTTTTGTGCTTCCTGCAAAACAAAGGTTAAAAGAGCTATGAAAAAAAAAAACTCTCAATGCATGCTGCAAATCCGCCTAGCTTCCTCATCTCTGGCACCCTGAAAACCTACTGAGAAAACTCAGTTTGATTGGGTGAAGGAGGGCGCCTCTCCATGCATTTCCGGCCCACCTAACAACGATTGCAGAGCACGCTCTCGCTCTCGCTCTCTCTCTCTCTCTCTCTCTCTCTCTCTCTCTCTCTCTCTCTCGGGCCTGTACAGGCTGGCTTGGCTGCTCGCGTTTTGAAGTCGAATGTGGGGCGCGTGAGGAGCTGCGAAGCCCGTGTGTGGTAGCCCGTGGAGAGGATTGGGGGGGGGGGGGCGGTAGGTGGCAAGTTTTCTTTAGTTATCTTTTTGTAACTTGAGAGTAATGCATGGGGGTAGGTGAGGAAGGGCCCGGGATAGGTGTGGACAGGTTCACCATTGAAAAAAAAAAAAAAATTTCTACTTGTGGATTTTTTTTTTTTGGACATGGGTTTTTTCAGTTTTTAAGAACTAATGGTTCAATTTTGCAGTTGTTATTTGTGCTAACAGTTGTTAAGTGACGCATTGATGGTTAATCTCGTTTTTTATTGCGTCAATGATCCATTCGGTGATTCATTGGTATAATTGGTAAATAGAGCACGAATGGTCTGTAAAACGGTTTTTGTAAACATTGCTTAATTTTGTAAATTATACCCGTAATGAATGCATTAACTGAACGAAAAAATTTTAATTTTTCAGTTGTCAGGCAAATGGATACTGATGGAATTTTGGAAGGGGGTGCTACCGAATTTCACCCGGCATCACCAAGAAGTGATGGGGGGAATACGGAGATTCAACCGGCCTCACCCGGCAGTGATGACACCCTAGACTCTGAAAAACTGTTGCACACCTTAGGCAAGGCAGTTTTAGAACTTCATCAGAGCAATAAACAACGGGATAAACAAATGCAAAATCTATTCAATCAATTGCAAGCAATTAACTCTAACAACTTGGGCTACCAACCGGAAATATTTTCCGGCGATAAAAAGTTTAAACGCCCGGAATTTGTTGAAGATTGGATAAACCGTTGGACAAGCTATTTTAGCTTGCACAAAGTCCCAGAGGATAAACGAATATCATCGTTTCTATTGTTTCTGGAAGGTAAAGCCTCTTCTTGGTGGAGGGAACTTTCCACGAAACCGGTGACTTGGGCTGGATTCCTGACGAATTCCGAAAGCTTTTGTCACGATAGACGATTCCGAGTTGTATATTCGGTTTATCAACTGCAAAATGGGTAGTCGAGAACTGGACAGTTATGTCCAAGAGTTCTTGGACTCTTTGGCCAAGGTGCCGCTTTTTGATCGTAAGTTAGCACAGTGGCAATTTATTGCCGGACTGCCTGCTGACTATCAAAATGAATGCAAACAAAATATCCTTAAATCAGTAGAGGATGCTATCCGTGTGGCGAAAGCTTATGATAGTACAGTTGTTGCATCACAGAAAAGCGTGCACGGCCAAACGGCCCCGAAACCCAGGCAAGAAAAATCTAACAAACATAAGAAGCAGTTTTTTGACGAATTGGAAGCAGAAGCGTACCAACATTCAAAGAAAAAGAAGAATAAGAAAAAACTGGTGGTGAAAGACAAAGCACGGTTGGCAAAGCTTAAACAAAATCTGTGTTTCCTCTGCAATAAACCCGGACACCGTGCCAAACAGTGCCCCGAACGGAAAGCAAAGTCGTCAAGTTTCATGACTGTGGATTTACCGGCAGGTAAATTGGAAGTCAATTTGTTAAATAATTGTGACTGTACTTGTAACTTTAGTGCAATCTCTTTCAAGCCTAATGAATTGTTTCGTGTGAGAGGCAATATTTTAGGGAAAGACGTGAATGTGCTATTTGATTCAGGCAGTACTCACAATTTTTTGAATGCTCGACTTGTGCAGAAGCTCTGAGTGCCCACCATGGCCAGTGATCATCGTTACGTGATCCGTCTTGCCTCAGGGTTGGACACTGAGATTTGGGATGTCAAAATCTCGAACTTAGAGCTTCGGATGCAGGACTATGTTGAGCTGTTGGATTTCCATGTCATGAATCTGGACCGGACTAATGTCATTTTGGGCTATGAATGGTTTTTTGGCAAATCAGACTCTTTAGAGATAGATTTTAAAAATCATTCTATGGTATTTAAAAATAAGTTTGATCAGACTGTCTCTATTTCTGGAGAGACCGATGTACTTCCATCGCCGATGATTTCCTCGGCTGAATTAATTGAGAAACTTCATGATTCTAAGTATGAACTCTTTCACTTGCTTTTGAAATCTCGTATGCATTGTGATGTTGGGGATGTGAATGTGTTTTCATGCTTTAACACCGAAAATTCGCATCAAGAACACCAGCTTTTGCAAGATTTAAAGCAAGACTTTAGTGAAGTTTTTCCGAAGCAGCTACCTTATGGACTACCACCCGCTCGGTCAGTAGATCATAAGATAGATCTTTTGCCCGATAGCCGTCCTATCTTTAGACAACCATATCGGTTTAGTCAGAAGGAAGAGGAGGAAGTGGCTAGGCAGATCGAGGAATATCTCAGGATGGGACACATAAGACCTAGTAAATCTCCATGGGGAGCACCTGTCCTTCTTAAGAGTAAGAAAGATGGGAGTTTCCGGCTATGTGTAGATTACAAGGGTCTGAACAAACTAACAGTTAAAAATAAATACCCGTTGCCCAGGATGGACGATCTCATAGATCGATTGAATGGAGCTAAATACTTCACGAAAATTGATCTACGTACGGGATACCATCATATTAGGATACATCCGGAAGATGTATCTAAAACCGGTTTTAGGACCAGGTTTCGCCACTACGAGTTTCTTGTATTGCCCTTTGGTTTGACAAAAGCTCCGGCTTCTTTCCAGCAAATGATGAACGATTTGTTTCGTCCATATTTGAAGACGTTCGTTGTAGTGTTTCTGGACGATATTCTGATCTATAGCAGAACACTCAAAGAGCACGCTAAGCATCTTTGTACTGTCTTACGTATCTTAAGACAAGAGAAGCTTTATGCGAAAGAATCAAAGTGCGAATTCTTTAAAAAGAAACTTCTTTACCTAGGTCATAAGATTACCTTCTTTGGGATCAAGATTGACGAGGAAAAGGTGAAGACGGTAGTGGAATGGCCAATTCCTAAAACGGTGTGTGAACTTAAGTCATTCTTAGGTTTCACTGTGTTTTTTCGTAGATTTGCAGAGGAGTACTCGAAGATTGCTGCACCTCTCAAAAATATGTTGAAAGGCGTGAAAAGTCGCAAAGGTTTGCCAGGTCCTCCTATAAGATGGAATGAGAAATTAGATGAGAGTTTTCGCAAACTCAAGCTTCTAATTGCCTCAGCTCCAGTTTTGAGAATAGCGGATCCAGATTTGTCGTTCGTCATTAACACTGACGCGAGTGATACGGCTATTGGAGCTGTTCTCTTACAGGAGGGTCAGCCCGTTGCCTTTGAAAGTAAGAAACTAACCGATGCTCAGGTCAGATACACCACTCAGGAAAAAGAGCTTTTTGCAGTGATCCATGCTTTGAAATCATGGAGGCATTACATGTACAGTAATAAATTCGTGGTTAATACAGATCATCAACCTTTAAAGTATTTTTGTAATCAGAATGATTTGCGAGGTCGTAAGGCCAGATGGGCAGAACTCATGCAAGAATTTGACTTTGAAGTGCGGTATATCAAGGGCTCATCTAATCAGGTGGCTGATGCACTTAGTCGAATTGGTGAAGTGAACGAACTTTCCTTCACTGAGATCAGTACAGACTTTTATCTTTCTCTGAGAGGTCTTTATGAGAAAGACCCACATTTTGGACCAATCTGGAATAGGGTTCTAGCAGTTTCATCAAGCGGGACTGATGATCATGGTGATCAGTCTTGGGGGAAGGATATAAAGGGTACTGATGACTTCTCTATCCGTAATGGACTTTTGTTCAGGAAAGGAAAGGTTTGTGTGCCTGATGTGGATGTTGTTAAGAATAAAATTCTTTATGAATGTCATGACTCACCATGCGCAGGACATCCCGGCATACATCGTACATTGGATTTGGTACGAAGGGATTTTTATTGGCCAAAACTCAAGCCCTTTTAGAATCTTATGTGGTCAAGTGTGTCCAGTGCCAGTTGAATAAAGCTGAACGCCATAAGGTGGGTGGTTTGTTGCATCCACTGGATATCCCTAATAAGAGATGGGATATTATTTCCATGGATTTCGTGGTTGGGTTACCGCGGACAAATAAACAACATGATGAAATTTGGGTTGTGGTCGACCGTCTTACCAAATTGGCTACGTTTATTCCAGTAAAAACCACCGCAAAAGCTTCTGATTTAGCTCAAATATTTGTAGAGCGTCTGTTTAGGCTTTACGGATTACCAGGTGATATTGTGAGCGATCGCGATCCGAAGTTCACCGGTCACTTTTGGTCGACCGTATTCGCTAAACTAGAGACGACACTGAGCTTGGGTTCTTCTGATCATCCTGAAACGGATGGACAGACGGAAAGAACAAATCAGACGATGGAACAAATGCTTCTGGCATATGTTTCCAGACGGCAATCTGATTGGGAAAAGTACCTTCCATTGATCGAGTTTGCCTATAATAGTAGTAAGCATTCGGCTACCGGTTATAGCCCGTTTATGCTTATGTACGGTTTTGAGCCTAGGTCACCCATTGTGGTTGAGACTCGGACGATCAAGTTTCAGAAAGTAGCGGATTTCCTACACGATATGCAGGAAATGCTACGGATTGCACGTGAAAATGTCCAAAGTGCCCAGGATAGGGACAGACATTATGCAAATCTGAAAAGATCACCGAGAGACTTCCAAGTGGGAGATTGGGTATCGGTAAGCATTATAAGTTGTCCCCTAGATATAGAGGACCATTTAAGATCTTGAAAAAGATCGGATCCTTAGCTTACCAATTGGAACTCCCGGATGGATCGCAAGTGCATCCCGTATTTCACGTTAGTCATCTCAAGAAGAGTCTACGTGAAGGAGAGCATCTTGGATCTGGAGATCAGTTGGACCTGTTGGATGAATCATCGGGTGTATCTCGTCTAGAACCCGAAAAGATCTTGGATACAAGAACTAAACGATTGAGAAATCGTATAGTTACCGAGCATCAATGGAGGGGATGTACGGACGATGACGATTCCTGGGAACAGGAAGGAAGCTTAAGGAGGAACTTTCCCAGTTTTAAGTTCTGAGGACAGAACTTGAATAAGGGGGGAAGAATGTCATGCCCATGACTAGTCTCGGGTAGCGTGTCCACGCTAGGGACCGGTAGACCAACAACCCGTAAGTTAATTGTGACTATAAGGGAATTGGGGCCCTTATGTGTACATGGTCATAATTAATGGTTGTAGGCCTAAATACATGGTGGTGGAGTTGGTATTGGTCTATCAGTGAGTCATTAGGGAACTGGATGACGTGGCCCAGATAGGCTGCAAAGGTGTCTAGTGAGGTGTCACAGTGCACTACTAGTGGTGCATGGGCCTTGGAGGGTATAAGTATACCTGTTGGGCTCTCACTAGTGTATGCTTGATTTGTGATGAGTAGTTACATGCTGCTGGTGTGACTCCTCTTTCCACGACTCTGATTGATCCATAGCTTGGGGGCTAGATCCGTACGATCTAGGTTTGGTTGGGTTGGTTTAACCTCCACCGGTTCCCATGTGTTGTTGCTTTGTATGGTATGCGTAGACTAGAATCCTGAGTTGAGGACTTTATAAGTAGCCTTTGAAAGTAAGAAGTTGACACCAGCTCAACAGAGATATCCTACACACGAGCAAGAGCTGTATGCGATTATACATGCGCTCAAGGTGTGGAGACATTATTTATATGGCACCGAGTTTTATGTGTACACTGATCATCATACTTTAAGGTATTTTTGCACTCAGCCAGATTTGAAGAGCCGCCAAGCTCGGTGGGCCGAGCTGATGCAGGAATTTCATTTGGAAATTCGCTTCCGAAGAGGGAAGGAAAATGTGGTCGCTGATGCACTATCTCGTATACTGCATCAGATGAGCTTTACTATGGTTGACAGTGGTCTCATGGAGGAGATTAAGAAGGCTCAAGAAAAGGACCCGCATTGTCAGCGTGTGTGGCCTAATGAGCGCAAGGTAGTCGACCAAACGGAAGAGTCAGTTGAGGCTGTCGCTTCCGTAGAGGCACACACTAGTACATATTTAACATACACCGTGAAGGATGGTATGTTATTGAGAAATGGAAAAGTTTTCATGCCAGACGTGAAGTATCTTCGTCGTAAGATACTTCATGAATGCCATGATAGTCCCTGCGCAGGGCACCTTGGTATTGATAAGACCAGTGAGCTTTTGAGAAGGCATTATTTCTGGCCACGATTGCAGCGGGATGTAAGAGAGTATGTCCAGCGTTGCACGGCTTGTCAGGTGAACAAGGCCGAGAGAGTAAGTCCTCCGGGCTTGCTACATCCACTTGAGATACCTACAGGAAGGTGGGAAAGCATCTCTATGGATTTTATTGTTGGGCTACCCAGAACCCAGAATGGATTCAATTCCGTTATGGTAGTGGTAAACAAATTCTCCAAGATGGCTCATTTCATCGCAACGACCAAGAAGGTCACAACTCCGCAAGTGGCTGAGTTGTTTATTCAGAATATTGTCAGGTTACATGGTCTTCCGAAGTCCATAGTTTCTGACAGGGATCCCAAGTTTATGGGAAATTTCTGGATTGAGGTGTTCGCCAAGTTGGGAACACAGTTGCGGATGAGTAGCTCTGAGCATCCTCAGACGGATGGCCAGACAGAGCGAGTGAATCAGATCTTGGAAGATATGCTTAGGGCATATGTGAGTAGTACGCAAACAGACTGGGTAAAGCATTTACCGCTATTGGAGTTCGCGTACAATGATAAGAGACATGCGTCCACTGGATTGAGTCCATTTGAGCTCAATTATGGTTTCAGGCCACTGAGTCCTGCAATTATAGGAATTCCGCATAGGGTACCTAGTGTTGTGGAGTTTTTGGCTCAGATGCAGCAGAAGCTAGAGTTGGCACGAGATAACTTGTCCAAAGCTGTAGCTAGGGCAGAGAGTTATGCTCGTGAGAACCGTACCTATCGGGAATTTGAGAATGGAGATTGGGTGTATTTACTAGTCCCTTCGAAGTCGAAGGTGCTACGCACAGGAAAGTGCGCCAAGTTATCTCCTAGGTATTGTGGACCATGGTTGATTATTAAGAAGGTGAGCCAAGTAGCATATAAGCTACAGCTACCTGTTGGATGCAAGGTGCATCCAATATTCCATGTTAGCAAACTGAAGAAATGTTTGCATGATGGCGATAGCTTGGTGGAAGGTCTAGTGTCTCTTGTGGAGAAAGACACCACAGGTTATGGGCCAGACAGAATCCTAGATCGAAGGGAGCGACGATTGCGGAATCGTCTCCTTCAAGAGTATCTAGTAACTTGGAAAGGGCATCCATTGTCAGATGCTACCTGGGAGACGCGACAGGCATTGCAGAAGTCTTACCCAAAGTTTGTCATCGAGGACCGATGACTTGCTAGAGGAGGGAAGGATTGTTAGAGTCCAATTACGACTCTATCATGACCTTGGCACGGCCGGTCACCAGAGGGCCTGAGTCCAAGTATTGGCAAGGGCCAGTGACCGAGGAGGACCCTCAGTCCCAAGTTGGGACCGGTGCGTCACGAGCAGTGACCCGGTGTGGCCGCCTGACAAGTTGTCAGAGATGCGGTGTGTCTTGACCGTCGAGACCCTAGCCGTCAGTGACGAGATGCTAGCCGGCAAGTAGTCGGGGTGACCAAGAGGGTCACAGGCCTTTGGCGGGGCACGGGGGTGGTACCCTATGAGTCACTCAGTATTCACAGGTCACAGGGGCTAGGCATGCCAAGTGGACTAATCACCCACAGGTGGATGCCATGTGCCAGTTGACGGGAATAGCAGGTAGAAGGACTCAAGGAGGGGGTGCCTATGGTTGGGAGGTTCATTCTACACACCGGCTTCTAGGATTCACGAGCTTGGAGAGACTGGCTTGTGACATATTCACATGTCCAGTCTACTATGAGATCAGAGGGCAATATCATTGCCTTTTTCATCAGACACCAGTTACACTATGGTCCCTTGTCTCATATGAGGAACCCCAATGTGTGGCACTTATGATATGTGAGATGTCCCTCCTACGTCAGGACCTATGTCAAACAGCTCAACATACATATCCTGACACACAGTCTCAGATTACATCCTTCTTCTCTCGAAGGAGATCACGCCTTTATGCAGACATGACTGACAGCAATTGCGATGACATTCCCAGACCTAGGACGCAAAGACGACGCACCACCCAGCCTCAAACGACCATGAGAGTTACACGCCACACCAGACCTCCTACACAGAGACGCACTATACATGCTCATGCTCACAAATGACGTCAGCGGGCTCCAGCGCTTCCTCATGCTACAGCTCACATTACATCCTTCTTCAGCATCAGCACAAACCCGCTATCTTGACATGGATACATATGACTATATTGCACAAGCATTCTCATTTATGTATTTTTCTTAGTTTGTACTAGATGTTTTCTTTATTACAATTTTGGAAATGTTTTAGACGTTCTCATGGTTACCACATACTTGACATGTACTTTTTTTGTCTTATGTGCCTTTTGGCATGGAAAAGACATTAATACAGCTCTCTCTCTCTCTCTCTCTCTCTCTCTCTCTCTCTCTCTCTCTCTCTCTCTCTCTCTCTCTCTCTCTGATCCGCTCCTGGCCCTGCGATGGTGGTGATGGCACCTGATCTGTACCTGGCCCGCTCCTGATCTGCTCCTGACCCGCTCCTGATCCGCTCTTGGCCCTGCATTGCCTGATCCGCTCCTGGCCCAGCAATAGTGGTGATGGCACCTGATCCGTACCTCCTGGCCCACCCTGCATTGATCCGCACCTGATCCGCCCTGTCCGTCCGCCCTGTAAGTCCGCCCTGTCCAAACCTGTCCGCCCTGCCTTGCCTTATGGCTCCTCGTGGGCTGTCCCCCCTCGTGCCACAGCCCCTCTTCCTCCATGCCAAACCACCCGCTCCCCACTCGCCTCATCTCCCCCCCCCCCCGCCCCCCCCCCCCTGCTGGATGCCATCTCATCCCCCTCCCCTCTCATTGAAACTAGCCCCCCCCTCGTTGATGGCTCAACCCCTCACTGCTCATTGGAACTACCCCCCTCGCTGCTGTCTACAGAACTGCCTGCAGATCTACCCCCCCCCCTTGCTGCCTACAGATCTACCCTCCCCCTCGCTGCCTATTGACCTGTCTTCCTCGTCTTCACCTTCTTCTTCCTCTGCTTCTGCCTCTTCCTCGTCTTCATCGATCTCCAATCCTATCGCTTTGGCCATCCCTACCAGCCTCCTTCCTACCCCTATTTCCCAAAAACCCACAGCCCCCCCATCTATAGCACCCATCCCATACACTCCCTCCAAATCAACCGAACTATTTTCCTCCTGGGAAGCTGACCAAATGAAAGCCGATTTCCAGCTTTTGAAACAGGAACTTACACAATTGAAAGGAATAGTGGTCTCCTTACTCAAGGAGAAGACTGTGTTGCAATCCAAAGTCGCTTCATTGGAGCAAGTGATCAACACTAAGCAGGTTGCAGCCTCGGAATCGACCACCACCATGATACGAGAGCTTGAGAATAAAATTGAGCAGCATAACGATTCATGGACAACGGTCTTGAAGAAAGGCACCAAGCCTAGTGCCCCCATTTCCTCAGTCATCTCAGCCACTATTTCAGAAGAGCGGTCAAGGGAGCAAAAGGCCCATAACATTAGGGTTCGTGGGATACCGGATACACAAGATGCCATTGCTGAGGCTTCAAGATTTCTCGAGACCACTCTAGGACATGTGACAGATGGGCTAGATACAACTTGGAGGACCACCAGAGATGCAGCTATACTGGTCATTCGCTTCACATCCTTATGCAGCCGCAGCAAGGTTACACCCCGATTCGAACCGGCCAATTCGAACCGATTCTTTCCGGTTCGAACCGGCAGGCCAAGTTTGAATCGGAAAACGGTTCGAACCGAAAAAAAAAAAAAAAAAAAATTCAAAACGTTTTTTTTGACTTTTTGGGGTTTTTTTTTTTTTCTTTTTGCCCTAAATCCGGTTCAAACCGAATTCCGGTTCGAACCGGGTCCGAATGGTTCGAAGGTTCGAACCGTGGTTCGAGGTTCGAACCGCGGTTCGATGCAACTATGAGCCGCAGAGAGGCTTTACGCTGCAGAGCCCAGCTACGTGACACTACCATATATATGGATGACGATCTTACCTACATCCAGGTTGAGGAGAGGCGCAAAGCCTTCCAGGTGGCTCGAGAGACTGGTAGACGGGTCATATATCGAGATGGTCATATACGGTTTGTTGCTGGCACCCCTAGCAGTTCCCAGAGCTAGGAATTCGGGGCCCCCGGGATTGGGAGCATCCCGGGGCCCCATCCATACCATCTTCAGATTGGGGTATGGAACTGTGATGGCATCCACTCATCTTCTACAGCAGGCGATCTGATTGACTTTATCACTGGTCGAGACCTACTGTTTTTCATGGAGACTCACGAGAGCCAGGTGCACGGACAATCTTCACCTTTTGTGCAACACGTTGATCAAAATAGCAAAATCGGTAACTCTCTTGGAGATCAACATATTAGTCACTGTGCCACTTCTTACAACCATTTTGGTTCTCCATTACTATTGTTTGATGGACAAACAAGTCCTATTATTGCGCAATTGTTGGAAAATTATCAGCTCTATTTTCCCAAATGTCGATATAGTGATCAAGAATTATTGACAATGGTGGAAAGTACCTTCACGGTCCTACTCTTATTTGGTGGGAATACTAGATGGAACATGAAGTATTGGCATCTTCAAGAAATTGTTGGTCATTGTCCCGACAAAATACCATTGAAGCCTTTTGACAAGAAATGTTCTTTCCAATTGAGAAGACTAATGTGATGTGCTTTATCCATGACTTGAACCTCAACTACGAATAGTATTTGAAAAGGCAATTCGAAAGGTACCATAAAACTTTGCCATATTATTCGCTAAACGAGCCAACTTATGTTCATTATTGTCTTGATCGACTCCAACCGTAGCTTAACATTATTGCCAGTGTCATGTTCATTAGATCATTTGATGCAATTGGCTATCAGTTGTGAAGAGAAGCTTCGAAAGGACAAATGGGAAAATATAGTGAAATGGTTCAATGAAACAAGCCAAGAATCTGCAATAGCCAAAAGTGCACCAACGAATAATCATTCGAATGTCCAAGTAAAGCATAATAATTCAAGAGTTCAACTGGGAAAGACTTCTAATTTTGGACAGCTCAAAAATGATGAGTCAAGTGATAGCGATGATCCTTCATCAACATCATCAAAGGATAAATCGGGAATGCTAAGTGATGAAGAAGAACAATCATCAAAGAAAATGTCACCTAAACTAATTCCAAGTGACGTAGAAGTCCAAGATCAAGCAAGAAGGACTATTGAAGGACAATACACACACAATAAGCCATCGCATTTGCAAAGTCACGTCAACTGACAAAAACAGAGCAATAAAAGTACAGAGCAATGGTGTCAAGTGGGTTCAAATGAGGAGCAAGTTGAAACAAATGATTCAAGCAACTCAATTCTAATGGTGGAATCAACAAAAGAAGGAATGGAAAAGCATGTTCAACAAATGAATGAACCTTCATAAATGATCCGCCTCTGCGAGGGCGGGAAATTTCAAAGTTGAACTCCAAAATTCAAAATTATAGTCCTGAATCAAATCCTTTTGGCATATTTTTGTCCACTTCTTGAAGTTCTCATCATGGAACGGGTTTTTGAAAGTGCTGATACAAGCATTCTTGAATAGATCCCAATTTGTTCGCTCATTATGCACTCTTTCAAGTGGCTCTGATGGTAAACCATTTCTCTTCGCTTCCACCACTTATAAGCTACTGCTTCAAAATGAACGGTGACATATATGATTATAGTTGGATCAGGTCTATCAAATAATACAAAGTAGCGATCCAACTTATCCAATCATTCCTCGATGTAATTGAACTTTTCATGGTAATTTTATCTTTATACTCACGTATATCCATAAAATGTCGTTGATTGTGAGTTTTCGTTTGTTGTTGAGTACATTGTTTAGACATATCTCTGTTAGATCCATCTCTAATTTGCAATTCATTACTTGATTGCAGAATCTGTTTACCCTTGTTTTGTTGAACCTCGCTACAAACATCCTGAGTTGAATACTCAACAACTTGTAATGAGGATGAATTTGATAAGTCGTGACCACCACTATAAGCCCCAAAAGTTGTTCCTTCAGTAGCATGGACAGTTTGAGTAGCATTGGCATCTGTTTTTTTTTTTAATGTTACTTACTGTAGATTCGATGCGTTCCATCATCACGATCATCATTTGTTGGAATTGTTGCATTGTTTGTTTACTCTGCTCGGCACTATCATGCATAGTAGATAGAACTTGATTCGAATTAGGGAGGTGTTTATTCGATATTCCTTATGTTCCACTGTTCACCTCACTAGCACTAGGGTCCTCAGTATTGCTTGATTTTTTTGGTGCCATTGTGTTTGCTAGGTTTTTTTTCCTAAAGCTGTAACTTCAATTTAAAGGGCATGAAAAAAATTTACAAAAGAACTGAACCTCAAAATGAAAAACTGAAGTGCTTCTCTCTCACACAAGAAATGCAAAGAAATTTTCAAAATTCAAGCAATTTTGACCCAGTTCCACAATTTGATCATATCTTCCTTGATATTGATCCAAATCACAAAAACTCAATACCTCTAGAAAGCTAAAAGAAAGCTCTATCGGCCTATATGATCATATCAATGATTGGTAGTGATTTGATAGGTCAAATTTATAATAGAACAAGTCTGAATTTGCAAGAAGGAAACCTACATTGATTTGCATATGAATATTAATGCAGGAGAAACTAGAGCTAGAAAACAAGATATGTCATAACTTTTCTTAAAAATTTCAAGTCAGAAAAAACAAATGCAAGGAAATTGGATAAGTCATCTAAGATGGCATGATGTTGAAGAAGTAGACAAGAATCCAAGGAAATTGGATAAGTCATCTAAGATGGCATGATGTTGAAGAAGTAGACAAAAGAAGATATTGTTGTGATAAATCCTGCCTATTTCATGCAAATTTGAGTTACCAAAAGGCAATACGATACTTCATCAACCTCTTCTTCGACCATCATTTTTCTTAATGGGGACATAGGTTGCAGACTTAAGCTATCAGATGGATATAATTCAAGCAGCTCGAGATCTGCAACAACACAACAAGCTACTGGACATGACATCCTCAACCATGACTACTTAGGTTACAGAACTACAGCATTCAAGCTTATCAAACAAGCATCTTCATTTTTTAGGACAAAAATGTTTAAGTAGGGGGAGTGTCATGTACTGCCAGTACATAAGTGCTCATAAATGTAATATGATATCCAATGTAATCTTTGTTGAGCCCAAGAGGACTTATTAGCCTTAATAATAAAGGCAGTTCCCTCTTTAGACCCCTCAAAGTACTTAAATAAGGATAATAGGCCAAGAACGGCCCAAGTACACTTATAAGACTTAACAAGGGCTAATTATCCTTCAAAATAGTTATGTTTAAGTGACACCATTTGAGAATCCTTTGGCTCATTTGCAAATTTAGAGAACTTGGAGCTCCGTCTCCTCTTCCTCCTTTGTGAGTCTGAGCCTTGGAAAACACCTTGCTAGGTCTCATGTGCCCAATCCACATGCATTCATGCACTACTCAATGCTTGTAATGCCATATCTACCCAATTTTAATGTGATTTCATGGAGATCCTTGTGCTTTATGCTTCTTGTGGTTATGCTATCATGAATGCTTTGTATTTCTCTTGCTTCTAGCTATAAGTCCATTGTTATTGCTATTTGCATGGGTTTGGCACATAACAACACTTTCCCCCGTGTAACAGATCTGCAACCTTCTTCACAACTCCCTCCATAACAACTTGAAAATCTACCTTGAAATGTCATGCTAATGAGTCGCTTCAAAATTTTCAAGACAGCTGTGAAGTCCTTGCAGGTGGGGTGCAGTCATTCAATGCAGCATAGGATCAGGGTAGCAAACCTTCTTCATGTGTTCAAAAGGCAATGAGCAGCGCTGCATTTTAACGTTTTTTCACACTTCTTTTCACTCCATTTATCAGAGCCTTCAATGGTCACACCTGCCACATTTAGATTATTACCTCTTGCATTTGTTCAAAAACAAAGCCTTCATGCATGTTCAAAGATGAATCGCTCTTCTTTCTTTCTCATCAGTGGAGCACGGTTACACAGGGCTGATTGCATCAAGGGCTGTGAATGGGTTTGCTTTTCCAGCGACTAAAGGGTTGTAAAATAGAATTGTGCCTCTCCAACCCCTGCCATAGAAGTCTTCACATGGGCTGTCTTCTTGTTGAACATGGCTATCTTCAATTTTACAGAATAGCTCCTTTCCTAACTGCCTGGATCAGCGCACTTCAAGATCATGCAACCAGGACTTGTTGGAAAGGCAAGAAAGAACGCACAGGTCATACTTCCAACATCTACCCCCATGTTATTATACTTCCTTTCAATCATTTGTATTCAGGTCCTCCTATTATTTTAGTTCATTCCCACTTTGCCCTTGGGACCCTCATAAATCAATCACCATTTACGTGAACCAATTTTGGAACTAGGAATTTGCAAACCTAACTACAGTATATGTCTATTTGTGAGATTGAAATGAATCCAAATTCACAAACCTGATTTGAGATGACAATCATGTCATAATGTAAATCTTAGAAAAAATATAAACGCAACAAAAAATAGTCAAAAGATCTATAATAAAACAATAATATAGAATTAAATAAATAAAACAACATAGCCAACTAGCATTATTAATGTCTCGAGACACGCTGCAGCACCCAAGCATAAGTTGCTATATAGGTTTCGAAAGAATTCAGATACTCTTGGTCAGACCCAGTGTTGACTAGGAAAGAAAAAAGAAATTAATAAAATAAAGTAGCTATAGTTACCAAGACATAGACAAGATACTAGAAACCTCACATAGTATTCAAAAAGGCAACATGGCCTCATTTTGACAAGGTAATTAGTTTGAAAACTTGAAATTAGGTCTCAAGTGTAAGGCCACCAGAAAGTGAAAATAAGGCAGCCAGAGCACATCAAGAGTAAAAGATCACAAATGCCAAAAAAGTTAAAACAAAAGTCATCAATCAAATGAAAAGTACGGATATCACAATACACGCAACAAATTCCAACCATTGTGATGATCACTATCAATAGAAAAGAAATACACGAAGGTACATATCTAAGGAAGCGGATGGCGGACGCGGACACGCGTCCGGAAGCGCGTCCGCGTCCGCGTCCGCGTCCGCGTCCGGATGCTGATGCGCCAGGGGTGCGTCTGCGTCCGGACGCGTCCAATTTTTTTTTTCAAAAAAAAAAAAAATACAGGCACCTGCCTACACTGCCCCCCATCCCAAAAGCAAAATAAAAACAATTTATGGCCCCTGTTTTTCCCCCGGAATTAATTATCAGAGGGTGCCCGTCACCCACCTGCCCCCTCCTGTTAAAAAATAGGAAAATAGTACCGAAAAAATTTCCAAAAATATTTGCAACAGACCTAACCACTGGGCCATGCCTCTCATAACCTCAGTATTACTAAACAACCATGGCCAGTGAGCATAAATTATTACGAACGTTCATTGGGAACTAAGCTCCAAAAAAGCGGCAAAGAAAGATCTGAGAGTGGTTTCGAGTGAAGGTTTGTATGGCAAACATATTACTGCGCCAAGGTTTAGAAGTGAATGCTCGCCAGAGGATTGGGGAAAGGTGAACGCTCACCAGAAGAGTGACAAGCTCTCAGGAGCAGAATTCTTTGGGGGAAATTAGGGCTCACCAGAAGAGTGACAAGCTATACACTACTGTGACTTGGTTTAGGGGATCGGTTTCTTCCCGGATGAACTTCAACAACTTACTAATTAGTTATGGCACTACTCCAACTCGCTACAATACGATGTCAAAATTTACAGTACCTGCTCCACAAACCCCCGCGCCTGTATTCCTGGACCATTAATACATTCTACGCAGGTTTAAGTGTATGCTGCACAAGTGCAGCTTTGATGTTGAATCTGCACATACCTGTGGTGCAATGCCTACGACACAATGAGGACGTGGGTGGGGTTAATGATGTTTATGGATGATGATTATGCTTGTGGCTTGTTTTGATGGTTATGGCTGTGGGGTTGTGGGTTTAGGGTGATTTGTTAGGGTTTGGGGTGTTGTGTGTGAACTGTGCCATTTGTTGGGGTGTCGGGTTTAGGGTCTTATGTTAAATGGTTGAACATGATGCATATGTTTTGAATGAGATGCAGATGTGCTGGTCTCTCTCTCTCTCTCTCTCTCTCTCTCTCTCTCTCTCTCTCTCTCTCTCTCTCTCTCTCTCTCTCTCTCTCTCTCTCTCTCTCTCTCTCTCTCTCTCTCTCTCTCTCACCATGCACGGAGCAAACCATTGTTGACTAACCATTCAAACTTCACAGAGCTAACCATTTGTAAGCAACCACGATAAATTAGCCATGACACAAATAGACTGTAAAAAAATATATACATCTCATCTGATGCCACTATACATGATGCTAAAATGTGTATCAATATCTACAAGTCTGCGCTAAACAAATCATCCCTCTGCATGCCAGATGCATCTGCAGGGGTGTCAAACACAAAGTCTGGCTCGGAGTCTGGAGGCATCTGGGACTCCTCTAGGTCTGGGCCAACGCCTGCCAAGAGACGACTAGAAAAATCATCAGTGCGTCCCCTCTTGGCTGGCCTGCCTCTGGGTCTGCCAGAAGGAACCCTCTGTGGTACACTCCTGCCTGGGGGTCTCCCTCTGCCACGGGGGGGTCTCTGGGAGGAACTGCCTGCCTGTGATGCTCTGAGTCGTCTCTGCACTATATGTCTCTGGGCAACAGCCTCTGTCTCCCTCGCAAACTCTGACCAGCCATCATCTGAAAGGGGGCGTGATGCGGGGGTACTGGGTGGGGCACGTGGACCATCCCCTGCTAGGTCGACCGTCTCGTCTGAATCATATGTGGGCTCATCATCAGAGGAGGGCAATGGAACGTCAGCAGGGAGGGTGGTGGTCTCATCGGCATCGGCATCATCCTCGGGATCACCCCGCAGAGCACGCCGAACAGCATCGTCTGAATCAACCTCTGGCTCGTGATCTGCCGCTGCAACCAGGCACTCATCGGGATTGACCTGCACAAGTCAATCATTCGTGACAATAGCCGAAGCAACCGTGAGGGCATTAAACTGAATGTCTCAAACCAATAGGAAAGCAAAACGACAGAGCAACGAAATATACCTGCAGCAGTAGGGCGTGTGCACCTCCTGCCCTCATGCTCTCCGTGATGCGTCGAACCACTCTGGTGTTGGTGTTGCAGTACACCAGGTCATTGCACCGCTCCGTCGTCAGACGGTTCCGCCTGTTCGTGTGAACAAGGCTGAACGCTGACCAGTTCCGCTCGCACACGCAAGCAGAACAGTCCGGCATTAATTGGCAACAACTTGAGTGAGTACCGACCTTGTAGAGAAAATGCGAAAACTGGTTGGATGAATGAGACAAGACAACGTACATGTGAAAGGACTCGGAGCGCGAGCGTCCTTAGATCTGGCTGTCCGGCGCCGTAGCTCTCCCACCATGATACAGGCAAGAGCATGTTCTCTCGAACACGTGCAAGGTCCTCGCCGAACAGCCCCAGAGAGTGCCTGCAGTTGAGCAACGATATGCTTGAGTACACTTGAGCCCGCGTAGGGAAATTGAACGAACGACAGCGTACGATAGATCAAGAGTTTACCTGTAACCAAGCCTCTGCACCTCGAGCCTGCTGCGGAACCCAGTATTGCTGCTGAGGAGGCGGATGTATGCGAACCAGTCCGCACACAGCTCTGCATCGTCGTACTGCCTCTCACTCTGAAACAGCGGATGCGATATGTGGGGCACACTGTGAATGGGCTGGTGAAACTTATCCCATCGCCGCTGCCACAAGCGCCTGATAGATTCCGTGGAGGCAACAGTTACATACCATCGTGTTGCGGCAGCAAGACGAAACAGAGTGCAAAATGGAAGTAAGGATAGTGAGACAGAAAAAAGTTATACCTGGCAGAGTCCAACTCAGAACGCTGGAGAGACTCGCCTATGCGGTCCATGAACTCGTAAATGAGGCCCATCGAGTCTCAAAACAGAGTAGATGGGGCGCACGACGTCCATGAGCTGCTGCATATCCACCCAGAAAGGCTCCGTGAAGAGGATCTCATGGAAGGCCAAGCCATCTGGGGTCGTGGACAGGTCCATGGCGGTGAACTCTGCCGAAGTGGCCATGTGCCGCAATTCACCCTTGAGCTTGTGTAGCGGCTCAAGCATGATGAACTGGTAGGCGAAGCGGGTGCAAGCGGGCTTCTTCAAGTCGAGCCTGCATTGACAAACGGAATGAGAGGCACACATGAAACGAGAAAAAAAAAAAGAGCATCTTGAACGAGCCAAAAAGTAAGTGGCAGGTTACCTGCTGAATGTGCGGAAAAGTGCCGTCATGCAGCGCTTGCGTGTGACGAAGTCCACGACCGCAAGTGCCCTCGTGAGAATGTCACTGACCCAAGGCAGGTGCCCGATGGAATGCAGGAGGAGTTCCAGTGAGTGTGCGGCGCATGGAGTCCAGACAATGGAGGGGTAGTCTGCCATAAGAAGCTCCCCCATACCACGGCAGTTGGACGCATTGTCCGTCACAACCTTTTGCGATACGTTCACACGATCAGTTCACAGGTCGAGAAACACATTGCAATCAATCGAAAACTACGCAGAACTATTGTATCAACATCAAGCAGCAAATGAGCAAGCAACTAATGAAAGAAGAGTATACCTGGACAACGCGCTGTGGCCCGACCTCCTCTATCGCTGCGCGAATGATGCCGTAAATGTACTCGGCCGAATGCACTCTCCCTGCCTCGGAGGCGTCGATGCTGCGCAAGAACATGGAACCGTAACAACTAGAAACAATCACGTTGATGAGTGGACGTCTGCGACGATCAGTCCACCCATTAGCCATGACGGAACAGCCGTATCTATCCCAAGCCTCGTGCAGTGCGGCCAGTCTCTCTCTGACTGATGCAACCCGGTCCTGGAGCAAAGGGCCTCGTAGTGCATCGGCTGTGGGTGGTGTGTAGCCGGGCCCGCAGACTGCAACTTTCGAGACAGCCTCTCGAAAGATGCGGGATGATGCCATGATGAAGGGGAGGTTCAGGTCATATAACAGCTGTGCTATGGTCCTGGTGGCCTCTCTATGCTGCCCCTCTCTGAAAGATCCCGGCATGGACGTCTGTCTGGTGCCTCGGGATGTGGATGGCTGGGAGGATGCGGATGGACGATGCGGATGTGGAGGTGGTGGCATAGGTGCAGGTGCGGAAGCGGAGGATGTGGACGGGCCGTGCAGATCTGACGATGATGGCAGAGGCGTAGGTGCAGCAGTGGAGGCCGTGGATCCATGGGGAGTACCGGCGGAGGCAGAGGTGGAGGTGGTGGCGGGGGCGGGGGCGGGTGCGGATGCAGCGGCGGTGTCGGGTGCAGATGCGACGGTGGGGGCGGTGGCATTGGGTGTACCAGTGGCAGGGTTGGTGGCAGTGGGTGCACCAGTAGAAATAGAGTCCGCGGCATCTGTGGACGGCTCGCCGGGCTCAGCAGCTGTCTCAGAATATGTCTCCATAATGCGAGCAGGGATGACCATACAAATGCCGATCCCGTAGCGTCCCCCCGTGGGTCGGACTCGCAACCCCCCCAGATGTGCTCGAACCCGAGAGGCGTTCCCTGTGAACTGCTTTCGACAAAAAGGCAACACCACTTTTTGTCGGGCATGACCTCCACCTCATCCCAAATGGGACGAGCAGCCATCTCTCTCTCCCTCTCTCTCTCTCTCTCTCTCTCTCTCTCTCACTCTCACACGCACACACACAGAATCACGGAAATCCAAGCTCTCTCCCACCCTAAACCCTAAACCCCAAACCCAAGCACCCTTGAACCTAAATCCTAAACTCACACACACACATTGTGCACACACACAAATCCTCTCTCTCTACATTCCTCACACTCTCTGTCTCTTCCTCTCTCTCTCTCACACACATCACCACACACACACAACTGAATGCACACAAATCAACACACAATTTTCACACACAATTTTCTCACACACACACACACACACACACACACACACAAACACCATCTCTCTCTCTCTCTCTCTCTCTCTCTCTCTCTCTCTCTCTCTCTCTCTCTCTCTCTCACTCTATGCTCTCCCACACTCTCCCTCTTCCGCCCTCTGCCTGCTCTCGAGTTCTGTGGACTGTCCACACCCGCGGGTTTTTGCTTCTTTTTTTTCTTTTTTTTAAAAAAACGCATTCTGGGCCCCGGACGCGTCCAGCCTTTAAAAAAAATAAAAATAAAAAAAAAGGGACGCATCCGACCCCGCGTCCGGGTCCGGGTGTCGGACACGGGCACTTTGGCCCGGACCCTCATGTCTGGTACATATTAACAAAGCAATTGCCAACAGAGATGCACTATGCAGAAAGCCTGCTCTAGAGATTATCGGCTTGTTTCAAGGAGGTAAAGCTAGCTATAGCTATACACCTGGGGTTACAGGTAGGAAAAGATTAGCAATCAAAATTCATATATGAGCGCATCTTGCACACTAGCAAATTTCAAGCATATCTTTGTGGACATTTAGCCACATAACACTAATTTCCTGCAGATCAGATAACTCATTCTAAAATATATGCATTAGGTTTATGCAGGGAACCTATGCCACTCATGTAAGGGTGATAAGCTCACTTACAAGAAATTGTAGATGCTCTAAGGTAAATCCTTTGGTGTTTTTGATATGATCCATTAACCGTCCCGGTGTAGCTACAAGCACGTCAACACCACTTTCCGGTACACCGAAATCATCAGAGCCAGGTTGCTTTAGACTGCTAACAAACCTCTGAGGAAATCTTACAAGTTCAGCAGCCTCAACTGCCACTGACGTTTGTCCTACAGCTAACCCTATTGATAATCCAACAAATGGACTGATACTATCAAAAACTGTTTTGACCTGCAAATGGGCAAGTAAAAAAAAATTTCAAATAAACATTATCTCAAATCAAAAATTTCAAATAAACATTATCTCAAATCAAATTTCATGCTCCAAAAACTTAAAACTGTTGGTATTTACATGCACATCATATTCTTGAGTGATAGGAGCAGTCTCTGTCAGAAACTTAGTATCTAATGAGAAAATTGAACATCAGTAATGACAAAAGAAATGAAGCATCTTCAACACTCTACAACAAATCTTAATCTTCAAATATCACATATTGCCATCAAGTTCTAAAATGCCCATACAAACTTAAAACAAGCATGTCATGCAGTCTGGAAATTCAAATCATAGATGCACTGCATTTCTGAAACGCGTTTCTGAAAATTTCAAAAAAATTCCAGAAACGTTTTTTTTTTTTTTTTTTTTTTTTTTTTTTTGGGCAATATGGGTATCAGATGAAAGCTCTAATTAAGAGCATTATTACTACGTAGTTTGCCGACTGTTTCGGGTGCAGGATGGTCCAGTTCAGGTGCATAAATCCATGTTGGGTTCTATCAAGGATAAAAATTCAAAACCAACCTCTAGCTTGTTCGTTACGATCACAGATGGTCCCAGTAAGTGTGTTTTCGCTCAGGGAGTGGGAAGGCCAAATCATGAAGAGGCCTTACCGTTGGGGCCGGGGTCTACCGGCAGCCCCCGGACCCTGCCATTGGGGGGCGTTGCCCCCCAAACCCCCCACCGGGGAGCCCTATTCCTGAGCATTTATTGAAAACCAGAGCAAATAACAACCAAATAGCTGTTGAAAATAAGATCTGTTTGTGCCCTATCTACTGCACTTCTGAGAGGCAAAACGCTGGTTTGACCATTGATCCCCTAAAAAAATTTCAGCCATAAGCTATTTTTCCCAAAAGAAAAAAAAACTTAGTACAATTCTGGTTTGAGAAACGCGGTTTCCGAGACGGGTCTCTTCAGAAACGCGTTTCTGTGCATCTATGGTTCAAATTTTCATATGCACATTATTACCCAATCCTAATTGCATAGACAATTATTTCCACAGTTACGAAGTCCCACACATATGACATACTTGAAAACACAAATTAAGGTTTCACCCTGATCAGACTTTTGTTGACAAAATCCAAAAAAGCCAAAACCTGGCTTCGGTGCGATAACTCGGCTCATATCTCCTTCCACAAATTATTGCCATTTAGGGACCAGTGGTGCATAACCAGGTTACTTATGAATCACCATAATTGAACTTAACATGGTCAGAAGTTACAAGAGCAAAAATGTAGACCTGCATAGCTAGGTCGCGAGTGGGTAACACAATAAGTGCCCGAAGTCGACGCAAAATTCGGCCACTAAGTGACTGAATAAGAGGTAAAGCATAAGCAAGAGTTTTGCCGCTGCCTGTAGGGGAACAAATGCAAAGATCTCGCTCACCTCCACCAGGTCCAATTGTTTCATACCAAACAGCAACTTGTACCGGGAAGAGTGTTTCTATTCCAATTTTCCGCAAAGCTTCTTGCAATCTGAGACGAGCAGAATAGTCATTAAAAGATGTCTGAAATCACCTACAGAAGAAAATCTATTCATAAACCTAATGCTACATCCCAAATTATTCCACCGATGTCATTGTCATTTTGCACCAGTTACTAGCTCCCTTATTAATCTGATGATGACAGTTTTCTGTAGTAGATGGCATTACTGATTAGAAACAAGGTAAGATGCAGATTGACAGAATCTATCCTGAATTTAAGGGTTTTGCATTTTGTTGCTCATGGTTACATTGTCTAGGGTTAGTAGACACGGAAATAGTGCCTAATTTACTCACACAGCAGAATGGAACACATTAGGCACTTACTCAGCTGGATAATTGCCTTTGGAGTTTGTTCTAAGGGTTAGTATCGTTATTAAGAACATCTCTTCGGTGATTAGCCTAGCTAGGACATGCCAGATAAACTAGACAAAAATACGCTTCTTGTATTAGATGAATTTTTTCATCCATATTTACAATATTAGATTCACAAAAACACCATTCAATGCTCATAACTTGAGGCATCACTTCTATCCAGATTCATAATGCAAAAACTAATTCACTTGTGGTATTCCAACATTTGAGCTTCAACTTCAAAATGACCTATTTCCCAAACTTCGGGATGTGTTCCCCTTGCAAACCTAACTATATACTTATGGTTATTTTTCTTGTGGAAAATTTGGAGCCTTTGCAACAAACAAGCATTGTGACGAACCAATGTCAAAAGTGTAATATCCATTTTTCCTAAAATCTTTCCTTTTGCATGAAACAAACTTTTAAGACTAGAATTAGAAGTTATTAGTGACCACTGACAATTAAATGCACAGTCTTCTAAAAGTGGGCCCTCAATTCAAGAAATCATACTACCTCGAGTCCAATCAATCATCAGCACAATTTCAGTAAATCCTGACTCTGGCTTACTTGAGAGGCACTGCTTTGCAATATGTCCCAGCTTATGACAAAAAAAACCACAAGTTTTCTATATAAATCTGGCCATAGCAATCATCTCTAGGCTCTTTGATGCTCTCGACCTATTAGTAATACCTATATTACAAGCCTTGAACTTTTTGCCATGCTTTTATTAGTAGCTATTTACATGTTGGGTTATTATCGCTATATATTGCAGTGATTACATCATCAATTATCATGTCCACTGAACTGATTCTTTACAGATGAAAGTAACTATCCTGATTCCTTGGGAGGAACTATTCTAGTACATATACCTTGGATGCAATGAAGGAACCCGATCAAGAAGCCAACCTTCGTACTTGTCCACTTCCACAGGATAGCGCATCCATGGCAATGTTGGAGGACCTTTCATAGCAACTTGTTCAACTTGCTCTTTTCCCTCGATTGAATGACTGGGAACTCCCACATCCACGTCACACTCCACCGTGGAGGCTTCCTCCATACTTCAATGTCTTCAACTCCTACAATATAAAATTTTATAAGAAAACACAATAAAGAACTACAATTTGGTAAAAGTGGTGCATCAACAGGCTATACAATTTTGTGAGGGCTATTGTTGCAGTGGCAGAGCCGTCCTAGCGAAGCAATCAGGTTCTAGATTTTTGTAGGCAGGGCTTGTGTGCATCTCACATGGATGCATGCTGAAGGAAAGGAGCATATTACATCTGATTTCATAATGCTTGGAAGATGTTTCAGAGCACTTGTGGGTGTACCTGATTGGACAATGTTTAATCCACATAGTAGTATCTTCAAAGTTCAAAACGTTCAACGAGAGAGCATTAAATAAATAAAATTCAAACACTTAGTCATTAACCCCAACAATTGTAAGTGGGAAGGAAGCTGAATAGGGGGCTTGACATCGATCTTATCCAAAGACATGATTTTTGCAATTTTTAGGTTTGTTGGCCTTGCCTTGCAAAGGCAATCCTATGTGTTGATGTCGGTCAATGAAGTTTGGAAGAAAGTCAACATTGAAGGATAAGTTTTGAAGCCAGTCTCAAAGTTTGAGGTTGACAGAAGTCTTACCTTTTTGAAGCAATACCTATCAATGCTATGAAGTTGCTCTCACTATGCTTGAGTTTGAGCAGCAAGGTAGGTTTTTGAGTACTTTTACCAAGAGGACCCGATGCTAAAGTGATGAAATTCTCTATCTTGCTGAAGCAGAAATTTGAGCAGCTTGATGATGAAGACAGTTGCAGGAAATTCATCAAATAAAAACTTTTGGTTTTAGATTCAAGCTTTGAATGTAGTGGTTCATTATGCACTGTGCAAGCCTATGTATAATGGTTTTACAAAAAGAAATCTGCTTCTCATTGTGAATAGCAATGAGACTTTATTGGTTATCTATACGCACCGTAATGGCAAAGATAATGATTGAAACCTATTTAGATGGGATGCATGCTTTGTAGATGAACAGAACATAAAGCTTGTATGCGAAAAAATTTAAGATAGTGCAAAACGCGGTAGAAAGGATGCAGCAGGTAATACTGTGATAATAAGACGCCCATTTGAAAAAGGGATCATGCTGGAAAACCCTTCTTACCACTGAGATATGGTTGTTTTGTTGAAGAAGCAATTCCTGTGTAAACAAAATAGTCAATGAGGGGCTGTAACAAATCAATGTAGGTTATGCGTGATCATCCTGTAGCCTTAAAAGTGCGTCCCCGTGATGGATTGACTCCTTCGCTTCTGTCTCTATTCCTTCTTCCTGCACCCTGCTGGTGGATTTGCGAGAGCACTCATTGTAGCCTCTGTGTATTCTGTTTTTTTTTTTTTTTTGACTCTCTAGGCCAAGACATAGGAGAGATTTTGCCCATTAACCAACAAAATTTGCTTTGGGTTTTATTCGCCTAAAATACAATGCTCCAAAATGAGATTGTACTTGAATAGGAGTTTGAATTTATCAATATCTTAATCTTGATTGATTCTTGGTTGGGGGCTATGGGTATTCACAGTATTCAAATCGCACACCTTGACTTTGATTTGGTCGCTTATCAATTTCATCAATTTAATAGTGTATCGTAAGTTGGTTCTACCAACTGGTAAGTTTTAAAAAATATTGTGTTCGTCATTATTCAATTTTATTTCAGTTTTCAGCATAGTCAAGTTTAAACACAATTGTTGGATTGATAGCTTTATAGACTGTAACTGATTTACCTCATTCATTTTTTTTCAATTTTTTCCTATCAACTATGAGTGATTCCAATTCTGGTACCGTTTTGCCCTATATATGATAGGTGTTACTATCGCTAATTTCTTGGTTCATTTGTTGACTTTTGGTAGCACATTATTCAAGTTCTTGTAATGCATATTTGAATATCTAATTGGCTGTAGAGTTATCTGTTTTTAATAGATGAATCACAACAAAATATGTTCACTGACAATAATTTGAGCAATGCTACATCATAAATGACGCTTTTCTAAACCTTATGTGTATTACATAGCACAATTTAACTATGCTCATCCTTCTAAGGCCTACGATATAGGTGATTTAAAGAATAATCTAAGAACGGTTATAGTTGGTAATTCGAATCTGCTTTGATATCACATTGTTGGGATTGTGTGTGTGTTCATAGCGGAAGTGAGCCCGAACTTTGTTGGGATTATTGCTCGTCCGATGCTGCGCACGCGCACGTGAACATCGCGACAGAGAGAAGCAAGCGAGGAATCCTCGATGCATGCAACTACGTCCATCATATTCAGACCGACTTCAATAGTTCAAAGTCTGCCCTACTTGATCACAGCTTCAAAGTCACTAGATCGATACAATCGATTCCATAGCCATGCACGAATTAGATTGATTTTAGATATAGCTTTGCGGAAGCGTATTAGGTGCGGAGATTAGAGCGTCACAATCGACTGAAATTATCAATCATACAAGACAATTTAATCTACGAATAAGTTTATCTGCAAGCAAAAAGGAATTTGAACATAAATAAAATAAACATTCAATCACAATATACACGACCTAGATTATTGAAACATTGATTATTCGGTCGCTAATAGATATAGTCTGAGTGCAATCAAAGTCACATCTTTCTTGAAACAGTAATTGTAATGATAGAGAGAAAGAACAAAAGAATTGCACTCTGGGTGTTCGATTGATCGAATAGACAGATTATTGAACTAAACGATCTCTTCTTGTCTAGTCTAACCAAGCAATTGATAAGTTGCTAGATATATACACATGGCTAACTAATCAAAAGAATGTCTCAAGTTGCAAATAAAGTATTTCCGAAAGGTTTTCACCAAATTTGCAAATTATCTTATGTACAATGGTGATCGTCAAATTTGGATCATTTCGAACGTTGGGATAATTAAAAAAGACCTTGGACTCTAAAGTGCCATTAAACACAAGTGCTCTAACGAGATGAACCTGAATAAAATTTGCCTCGTTTAAATTTTTGGGCACTCTGACAAAATGAGACAACATTGTTTTCTTCTTATCCATGCCGTCAATAACAAGGCCCAGGTACTTTTGTGGACATTCCAAACATTTCTTTTGATGCTTGACCAACTTTTGTCTTTCAACTGTTTGTTGATCTCTGTGCACTTAAAGGGCTTTTGCAGCATCCACTGAAAATACAAAAAACATATTTAATAAATAAAGATATCATAATGATATTCAAGTAGATTGCAACTTAAATTTATTTCAAAACATGTAGTATTAAAATCAATGACAAATCTGATTAATATTTTACTTTTCTCATCATCGATTTTTGCAAGTTGTTTTGTAGACTTTAATAACTCGCAAGTGGAGCATACTGTCATTCGTGATTTTTTCAGAATCTTTACCAGTCCAAAATCTCTTTTCCAAATTCTAAGAAAATATGAGTAACTCAAATAGGAAACATTTTTTGTTTTGGCAAACTCTTTGTACATAAAAAATATCTCTAATTTTGTAAAATTATCTGGCAAGTGCAAATATAAGAAATTAGGCAATTTCTCTCCATGCACATCTATGAAATGCTTTAGCCAAGCAGTTGCATTCAAAGCATCTGGAGAAACAGTTCGACCCTATAAGAGTCCCCGTAAGTTGGATCTTTTTGAAGTCGTGCACGCATTCGTTGAAGTCGTGAGTTTCTAATTGCGTGAACTGCTATGTAAGCTTTGCAACAAACGTTTAAAACATTTTAAAAATATGAATAGGAGTTTTTGTCTGGCCTCACTGTTGCACACAAGTAGTAGTTCCTTTTATCCTTACTTCGTAAAAAGAAGTTTGATCTTAATTCTTCAATTTCTTTGATATTGAGTTTCTGTAAACAACAAGATGAATAGCAAATAATATTCTGTACCTTACGAATCTCAGATTTTGTAATCAACTGCTTTTGACGATTCGTTAAAATAGATGAAGATCTCAAGTCTCTCATGTATTTTTCTTTTTGTTTGGAGTCTGATCTATAAATTGAACCTGTGACACTCGTAGGTGCTTGAATTGGTTGAGAAGGTGTTGAAATTTCTTGATTCCAAATTCTAGCTCCAACCTCAAGATGTTCTGAACCCTCAGAATGCTCTAAATTTTCAGTAAATATAGCTCTTTTAGATTTAACACGATAAACATCACTTTGAGAAGGTCTCCTACGAACGTGACAAGCTTGAACGTCGAGGTTCAACAAACTTATGAGGATCTGTTGATTTTCTAGAATCAATAACCGAGTGAATTGAAGCTTTTGAATCATCACTCAGTGATTCAACTTGTTCAAAAGAACAATGTTTAAATTGTGCAGAGCCTATATCAGAAGAGGAGGACGAGGTCAAAACATTTGACACAAGTTGAGTTAAAGGTGTCATTTCTTGAAAAATATTTACAACAGGAATTTCAGAAGATGAACGGGTAAATGATGATGATGCCACATCATTTACAGAAATATATTGAGAATCGGAAGTGGCTTTGTAAAAGAAACTAAAATTTCAGATGAAGATGATGCACTTGTTGCAACATATTGAGTTACAACTACTGGAATGGAGGAAGAAGAACTTGTTGACATCGTAACCTTAAAAAAAAAATTAACTAAGACTTATGCTAATCATAGATTTAAAAAAAACAATTGACACAAAAAACTAAATGTGCTCCACAAACTTATCATTATCCTGTGTTGGTCATAGAACAAATAAAAAGCTATGTGAACCTCAATAGACTTGAACAAGGAAAATAGCCTAATGCAAATAAGAAACAAGCCAAGAAAGAAATTGGTTAATTGGAATCTCAAACGGCCATGTCTTAAATACTATATGGGATCCTTAGGATTAGGGTTATGTGAATGTCCTAGTAAAGGAGACGGATAAGTCTCGTTCTATTTTCATTCTAAATGAGACTATGACTAAGATTCGACTCTGCCAAGACGATGCCATCAAAACTTACTTTAATAAGGCTCTTGTGACTTTGGTATGTAATCATATAACATGTTTTCAGTACTGTTTATTAACAAATGTTCCATGCTTAGCATAGTGTTTAATTCCTAGCACCTTGCAAGTAGAAGATCTCTTGATAAAATTGAGTAGTCCTATGTTTAGCATAGCTAATATAAACTTCTTTGCACATGTTGTTGTAAACCTGTATTTTGTTTGCGTTCATAGCATGAAGCAATGCTTAAAACTGGTGTTAGCTGCTATTGCGGACGGGAAAGATCCGGTATATTCATTACGAAGTGCTAAATCTATATCTATGGGACCTCGCAAGCTTGCTTCTACCATTGTTGAGGCCACAAAACCCACCACTGAAAATGTTGAGGCCACTGTAACTGCCCCTCATCCAAAAAAAAAAGATTGTACAATATTTCTGAATCCTCACCCACCAGACCTAAGTCTCACCCAAAGACCATGGCTACCCATCACCACAAGTCCATTCCTTCTGTTGAAAGCAAGAAAAATGTATCTGAACCTAAATGTCTTTACTTGGTGCTTCTATCCGCCCCCCTAAAAGACATTTCGAGAGGAAATTCATAAAACAAAAAAAAATTAGAGAGACAACCTTAATTTTGGATATAGACCAATGTGATAGGTCGTCTATTGACCCAATAACTGAAGATAGGCCAATGGAAGTTAGAGAACCTAATGAAACACATGTACATAATCTAATAATAAAATCTAAAGATCATACATAGGCCATTGTAATGCCTTTTTTAATTTTGGTTGATTCCTCAAAATGCAACGATGTTGCAAATTTTGATATTTCTATTTTAGGTTCCTATCATTTTTTTGTTCTTGGGGGCATACATAGTTTACAAGCCCAAAAACAATCATCCCAAGAGTATCTTCATATACCTTCTTTCTGAATCGTTAGTGCCATTGCCTTTGCTGGCCTGACAGTGGAAGAAGAAAAATTAATTGCCAGGAATCATAATATTAATCGGGACTATCGCATAAAAATGACCGTAATTCAAAGAATTCAATTTTTTCATAAAGAATACATGAGGGTCTCCAAAGTTGGAGATGTAAATCAATTGGAGCTTAAGGCATTTAAGCTCAAGAGACAGGTCTGTCGTTTGATTCAAAAAATCTTACGCAGATCCTTACAAAATATGATAATTTTTTTCAACTTGCTTTTCGTAGTGGCCAGGTAATTTTTTTTTGCTATGCTTGGCATGGAATGTTCTGTTCAAAATTTGTGTCATTTGATTCAAATTTTGAACTTTATTTTACTATTCTTTAAATTGTTTTTGAATAATTAAAATCTTTTTTGATTTTAGGTATGGGCCCTTGTCGATAAGATTTTTGACAAGTGGGGAGATTTTTAAATAAAAGACCAACTTGCTCAAGGTGTCTCAAAAGGGAAAAAAGAGAGTTGTCATCTCTCAAACTCTGAAGCCAATTCCTACAAAAATGGAAATATTAAAACGGAAGAACATGCAAGGGATTAGCTCGTCAGAGCTAATAATAAGTGTTTTTCCTAGAGTTGTAGATGGTCAACTCTCCCTTCCAAAAATGGGGAAGGAATTTCGGAGGTAATATTCATGATTTAAATATTTATTTTCAAGTCACTTTTTTCAATAAAATGATTCTCAAATTTTTGAAAGATTTCTAACAATTACATTAAATTGTTCATGAAAGTTCAAGAAGCCCTTGTGACAGGGTTAAACTGTCAGGATTTTGAAGAGTGCCAAAGGCTCTATCCTTTGAGCAGCCAAAACAAGCTTTAGCGTCATTTTTTATTTTGTTTAGAGACATGGTATTTACTTCACCCATGCTACACTTCTTTCTCTTTATATTTTATCTCGTGTGCTAAGCATAGCTTCTTCCTTGTCTCTTTATGTTTTATCTCCTATGCTAAACATAGCTTCTTCTTTTTCAGTCCCCCGAAGATAAGAAAAACAAAGTCCTTCCAGAGCAATTCAAAAGACATATTTTGAAAGTGAAGGCAAAAAAAAAAAGGATAGGAAAAGACTAGCTGCACGAGGTGAGACAATTGCGGAGGAGGATCCATTAGAGACCTACCTCTCCAAAAATGTCGATGATCAACCATGCTTTTACATGGTTGAGGAGGGCGATTACAGAGAAATTTCAAAATTATTAAAGAAAAGAACTTACAAGCTTTGCATTGCCGATATACCATATGGATTTCAAATGAAAGAATCATTAAATGATAATTCTCCTTTCAAATTCATTGAAATTCATAGTTTCATGCAAGGCTTTCTCGAAGCCACAACGTCTCCTATTTGGAGAGTTGTTATTTTTCATTCCTCTTGGCAATCAGCTTCAGTACATATAGCTTTATTGACTTTCTGTAATGCGGGAATAGAATATGCTATGTGGTAAGTTTTTAAATTCGTGAATTATTAATTCGTACTTTAATTCAAAGTTTTATTTTAAATTTACTACTTAACAGTTTAAATTTTTTTATTTATTTTAATTGTAATGTTTCTTGTCAGGTACAAGCCCAATGTCAGAAACTCGGGAGGAACTCGACTTTGTGTCTTAGACATCCATGAAGAGAGCAAAAATTTAGACTTCTATGACAACCATGCAATCTTCAAATCAGATATTCTATGTCAATCAGTGGAGCAATAATCTCATATATAGAAAGAGAGAAGAATAAGAGATCATTCGACAATGCTAAAGCATGTACATAAAAAATAGAGAATCTGTAAATTAAACTATTATCATGATCTATGTTAGAATCTCTCATAGATCATTCAAATAAGCATATTAGAGATGCAGTAGATAAACTATTTGTACAAATTTTCAAGTCTTATTTTATGAATAAGAGTGCATTAACCATATCAACTACTGTATTGTTTATTCATTATGATCCATGACTTGACTAGATGTATGATTGATTATAAAGTCTAAGTTTGACATCAATTTCACGATTTCTTGAATATTATTTTAAGCAGCTCAAAATAGGTGGATTTGTTGAATGAGATTGCACATTGATCGTTTTCCTGCATGATGCTTCAAGACACATTAAGATAGAAAGGTCTACATGGTTTTGCACCTTAAGATAAGTATTTGTTGTATCTTATAAAATGGATATCAAATTGAAGTGAGACCCCACTTTTTAAGAAAACAATGCCATTTTCTCACTTTAATGGGAATTCTTTAGGGTCTAAAATCCACCAGTTTGATGCACAAACATCGAGAGCTCTAAATTGATTTCCTTTACAAAAGTATGTAAAATATATTATAATATCGACCAATGTAAGCTTTGTTGGGCCCAAAGGAGCTATTAACCTTTAGAATAGATGGTTCTCTCTTTAGGTCCAAAGTACCTAAATAAAGATAATAGTCCAACAAGGGCCCAAAGTACACTTAATAAGTTATGGGATTTTTTTATAAGTAGGCAAGAGATATCACTTTGAGGATCTTTTGGCTCATTTGTAAAGGAGAGAATCAAGCTTCCTCTTTTTGAATGTGAGCTTTTGGGATTTCCACTTGCTAGGTCTCATGTGCCCAATCCACATGAATCCATGCTATATTCAATGATTTGTAATCATTTGCTCATTTTCAATGAGATTTCATGGAGATCCTTGTGCCATTTGCTTCTTGTGAATATGCTATCATGAATGATTTGAATTTCTCTTGCTTCTACCTTTGATTCCATTATTATTGCTACTTGCTTGGATTTGGCACATGACAAAGTGAATATGCATCCATCAATGAAAAAATCTAGTGCCCAATGCTTCAATATTCTCTTGATCCAAGATTCCAATGATGGAATTAAATTCAATTCTTAAGTGGCGATTAATGAATAAAAATTTTTAGGTAGGAAATGTAAAATAACCTCATCTCCCTAATCAGATTTCTTTGATGAAGGAAGCCAATGTTGAATTCTAACATAATTCAACAATGTTGAATCTCAACTCAATGCAAAAGCACAATGTAAAAACACAAAATATGTCTGTATAAACAACTCAATTAAGGTCCACTAAGATTTATTACATTTGCAACATGGGCATACGACAATCATGTCCTTTTGTGTCATCTACTTAGCAATAGTTACACATTTTATCAAGATATATTAGAGTAATCTATGCACAATTCCTAAACCTCAACCAAGGTCTTGTAAAACCATATAGTATTGGTACATCATTTGACAACTTACATTGCTAGTGCTTGAACTTTTTATGTGATTGTCATTTTCATATGGATACAAATACTTTTAAATATGCAATGTGTGGTAGTTTAATTTCTCACTATGTATATGAAGCCATGCTATTAGGGGAACCTGGCTCTAGATTAATGTTATGTCATCACTGGGAGGTTATGTAACGTCATGGTGTAGAAGGTTATTGTGTAACTTTCTATAACCAATGAAAAAATAAGCAAAATACAAACTACTAATGAGGTTTGGCCAATTTTCATTGGCAAGCTCAATTTTGGGGAACTCCACTTGCCCTCATGAGGTTGTTGCGTTTTTAGGTTAAACCAACTGGACTTAGCTAGTTCCACAATACATACAACGTCAACTTTATAAAGCTATTTTGTGTGAAATTATCAAATTTGTGATGGAATGCATCTATGTTTCTTGCATTGCAAATTGTGATGTCTTCAAATCAAGATTGTGGACTCTTTACTCACAAGATTGCTTCATTTTAAGGCTGTTAGCATTACACCTCATCATGACAAGGACCATGCTCCATTGAGTAAGCATCTATGTCAAGTTCGACCACTTGTATAGGTGTGTTTTGAACGTTTCTTTTAATAAGCATCCAATAAAAGAGCCACAATAAAGTCATGACAAAGAGAAGATGCCATTAACATGTAACAAAATGAGCCAATCTCAAGCTTTAGAAATTCAATTTTGTAACTTCACACTAGCAATAATCTTGCTCCAAAAGGTAGATCATCATGATTGTAATGTCAACTTTTTGAATTGGGAATAAGTAGAACTCACTAGATGAGTGAACTAAATAAAAGCAAGACCACTCCAAATTGATTGATGTACTTTCCTAACTCTACCACTCATATTGCAAATATAAAGCTAAGGGCTTTAGAGCCCACCTCCATAGTTGCCCAATTCCCATGCATTTGGACAAATCAAAACTATGTGCTATTTACTTTCATAAATTGAACATCACTTCATCATATTGATATATACATCATATTGACATACAAAAGATCAGCTCTACTATTTCTATCTCACACTCTCTAGAACTCATTTGAATTATATTCAAGATCCTTCTACTCACCACTCTCTTAGATCTGAAGAAGATGACTTAGAAAGCTACAAAGTCACCTAGCAACAAACACAACCGGTCTAATGTGTGTGCATGTGCGTGCATACGTGCGCGTGTGATCGTGCTTGCGCGGTAGCCTAGATCAATATATACTGCATTACTATCAGCAAGAATGCCCACTCAATATCTCGTCAGCACTGAATGGCTGCTCGGTAGCAGATTCAAGATTGGGGGGGTGTTGTTTGTTCATGAGGTCAAATCAAGGTCCTTTCTTCTTCCACTGCTTTATGATCTGGCTTGCTTTCTGCTTCAGCTAGACACTCAGAATCATTAGCCGGTGCTAATTCCTCTGGAAGAGACTCCAAATTTTGATGAGATTTGGCTTCACTTTCTTGGATCAAGTTTATGGGAGATAGATCTGTCGCTACTGCCATCGGTCTGTCATTTGACTCAAGCTCTTTCTCTAGCTCTTCATTTTCTACTTGAACAGGTTCAATGGCTCCTGCAGTAGTATGGGAACTAGGAAATGCGTTCACCTCGCAGAACCCACTTGTGCATTCCACTTTCAGGTGGGTCTCAACCCACGATCGACCAACTCCTTCAGCCACCTTCACCCAATGAAACCACGGCAAGTCTTCCTTCGATCCCATCGGCTTATCACACATTCTTTTGCACTGAGAATGTTCTTCCTGGTCAATTTCAACTCCACTCTCGCTTGTCATCGGGATCTGTGCGTTATGCTCTTTAATTGTTTCCTCAAAATGAGGCTTTATGCTTATTAAGGCAACTACGAATAGTGAAGTGGAAATCAGAAGAGGAGAAAAATAGACGAAAATATGAAAGAGTGGGGGGCTAAGCAGGAGCAATACGCAGCAGGTTAGGATCGGATGGCTCCAAACCAGAGCCATCAAATTCATAATTTTTGTTGACATGGTGTTTATGTCCATGCCGCTATTAGCAACCTTAAAATTCAAAAAGCTGCAGAATTTGGACTCTCCTCTCTGCATCTTTACGGTATGATGCTACAGCAAGCAAGCAATTTTGGCTTACACATGCGTATTGTGCTTCCCAGCGTTTTACAGCTCCTCCTTTAGACAGTTAAATACTCAAGACACGCAATGCCAATGCCAAAAGAAGAATTCTAGCCATCCAAAACTCACTATATGTTGCTTTATTTAGAATACAGCTGCCTCAATCTTCCATCAAGACCTCCACCTTGGAAACCCAGGAGCAAAACAAGATCCCCAGCATGGGAAATAGCAAGATCTCAAACTCCATGTGACAGCAGGCTATGCTCAACAAAGAACGGCAACACAATGGAGCTGAGGGAGGAATCAGTAGCCTGGTGAGACTAATTTAAAGAAGAGGCGACGAGAGAGAGAGAGAGAGAGAGAGAGAGAGAGAGAGAGAGAGAGAGGAATAGTGTATGAGTAGATAAGGAGGAGGCTGACAAATGTAAGGAACCCATAAGTGGCCAGGACTCTTCAATGTACGCAAAACGTTTTTTAATTTTAAGGGGATCAAATATATTGGAGCATGGTTTTGCATTTTGTAGGCTTTTTTGTTGCTTTTTGGTATTATCAACCCATGGGATCAAGAAGAATCTAACAGGGGTAGCCCATTGATTACTACATAAAGCAATGCATCTTTTGTTGTTGGCATACATGCGTCATACAACACGTGTGAAGATAGGCTTTGTTAACCAAGGCTACTGGAATGCTACCTTGCAACATTCCTAGCCAAAAACAATTAAAGAAAGCAAATCAAACTCATGGCATGTTGTGGAACATGCTCATATATTCAGTTTGAGGTGGGCCGTATTGGGCACAAACTTGTGGCCAAAACTTGCTCGACTCTACTAATTCCACATTTTGTAATTTTTTCAAGAATGTATAATGTTATGATTCAAAATTTGGTTCACAAATTAGATCATTACACTTGTTGAAATGAAACATATGAGAATGAAACACAAAGAACAAAAGTATTAGCACCACAATAGAACATATATATTCATTATCATCAATAAAAGAACAATACATAATATACATGCCCATGCTTCCATGCATGTAACTAGAAGTTGCCATCTAGCATGGCATATCTATAAGTTAAAGTGAGTCACTCAACTACTTTCTTATCTATATATCTTCCTAGTGGTCACAGGCCCCTCCTTATTGATTGTGCACATGATTACCATGTCACATTTCTTTTTTAATATTCTAATACCTCCTTAGCTTGAAATGTGATACACATAGAAGCTTTAAATTATACACGTTCATCACAACTTGCTTTTGAGTTGGAGAATACACCAATTATGTATTGTCTTCTTGAATATATATTTGAAGAAAGCGAAATTGGATCCTGGGCTTTGTTCTTGTGTGGAAGATGAGATTCTTTGCTAGAAGTGTGCTACTGTGCTTCACAAAGTAGTTTCGTTGGTGCTCCATCCAAGACTTCAAATTCCTACAATAAACTCAATAAAATGGCCTCACAAGTTGAGCTTGTTTGTGCTTTATATTCTTCTTTGGTTGATGACAATGCAATTGTGTTTTGCTTTTTACTCATCCAAGGAATGCACTTCCATCTAGCTGAAAAATAAAGCTTGTAGTTGATCATCTACATTACCTACCCAATCAACATCCACATAAATTCAAAAGCTAATTAATTTTGAGACTTGAGTCCATGAGCTTCAATTCCACATAGATATTTTAAGACTGCGGTAAACTACCTACCATACTTATGAACAAATTTTCATCTACTTTTTCAAACATATCCTCCTAGAAAAATTTCTGACTAGAATCAAAGTGTGGATAGAGGTATACAACTTCCCTTATGAGTTTTTTTAATTAGCTATAAATTTTTATTTTTATTTTTAGAAAAACGAATTTGTATCATGTTCTCTACCTATTTCAATACCCAAGCAATGATGCAAATTTCTTAAGTCTTTCATATTGAAATGAGTGGATTGTCAGCTTCTCACTTCTTGGATCAAGAATCGATCATTTCTTGTGATTATCAACTCATAAACATATAAAGCAATGATAACAATTTCACTACTACATTTTTTTTATTATAGCATGTGTAATTTTGAAGACCAAAATGTAAAAAAGAAAGCATTAACATGATGATACACAACACAATGCACTTACTTTAGTCCATAAAAGCCTTTTTGAGCCTTCAAACCAAGTTTTGTTGTCCTATAACCATTTATTGGTCCAATGGTTGTTCGATATATATTTTCTCAATACATATGGACAATTCAAAAAAGCACATTTCACATCCATATACATAAAGAACAATAACAATGAGTACCAAGAGATATGACTATTCTAGTAATGTTTAGTTCTGCAAATGGTGGAAAAGTTTTAAAATAATCTATACCATGTTATTGTGTGAATTTCTTTGCTACTAACTTTGCTTTGTATCTATCGATTGAGCCAGCTGCATTCAACTTTATTCAATACACCCATTTTGTTCCAATAAGCTTCTTATTAGGTGAAAGTCCACATAATTCTCAAGTTTAATTGTGCATTATGGATGAATATTCATTGTCCAATGCTTTAAATCATTCCTCCTATGATGTATGTATTTGGTTCTTTAATTTCTATTTCATGACAACATAACTTTTGAATTCATCAGAACCATATCTAATAGGCTTGGTTGAAGATCTTGTGAATTTTCTAGGTATTTCATGATAAGATGATTTTGTTATAGGAGTAGAATGTTTATTTTTAACTATTAATGTAGCTTGAGTCTTGATCTTCTCTACTTTAGCAAGATCATATCTAAGAATGTTATCTTTGTCTCTATATTAAATTCCCTTCTTTGTGCGTCCCAAAGGATGTAGCTTTAGAGGCTAAGAATGGGGCCGGTTTGTGGATCTACAACCAGGTGAGTGTAGTACTGCTTTGGATCCAATGAGGAAAACGTAAAACTAGTTTAGAAGTGAGGATCTAGGCAACTAAGTCTTCTCACTAACCTTAGCACATGATCTAATCATGGAATGGTGCCTAGATAGGGAAAGGAGTGTTCATCTTTAAAGTTCTCTTCTTCTTGTTTTTGGTTCTTTTTGCTTTCATGGGCATCAATGGCTCTAGATCTTCTCCTCTTGAAATTTGAGGTTGATCTTCTCAAGGGAGGTGAACTATGTATTAAAACTTCCTACCAATGGATCTTAATGATCACTTCTTGTGGAGAATGGATCTAACACTTGTTTTTTATAATGTCGATCTTATGGATTTAGTTTCATGAACTAAGAGTGGAGAATGCTTGTGCAAATGAATAAGCTTGAATGTGATAGCATGATTAACAAAAACATCAAGCATTCAACATCCATAGATAGATCACATACAAAGAAAATTGGAGGTCCTTCAACAATGGAAGTAGAAAGAGGATGACTCTCTCTCTCTCTCTCTCTCTCTCTCTCTCTCTCTCTCTCTCTCTCTCTCTCTCTCTCTCTCTCTCTCTCTCTCTCTCTCTCTCTCTCTCTCTCTCTCTCTCTCTCTCTCTCTCTCTCTCTCTCCCTCTCTCTCTCTCTCTCTCTCTCTCTCTCTCTCTCTCTCTCTCTCTCTCTCTCTCTCTCTCTCTCTCTCTCTCTCTCTCTCTCTCTCTCTCTCTCTCTCTCTCTCTCTCTCTCTGTCTCTCTCTCTCTCTCTCTCTCTCCTGGTGCTCTACCGTACGGTGATTGTGATTGAAAAGAACGCTTGTGGATGCTATTACCATAAGCTCTTTGTATGAGCAAAGTTGCAAGCATTTTTCAGTACGTAATGCATTTAGAAATGCGATGGACCGCTATCCTTCCAATTGTTTTTTGGATTTACCAGAAGTTGTAGCATGAATATGGTTGATAAACATTCATTTGAACAAAGGCTGACGTCACGGCCTTCTCACGCTCATCTCATGCAACAATGCTAACAGATTTGACAACAACAATAGCCACCCACAATCTCCTATAGACAGCACATCCACTTTGTACTTTCTTCATCTACACACCTGTAAAATTGTGTATATATATGACAAGATGTGAGATAACAATGAAATAATAGCATCAGAAACTTATCAGAGATAGATGAAGTAGATGCCTTGTGCATTGATTCTTTTGTATTGTCAGTAATAGGTTCATTCCTTTTACAGATTGAATTAGCTTTGTAGAGCATGCGGTTTCATCCGCTATTGTCTTGCGCTCCACAGCATTATTGACATGTATATTTTGCTATACTTAATCTGATAATAGTTCTGTTTTGTTCTGCATTTAGATTTGTGTCAATTTTGTTATGCTTTTCTACATTCTGTCTGACTCTCTTATTGCTCAATCTGGTAATCTATTCTTAGCAAATTATTACTAGTCTAGCTGTTAGCGACTAATATTTAGTCTTGCCTTTTGCGACTGATTATCAGTCGAGCTTAGTCTAGTCGTGAATCATTCACGACTAATAATTTGTCTAGCTGTTCACGACAAATTATTCTTCTGATGTTTTGTTGCTTAATGTTTGGCTACATAATTAGATCGACCGTGATTTCTATCACTAACGTTTTGGTCATTTTTGATAGGCGTAGTCATGCCTAGAAAAAGAGTTATATAGCTCATTCTGCTGCACACGAACACTTTCCATTTGAGTTCATTTCTCATTCAAGTTTCGAGTTCGCTTCTTTTTGTGTTCATTTATTTTCGAGCTATTTTAGTTTCTCACACTCTCACATCCTCTTTCAACTCCCAACATGGTATTTGGACATTCAGATCCACAGAGACAAAGCAAGACGACTGATCTACATCACTCAACAAAGGTATCTTCACAATGTTCTTAACAGATACAATCTAATGAATTGTAAGTTAGCTCACTCATTGATGGACCCAGGCCTGCGCTTGTCAAAGGACCAATGTCCTCAGACCAAGCAAGAAGAGGAGCATATGAGAGAGTATTCTTATCAATCAATACTTGGATCTCTCATGTACGCCATGGTCTGTACAAGACCAGATATCTCTTTTGCAGTAAGCTCACTCAGCCAATATATGGCTAATCTTGGAATTACCCATTGGAAGGCTCTCATAAGAGTCATGAGGTATATATGAGCTACCATGGACCAGTGCATATGCTATAAAGATGTCAGCAACAACAATCTTCATCAGCTCAGTGAATATTCTGATGCAAGCTAGGGAGAAGATGTAGACAATCGTAAGTCCACATCTGGATTTACATTCTTCTTCAATGGCGGTCCGATCTCATGGAACAGTCGTAAGCAAACCTCTATCACACTTTCTTCTATAGAAACAGAATACATTGCTACTTCTCAATATATTAAGGAAGTGTTTTGGTTGAAAAATTTACTGTCAAACATTAATTTGTATCAGTACGACCCCACAATTTTATTCTATGATAATCAGAGTGCTATTGTCTTATCGGCCAACCCTAGATTTCGCTCTAGGAGTAAGCACATTGAAATCAGATATCACTACATCAGGGGCAAGGTTCTCAACAAGGAGGGGAGCTTAATGTACTGCAGAATGTAGGACATGGTTGCAAATATATTCACGAAGGCATTAAGTGTTAATGCACACAACAAATTTTGTGCATTGCTTAGTTTGAAGATCAAGGCATTCACGGATCCATATTAAGGGGGGAGTTGGATTTATTTCCTCTACTCTCCTAAATCCTATTTTAATCTACCTCCATTCATGCTGCATTTTTACTCATGTTGTCGCACAGTCTGCATAAATACAAGTAATTTTTCAAAGGCGAAAAATGTGACACTGTGTTTTTACACGTGATTTGTGACAGGCGAAAAGACAACACTGTCTTACAAAATGTCGAAGGTGCCCTAGGAGAAGCGATGGCACCCTGTAAATCAAATCCTAAGGCATTTGTCAGAGTGTCGCAATTTTTACATCCTCACCAATGTTCATTTCAACAAAGGCTAACGTCTCGGCCTTCTCATGCTCATTCCATGCAACTGTGCTAACAGATTTGACAACGACTGCAGCCACCCACGATTTTCTACAAACAGCACATCCATTTTGTACTTTCTTCATCTGCACACCTGTAAAATTGTGTATATATATGACATGATGTGAGATAACAACGAGTGTGAAAATAATAGCATCAAAAACTTATCAGAGATAGACGAAGTAGATGCCTTGCGCATTGATTCTTTTGTATTGTCAATAACATGTTCATTCCTTTTATAGATTGAATTAGCTTTGTAGAGCATGTGGTTTTGTCCACTATTGTCTTGTGCTCCACAACATTATTGAAATGTATATTTTGCTATACTCAATCTGATAACAGTTCTGTTTTGTTCTGCGTTCAGATTTGTGTCAATTTTGCTATGCTTTTCTACATTCTGTCTGACTCTCTTATTGCTCAATCTGGTAATTTGTTCTTAGCAAATTATTATTAGTCTGGCTGTTGGCGACTAATATTTAGTCTTGCCTTTCGCAACTAATTCACGATTGATTATCAGTCGAGCTCAGTCTAGCTCTTCGCTAATCATTCGCAACTAATAATTTGTCTAGCTGTTCATGACAGATTATTCTTTTGATGTTTTGTTGCTTAATGCTTGGCTACGTAATCAGATCGACTGTGATTTCTATCACTAACGTTTTGTTCGTTTCTGATAGGTGTAGTCATGCTTAGAGAAAGAGTAATATTTCGAGCTATTTTAGTTTCTCACACTCTCACACCCTCTTTCAATTCCCAACAGAGAATGCTCTTACTATACTCGATTGGCTATAATCTTTACGTGGTATTGCTCCATACAATTGCTCTTTTGGTTTGATAAAGAGTATGATGTTATTTGCCTTTGATAAACTAGTATGATGATGGCTGTGATTACGGAAAAGGAAGTAGTAAAAAGGTTGTTGGATATGCTAGTATGCTCTTGAGTAATAATGATTACCATTGCTAGTAATCTGTATATGGTGGGAAATGCTCACGAAGAATGAAAAGCTATGTGACTAATCTTCGGATAAGTAAGTAGCTAGCTATCGATAATGACTCTGTCGGGCTTCAAAAATACTCTATACTTAATCCAATACTTTCGGTATGAATGCCTTAGCACATGGGTGATTCGTTTAAGCAGCTGAAGATGGATAGTTCGCAAGAGATGACTTCACCTCTCAATCAGGGATGCTTTACGGAATATCACCAATACGGTGGGTAACCTAACTCGTTACTATGACTTTACTCACGTATTTATGATGATATGCAAACCTTGCATGTAGTGGTTTTTTAAGTAATAAATGCAATAAAGGTTGATCCTGCATGCGCATTAGGTGACATGGGCGTGATTTATAATTTTTTTTTCTGCATCCAGTGTCCGATTAGTATATGTAAAGTCAAGTACTTATAGGGCTCGACCATGGTACACTTGAATGGCATGGATTTGCCCAAGTTGTTCGGCGCTTGGACTCCCGAAAAACTGATACGGGATACCCACGGGAGCTAGTATAGCATGGAGGTGCTCTAGTACCTAGCGCTGTGACCATCACCAAGTCTCTGTCCATCTGTGTAATGAAAGATAGTTGCTTACATGTAGAATGTATATGTGAAATTAATACGTCCTTTTTGCTCCTTTACTGATCAGTATGGCTTCTGCCCTGATACGGCTTCGTTAAAAGGGCAGAACGTATTGCTAAGTTATGAAATGAATGATTGGGAAGATTGGACGTACTTGTTTTTAATGCAATCTAGCTGATAAAGTAGTGAATCTTGTTTCGAACATGGATAACAACTAATGTTTGGCTTTGACACCTGTCTTCCTCATGCGACTAACTCGTGCGATTTTGTTGTGTGGGATGGTGGCAAGTAACAGCTGGGTGTCTTAAAACTTGCTTCGCTTTATGCTACTCTGTACTGTTAAACTTTATACAGCTGTATTTTTACCTGTTATGCTATAAATTGAAGGGTTCAAAGGGTTTGGTCATGACTTGTCAAGAGGGACTATGTGAAATCTTGTTACTCTCTCTCTAGCATCTCTGATGCCACCCCAACTACCCTTTGGTCGGGGTAGTACCAAACCTTTACCTTTACTTGTATTTTATGGCTAACAAGGTCTGTTGTATGGTGTAGTCCACATGATGGTTTCATGATGCAGTGACTCTTAGCTATGGGGAGAACCTTTCTCCTCCTAGTCCTTTTGTTCGAACTATTATATGTTGCATGAAGAAAGCTGTTGAAGTTTTCAAATTGATTACTGCTTATGATATGACTACTTGTAATGCTGCTGCCCCGGATGATAAAATTCTTTGCCTTCTTGATTTGATGTGGATCATGGATTGGATCAAAATGTATACGGATTTTATCAAAAAGAAGAAAACCCTTAGCATGCTTGAAAAAATTTATATGGACCTCTCAAACTATGCTGAATGAATTGCTGCTGAAGAAAAGTTCTGTAATACGCATATTCGGAAAGTATTTGTTTGCCTGGAAAAAGAAAATGGTAACTCCTCTATTGATACCCCTATCCCTACTACTGCTCTTACTTCACCTCGCCCTTTGATTTTTACCGAAGACCTTGTTGAAGACAATGCTTCTCAGTTAGAGTCCTTCTCACAAGAAATCTGTGATGTGGGAAATCAATCTACCTTTGAATTTTGCCAAGCCAATAGTTGCAAGTACCATTGGTACCAAGTCGTATCATTGAATTTAAATCTGCAAAAACTGCTTATAAACTTTGGAGCCTTCTCTCTGTCAACTTCCTTGCACCTATCTCTATTGAGTTCTGGATCGCTCTTGCTCATCTCACTGATGTAGAAGTCCAAGCGTGCAAGCTTGCTGCTTTGCATAAGAATCCTTCTTTTGATACTCCTATTGCCTTTGATATTGTCATCAAGATGAGCAAATTTGAACCTTCAAGAGGTCCTTCTGAGCAGACCTGGGCTAGAACTAGAGGCCATTTTGACACTAGCATTAACATAATGAACCTTCATCAAGCTAAAATTTGGAACTAGAAAAGACCTTTCTTTAAGTGCAGATGCGGTGATAAATGCAAAAACAAATCTTCTATCATATGGTTTGATCACTCTATTTGGTACATAATGAATAATCTTTTCATTTTTTTTCCTGGTGCGTCTCTGCAAAATCAGCTTAATGCCTTCTTCCTTTGGTTGCATAAACCTGCTAGAGAGGTTGTCAAGTCTCACCTTGTCTTTCTGTATATCCGACAATACATGATTGATGCTTCCATTGAACTTTCCATAAACCCTATTGTAAGCTCCTTGCACACCTTGGCGACACTGAAAACATTCGAGAAATTGAATGCCTTTTGAATAAACCAAGTTTCTCCACCTTGCAAGACAAATGCTTCCAGAATACTAGCAAAAAAATGGGTTCTTTCAATCTGAACAATCCAAGCTCAGTCATATCAGGTAGTGGCAATAACAGGAAGAGAAAGTACAATTTGAACAAAGGCAAAGAAGGGCAAAGCAGTGGTGGTAAGGGGGATCTTCCTATCAGAAAGCTGAACTTTTACTGTGGTTGATCCATGTGCAAGAGGACATAGAAGAAACAAGGATATTGGAGGTCAGCAATACTGGTAGACGATGACTAGTGGTTAGAAGAGATAGAGGGAAGTTTTTTTTTGCATTAATAACAGATGCTTTGAGAGGATTGATGTTAAACGACTACATATTGAAACCTTACTTCAGATTTTTGGTCATATTGATGAGACTTTTGAGTTTATTGTGTTTGGTTGGTCTTACTTTCCACATTTGAAGCATGAATGGTATAAACTCTCTCTCTCTCTCTCTCTCTCTCTCTCTCTCTCTCTCTCTCTCTCTCTCTCTCTCTCTCTCTCTCTCTCTCTCTCTCTCTCTCTCTCTCTCTCTCTCTCTCTCTCTATTTTTGCAAATGAAAACTGTCTTTACAAAATGGTCTCACATGCCCTTATATAGACAAGGCTAGGGTTAGGATTTGATGGACCCAAAATAATGTGCCATAGTAATTTGAGTTACACAAAAAACTTTTATTTAAATTCATATTTAGCTACTTGGGTCCCCTTTTAACATTTGGGCCCATTGAGAGCTATTTTACCATTTCTCGTGCCTTTGGCTTGCAAGTACATTGTACAATTTATTGGTGCATGACTTTACAATACTAGTAGTTTTAATTTCACCTTTGTGCACATTTTCTGACTAGGCCATGCTTTTAATCCTGTCACAGTAAAATATTGTTGTAAGATGCCAAGCTTCTTGTTTGTTTGTTGGTTGCTCGCTCCAACTTTCTTTTGATGGTCTAGTTCTTAGTAAATAGAGGTTCTAGAGCTCTATGTTGCTAGACAAAGATATTTTCTCTAAAAGTCTCAAACTTATCAGTACTTAAAGCTTTAGTAAGTATGTCAACTAACTGCTATCACGGAGTACAAAAATCGACCCAACAAGACAAACTTGATGGCAGCAGATTACTTCACAACGACTCTGACAAGAGAGCACCAGCTTAGATTCAACGACAAGTTAAATATGAATATCAAAGTTTTTCAAGATTCACATTAAGGGGGAGTGTTGGAACTCAATGCTCAACCTCAAATCCATTTGTTAATGAGCATCATGAAAACTTCACAAAACCAAGAAAATAGAAGGCTCAGAGTTTTTCCTTAGCAGAAAAATTCTAACCCTGGGTCGGGTCAGATTGGTTCGGATTCATTTGACCCTTTTTCTAAATTTTTGAATGCCTTCGAACCTGTTCGGTTCAGGTTCGGTTCAGATCGGGTCTAATTTTTTCGACCACGAGAAATTCGACCCTCAGCATAATTTCCAAACCAGGGTATATTTTTTGAACCTTTGTATAAAATCCGACCCTATGTAATTTTCGATATTGTTGGTCAGAAATCCCGGTCAGAAATCCAACCCAATGACTTTGCGTTGACAATCCACCTACATTGTATAGTTTGAGGCGGTTGTAATAAATGTAGAAAATGTTCATTATAGATATTTTGAGTAGTATAACAAGATATGTGTCTTCATCAAAAATATTCTTCAGCGATTTCTGATAATCTACTGATATCAAAACATCTGATAGTTGTTTCTATCAATTCATTCAGATAGTTCCGTTGCATGTGTTATCACACACAACGATCAGAGTTCTCACTCTATAGCCAAGTGAAGTTTTCACTTCATGCGATTGTACTCCTTGTGGATATGAATCAGGGTACATTTTGTCTCCACTCAGTTGTTGTTCCATTGCGCATTTCACATTCTGCTGCTAAGTATGGCGTTTCCAATCCAACTGCCCACTCGTTCAGTCTTTCGCTGCAAATACCACCGATTTCTGACACACCAGACATGATCTAGCATATAAGTAAGTACACTATCATAGTTCATGTCCAATCCTAGATTTTCACATTGGAAAGCACTCAAATGAGTGACAAAGTACAAAGTTCTTTGATGATGCTACTATGTTGCTCTCTTGATTAATTTGATTCAAATTGAGGAGGAGACTTGATTACCAGAAAGTCTACTTTTGATTAATGCTTCTATCTATCTTATGCATCCATTTCTTGAAGCAAAAGCTAAGTACATTGTACCACTAGGATGATTCGAGCATGAAGAAAATCATCGTATAGCAAAATTTCCAAACAAAAACAAATTTATTCCATTTTGACATGAATGTGGATATGGACATTGCTATAAGGATTGTCCAACCAGACCAAGAGAACCACCTACACCAGTGAACATGATTTCTATCAAACCAAGACCAATAGTTCAACTAGCTCCATGAAAAGCCAATGAACCAGCTACACTAGTTATGGTTGTCACAAGAGCTCAAAAGCATAAAGAGGTTGCTCCTGATTCACAACCTACAAGATCTATACCAATCAATGATCAGCCTTCCATATCAAGGATCTATCTGAACCTGTAGTTAGAGAAAAAGAAATATCATGTATGAGGCAGTGTATAAAAGTCCTTCAAGAGGAAAAATAAATTGAGAATGCTAGAGTTGCTACTATGAAACCTCTTGTGCTAGTTGTGCCATCAAATTTACCTAATACTATGCAAAGATCACATCAAAGAACTAATATGAATACTCAATTACATCAATGAGAAGAACCATTCAAAATTATGGAACCAAGGATTCCACAAATAGAGTTGACTGTGAACATCCTTTCAAGTTATATCCAAACTTTGGGGGAGTTCTTGCGATTAGTACCTCATACTGATTGACCAAGAATGAGACCAAAATCCAATGGGAATTATCATATTGTGTGGGATTCGAAAAGCAAATGCAGTTCTCAATTTAGGGGTTGCGTGGGAAATTGAGCAACACAATATCACCCTACCAATTCAACATAAGCATTTTGATCGAGAGGCAACTATGATAGATGGAGGATCTGGAGTCAATCTAATTTCTACTAAACTGTGTGCCAAGTGGGGTCTTAAGAAACTAAAACCTGCAAACTTTGCAATCAAGTTGGTAGGTCATAGTCTAGTGTCAGGTTGAAATAAATGGTGGAAGACATACCAGTCAAAATTGATGGTGTACAATTTGTCATTACTTTTGTAATAATGGACTTACTAGAAGCACCATTAGTGTATTGGTTTTTACTAGAATGACTTTGTTCATGAGTTGTGCAAGTAATGCATAACTAGGAAACGAGCAAGAGAACTTTTGATAATCACGAGCAAGTTGTCAAAGTTGATCCATTAACTTGGACAATCAAGCCAACTCTTCAAAAAGGAGATGATGATTTCTTAATTGCGGATCATACTATTGATCGAGCTGATAAGGAGTTGGAAATTCATTATGATTCTGGAATTGATAATATCGATTGGAACCAAACATTAGCAACTATTGATAGTATAGCTAGTTATAAGTGTCGACATGATGACAAATTGGAAGTGAGTATCATTCCAACAAATGATCGAACTCTTGATACTGCCATTACATATTCTATCAATATGATGAACACGACTTGGATTTCAATGGATCCAATTTTAGATCTGATTGAAAATAAACTTATTCCAGTAATTTAGCCATTCATTATCCTATAATGAGAATCAAAGATGACAGATGACCAGATTTTACGGCATATGGATCCAACCAAATTTGGGTATCGACGAATTCTAGATCAACCACCAACGAAACCATCAAAGGCAGTTATATTGAAGGAAGGCAAGCCCTCATGACCTATGACAAAAAAGCAAGCAAATTAGCATTAAAGTAAGGTTCTAAAATGGACAAATTCACCAAACGAGGCAGTTATAATAGTTGATCCAAAGATCAATGTTCATGTTGTTGTGCCACCTTTGTTGAACAAAGATAAAGAAAAGATTGATCTAGATCTTGACGCCTCAAGTCAGATCTCTCAAGTCGCAAACGCCATTGACCAAGAAATCCAAAAGCAAAACTAAGGTTAATCCCTTAGAGCAAGAACGAGCAGATGAAGTGTCACATGATATGCCAGAGCATTTCAAAAGTTACACTTTGGATGATGTGGTCATTATGTTACCAAAAGCTCATCGAGCACCTGAGGATGAGGTTCCAAAAATGCAAGAAGTCTATGATGGACTAGCTCAACCTATGAATCTAGCTGATCTAGATGAAGATGAAAAGATTAATTAAATTGGATCACAACATTCATCAGATCAATTTTCTAGTTTGAGAAAATTGTCAGTTAAATATCAAGATTGTTTTTTTTGGTCCTACAAAGATCTGAAGGGTATTCCTACCTTTGTGGTTCAACATACTATTCCATTGCTACCAGATGCGGTTTCAAAAGTCATCCGATTTTATCGATTTGATCCAAACTTCATGGAAATGATTAAGAAAGATTTGTAGTGATTACTAGATGTTGATTTCATTCATGAGATTGAGAACACATAGTGGGTTTCACCAATTTTCATTGTACCAAAGAAAAAATGGCAAGATGCAAAATTTGTGTGAATATGATGGCTTTAAATGCAGTGACATAGAAGGATCACTTTTTGCTACCTTTCACAGAAAGTATATTGGATCACCTTGTGGATGTTGAAGCTTATATTTCCTTGGATGGGTTTAGTGGATACAACTCGGTTAAGATTGCACCTATTGACCATAACGCTGCATTTGCAACAAAACAGGGAACCTATGCTTACAATCAGTCATGCCAAACTCCCGTGACAATTAAAAGTTAGTTTTATCCAGATGATCATATCAAACAATAGTAATGTAATGGATACTATGAGACTTCTTGAGAACATTGTTGTTTGTTGTATTAGACATAAAATCACATTGTAGGAAAAATTTCTTAATTTTTTGTAACCAAGCCCTAGGAATTTATTTTAATCCATACAAGACTTTGTGAAATCAACATACTTGATATTTGAAGTTTGGACGAGCATATCTTTTAGGTTGTTTTATTTAAAATTTTCTTTTGAATGTATCCATTCAAGAAAGTAGTCTATACATACATTAAATGGATCTCAATATCTTCTTTGGCAACAATAGCAAGAAGTATTTGAATAAATGTAAATTTGACCACATGACTAGATGTCTCAATGTAGTCAAATCTAAGAATATGAGAAAATCTTTTCCCTGTCTTTCACTCCACTTAGAAAGGACTCCATCTAGATTGTGTTGGAGCTTTGTTTTTTCATTAAAAAATTTATTTGTAATAAAGATACAATCTCTAGTAACAAATAGTAACTTGATACTCACAATAATGATGAAAACTACATCAACACTACATCAACTTTTAATTTTCCTTGCAACCACTAACATGGCACTATGTATGATGGAGCACGCTAAATCTCCTTCAACTTGCGCACCAATGACCAACATGGTATCTATCATTGTACATGCATCCATCCATGTCATCCCTTTGCGATTACATGCTAATATGAAAGGGCATTGTTTTAGCTTGTTTTTTTTTTTAACAACTGTTGTAATGTATTTTTTGCAAATAATCACAATGTAAACTTAAATCATCCATGCTATGAATGTACTACCTAGTGTTGCAAAAAAAACTACATACTAATCAATTACAAACAAAACCTACAAATGTATCTACAAGCAACATCTTTGGCACTTCCCACTAGGTCTAGTTGCTCATTGGCCCCTAGCCTTCTGCTAGCGCATCTCTAGCTCAATGTTGGAGAACATCTTCTCCCTATACAATAGCTTGAGAGTTAATGAGGTAATCAAAAAGCGACTCACAACTATGTAGTTGTAGTGGTGCTAAACCTCACAAAAACACTAGCCACAATATCAATATGCATCCATACAACCGCTTTCCATTGCAATTTTCCTCCACATTTTCCAATTCTCTTTGGATATTCTGCTACAACCAAATAAAAATCACCATCAAATAATACTCCATCATGCATACCTTCAAAATATTATAGCACATAAGCAAATTATAATATTGATATCTAAAGTACACACCTTAAAAACAACCCTTGATTGTCTCTACAACCTCCAACTCCTTTATGTTGAAGTTCTTTCAAATCTAGTCAATAGAGTACTCTACCAATCTCTCAATACTATATAGATGATCTTTCACAATGACACCAATTTTATTCAATCTTTAATGCTTAGAACCATAATCAATCAATGATAAATCTAGCATTCTGAAATATATGTAGCATAACCAACATGTTGCAAGTTGGACTTTTGCAATTGAAGCAAATCATTATTTAAAACACTCAAAATACAACTTCGACCTACAAATCTTTACTTGTCAATTCCATTTATGGATGAGAGAAGTTCCATTTCACTCATTTGGTTGGATGAAAATTCACCCTTATCAACACATTTTTGCTAATATTGCACAAAAATGTTCATGGATGGCCTCGATGCACCCCTTCAAACCAAACAAAAAAACTTTTTGCCAATATAAACCCTACACTTTTATATATTTTCTTAAATCTTAACCCCTCTCTTTCCACTATTCTAGTAGATGTATGGGTCAATCATACTACAACAAAGGTATGAGTGGTTTGGGGCAGGGGGGGGAAGGGGGGGGGGGGCGCTCTAAGATATTGCATGGTGACTAATAGCATATCCACATGAAAATTTAACTAATTAGTGCCCATCTCATCCTATTTTTCCACACTTTTCCTACCTCTTGGTCCACTCCTCTTTCCATGCTCCCCATCAAGTCTCTAATTAAGTATCATCCATGGGCAATGGGAAATGTCATCCATAGGTTGTAATATTTGTGTCATCTCAAGTTCATATTAGACAAATGTACAACTTCAATTCTTCCTCCATCATATTAGCTAGAGGTGCTTGTTGTCCTTGAGGAGTAGGTAGAGCTAACTATTCTGGATAACCAAGTCCATGCACCTTACCATCTGGAGTTTTTTTACTTTGGTCCTTCATGATAGCCATACTCATGATATTTTGTTGCATAATCTTGGGATGAAATGAACAAAATGTTGTCTCGTGGCCGATAGAATTGCACAAATGACAATAAGTATCAGCCATTCATCATTTGATTGTTGGACACTTGTTCATGGCATGATTACCAACACAAATCACACACCAAACAGTTTCCCTTGTAGAAAAGGTCTAACATGGCTCTTTTTCACGAGCTTTAGTAAGTTGGGCATGCTAATCTTCTAATGCCTTTATCTTTGTTTCAAACTTATCTTGCATCTCGGCCATCTGAATTTGCTATTTTTGACCAAGTCTCTCGAACTCATCCATCACCTTTTCAGTAGTTGCATTGATATTTATAGAAGCAATAGTCGTAGAGGTTGTGGTAGTGCCTTGCTATATAAGACAACATACCAATGTGTGGCTCATCATTGAATTTCTCATCCTCTTCATGTATTGCGTCATCCATTGCCTGTTGCAATGTCATACTGTTCTTGACGTTTGAGCTCACACCTGATTCATTTTGGCAAACTGGCTAAGAACCACATGATCATGACCTCATCAGTAATAAGTCAGGTTCACATTTAGATCTGAGATGTTTGATGCGTTCGATATAGTCACATACCCCACAACACATAACTTAAGAGATCAAAGCTATTTAATTTTAGATGTTGTGATGGCATGACCTACATATTCAATCTCATAATGCGTTGTCTAATAATCAAAATAGTAAATCAGTAATTTGTAGAATTGGTGACAACAAAAATTATGCAGTCAAGACCTTAGTATATCTCAAAGTAGCCAATAATTGGATCCTTTTGACTGCATGTACACTTTATGTACAAGTATAATCAAAGTCATATTAGCCACCCACCTCATATGAAAAATCTAGATTTATATGAATTACTCCCACTTGGAGACTTTGTCTTTGGATCCATAAGGGTGGGATATCTTGATATCATTTATAATCTAGGAATTTTCACAAATGCCTACAAATTAAAGTCAAAATGTTCAAAGTGCAACATCATGTTGATGAAGCCTTCTAAAAGCATATGATTTATCTGATGCATTGACTTGGCAAGATACAAAGAACTAATCTAAGGACGACTAAATTCTTTGCCATACTATTCTCAGAAAGATCTACCATTAGCAAAAAGACCACATGAAGATACACATGGATAGAATATGAAAATGAGATGAGATGCAAACCTCAAAGAGAAACAAGATATAAGTAAATTCAATATACAAAGATTTTGTCCTTTATTGTAACCAACTTATCTAAAAGTTATTCAATACTTTATTTACCATAGCAAGGATGATTTATACTCTCAAAGAATCCAGAATTCCCAATAATTAGGAAGCACAACTTAGCTGCAACAAATATCATTGGAAAGAGAAAAAAACCCAATTTAAAAAGTACTATGCTATCCTCGTAAGGCACAGGTGGTGTCAATTGACTTTAGAATATTGGTGAGTTCAATCCCTCAACGAAAAAAGGATTAACATAATCATGGAGGATTTGGCAAGATAATGTTGAAAAGTATAGTACTAACCACCATAAATGAACCAAGGCTCCGAGAGTGATTGATTGACTGACACACCTATCTATTGCAAAACTAGTCACAAGATCTTGATCTAGAAAAGCAATATTGGATCCCACAATCAAGAGCAATCAAAACCTTTGCTCAAACATGGAATTCCGACCCCACACATGTGTGGTACGGCCTCTAGTATAGCCTATTATTGGAGATGAACTGTAATCAAGTTTAGATAGCAAAGCATTCACAAAAACTCAAGACAAATATAGAAAGCACTCAAGATTGCCAATGTGCTCTCAAAAAACTATCTCCTCACTATAGAATGATAGATTGTATGTACATAAAGGATCTTCTCCCCCTAATTTTTCAATCTTACCAAGCTCTAGAGTTTTGCCAAGTTGGTGGCTAGGTAGATCAACCATCTCCATGATTCAAGGAATTTGGTCCTATAATTTAGAAACTATGACTAAACAAACCTAACTAACCCTATGAATGATATATAACCTACCTAGGGTGGCCTACACACTTGGAAACATGGATTTACATGTGTGGAACCCACCTATGTACATCTCTTTGGACTTCTACTCACAGCCCCCACACTCCCTCACAAAGATAGAATGGCCATAGGATGAGATTCTATCAAGGAACTATCAAATCAAGTCAATTTTACAAGTTTTTGGACAAAAAAATGGCTAAATCTCTTTGCCTCTTCTTGATTTTTCTTCAAGACTTGTAAAACACATTTAAAGGCCTTGAACTCAGCCTCAAATAATTAGATCTCATGACACTACGCCAAATCTAATTGGTGGCAACCATACTTTGATGCTTTAGCACCAAAAAACTCATCAAGATGGTGTAAACTCAAATTTTTTGGATCTGGTACAGAGGTGCCCACACATGTGGGAAGTACAACTGCTAACCCTCACCAAGTTTGGATCCCAAATCTTCAACCTAAGACTTGATTTAAACTCACCCTCTTAAGAGTAGCTTTTTAGGCAACAACTTGCTAAAAATGGATTTTTATTTATTAATCAATGATTATCCTCTTGTACTTGGATCTAATACCATGCTGAAAATTACGGTACTAAGGACCATAAATGAACCTACATAAGGCTCCAAGAGTGATTTATTGATTGATACACCTATCTATTGCAAAACTAGTCACAAGATCTTGATCTAGAAAAGCACCACAATCAAGAGCAATCAAAACCTTTGATCAAACATGGAATTTTGACCCCACGTGTGTGTGGTATGGCCTCCAATACAGCCTATTATCAAAGATTTAAGTGTAATCAAGTTTAGATAGCAAATCATTTACAAAAACTCAAGACAAATGTAGAAGGAACTAAAGATTGCCAATGTGCTTTCAAAAACCTATCTCCTCACTATGGAAAGATAGATTGTATGTACACTAGGGATGTTCTCCTCTCAAGTTAGGTGAAAATCCAGCATGTAATAAGGAAGATGATTGACTATTTTTGCCCTAATTTGTCAATCTTACCTAACCCTAGAGTTTTGCCAAGTTGGTGGCTAGGTAGATCAACCATGTCCATGATTCAAGGAATTTGGTCCTATAATTTAGGAATTATGACCAAACAAACCTAACAACCCTATGAATGGTATCTAACCTATCTAGGGTAGCCTACACACATGGAAACATGGATTCACATGTGTGAGATCCACCTATGTACAAATTTACATGGTTTATTCAAGCTAGATTTGCCAATTTTTGACAATTTCTCATAGGTAAAGGATGTGATGACCAACTTATTCTAAACAAAGAAATATTTAGACAGACCTTCAATATCATTTTTTTTATTGCACACATTCTTCCTTTGCATCAATGGAGTTGTATTAAAGTGGTTGCTATGGTAATTAATGCCTAGATTAAAATTTTGGCCTATGGCATAAAAGACATAGGAATCCACAAGCTCCAAGAATGGCTTGTCCCTTTGTGCGGTTCTTTATCAATGTACAATGCAAAACACATAATGAAGTTATTGTATTTTGTTTCGTTGAAAAAAAAGAAAAAAAACCCATGTGTTCAATAGGCTTGTCTATGAAGTGCCATGATTATATGCTCTAGGCTAATGAGAAAATTGGCTTCTCTAAGGGTCCATAATGTACATGTTGCAAGATGAGGGGACAATTTTTGGGTGAAGATACCACTCCTCCTAAAGGTTCAAGCTACAAAAAAAAGTAGTTCTCAAAAATGTGGAGAAAAAAAAAGAAAAGAAAGTCAACTAAGGCTATTATTATTATATTTATTATGTTGTTATCCACAAAGATTCTTAGTATATTGAATTACATTATTATTGTACATTTGAATATATATGTGCTCTGAAAAGGTTGCTCACAACTTCTTTTTCTTTATTGAAAGTTCTTCACAAATCTTTGTTAAGAGAAAATATAATATAGTTGGAATTTAGTATGTTTCACAAAATGACTATATGATGACTTCTAAGGGAGAATTTTTAGAGAAGTATGCTACTACATGATCATGTTTAAGATAACAAGAACATGATTGTACTCTTGCTCACTCATGTTTGTTATTCACTAAGAGATTTCAATGATCATTACATCCATATTTTTGAAAAGCTGCATATTGACACCTAAATCAATGTAAAAGGAGATGCTGAAAGCTCAACAAACACAATGCATGAATTTGAATAGACTTTATTGGATTTTTAAGTTGCTGAAAACCAGGTTTTAGAAATGATATTATATGATTGGAAGACAACAATCTTCTACAATCAACCTAGATAATCAAGAAGCTACCAGTTCTTGTGTTCCTTTGACCATTTTGACACTGATCTATATTGGAGTAAAATCAAGTAAAGAATAACAGGTGGAAAACAAGATAATAGAGTTACACATGTAAAATTCCATTTTTATATCGTAGAGTGAAAATATCTCTTTACCTAGATTTCATTAGGTAATCCAAAAGTCCAACCTTTGTTGTATTGCCCTCCCATGTAGAGCTTTCAAATCTATCCCATTTCTTTTTCTCCTAAACTCTTACTTTTCTCGTCTACTTTGCTATTAGCAAATCTATTATATTGAATGAGAAAAGAAGCTATATGATAAAATTTTACTGTAATTCTAGTTACTAAAGACCAAATATTCCAGATCTTAAGTTTTAGAATAAAATCTATATTTACTCAAATGTATCAAGCCTTAACATTTTGTACCTGGTTATTGCATTGCTTCAACAAAGATTCGTTGAAATCTTTTTCTATTGATCCAAAACTTCTCCATTGTGCCATTCTTGTCACTTTGTTAATTGCATTTACTCACAACATCCATTCACTTCCTTTTTTGAAATTGTCACTTCCCTTTGCCACTACCCTCATTGTCTTCACCTACAATTTTCACTCTCAAATATCATGTTTTAGTTGTAGATTAATTCAAATTCTAGCATGATTTTGAAAGAGGAAAATGTAAAATATATTTGAAGTAATTATAATGAAAAATAATAATTCTATAAGAGCGTACTACTTAAGAATGTAGTACAACCAAGATGTACATCCTTATCATGATAATGCATGATTAGACATATGATAACCTAAGTCTTTTGCATGGAATCTAGGTGCAAAAGGAAGCCTTACATTAGCTCTCTTCAACAAAATATAATTTGGAAAGTCTGAAGACCATGTGCATGCTTTGTCATGTTTGGAATATTTTTGGAAGCACTTTAGTCGACCAACCATGTGAATATGTAAGTTGTTCAAAAAATCATTCACAACAATTATGGCTTGTATCAAGCTATATTTATGTTTCCAATATGAATTCTTATTGGGAGCAAGATTCCTTGTGGAGTCAATAGTACACATGATAATACTTAAAGTGGCTCAAATTTTCAAATAGATGCTAATCTAATGTACTAATGTTGAACATTATGGAAGCTCTACCTCAAAGAGATAACTCTAGAATTTCATAAACAATAATTTTTTAACAGTAGCACCTTGATCTGGAATCATATTTGTCTTAAAAATTAAAATTAAAATAACAAATCTAGAGTTTATACAAGTTGTTTTGTTTTGTTTTTTGGATTGCATGCCTTAACTTATCTTTGGAATCTTATTTAGTGTTTGAAAGCTAAAGGCGAGCTTTAGTCGTCACATTAGCATCTATGAGTACATGGTCCAAGACTTTTGTGCCTATAAATTATGAGCACAATCATTAAAAAAAATAACTATTTTGACCAAAATGAATCATTTTGACTTAGAAGTGGATAATTACGCTCTTCATCTTACCCAAGTAGCTAAAAAATAAATCTACATAATGGTTTAGCTCTCTAAAGTTTAGCCCCTTATTACTACATTACCTTTTCCAAAAATTATACACGTGAATGTACTTTTTTGTTCCTTATTGGTGGTATGTCAAAGTATGTGTGGTCCTTGTGATTTACATTGGTCCCCACTAGTTTATAAATCATTTGCACTTCTTCTTTTGAAACTAATCCATATATGCATCATCAATGTAGCTTTTGCAATTACATTTATACAACTTGTACAACTAAAACTATGACACCACAAGAAAAAATTCAATGTCCAACTATCTAATACCAAGAAACAATAATTTTGTGACATGTTCATTGATTGTTACTTAAAGAACAAAGGTATCTAATACACCTTTAGAGAAATAGTATATCTTTGATGGATTAAAAAAAAATATCATATTGCTAAAAGTAGAGGTTACAAACAAACTATCTATCTATAATGGTTTGATAGTTTAGAAGTTGGTGATGCATATGTGGGTGCTATATATGTTGATTCATTCTTCTTTTCTGTATTGAAATGTAAAAAGGGCCAGATTCACTTTATGTCTACAAAAGTTGGTCTAGCAATATTTGCGAGTTAACATCCCCGTGCATGGACCAACAATGTAATCCAATTACTACATTCTTATAATATGTGCTATCTCAATGACATGATAAGTGCATTACAAATATTTACATTCATACTTTTGCTCTCAATTAAACCCAACTACTTATATTCGATAGTACTTACAAGATTTCATGAGAAAATTACAATTTTCTTATTTTTTTTTCCAAGATTCAAATATTCATAATATAGTAGACTAGTGGCCAAACCAAGGAGCAATAACTAGTACTCGAGCAATAACTAGAGAGCATCTGTGACAAATAAGTGAAGGAGATCATGCTAGGTAGCACTAATAATAATAGTAAGAAGCATCACAATTTAAGTACCACTTTTTGTAGTTGAATGCCTCGTTGTGAGCTTCATACATGTTACAATAATTAATAAAAGTCATCACTTGGAAAACTATCATTGTAAGCTCTTGTAGCTATTTTATCCAACAATTTGCTCAACTCGACACACTATTGACCCAAGTTGTAATTTTTTTTCTAAACTTGGATGTTTTTAATGAGACAATTTTGGTGTTTGTGAGAGATTGTGCAAAGTCTCAACCTCATTATGTTAGGCCTCAAGCCTAAACCAAGTATTTCTAAGTTCTTATAGCTCAAATTTCAGTGCAGTAAAAAGCGAAATTTATCACCTCAACATGCTCATTATTGTAGAAGTGGCATTTTTACTGTACTTTAGCTCGTCTAAGAGTTATTTATCCAAGATTTTTTTTATATATTATTATTGAAAAACTACTCACACCTATTGATTTCCTTGTGCAAATTCCATGGAAAAATTAGCTAAAAAAGACCCCTCAGTCCTATGTCATTTTTTTTCAAATGTTCAAGCTTATGTGAGTAGCTATGTGCCACATATGGCAAATTATGCAAAATGCAAGTTCAAGGCAAATGCCAAAACTTTGAGGCGTATTGGTCATACCCAAATTTTGGCCCCATCTCATCTTTCGAGGAAGCAATTCATCATAGAGGATGCCTATTTTGCTACATATGAATGCCAAAATTCGTGTGGATAATGAGAACATGAAATCTAAATGGTTGCCAGCCTATGTTGAGTAGAAACGGACTACCATATATGGGAGGATTACATCATATACCCCAAGTGCTGGAGCCAAGATCACGTTACGTAGTTGAAAGACAGAACATTGGGAAACCTTGTCATGATCCAAGCCAACATACAATCATGTCTGTTGACCACTTTAGCACACGTAATGAACCATTATTTGACAAACATACTTATGAGATCAAATGCAAAATTGATAAGAAAATTGCACCCTTGGATTTCCTTGAGCCCCCAATATAATCTAAAGCAACATTATAGAGAACCACTCTTACATGGAGATGGTATGTAGAAAACAAGAGTGGGATGAAGAAGAGAACACTGACATACCCTAGAGTACTTTGCGAGAATTGTAGAGAAACACATTACTTAGAAAACAATTATTGGACACATGGGGATGGGAGAGATCTATGTAGTTATGGGCTAGTCAATCATACGAAGAGAATATAGCCTCTTACTGACTAAAGATCATAAACCAATCCCTTAGTATAGATGAGCTGGAACCCATGAGAAGAGACCCTTGACACACTCAAAAGGACTCATCCCAAAAGGGACTATGGTGAGCATAGTGATGATAACCCAGGGCAAATAATAAGTAGGGACCCCCCTAGGAAAGAGTGGATGGAAGAGGGTGAGTCACGATGGGTGAGTCATGGAAAGGCCACTAAGTCTAAGGAGATAAAACCTTTTTAACTAACAACGCATGTGTAGACCTTTATTTGATGAATAAGGCAAATGAGAAAAATACTAGACCTCATACACATGATGCATTTAATCAAAAATCATTTGGTATACAAGCCATGCTCAAATATAAAAAAAACCATGGTCGCTGATCATACATTGACAAACCTTTCCTAGGAAGAAGTCACAAAGACCTACTCAAATCAACATATGCTACCTAAACTACATTAAGATCAGGACATGTTTGGCTACGACTCAAAAACTAATATCGATGATGGAAATTTTGAGTATGGAGAGTTAAGGAAGTAGGGTATCTCCTTGGATCAAGTAAAATATGACTTCAACTAGAAATTGAAAATAATAAAGGGAGGACTATGTCTCTTATAGTAGATAAGGTTATAGACGACAATGATGAATACTATTGCATAGGAGAAATGTTCAATATGGTAGATGCAGTCCTTTCTAGATAGAGATCTTGACCCCTTATATCCCTATCTTATATGTGAACATCCTGATATACCAAAAAAGAGATAAAAGAAAATTGACTATTCTTATGATGAAATTGAAATGAATGATGAATATTTTGATACCAAAATTGATACTGAGTAGGCAATGTGATGAAGGAATCCTCTCTTACCCTTGATTTCACATAGGGGTGAGGGATAGTAAATTTGATTTTACTTTTAATTGGTCTTTCTTTACCTTTTTTAGCTTTGTTGTTTGGTGATCTTCTACTTTATTTAGAATCTCACTTAGTATGTGAAACTCTCTCTCTCTCTCTCTCTCTCTCTCTCTCTCTCTCTCTCTCTCTCTATCTCTCTCTCTCTCTCTCTCTCTCTCTCTCTCTCTCTCTCTCTCTCTCTCTCTCTCTCTCTCTCTCTCTCTCTCTCTCTCTCTCTCTCACACACACACACACACACACACACACACACACACACACACACACACACACACACACACACGTATGTATATGTGCATGTGCATGTCAATTGTCTTTAGCAATGAGCATAGTTGTGCTCTCTAACTACCGTGAAATATATGTATCAAAAGGTCTGCCACATGAGCTATAACATACTATACAAAAACAACTCACATAGCATATGCATCATATAGGCACTATGTTTGATTTGTTTTCTACAAGTTTGAATGGTTGCATCCATACCCCTTGCATTATGCATAAACGTTGCCAATTAGGAGCACGAGATGGTGGGTGGTTTGCAAGTATGAAGATTTCATGTTGAAATCCAGTGGCAGTGGCCATAAGATACTGTTGCAGATAACACTTTTGTTGTTGATGATCCAATGATTTTAGAAGAATAATTAGCATCACCCCATGAAGGGTGATGATCCCATTATCATGGTTACCTATTAGAAGTATGGTCATAGATTTTGGGCTCATTCATGTGTAGACCATGCTCAGTGGACGTTGCCAATGTTAGCCAAATTTTTAAATTTGTAATGTTTAATGACATGAAATTCTTTATAGAGATACGTGTCTCGCCCAAAAAGAAGCTAGTGTGAATTTTCAAGGTGGCCATTGAATTAGTTAGCCTCATATTGTATAAAAGTTGACGGTTCTTTTAGATTGGCTCTACCACAACTATCATGTACTTATTGATGATTCTACAATTGTGGCAATTAGTTCACTGAATGCTTAACTCATTAATGAATCATTGTCTTTGAATACTAAGAAAATGCTACCAAATATATGATTATTTGGTTTTCGAAAACAAGAGATAAATGAGCAAATCGTCACTGCCTCAGCCTTACACAATTTCAAATATTGACTTATGAAGACCAGTGATTGATGTGAGCAAACTGTTGCTATCTCAACTTCACCTTATTTCACAAATTGGCTTCTAAAAAACAACGATTGATGTGAACAAATGGTCGGCCTCAACTTCACACAATTCTAGAAATTGACTTTTAAAAACTGGTGGTTGATGTGAGCAAGTGGTCATTGGCTCGCTTTGGATCATAACAGTAATTTGCATCTTGGTTTCCAAGGGGGACTTGAACTTCGACCAAAGAAACTTTGGCATAACACTAATATGCTTCTTGGTTTCCAAGGGGAGGCTCGAACCTGGGACCAAAGAAACTTTGGATGCCAAGCTAACCAGTTGAGCCAACCCCGTTGGGTGGCATAACACTAATATGAAGCAAACGATATCTCACTCCAATTACCTTAAAAATGAGAGAAGAGAACACATATTTCTAACAAGCACATTCAATAATGTATCCATTGGATTTCATACAAGTGGATACTGACATGTCAAGTGTACATGAGTTCAACCAACTCTCGTGCTAACTTTGGCGATTCACTCACTTTCATGCATAACTAATGACTAAATTCTAATTTGGGCCTTGAGCCCTCTACACGATCCTGCGGTGGTGGCAGGGCTGTGCTCAAAGCGTGCCTATGCCCGACACTTCCAAGCGCCCACACCATCACAAAGATTTCGACCACATTAATATAATACTCATGAATTTGAAATTTCATAGGCACACAATCAGGGCATGGGATTTTGCACATTCCCATAAGCACACGAGTAAGGGGTTATTGGCAAATTTTTTTACAAGTTGCTTATGCAAAATTTTGCTTATGGGATAATGTGCACCCAAAAAAAAAGGTGATGAGAAGTGGTGAGAGTGACTCTAAGATAAGGAAAACCTTAACCCCATTATTCTTCCATCTTCTTCTTCTTGCTTTCATTCCATATTTCCTCTTGTTTGGAAATTGGACTTATTCTGTGAGAGCATAAGGAGTAATCAGTCACAAGAATCTATAGAGTTATTGTCTTACTCTCTGCTGCTCAGCTGCGCTCATTAGCTCGCACTTTGAGAGTTTCCTCCTACTGTTTTTCCTCTCTGTGTTGTACAAATTTGTGGGCGAACTGCAGCCTGCAGGGGTAGCTGAAGCCAGCATTGATGGCCTCTCTTCATCTTTTGATCTGAGTCCGCTTTCCCTTAGTTTGTTTTTATGTCTGCATCCACACAGGGTGACAAGATTCTGGAGCTGCTTCGGGGTACAACATGCACAGCTTAATTCATTCTCCATGCGCAGAGGCGCTGACAGCGGTCAGTTTGAGGGCATCTGGAATTTCTAGTAATGCCAATGGACTGAAGGAAAAGTCAGGGAAGTCGGTGAGATGGCAGTCGAGCGAAGCATGGGCTTTGAAACATCAATTTGCTTGTATTCAGCACAAAGTCTTGTTTGCAGCCCGTCAGCAACGGCCATTCAAGGTTCTGGGACAATTCTATCCTTTTTAGTTATATAATATCCGAATCCACAAGAAAGAGAGAGAATCGTGAATAATGATTGAAACCAATCGCACTCCATAATTGAATCATAAACAGCTCCTATGGAACTTTTTGAATGTCTTCAATTTGTCCTAGTTGATAGTACCTCTTTTTCTTTTGGATTGTTTTGGCACTCTCGTGACTCATTTTGGTCTAGGTTTTTCCTAGATTTGAATTTTGAGCTACGGTGATGTTGTCTTTTTTTGAACAAATTTCGGTTATCGAGAGTAGCCTGGCCATAAATGAATGACTATTGAGTTCGGTGAAAAGGTGTTAAGGACGCACATATCATATAATCTCACCACATAAGAACGATAGAGTATGATGATGATTATATACAATTCCCTTAAAACGAACACCATGCAATGAACATGACACTGGCTTGTTGGTCCTATGAATGAACATTCTAGGCATCTCGTAGTATCAAAAAAGCCAACTCTATAAAAGAGAACACAGATCCCAGCGTGATGATTTCTCAAAAATGTTACTTGAAAATGGTAGGAGACTTCTCATTCTTCAAGAAAATAAATTCCCAACATGATTCTAAGGTGTAGACAACCATAATTCATGCTAAAAACACAAATTTCAGATCTGTCCCTCTTTTACAAATCACCCAAAAAGATACACAAGATCCAATAGGAATCCAATTCATCACTTAAATTTGCACCCATTAATGTTTGCATCTGCAAACAAGTATGGACAACAAATACACATGAATCAATCATAAACAACTTATGAAGGCAGAAGAATTGGAAAGAGCAGATTATTAAGTATGCTAAAGATTCAAAATGCACCCCATTCACTCAAAGAAGTTTGTAGAAGAGAAAAGTATCCAAGCTTTTGAAGAAAATCCAACACCCGCTAATTTCCAGCTCTGAAAAAATGGCTCACAGAGGCAGCTAAATACGCCTATTGTGCCACATATTTTCTCTACTGGTTGGCTGGAAAATGAACCACAGATCTGAGAAAAAACAGCGATAAAAAAAGTTTGAAAAACAGTGACCTGTCAGCAGAAAACTAGCCACTAACACTATCAGAATAAACGTCCAAAATAGGTGAAAAATGTGCCTATAGTGAAGGAGAAATTTGCGCCCAATCTGCCTAGAAATATGCACCTCCTTGCTGCTTGGAAAACGTGCCAATAAATCTACATCAAACCTGCTCACAGAGACATTGTAAAGTGCACCCAATCTGCTTAAAGGTGCACTCTTCAGAGACTCCATTGGCTGGAACAAAATTGGCCATCTACCTACCTTCCAATATGCATAATAATCTCCAGGATGTAGAGGCTATGAGTGTTAATCATGCAGCCTATGACCTTGCTCTGATAGCATGTTGGAACTCAAGGTGAACTAGAATCGGAAACATTCACAATGAATTAAGTGATTAACGTTCTATGAACAATCACAAATTATGCATACATGTGGAAGCAAAGTAAGATATCAATGGAGACAAATCTCTATACAAAGAATGTATGTACACAAGCATTGCCACTCTCTCTAGTCTCTCCAGCCTCTTTAGGCTCTTCCTCCTCTTTAGCAGAAACAGGGCGTCTATTAATACAAGCAGAGATAGAGAAATCCAAAGGCCAATGGTTCCCAATGTGTAATCTTCAAAAGCCAACAACCAAGAGCCATATGTTACATAGGATTTACAAAAGCAAATGAAGAGCCTTGGCATTGGACAACCAAGTGCTAATTGAAAAATGCTCCTTGGGTCCTCAAAACCATATACATTGCCCCAACTTCATTGAATATGGCATTAATCCCATGAAGCCTGGAGAAAGCTCTGTACTCTGGAGAAGATCCCACCGAGGGAGAAAAAAAAAACAACTCTGATTACCCCTAGCAGCCGTCCAGGGTGTACCTTCTAGTACCTTGACTTTGCAGTCAGAGAATCAATAGAGGAATCTCTAGACAAATAGGAAAAATAGTGACTTCTAACAGTTTTCTCTTATGTCTCATTGCAATCGTGGCCAAAAATAATGCCTTCTTACAAGCTCACTGGTCTTATCAATACTAGGGTGCCCTACATAGGGCCTATCATGGCATTCATGAAGTATCTTACGACGAAACCAATCTTGCCTTATGTTTATCTATAGAACCATCTGATTTATACTTGGTTCTCTAGATCCACTTGCATCCAATGGCCTTTTTACTTGTAGGTAATTGAACAAGCCTTCAAGTCTTGTTCTTTATGATTGAGTTGTGTAATAGATCCTAACACCACAGTAGGGCAAACACTAATTGATCCACCCAACCTTGCCTACTCCCTGATATAGAGTAAGCCCCTCCTAGCCCAGTGTGAGGACTGGTAGCATGCTACTGCCAAGTGTCGGCCACGTGGCACTGACGTGGCCGACTGCACGTCGGGACCCAACTGGGGGCCCTATCCTGCTGACAGGGTCCCTAGGCTGTGTTAGGCCCGCCATGGCTATGGACCGTGCTGGGGCACACTACTCACACTGTCTTGCCCTGTTGGTCATGTACGCTGGACACGACCCTGACTGTGGTATCTGACCTATCTGTGTTCTCTAGGGTTCGGCACTGGTTACGAGCTCGTAACACTCCCTCCCCCTTAAGAACCGTCTTGGTCCTCTAAGACAAAGTCTGGAAAAATCTTGCGAAGGACGCTGCCTCTTTCCCAAGTGGCATTCTCAACAGGCTGATCATTCCACTTAACCAGATATTCTCGGTATAGAGTATGACGAGTCTGCGTCTCTCTACTATCAAGAATTTCCTCTGGTTCATGTGGAGGTTGTTGAGGATCCAATGGGAGAACTAGAACACTGTCCCCTACCAGATTATCTGATCTGGTTAAGGCTTTTCGTAACTGACTTACATGAAAAACTGGAAAAACCTTACTGCTGTGTGGGAGTTCTAGTTCATAGGTGACCTCGCCTAGTCTCCTATTGATGGTAAAGGGACCACAATACCTTGGAGACAACTTAGCACACACTCCTGATTTGAGGGTTTTAGAGTCAACTGGGACTCTCAAGTAGACTTTCTCACCAGTGGAGAACTGCACATCCCGTCTGTGTGGATCTGCATAATGCCTGGCTCGATCCTGGGATTGTCTAATGCTACTCTTAGCATGTTCTATCATCTGGTTTAGGTCTTCTAAAAAGTTTCTGGCTGCTTCAACTTTTTCTTGTTTAAACCCTACAGCTGTGGGTGAGCGTGGCTGAAAACCGTACATCAGCATAAATGGGCTGTATCCCGTAGCTGAATGTTTGGTACTGTTGTAAGCAAACTCTAATATCGAGAGATACTCCTCCCAATTAGTTTGCTTCTTGCTGACGTATGCACGAAGCATATCCTCCAGCACTTGATTTACCCTTTCTGTTTGACCGTCCGTCTGTGGATGGTCAGTGGTACTCATATTAAGTTTAGTATGGAGATGATGGAATACTGCCTTCCAAAAATTTCCAGTAAACTTACTGTCCCGGTCACTGACTATGCCGGAAGGTAGACCGTACAATTTAAATAGCCCGTCTACAAACAACCTTGCTAACTCTGGAGCTCTAACGGTTGTTTTGGTCGGAATAAAATGAGCCATTTTGGTCAGACGGTCAACTGTGACCCATATAGCGTCATTACCCTTTTGGGTTTTAGGCAGGCCTACTATAAAATCCATGGAGATACTCTCCCATTTACCAGCTGGTATTTCTAAGGGATGCAACAACCCTCCTGCCTTTAAACGCTCTGCTTTATTTACTTGACATTTCTGGCAACTGGTTACATACTGGTGGACGTCCTTTTTCATACTGGGCCAGAAAAATTGCCTACGAAGAAGCTCATAGGTCTTCTGTATGCCTGGGTGTCCCGCGCTAGGATTGTCATGACATTCATATAGGACCTGCTGCCTATAATCCTCTGAATTGGGGACACATACTCTATCTCTATAGAGCAAGTACTCATCCTGAATGGAATACTGTTTCCATTTGAATCCTTGAGTCAACTGACCCTCAACCACTGGGGTTTGCTTGGGTAATACAGGCTCAGAATCCTCAACGTCATCTGACGACGTATACTCGGACTCATCATCATCCTCAACGGAAGCTGCCGTATTCTTGGATGAACTGGCACCAGCCCCGGGAACTGGTTCTGGAGTCTGTAACTGTCTGTTCTGGACTGAGTTTCAGATAATAGAGAAGAATGCATCATGCTGGCATTTCCCTCTCAAGGACTCGAGTAACTCATTACGAATCTGAGTAAAACTCAGCTCGTTTATCATAGGCATTCTGCTAAGGGCATCTGCTACTGTATTGAATTTTCCACGCCTATATCTGATAGACATGTCAAACTCTTGCATCAACTCTGCCCAACGAGCTTTCCGACCTCTAAGCTCAGGTTGATTGCAAAGGTATCTGAGACTCTCATGGTCTGTCAGGACCTCAAAGTTGGCACCATACAAATAATGCCTCCAAGTCTTAAGGGCATGGACTATAGAAAAGAGTTCCTTTTCATAGGCACTGTACCTAGTCTGAGCTGGCTCGAGTTTTTTACTCTCGAACGCAACTGGTCGTCCACCCTGAGTTAGCACAGCGCCTACTGCAAAGTCGCTAGCATCTGTTTCGACCACAAATGGCTGATTGGGGTCGACGACTTTTAAGACTGGTGCTGTAGCTAAGGCTGTTTTGAGAGCATCAAAGCTCTCCTGTTGTGCAGACTCCCAAATGAACTCCTTTCTAGAACTGGAAATAGAAACTTCAGGAATAAACTGAAAGTCACATAAGAATACCTGATGGTCTTCGTCTCCGATTAGCTGACAGAGCTCTGAACTGCAGACCATAGGGCTGTTGGGAACATCATGCTCCCCATGCAACTGGATCTCTCGGCCTTTATACTGAAAGCTGAGGGTGTTCTCCTGATAGTTTCTGTGGAGGGAAGGTCCTAAACTGTAGAGCCAATCTCTCCCGAGAACAATGTCTGTTCGATCCAGGTGCATTATCTGAAAGTTTATTTGATCTTGGTACCCCTGAATACCAAGATTTAACTTACTTACCATAGTTTCCCATATTTTTTTTATCTTCACCCTTAGCTAATGAAACTATGTACCTATGCTGACTAGGTACTTCTGGTAGTTTAAGCTTTTTAACCAGGGTGTGGTTGATGAAATTATGGGTTGCCCCCTCATCAACCATGACTCTTACTGACTGGTTACCAACTTTCCCATGCATACGTACTAGGTCATGCGGCCCAAAGCTGAAGGGTCTCGCTAGCATTGCAGAGGTCAGCTGGCAACAGTGTTCATGATCTTCATGATACACTTTGATCTCGGAAGCTGCCGAGTCACTGGGGAAACATACAGTCTGAACAAGATGAACTTGTTTTTTATCTTTTTTAGTGAAAGGCCCCTTGGGACACTGTCTGACTGTGTGTCCCTTGCCCATACACACAAAGCACAAACGTTCTTGTTTGGCTTTCTCAAAATCATCTGGTTTTAAGGGCTGTATGTGTGAAGGGCGTTTCTGAGGAGCTTCACCTTTAAATTTATCTTCTTTCTTTCTTTTTAAAAATTTCTTTTTAAATTGAAAGTCTTTTTGAGGAAGCTGCTCAGAAAGTGGTTGCTGTCTCGCTCTCTTCCTACCCACTGAATCATCATAGATTTGAGCATATCTGAGAGCTTGCTCAAGGGTAGTAGGCGAGTTTCTCTGGACCTCTACTTTATATTCATCTTTGAGGCCACGGACAAATCCCCTGATTTTTTGATAGTCATCCATATTTTTAATCTTTAAAATTGCCTCTCGATACTGCGAGATATATTGGATGAGGGACTTGTCCATTACTGTTCTTTCCCAGGCTTCCCAGGCTCTATCAAGTTCATTCTCTGGTAGAAATTCTCTTAGGAAAGCTTCTTCAAAAGCTTTCCATGACCGGGGAGTCTGCCCAGTCTCCTGGAGATTTAACCACCACTTATAGGCCATAGGCCCTAAAGAAAGACTGGCCTCAATTGCTTGCAAATGGTCAGGGGTCTGTTTAAGAGCATGAATGTTCTTCCATTTGCTGAGGAAGGTTTGTAGAATATCTGCATTTCTATCCTTCTCTTCCCCATTAAAAGTAGGAGGCTTTAAATCTTTAAAAACACTGGGGTGAGACCGTAAAGTCTCACCCGAAACTGATGGAAGTGGAGAAGGGGATAACTGAGAAGTGGAGGGAAGGCTTCCTTTCGCGGAGCTCAAAATCAAGTTTTTGAGTTCAGCGAACGAGTCGTCCACACTGGACTTGAAATTGGCTAATGCCAGCTTCAGTTCATCCACTTCTGTTACCAATTGGAGGAACTGCTCCTTGGTAACCAGTTCGTCGAGTTCTTCGGCGAACTGTTCCTGTTCTTCTACTTCCATGGGTTCCTTCCCTTTTCTGTAAGCCAAGGCTTCTGTTTCAAGTTCGTCGAAGCCTCTCTCCTGGGGTTGATCAGGTCCCTGAGGAGTGGTCATCTTCGAAACTGAAAGAGAGCTACCTTAACTTCTGAAGGAAAAAAGTCTAAAAGACTAATTTACAACTGTACAAGGGAAAGGAAAGATGACTTAGCTGTTTCTGAGGACTGTACTTCCAAAGAGATTATGAAGAGGAACCCTTTCAGCTCTTTTCCCCAAGATTTCAGACCTGCTGTCCCGGAAAATGCCAGTTTGAAGCTTCAAAACGGTGCCAAATTTCCCGGTTCTTGAGTTGAGTAGCTGACTGATCTGATTTGAGGTGTGGGGCTCCAACAAACCGAGTAAAATTCCGGATTTCTTTTTGTAAACTTCCGGTTTTTTTTGAAGTCCCTGCCCTCGCTGGTTGGTCAGCAACCTGTCTGGCCCGATTTGTCCAATTTACAGCTCTGAAATCACCTTGATTCTCTGATTTACTCTCAGCCTGTAGGTCGCTGGTCTGTAGCAAGCAAGTCTGAAACTCAGACTCCTGAAAAACTTCTGAAAAACAGGGTTAAATTCTGAGATTTCTACCCTACTGTCCAGCGCTGGCCCTGCTACAATATTTCAGATCAGAACTCCTTCTAATCTACTCAAAACTTCATACGAAACTCAGATTTGAGGGCTGACTATACAGCGATGGACCTGCTCTTCCCTTCCTCTTGAATTTCCGCTCAGATCATAGTGATCTACACTCGAAAATCAGAGAGGGAAACTGATTTTTCAGCGCTGAAGCTATTGTAAAAGATATGCTTCCAAACTACTGAGAAATCCAGCAAATTGGAGGATTAGAAAGCTGATCCTACAGCGATTTTCCTCCTCTATTCTTTTCTGAGAATCTCCCAGATCTTTCCTATCTTCTGATAGCTTTCTCTACTGTTGCTCCTGAACTCCCTAGGATGGAGATGGCTCTGATACCAGTGTAATAGATCCTAACACCACAGTAGGGCAAACACTAATTGATCCACCCAACCTTGCCTACTCCCTGATATAGAGTAAGCCCCTCCTAGCCCAGTGTGAGGACTGGTAGCATGCTACTGCCAAGTGTCGGCCACGTGGCACTGACGTGGCCGACTGCACGTCGGGACCCAACTGGGGGCCCTATCCTGCTGACAGGGTCCCTAGGCTGTGTTAGGCCCGCCATGGCTATGGACCGTGCTGGGGCACACTACTCACACTGTCTTGCCCTGTTGGTCATGTACGCTGGACACGACCCTGACTGTGGTATCTGACCTATCTGTGTTCTCTAGGGTTCGGCACTGGTTACGAGCTCGTAACAAGTTGTACTCCTCATCCATAGCTTTCCTCCAAATATCCTCTTTTTCAGCTTCTCTAAAGTAGATGGATCCTTGGTTTCCAACATTGTAACCATATATGCAAAGTGTACCTGCCCATCCTCATAATAATCCTCTTGTCGAACTTGATCTTCATGATGCTTTTCAAGTCTAGCAGATCTCCTAGTCCCTTGTGTACTAGCCTCGCCCTGTTCCAAAATGACACTATCCTTGATAGTTTCATAGTACCATTTAGGCAATCTTCTAGTATCTGACGTAGGATGCTTCATACCTGGTGAAGTAGGAGGTAAATAAGTATCCCATGTACTTGATCTCTCCTTCCTTTTTTCTTTCTCAACCATGGTCACTCTAGGTGCTGGAATTGGTGTAGGCGGAACAAGCGTTGATTTTAGGTTATTGTAATGACTCGTCACACAAGATAAAAATTCCTCCATCTTGCTTCCTATCATAAGATATCTTTGTATCTTTATGAGATCCATCCTCATCAAAGGCTACATCCTTGCTTATGATAACTTTCTTACCCTCCAAGTCATACAACCTGTATCCCTTCTCTTCACTATCATATCCAAAAAATAAAGACTTACTCGCCTTTGAATCGTTTCCATCCCATGTTAGCTTCCTCTGGAGTCCGATTGTCTACAACTTTTGTAGGACTTTGATTCAAAAGATAAACCACTGTTTTAACTGGTTCACCTCAAAACATATTTGGAAGATTCTTACTTTTAAGCATGCTCCTCACAGTTTCCACAATAGAATGATTCTTCCTTTCAACAACTCCATCTTGTTGATGCATTTCCATACTTGCAAATTGTCTCTTTATACCATGATCCTTGCAAAACACCTGAAACTCTATGGAAAGATACTCTCCTTTATCCGAATGAAGTATCTTAATTTGTCTATATGTTTCTTTCTCCAACTGTGTCTTAAACCATGTGAAATACGTGAATGCCTTGCCCTTATTCTTGAGAAGATATATCCATGTCTTCCTAGAATAAGCATCAACAAACACCATGAAGTAACTTGCTCTCCCATAAGATTTGAGTTTTCATGGGACCACACAAATTTGTATGAACAAGTTCTAGAACATTTCTCGCCCTGAAAGTACTAGATAAAAATTTCTTCACATGATGTTCCCCTAAGACACAGTCCAACACAAAACTTGTGATCATAAACAACTTGAGGTAAACCAGTAACCATGTTGTATTTCCTCAAGACCTGTAGACTTTTGTAATTCAGATGTCCAAACCTTTCGTGCCATAACTTACTCACTGAACCAATATCCACAATACTTGCATGATGACCCACCACTTGAGCCTGAAGTTTGTACAACCTTCCTGCAAGGATGCCCTCAGCTATTACTTGATTGTGATTTCTTTTGATGACACTTCGCTCTTCATCAAACTGTACAACCATATGTTGCTTAACAATAGCTGAAACTGAGAGTAAGTTCTTGATTCTTGGTACACAAAACACATCCTTTATGTCTCCAATCTTTCCTGAAGGTAGTTGAACCTGTAATTTCCAACTCCCTTTATCTCATATGTGTAGTTATCTCCCAACTTCACATTTGATCCATCATCCAGTTTTTGAAAACTAGATAGCCAGTCTCGCCTAGGTGTCATATGCTTCGATGCACCTAAATCAATAAATCAACACTTCTCTTCCTTTGAAGAAGTCACCGGAAGATACTAATGCTGAAAACAACTCACAATCTACAAGATCCAAAGCACTCAATTTTGTATTAAGTCCTTCTTCAACAAAATTACCATCCCACTTCTTCTTGAACTTCTTGTGCCAGCACTCCTTTGCGGAATGCCCTGATTTTCCGCAAATAAAGCAATTTCCTTTCCGAATTGCTTTCTTTCCATCTTCTGGTTGATTTGACTGATTTTCTTCCTAATCCTGCTTCTTTTTCTTCTTCTTGTTCTTTCTCCCTTTGCAACCCTTCTTTGAACTTTGCTTTTGCTTCTTTTCTAAGACTTCTCCCGTAAAGACAACATCATCATAAAGTTTTGATAAACCAAAGGTAGACTATTAAGCATGATATATGCCAAGATTGAATCCGGAATACTTTCTCCAACTGCAACAAGTTGCCCTCTCAGATCTTTCACCCGAGTAAAGTAGTCCGTTACTGATTCACCTATACCCATCTTTAATGTATGTAGCTTATTAGTTAAGAACAAAATTCGACATTGATTTATAGTCTCGTACAAATTCTTTAGATCAAGCCTCCTTGGGCCCAACATGCTTTGACTATACATGCTTTGACTATACTAGATAGATTCGTTTTATTAAAGTCATCTCATCTTCTGAGAAATTCACTCTTTGTGAGTTTCTTGTGAAGTTCACAAATTGGGGGAAAGGATTGTGTGAGTTGGATTGTAGCATATACAAACTATTGTAGACCTGGTGTTTGGTAAGGTTGGAAATAAACAAGGAACAAACTATGTTGGTAATTTAAACGGGATGGATCCAAGTTCATGCAACACATTTGCTGAGCTTAAAAAATGTAGCAAGTTGATGCAATGACCTGTTCATAAAACACTTATTTGGATCTTCTTCTCCTTATGTTGTTGAAGTTAACTTTGTAGAATTGTTAGGTGGTTACTCATAAAATTCTTGCATAGAGGTTTGGCGTTTGTAAACTAGCAAAAAAAACTGTTTGTAGCTTGGTGGTTTTATGTTTGAGCCTTGCTATATTCAGATTTGAACCAGAGTCGCTTAGGGAAAACCAGTTTTCTGCTGTTTCTTTGCACGTTGATGACTTTACCAAACCTCTTTGTCTCGAGATTTGATTAAGATACGCTTATATTTTTGGAGTGAGTCCGCTCATGTTTACTCATCCTGTTATGTTTGTTATATGTTTTGACACGAATGGATCCTGGTTATATTTTTTCCTTTGCTGGCACTCATTCTCTTGTAGAATCATGGTTTCCTAGATGCCTAGACTTTTCGGTATGAATCAAACCTCAAATGATGCTTGGTGACTAGAATTGTCTCTTTAGGATTAGTGGTTTTTAAACTGTTGACTCAACTTTAATATTCATATACTGACATGTGCACATATTAAAAGACTACAAAGAGATGCTAGTTGACTGGATTTTAACAGGTTGATGGTTTCCACATTGCTATATTAAATATTCATCAATGTAATGCTGACACGTCTTTAACTTTTATTCATTTTTGTTGAGAAGGCTGCGAAAACAGCCCTTTATCTGATATAGCTAATCCATCTAAGAGTTAAGGGGGGCAGGTTTTGTGCAGAGATATTCCAAGACCACCCATTGACACTACTGTCAACTTCATTGAGGCAGCTGCACTTTCTGCTTCACTGAAAAATGCCCCACGTCCTAGTCAACCTCTTAAGGTTGTGATAGCTGGTGCAGGTAAGCCTTGGAGTTTAATGTGGAAACAGAAGAGTGTGAATAAGTTTTCCTTTGCAGCTCAAATGAGGGCAAGCAAGAATGCCCTATATTATATTGCAACTAAAGACTTTATTTGTTTATGTACTTACAAGTCTGTTTATGCAGTTACACCTTGTCATACTGATACAAAGCCTTTCTCCCCATAAGTGTCAAAAAGCACTTGTAGTTTGTGGAAAGATTTTGTATCTTTTTACATACTACTCTGAAGTAGAGTGGGTTACTTTGTAAAATGTTGCTATGTCACCTTGCAACACATCTGACGACAACTCACTTTGACAAGGCACATGCTCAAATTTTATTGTAATGGATCCTTGGTCAACAAACCGTGGCTTTTCGTGACATTAAGGGCAGGGAAAGCAAAGGGAGGAAAACTAGGAAGACATTAATTTAGAGAACTTTTGCCATCTTCACCTTTTCATCTATCAGAATCATTATGTATGAAAGTCAACAAATTCCACTTGTCCTATCATTCGCTTTATCTTGTGTCCAATATTCTTTCTTGGAGGTAAGCTTTCCAGCATATCTCCATTCATGACGTACCAAAATCCAGATCTGAAGAAAATTCCAACCTGCATGCTAGATTCTAATCTTTAAACTTTTAGAGATGATAGATTCCAAAAGTGACCTAACTATCAAAAACAAGGATGGCAAGAAATAACACAAAGGCTTATATTCTCACTATTAGGCTAAGAGGCTAGTGGCAGTAGATCAAGGAATGTTCTCTCTCCCTTTAGGGCACTTACGCATATCTTCAAACACAAATTGGTAGAGGTTCCTTGAGAGATCTTTACTTACTTGCTTGAACCTTGGCCACTTGCCAATTTTTACAAGCACCGTATATGCTTTTGCTAACTTTATGATCTCAAAGATCATGCATTGGCTCTATGTAGCCTTGAATGGTTGTTGGAAGCATTGGGATGTTTAAGTTGGCCTCAGAAGAAGGGTTTGTTGAAGGCTGGCCAAGCTAGTCAAAAGGACTTTTTAGAAGGATCCTATCTAGATGCAGCGAACTTCAAAACGCAAGTCAACATCTCTTATGGCTTGTCATGCATACGAGAAGTCTCCCCTCACTCCTAAGCAAAAGGATAAAGCCAAGAAAGATGGATAATGTTTTTTTTTGTCTTGGCGAACATCTTTTAAAAAATCGTCCTTGAGGCACACCAACAACATCAAGATGAGGACAAGGATGAGGAAATATTGGATGATTTGCTTGTTAACGATGACAACAAAGAATCCAGGTGTGTCAAGACTATTCCAGTGTGGAAGATGGTTCCAGAGGCACTAGTTTGTTTTCTACATGAAGGCTACTAGTTTCTGGCTAGTGAGTTGAGGGGGAAGCTGGAAGGTCGTGACGTTATTGTCTTATTCAACGTTGGTTCCTCGCATTTTATAATAAATCCACGTGTGGTGAAAAATATCATTTAGCTATTGTGTTTTCAGATTACCGATATGAAGTTGAGATGATAGATGGTAAGGGCACAAAGGTTTGGGATAAGAGAGTATCTTAGGCGTCTTTGTCTCTTTAGATGTATTCGAAGAAGTTAGACTTTGAGTTTACCAAATTAGCTAAGTTTGATATAGTTTTGGGCAAGCGGTGACATGCAAGCAAGTAGCCTGTGATATATGCATGTGTATAAGTTTAGACATGATCTCATCTCTTAAAGGGGGACAAACCATCTATTTAGGGTCCTCTTATTACCTCCATGCAAATAAAGAATATGAATTAGCTAAGTTTGATAAGTTTTGGGCAAGCGGTGACATACAAGCAAGTAGCCCATATTATATGCACGTGTATAAGTTTAGGCATGATCTCATGTCTGAAAGGTGGACAAACCATTTGTTTAGGGTCCTCTTAGTACCTCCATGCAATATCTATGGTTGTTTTATGTGAATGTTGATTTTGATTTTAATAGTAATCAAATAGCCCCACTCACTAATAATCCACAGGCAACTTCATCTATATTCATCTTCCTTGGCACATGCATCTGCATTGCAACAAAGATGTGACCCAACAAGTGAGCAGGAGAAGTTCATTTGCGTGTAAGTTTAACCATAGGTTAATTAGTGGCTTTTTAGAAGGATTGCTGCCTAGAAGGATTGTTGAGCATTTTATTGAGCTTGTAACTTGTTTCAGGGGCAAGTCTAGTATGTAGGCCTCCTTATAGGATGAGGTTAAAAGAGGAGGAAATTAGAGGGATGTTCGAGGAGTACTTTAAGCTGGGGTATGTCCGTCTGAGATATTCATCCTTTGCCTCTTCTATTTTGCTTGTCAAGTAAAAGGATTGTACTTTTTGGATGTCTGTTGATTGCAAGAGATTGAATAAAATCACTGTGCTCACTGTAAAGCACAAGTAGTCGATGCCTAGGACTGATGATCTACTGGATGCGTTGCAAGGTTGAACCATTTTTAATAAGATACATTTTAAAAGTGGGAACCATCAAGTACGGATTTGAGATGAAGACGACCTTTTGAACCCGTTTTGGGCATTAGAATTCTTTTAGTGATGCCGTTTGGGCTAACCAATGCACCAACTATGTTCACGATGCTCATGAATGATGTCTTGTGCTATTATATGGGCAAGTTTGTTCTCAATTTTATTGATGATATACTTCGTAAGGTGGTAGTAGAGCATGAGATTCATCTTCAAACCTTATTTGGCAAGTTACAAGCTTCTATTTAGTTACGGACTATAGGATACAGGCCTACTGGGCTACTTTGCATATATTCCGCAGGCCTCTTTACATTTACTGTTGGTTATGTATATTTTTGGTTACGCATTTTATATTAGTCATGTATAGGCCCCAGAGCCTTTTTATATGCTTATGACCCGCACTGGGTCCTTTTTTATGACATTGACTGGCCTTGGGCCCTTATTATATGGTTATATGTGGAGTGGGGGCCCGTAGGAGGGCGCACTATTTTCCCTCCACATTTTGCCTCCCTTTACTTTTGAATTCTTATTTTAGGGTTCATTGGTAGGGTATTTATAGGGGCATTTGTACACTCATTTTTTGAGATTATTGATTGGTATTGGTTGGGCTCTTCGTGGGAGAACCTATTGTCTTGTCTATTGCTTGTAGGGCTTTAGTCTATTGCTGCCTTTTATGCTTCATTGATTCAACACTTGAGATTTTGATCATAACTTGGTATCAGAGGACTTTCCTGATTGCTGAATTTCAGATCTGATTTTCTGATTGGGTGCCCATTTTCCTTGCTGATATTTCTCTCTTTGCTGAGGGCTTTCGTCTCTTTGCTTCAGCAACATTCAGCACAGGTTGTCCCTTTACTTTTGAATTCCTATTTTAGGGTTCATTGGTAGGGTATTTATAGGGGCATTTGTACACTCATTTTTTGAGATTATTGATTGGTATTGGTTGGGCTCTTCGTGGGAGAACCTATTGTCTTGTCTATTGCTTGTAGGGCTTTAGTCTATTGCTGTCTTTTATGCTTCATTGATTCAACACCTGAGATTATGGTCATAACTTATTTTGTATGTCAATGCTCAGTAGATCGAGTTGTGTAAGACTCGTGTTTGCACTTTGGTTACATAGTGACGGTAGAGGTTGACCCTATCACAAGTACAACTGTACTATCATTCACAAGTGCGGAAAATGAATGATGATATTTAAAACCAGAAACTTAAATCATAATAAGCGAGAAAAAATAGAAATAGTAGAACAAGATAAGTAGCGAAAGTATTATGTATTGAAGATGATGAATTACAGATGATTGATGCTTCCGCTGTCTATTGATTGCACTATGATAATAGCGCATCTTACTCTGCTATAACTTACACAAATTGTAATCACGATAGCTTATTACTAATCAGTCTATGGCAGAACAGAGAGGAGAAGAAAAAGAATCAATGAACTTCTTGACAACTTGATTCAACTTCAACTTGAAACTAATCTGATCTACTGAGCTATTTATAGTTTTTGATCGCACACCCCTAATGAAATGTGCCGTTTATCCACGTGGGGCTACGGGATTGCCTTGTTGAATAAAGAATTTGTTGACACGATGAAACCAAGCTCGAGACAACCGTTTAAGCCCATAAAGAGTTTTTCGAAGCTTGCATTCTTGATGGGTGTTACCCTCAAACTCATAGCCTTCGGATTGAGACATAAATGTCTTCTTTGATCACACCATGTAAAAATGCTATTTGTACATCCATCTGGTGAATTTCTAATTCTGCCACTGCTGCAAATGAAATTAAAAGTCTGATCGACGAATGTGTGAATTGAAAGTTCCCGAATAATCAACATTCGGGATTGGAGAAAATCTTGTAGCAACTAATCTTGCCTTCCATTGATCAACTGATCCATCGACTTTGTACTTGATTCGATAAACCCATTTGCAAGAAATGATATTTTTACCAATTGGCAAGTTTGTAATTGTCCATGTTTGGTTCTTAGTAAGAGATTGATACTCTTTGTCCATTGCTGATTTCCAATGATTTGCATCTGGATTAGAAATTGCCTCAAAATGATTGACTGGCTCCTCGACAAAATAACAAGTGGCAATGGCACTGTCGATTGGTTGTAATTTGATTATGAAGATATGCAGCTGTTGAGATGACTTCTGCCCAAAAAATCTTCGATAAACTTTTGCTTGTAAAATCATAGTGTACGATTTTTACATTCAGCCACTCCATTCAACTGTGGAGAATAGTTGGTGGTATATTGCCTAAGAATGCCATGGGCTTTGCAGTAGTCTTTGAATTTAGTAGAAATGAATTCTTTGCCACCATTAGTTTGAATTGCCTTGATTTTCCTAGAAGTTTGATTCTCAGCTTCCTGCTTGAATTGCTGGAAATACTTTGATTTATTTTTCAGAAAATAAACTATTGTCCTCCTCCAATAATCATCAATGAAGGTCAGAAAGTATTTTGCTCCCCCTATCGAGAGAGTCTGTATGGGTCTACATATGTCGCTGTGCACAATATCTAATACACCTTTGGATGTGTGTTGCAAAGTAGACTTGAAGGGAGTTCTAGCATGCTTGGCTAGAATACAGCTTCGACAAATTGTATGGTCTGATATATTGTTGCAATTAAGATCTCTTACAATCTGTTTAGCTAACATATTTCTAAGACAAGTAAAATTGACATGATCCATCTGTTATGCCATAGTAAATCTCTATCTTCCAAAGTAGAAGTAGATAGAGCTTGAACACTCGAAGCATTGCAATGACCAAGCTTGTAAAGATTACCTTGCCTCTTTCCAAATGCAACTACCTTACTGCTTTGTCTAATATTGAACATGTATTTGAATCATAGATGCACAGAAACGCGTTTCGGAAACCGCGTTTCTGAGAAACACGTTTCTCCTCCCAGAATTGTACAAAAAAAAACAGTATATAAATTTTTTTGCTCCTCTTCACAACCAGAATCGCGCCAGCCGTGGAGGAGTTAAATTTTTTTATTTTGAGCTACAGGTGTTTGATCGAGGCGTGTGCATAGTCGGCAGGCATCTACTGGTGATACAGAGGTGGTGTGCACGGTGCCAGGGGGATTTGAGCTTCGTGGAGAGCGAAACGATCAGTTTTCGATATTTGGTAAGTGTAGGCTTGATTTTTTGCAAGTGTTGACATTGAGCTGTAGGCAACCAAATCGAGCGTAGTTTGGCTCTAGACCACCTTTCTTCATGCCCATGGTGATTTTCACAAAATGACTTGTGGGCAACCGATTCAGGTGATGTCTGAGCCTAGAATGCATTTGCACATGCCTGCAGAGACTCCTGTGACCTCCGTTCCGCCCGTCTACGTCCGTATCACAAATTTCAATTTCCATGCTCTAATTCCATGTTTTTTAGGGTTTGGGCGTGGAGCATCGTGCAAGCATCTGCCAGTAGTGTGGTCCTGCACCGGGCTCACTTACTGAGGGTCAGAGGGCCGGGTGGGCGGGCATTGGGCATATCTGATTGCCCCAGGATTTTTGATGAGGAGAGGCAGAGGTTGTCTATTATGTACGAGCCCGATGGTGCATCACAAGTTTCCAGACAGGGACAGGGAGAGGGAGCAGGAGCAGCTGCAGGTTCATAGGCAAGGCTCATAGGTAGGCAGGCACGGCCTACGACGGGTGCAGAGCCTAGTACAACACGTTCTGGGCAGGGTTTAGGTGCAGTGCACGGTCCAGGCGAGGCCACTCCAGTTCCACCCGCAGCAGCAAGGCTTAGTTCAGAGGAGAGCGTCACATGAGCAGGTTGGATCAACAGCAACGGGTCCTTCTCGTCCCTCCTCTTCTTCGGCGGTAGATGTAGCACATGCTTCGACAGGTCCTCCTAGAGAGAGTGATACACCCACAGATCAGCCATCCAGTTCGCGTGTTAGACCACGAGCACCATATACACAGCAGAGAGAGGTTAGGCCCAGACAGTAGACCCTTGATCGATGCAGGTGGCAGAGAGAGTAGCAGGCCTGATGCACTTGACTTGCTGGCCAGTTCTTTTACGAGTGTGGCATTCCTTTTGCTATTGCTGACACTTGGGTGTGGCAGGGAGTTTTGCGCACAAATGGCAGCCGTGGATGCTACATGGATGCCTCCCAGACGAGAGGCATTTGAGGTAGGATGCTTCGTCAGGAGGAGGAGACCATCATGTGGGAGCTGAGTTCCATTCGCTCAGCTTGGCAGATGTAAGTACTTTGTTTCCATAAACCCATTGCATGCGTTTAGGGTTTACTCATGGCACAATTTTTGCATGTGGCTAATGGGTGTTTTGTGGCAAGTATGGATGCACGATATTGAGTGATGGATGGACCGACATTCGTCGGCGATCCGTCATCAATGTCTTGGTTTCTTGCCCGCTTGGCACAGTATTCCTACGTGGCGTGGATGCCACTCGAGGTGGTGACGCCATCACAGCCGATTTCATATGGGAGGTTATTAGAGATGTTATTGCTGACATTGGGATGGAGCATGTGGTTCAGGTTGTCACAGACAATGCTTCGAACTGCAAGCAGATGGGAGAGATTATGACGAGGGAGCACCCCATCATTGTCTGGACACCATGTGCTGCACATTGCATAGACTTGCTCATCCATGACCTATGTGCACTTCCATGGATCAGAGAGGTATTTGTTTCTACATTTGCTATGCTATATTGATTGACGCCTGCTCCATGCTGCTAAACACATCTCAACTACTGTCTAACTGGATGTCTGTGTTGCAGGTCACTTCTACGGCCATGCACCTGGTCACTTTTGTTACCAGGAAGAGGCGTGTGCTGGCCCTATTCTGCACCTTCTCGCACCTAAACCTGAAGAAGCCAGCACCCACACGCTTTGCCTTTTACTTCTTGGTGCTAGAGCGATTGATAGTAGTCAAGGACGCATTACGGCGGATGGTTTCCAGCGAGGCCTTCCGAGAGTTCATGGACGTCCCACATGCGGTGTTTTTCTGGTCCACTGTGTTCGGTAATGAGTTCTGGACACGTGCTGAGGAGATTATTGGGGTCCTTCTACCCATTTTCAGAGTGCTGCGTCTGGTAGACTGTGAGGGGTGCACTCTCGGCCTCATTTACGAGTTCGTGGACCGCATCGGCGACTGACCTGCTGGTGGACCCTGATGCGGAGACAGAGGAAGAGCCAGCCATTCCTGCACGTAGGCCTAGAGGGAGACCTAGAGGTTCTGGTGGTGGTGGGGGGGTGAGTTCGCTTTTTGTAGACAGGAGTTGAGCATCACAGGCAGCCGTCGGCCAGGCATCATCACAATGGGTAGGGCCATCCCAGGGCGTAGGATCACAGCCACCTGACACACAGACACGCAGGGGTAGACATAGGGGTGGGGGCAGGCAGAGGGGGGCCAGAGGAGGGGAGAGACGCAGAGGCAGAGGTAGAGGCAGGGAGAGGATCCAAAGCAGAGCACGCAGCAGAGCCAGGGCCACACCACGACATATGGCTCCCTCCAGTTCTGATTCAGCTGCAGACCCTTGGGATCTGCAGTCAGGCACAGATTCAGATGATGATTCCTACCATGACTCTGACGAGTCTTAGTTGTGTAGTTTTCATTACGTTCATGGAACATCATTGTACCCCATTTTGGTGCCATGTGGCCCAATATTATATATTATGATGATCCTATTCACAGCAGTGTAATGATTCAGTACTGTTCTTTGTGTGTGTGTGAGAGAGAGAGAGAGAGAGAGAGAGAGAGAGAGAGAGAGAGAGAGAGAGAGAGAGAGAGAGAATTAGAATTATTAATATTAACGTCTTTTGGTACCCAAAGGTACATTAGACAAAAGAGAGTACAAAAGGTGAGGAGCATTGTCCGCATACGGACTTATTTACTAGTAGAGAAGAGAAGAAGACAAGAAACTAGCTTGTCTATCTCGCTATCTCTAAGAAGAAGAAATATCCAAGCTTGACCACCAGCTTGCGAGGGTACAATGCAAGAGCTTAACCACCTGCTCTACGGAGGAGACTAGCTACGAGTAAGCTGAAAATAATGAGTGATAGTAGTAGTGGAGCGTGCTGTGGACTGGCGAGAAGCCCGTGAAGATCTAGTGAGTCTCGCTTCTGGAAAAACTGGGTAATATGAGCCTGGCTATGATCCGTATCTGTGATAGGTAGAAGTGAAGCTCGTAGAGTATACATCTCTCTCAATAGAAGACCTACACATCTAGAGTCTGGATACTCGAGGAACGATCGCAACGTGAGAGGGGTATCTTTGTGTAAACAATGGTAACGCCCCCTGATCTCGTAATATACTGGACAACGAAAGATGAAATGGAACTCATCTTCCATCTCATGAAGAGAACAAAGCTGACGTATCCTCTGCAATCTGGGAGTGTCCGTGTATCTACTGTCTCAATAGCCAGCTGATGAGAAGAGACTCGGAGCTGTCCCATACGGTATCGCAGACCAAAAGATAATGGCTGTGTAAGATATGCTGGAAGGACAGGGGTACCCGTAGTATCCAACCGTAGTAGATGTGTGCCATAGAAATGTATCTTGACCTTATCAGGGTCTGGCTATGACCATATAGTGCGTATGTAGCTACGATGAATATGCTGTCTGATATAAGCATGAGTCCCGCTCGGAAGATCAAGTATAGATAAGCCCCAAGTCCGAAGAAGGGCTGAGACACTACCAAACCAAGAATGCTTGGCCCCCCGTCCAGCAAAGGTGCGTGATGAAGTGAGAGCAGCAACAATATATCTGGAAGTGTCTAACTCTGATATCCTGTGAAGAAAGGTAATGATCTGAAACATAGCACCGATAACCATGGGAGGGGAAGCAAACTCCGCTAATATAATATCATGTGGCATCGAGGGCTTAGCCCTAATCATCCTGCTAAGCATGAGAATCTGGATATGAGTAAGATCCCTCCAAGTATCACGTGATAAATCCGGACACCAAGTCTCAGCAGAGTATAAAACAACCGGGGAGACAATGGTAGAAAATAGTAAGCATCTGGTAGCAGGGTCCTGTACATAATATGTGGAGCAGAATCTCTCCATATGAACAAGAGAAGTGTGCCCCTTACGGAGTCTGGTGAGGGCTGCCGGTCGGAATGTGAGTAGCGGACCAGAGAAAAGTACTCCCAAATAAGTGTAAGAGGTCACAATCTCAATCGGCAACCCATCATAATAGAAGGTCACATCTCTCATATGCTGTCTATTGGTGTTGAACACCATAATCTTGGTCTTCTTAGTATTAACTGTCAATCCCCAAAGCTGACAGAAGTGATGTAAAGCAGAGAGGTGTCTCTGTAAGCTAGCTGCAGAGGATGAGAGAAGAACCACATCATCAGCGTATAGGAGAATGGGGATAATAATATCTGCTAAGGGACAGCCCTCTCCACCTTCCTCTCGAATAATCCGCTCAAGGTCATCAATATATAGTGCAAAGAGAGTAGGAGATAAGGGGCAGCCCTGCTTCACTCCAATGGTAGAATGGATCAGCGAGGACCTACCACTACCGTCCCTGAACCGCGCCCAAACTCGCTCACATAAAGTAATGATCGCGGCAATAGTCTTGTCTGTGAAGCCAAGCGAAGATAATCTCTGGAAAAGGAGGTGTCTCGGAACTGAGTCAAAAGCTTTGTGGAAGTCCACAAAGCAACAATAAACTCTTTGTCTCTGATGTCGTGCCTCCTCAATGATGCATCGCAAAATGAAAATTTGATCTGAGGTAGAGTATCCTGGTCTGAACCCAGCCTGACCCATAGCATGTAAATCCTTAGTCTCAGAAAAAGATCCACTAACCGTCTGTAAAATGGAACCATAAATCTTAGCCAAAGTGTGACCAATCATAATAGTACGGTAGTTTTCTACATTTATGGGATCACCTGCCTTGAGAATGGGATGAAGAATATTGGTACACTATGCGGTAGGAAAACCAGAGGTCACAACAGTGTTAAAAGCGTGAGCAATAAAGGGCGAGATAAGATGTGCTACAGGTTTTAGGAAATCCACGTTTAGAGAATCATAGTCAGTGGCTTTATGAAGTTTGGCATGGTTAATGGCATTTTCAACCATGTGTGGAGTAAAAAGCGTGTAGCGGTGTTACGAGCTCGTAACCAGTGCCGAACCCTAGAGAACACAGATAGGTCAGATACCACAGTCAGGGTCGTGTCCAGCGTACATGACCAACAGGGCAAGACAGTGTGAGTAGTGTGCCCCAGCACGGTCCATAGCCATGGCGGGCCTAACACAGCCTAGGGACCCTGTCAGCAGGATAGGGCCCCCAGTTGGGTCCCGACGTGCAGTCGGCCACGTCAGTGCCACGTGGCCGACACTTGGCAGTAGCATGCTACCAGTCCTCACACTGGGCTAGGAGGGGCTTACTCTATATCAGGGAGTAGGCAAGGTTGGGTGGATCAGTTAGTGTTTGCCCTACTGTGGTGTTAGGATCTATTACACTGGTATCAGAGCCATCTCCATCCTAGGGAGTTCAGGACAGCAGTAGAGAAAGCTATCAGAAGATAGGAAAGATTTCTCAGATTCTCAGGAAAGAATTGAGGAGGAAAATCGCTGTAGGAACAGCTTTCAAATCCTTGAAATTTGCTGGGAATTTATAGTTGTTTGAGGCACAATCCCTTGTAGAAGCTCAGCGCTGAAAAATCAGGGATTTACCCTTGATTTTTATGTATCAGTTGTGGATTTTTGAGCACATTTTATATAGAAAACGTGGAGCAGGTCCAGCGCTGCCAAATTGGGTGGAAACTTCGAATTTGGAGTGAAATTTTCTGGAATTTGGAGCGGATCTGAGACAGAATCGTGGGTGCAGGTCCAGCGCTGAAGGTCTTTGGCAGGAACCACAAGTTTGCAACTGTTTTGGGTCCTAAAACGGGAATTTTGGAGCAAAAAGTATACACCTCAGACAGCGAGGGAAGGTACCAAGACGATCAGAAGTTTGTTTCTTTTTCTTGGTACCTTGATCTCTGATTTTTCCGGACAGCAGATCTGAAAGCAGTGGAGGAAGAGCTGAAAGGGCTTTTCTTGATTCTTTCTTTGGAAGTACAGTTCTCAGAAAGAGCTAAGTTTTCTTTCCCTCCTTGTACAGTTGTAAATTAGTCTTTTAGACTTTTTTTCCTTCAGAAGTTAAGGTAGCTCTCTTTCAGTTCCGAAGATGACCACTCCTCAGGGACCTGATCAACCCCCGGAGAGAGGCTTCGACGAACTTGAAACAGAAGCCTTGGCTTACAGAAAAGGGAAGGAACCCATGGAAGTAGAAGAATAGGAACAGTTCGCCGAAGAACTCGACGAACTGGTTACCAAGGAGCAGTTCCTCCAATTGGTAACAGAAGTGGATGAACTGAAGCTGGCATTAGCCAATTTCAAGTCCAGTGTGGACGACTCGTTCGCTGAACTCAAAAACTTGATTTTGAGCTCCGCGAAAGGAAGCCTTCCCTCCACTTCTCAGTTATCCCCTTCTCCACTTCCATCAGTTTCGGGTGAGACTTTACGGTCTCACCCCAGTGTTTTTAAAGATTTAAAGCCTCCTACTTTTAATGGGGAAGAGAAGGATAGAAATGCAGATATTCTACAAACCTTCCTCAGCAAATGGAAGAACATTCATGCTCTTAAACAGACCCCTGACCATTTGCAAGCAATTGAGGCCAGTCTTTCTTTAGGGCCTATGGCCTATAAGTGGTGGTTAAATCTCCAGGAGACTGGGCAGACTCCCCGGTCATGGAAAGCTTTTGAAGAAGCTTTCCTAAGAGAATTTCTACCAGAGAATGAACTTGATAGAGCCTGGGAAGCCTGGGAAAGAACAGTAATGGACAAGTCCCTCATCCAATATATCTCGCAGTATCGAGAAGCAATTTTAAAGATTAAAAATATGGATGACTATCAGAAAATCAGGGGATTTGTCCGTGGCCTCAAAGATGAATATAAAGTAGAGGTCCAGAGAAACTCGCCTACTACCCTTGAGCAAGCTCTCAGATATGCTCAAATCTATGATGATTCAGTGGGTAGGAAGAGAGCGAGACAGCAACCACTTTCTGAGCAGCTTCCTCAGAAAGACTTTCAATTTAAAAAGAAATTTTTAAAAAGAAAGAAAGAAGATAAATTTAAAGGTGAAGCTCCTCAGAAACGCCCTTCACACATACAGCCCTTAAAACCAGATGATTTTGAGAAAGCCAAACAAGAACGTTTGTGCTTTGTGTGTATGGGCAAGGGACACACAGTCAGACAGTGTCCCAAGGGGCCTTTCACTAAAAAAGATAAGAAAGATAAAAAACAAGTTCATCTTGTTCAGACTGTATGTTTCCCCAGTGACTCGGCAGCTTCCGAGATCAAAGTGTATCATGAAGATCATGAACACTGTTGCCAGCTGACCTCTGCAATGCTAGCGAGACCCTTCAGCTTTGGGCCGCATGACCTAGTACGTATGCATGGGAAAGTTGGTAACCAGTCAGTAAGAGTCATGGTTGATGATGGGGCAACCCATAATTTCATCAACCACACCCTGGTTAAAAAGCTTAAACTACCAGAAGTACCTAGTCAGCATAGGTACATAGTTTCATTAGCTAAGGGTGAAGATAAAAAAATATGGGAAACTATGGTAAGTAAGTTAAATCTTGGTATTCAGGGGTACCAAGATGAAATAAACTTTCAGATAATGCACCTGGATCGAACAGACATTGTTCTCGGGAGAGATTGGCTCTACAGTTTAGGACCTTCCCTCCACAGAAACTATCAGGAGAACACCCTCAGCTTTCAGTATAAAGGCCGAGAGATCCAGTTGCATGGGGAGCATGATGTTCCCAACAGCCCTATGGTCTGCAGTTCAGAGCTCTGTCAGCTAATCGGAGACGAAGACCATCAGGTATTCTTATGTGACTTTCAGTTTATTCCTGAAGTTTCTATTTCCAGTTCTATTCAGCAGAAAATCAGTAAATTAGAAACTTTATTGTCTAAATTTAAAGATGTTTTTCCTGAAGATTTGCCACATGGTTTACCACCTAGCAGAGAGGTAGATCATGTAATAAACCTAGTACCAGGTACAGCACCTGTTTCTAAACCTCCGTATCGGGTCAGCCGAACAGAGGATGAAGAAATAACTAGGCAGTTAACACACTATCTTGGGAAAGGCCAAATTCAGACCAGTAGTTCACCATGGGCCTTACCAGTCCTATTGGTGAAAAAGAAAGAGGGGTCTATGCGTCTTTGCGTAGATTACAGAGCCCTCAATAAAGTCACAATTAAGAATAAATACCTTATGCCTCGAGCAGACGAGTTGTTTGATCAACTCGACGGGGCTAAGTTTTTCAGCAAAATAGACCTCAGATCGGGATATCATCAAGTCCGTATAATATCGGAAGATGTCTCGAAAACAGCTTTTAGGACTCGTCACGGTCATTATGAGTTTAAGGTGATGCCATTTGGGCTCACAAATGCTCCAGCTACCTTTATGACCTTGATGAACAGTGTCCTCAGACCATACTTGGGTAAGTTTGTAGTCGTATTTTTAGATGACATCCTCGTCTACAGCAAAACGAGGAAGGAGCATCTAAAACACCTCAGAAAGGTGTTTCGACTGCTCAGAAAGCATAAGCTTTATGCTAAACAATCCAAGTGTGAATTCTTCGTTGAAGAAGTAGCATATTTGGGTCACATTATCTCTTCAGATGGGATTAAGATGGACCCAAATAAGGTTAAAGCCATACTCAGTTGGCTGAGACCTCAGAATATTTTGGAACTTCAAATCTTTCTTGGTCTGGCGGGATATTACAGACGATTTGTCAAGGAATATGCTCAGATAGCAGTCCCTATGACAAATCTCCTTAAGGGGAAGGGAAAGGAGTTCATTTGGGAGTCCGCACAACAGGAGAGCTTTGATGCTCTCAAAACAGCCTTAGCTACAGCACCAGTTTTAAAGGTCGTCGACCCCAATCAGCCATTTGTGGTCGAAACAGATGCTAGCGACTTTGCAGTAGGTGCTGTGCTAACTCAGGGTGGACGACCAGTTGCGTTCGAGAGTAAAAAACTCGAGCCAGCACAGACTAGGTATAGTGCCTATGAAAAGGAACTCTTTTCTATAGTCCATGCCCTTAAGACTTGGAGGCATTATTTGTATGGTGCCAACTTTGAGGTCCTGACAGACCATGAGAGTCTCAGATACCTTTGCAATCAACCTGAGCTTAGAGGTCGGAAAGCTCGTTGGGCAGAGTTGATGCAAGAGTTTGACATGTCTATCAGATATAGGCGTGGAAAATTCAATACAGTAGCAGATGCCCTTAGCAGAATGCCTATGATAAACGAGCTGAGTTTTACTCAGATTCGTAATGAGTTACTCGAGTCCTTGAGAGGGAAATGCCAGCATGATGCATTCTTCTCTATTATCTGGAACTCAGTCCAGAACAGACAGTTACAGACTCCAGAACCAGTTCCCGGGGCTGGTGCCAGTTCATCCAAGAATACGGCAGCTTCCGTTGAGGATGATGATGAGTCCGAGTATACGTCGTCAGATGACGTTGAGGATTCTGAGCCTGTATTACCCAAGCAAACCCCTGTGGTTGAGGGTCAGTTGACTCAAGGATTCAAATGGAAACAGTATTCCATTCAGGATGAGTACTTGCTCTATAGAGATAGAGTATGTGTCCCCAATTCAGAGGATTATAGGCAGCAGGTCCTATATGAATGTCATGACAATCCTAGCGCGGGACACCCAGGCATACAGAAGACCTATGAGCTTCTTCGTAGGCAATTTTTCTGGCCCAGTATGAAAAAGGATGTCCACCAGTATGTAACCAGTTGCCAGAAATGTCAAGTAAATAAAGCAGAGCGTTTAAAGGCAGGAGGGTTGTTGCATCCCTTAGAAATACCAGCTGGTAAATGGGAGAGTATCTCCATGGATTTTATAGTAGGCCTGCCTAAAACCCAAAAGGGTAATGACGCTATATGGGTCACAGTTGACCGTCTGACCAAAATGGCTCATTTTATTCCGACCAAAACAACCGTTAGAGCTCCAGAGTTAGCGAGGTTGTTTGTAGACGGGCTATTTAAACTGTACGGTCTACCTTCCGGCATAGTCAGCGACCGGGACAATAAGTTTACTGGAAATTTTTGGAAGGCAGTATTCCATCATCTCCATACTAAACTTAATATGAGTACCACCGACCATCCACAGACGGACGGTCAAACAGAAAGGGTAAATCAAGTGCTGGAGGATATGCTTCGTGCATACGTCAGCAAGAGGCAGACTAATTGGGAGGAGTATCTCTCGATATTAGAGTTTGCTTACAACAGTACCAAACATTCAGCTACGGGATACAGCCCATTTATGCTGATGTACGGTTTTCAGCCACGCTCACCCACAGCTGTAGGGTTTAAACAAGAAAAAGTTGAAGCAGCCAGAAACTTTTTAGAAGACCTAAACCAGATGATAGAACATGCTAAGCGTAGCATTAGACAATCCCAGGATCGAGCCAGGCATTATGCAGATCCACACAGACGGGATGTGCAGTTCTCCACTGGTGAGAGAGTCTACTTGAGAGTCATTAGACAATCCCAGGATCGAGCCAGGCATTATGCAGATCCACACAGACGGGATGTGCAGTTCTCCACTGGTGAGAGAGTCTACTTGAGAGTCCCAGTTGACTCTAAAACCCTCAAATCGGGAGTGTGTGCTAAGTTGTCTCCAAGGTATTGTGGTCCCTTTACCATCAGTAGGAGACTAGGCGAGGTCACCTATGAACTAGAACTCCCACACAGCAGTAAGGTTTTTCCAGTTTTTCATGTAAGTCAGTTACGAAAAGCCTTAACCAGATCAGATAATCTGGTAGGGGACAGTGTTCTAGTTCTCCCATTGGATCCTCAACAACCTCCACATGAAACAGAGGAAATTCTTGATAGTAGAGAGACGCAGACTCGTCATACTCTATACCGAGAATATCTGGTTAAGTGGAATGATCAGCCTGTTGAGAATGCCACTTGGGAAAGAGGCAGCGTCCTTCGCAAGATTTTTCCAGACTTTGTCTTAGAGGACCAAGACGGTTCTTAAGGGGGAGGGAGTGTTACGAGCTCGTAACCAGTGCCGAACCCTAGAGAACACAGATAGGTCAGATACCACAGTCAGGGTCGTGTCCAGCGTACATGACCAACAGGGCAAGACAGTGTGAGTAGTGTGCCCCAGCACGGTCCATAGCCATGGCGGGCCTAACACAGCCTAGGGACCCTGTCAGCAGGATAGGGCCCCCAGTTGGGTCCCGACGTGCAGTCGGCCACGTCAGTGCCACGTGGCCGACACTTGGCAGTAGCATGCTACCAGTCCTCACACTGGGCTAGGAGGGGCTTACTCTATATCAGGGAGTAGGCAAGGTTGGGTGGATCAGTTAGTGTTTGCCCTACTGTGGTATTAGGATCTATTACAAGCGGGCAGGTTGTAGTGAGATTAAGGTAGGAGGGGAGTCTAGGGTATAAAGTTCTGTGGCATATTCGACCCAAGACTCGGTTGCGATGGGGGCCAAAGTCGAAGAGGATCTGGTGAAATGTTTCCAGAAAAAGGAGGAGGAAGCGGAATCTAAAGAATCGATCAACCTTTGGCAGAGTGATCGTAGGTATGTTATCTTCTTTGTTCTGGTGGCTTTACGATACTTTTTCTGGTGTTGTTTGAGTGTTGCAGGGGAGTGTAATCTGGCATTTGCCACATGTTTGTGAAGAGAGCGACATTCTGCATCATACCGGCGGTTGCGAACACGTCTATGAGATTATATCGTCTTGGTGGGGAAAGATGAGGACGCTGCAGATAAGAGGGATTTAGAGAGAAAAGTGGCTTGTTGCTCAACTAATGCCGTGAAAGGGAAGTGAGTAAGTAGTTGGGACAGGGTTGTGGTGTAGTTGGCGAGTCCAGAGTGAGTAAAAGGAACACGTTTGTTAGTAGAAGAGGAGCGTGGAACGTTAGAAGACGGGGTTATGTGACCCAGTGAGAGGTGTAGGAGTGAGTGATCAAAAATGGTAGGAGGTGTAATGGAGAAATCAAAGATGTGAGGGATCAAAGCAGGTGATCCAATAAAGTGGTCAACTACACTATGTCCTCCACCATGAGGATAACATGTAAACGCTGATGAGGTAGGCCACTGTGTGAGGCCATTCAAGATGGCCAGAGAATGTGTCTCCGCAAGAGTAATCAACTGCTCTCCAAAAGATGTAACTGAAGTGTGTGCATCCTGTGATACTCGATCAAATCCCATATCTAGAGGATGAAGCCGAAGAACGTCAGTATCTGCATGAAATTCTGTCTGTCTGGAACTAGTACGGGCGTTGAAATCTCCTGCTAACAAAATGTTGCCCTGTTGAGAAAAAACAGCAATATAATCAGAGAGTGCCTGAAATGGGTCCCCACCAAATTCAGCAAACGCCGAAGTCTGTGGAGCGAAGTAACATACAGCCATATAAATGTCCTGCGGTAATCCCAATAATGAACCAATAGTATGTAGCCATATATATCGAGCATACGGATCTTGCTTAACCATCTTAACTGCCGTGACTCTGTATAAACAAGCTACTCCGCCAGATCCACGACATGTTTTTCCCCTCACAAATGGGCGAAAAACAGAATGCCAAGAGTAATCCTGTATATGTGGAAGAGGATGATATAAGGACTCATGGGTTTCAGCCAACAACAAAATGTCACATTTGCTTATAAAATTAGCAAAATCTCCTGCCGATGATGATGATAAAAAACCATTGCAATTCCAGAAGCCAAGTCTCAAAATGGTAGGGGATCTCGGGCAGCTCCTAAACCAGGGAGCCCCAAGTTCCTAGTGTGAGAGGAGGTCGAAATATCTTGGTTTTCTTTTGCTTCGTGAATAATCTTTTCCCTTGCTAACCATTGGGTATTTGTCAAATCATCATCCATATAAATGAAAGTGCCTTTGAGTTTTGTTCTAAGCCGAAGGGCTGCATTGCGGTGTTGAAGAGAGCGAAATTTGATAAAAAGAACGTTGTTATCAAATTTACTACGCCATGCCGTATCAAAACCATCAACAACATGAGATAACTTGGAAACGAGTAAATCTGTAGCTTCGTCTATTGGTTTACCGCCGTTGGAAATGCCTCTTACTTTAATATTGAGAGCCTTTTTAGCTCTTCTAGCTCTTCTAGCTTGTTCATCCAAAACTGTCTCCAAATTGTTATCCATCATAGAGGCTGAGATCTGGGGGTGATTACCTTGTTTGAGGATCGATGTCGTTTTTTCAACCTGTTTTGTAAGTGTTGAGAGTTTGCTGCCCATATCATCCGGTTTGAAGAGAGCTGCCCATGTCTTTGTCTCTTCGACCTGTTTTTCCAAGCAAGATATTTTGTTGGAAGTTTCGTCCGAAGAAGGTACACGTTCCGCAAGCCGTTGCTTAAGATATACATTTTCTTGCTCAAGCTGCCCCACCCGTTCTTTGACACCTACGAGATCTAGAGCCAATTTGCCTTTCATCATTTCAAAATAGTGTAGTTGTTTCTTAATGCCAAAAATTTCGTTTCGGATGAAACCAATATCATAGGCATAAAGACTCTCAATAGGCTTGGAAGGAGTGTAATCGACCGTGGACAGCTGATGCGTTTTTGTGATAGCAAGTGGATTGTTGGTGAAAATAGAGGGTGCATCAGTGATGCCTTCTAGTGCAGCTAGCGGTGGGATTGCTGTAGGTGAAATAGCATCCCCCTCCCTCTCAGATGATGGAGGAGGAGAAGAGGTGAATAGAGGGGGGGGGCGTAGGGGCACCCCCCTTTTTCTTGGGTGCCATGGAGCTAAGGATAGTGCTAGGCAAAGATATAGCTCAGAAAGAGGGTGCCAGATCAGGCGGCACCAGGATAGGCGGTACCAGGTCTGAGCAGCACCTCAGTGTCTCAGCAGGGCGTGTCCGCAGGGCAGCCCCAGCGGGCAGGCATCGCGCCAGAAGCTAGGCAGCGCCAGGTCAGCGTGAGATCAGCAGGCAGGCATCGTGATCAGAGGGCAATCAGAGACCAGGCATCGCGAGAAGGAAACCAGCCAGGTCAGTTTGAGATCAGCAGGTAGGCAGCACCAGATCAGCGGGCAGGCATCGCAATCAGAGGGCAGGCATCGCGATCAGAGAGAGAGAGAGAGAGAGAGAGAGAGAGAGAGAGAGAGAGAGAGAGGTTGAAAAACGATTCCATATCGTTGAAAAATAGAGAGAGAGAGAGAGAGCATGGTTGAAAAACGATTCCATATCGTTGAAAAATGTTTCAGTACGCTTCAGGACGATGCAGTATGGTAACTGGTTCAGAACATTCAGCATGGCAACATGATTTAGCATTTTTGTTTAGTTTGTTGGATCAGAGAGAGAGAGAGAGAGAGAGAGAGAGAGAGAGGAGGGAGAATTTTGGGGCATTATGTATTTTTATTAATTTTTTATATAAAAGGAGCAATAGCGTAAACCTGGGAGTTACTGCACCTAAACTAGACCATCCTGCACCCGAAACATTAGGCAAACTACACGGTAATTATGCTCTTAATTAGAGCTTTCATCTGATACCGATATTGCTCAAAAAGAACAAAAAAAAAAAAACCAAAAAAAAAAACAAAAAAAAATGTTTCTGGAATTTTTAAAAATTTTCAGAAACGCATTTCTGAACCGCGTTTCTGAACGCGATTCTGAAATGCATTTCTGAAACAAAGTGCATCTATGATTTCAATCAAATTCGACTTTATGGCCCAAATCAGCTATTTTACTTATAGAAAGTAGATTTTTGGTAAGATTTGGAACATGAGGAACATTTGGAGTAAGAATAGTACCATCTTGAAACTGGAATTTGACAATGCTTGCACCATCAATACTTGTGAGTATTTCTATCGCCCAATGAGACATACTTATGAGTTGTAGCTTGAGTCGTAGCTTGATTGTACTCATGAAACCAATTTTGCTGGCTTGTCATGAGAGTAGCACCAAAATCCAAATACCAAGAATTGACATCTTGTTGGTCTTCATTTGCCATGAATGTTGCTTCTATGACCTCCTTTTCAAAGTCCTTCGAACATTTTGTTGTATTAGCATATTGCTGTTGCTGTTGCTTTTTAGATTTGAGGATTCGACAATCAAATCATCCTGTCTCCCATAGAGAATACCAAATCTCAAAGTACCCTGGATATATCTGAGTATCCGCTTAGCAGCTCTCCAATGAATCTGCTTAGGCTTAGCCATAAACTGACTAACCATACTCATAGCATAAGCAATAGGAGTTAGATAGATTAAGCTTCCAACAAGCTTTCTATATAACGTCTCATCTACATCCCGATTCTCCTAAGCTTTAGTAAGCTTACATCCACTATCATATTGTGTAGAAGTAGGCTTGCACTCTGACATATTGAACTTTTCAAGAAGTTCATGAGCATACTTAGATTGAGAAATAAATAGCCCATGTGCTACTCTCCGTACCTCAATCCCAAGAAAATATTGTAGTGAACCAAGATCTTTTATGTCAAACTCTGATGAGAGATCTTTCTTGATACCCTGAATCATACTATGATCTGATCCTGTAATAACAAGGTCATCCATATACATCACTACAATCACAATATAACCATCCCTGATCAGAACATAAAGTGTATGTTCTGAACTACTCCTCTGAAAGCCAAGCTCCTCAAAGTATGTGTCAATCCTCGTGTACCACGCCCTGGGTGCCTGCTTAAGTCCATATAGTGCCTTGTCCAACTTGCAAACCTTGTCTTCATGTTCTGCTACTATGTATCCCTCTGGCTGCTCCATGTAGACTTCTTCCTCTAGAAATCCATTCAGGAATGCACTCTTCACATCCATTTGTTGAATATCCCATCCAAACGGAGTTGCCAATGATAAAACTGTCCTCATAGTAGTAGTAGACTTAGCAACTGGTGCAAAAGTTTCTTCATAACCTTTTGCCACCAGTCTTGCCTTATGTTTATCTATAGAACCATTTGATTTGTACTTAGTTCTATAGAACCACTTGCATCCAATGGCCTTTTCACCTGTAGGTAACCGAACAAGTCTCCAAGTCTTGTTCTTCATGATTGAGCCGTACTCCTCATCCATAGCTTTCCTCCAAATATCCTCTTTTTCAGCTTCTCGGAAAGTAAATGGATCCTTGGTTTCCAATACTGGGCCATATATGCAAAATGTACATCCCCATCTTCGTGATGATCTTCTTGTTGATCTTGATCTTCATGATGATCCTCCTGTCAATCCTCTTGTTGATCTTGATCTTCATGTTGCTTTTCAAGCCTAGCCGATCTCCTAGTTCCATGCGTACTGGACTCTCCCTATTCCATAATGACACTATCCTTGATAGTTTCATGGTACCATCTAGGCAAGTATCCCATATATGTGAACTCTCCTTCCTTTTTCCTTTCTCAACCAAGGTCACTCTAGGTACTTGGATTGGAGTAGGCGATACATGTATCGATTCAGGCTTCTATAATAACTTGTCACACAATATAGGGATTCCTTCATACGGTATCTCTGTATCTTTATGAGTTGCCTCCTCATCAAAGATTATGTCCCTACTTATGATGACTTTCTTACCCTTGAAGTCATAAACTGTATCCCTTCTCTTGACTATCATATCCTAGAAATAAACACTTGGTTGCCTTAGAATCCAATTTGCTCCTGGAATCCTTGGGTATATGAGCATAAGCAGTACTACCAAACACTCTAAAATGACTTACATCTGGCTTCCGACTCGTGTAAGCTTCCTCTGGAGTTCGATTTTCTACAACCTTTGTAGGACTTCGATTCAAAAGATAAACCACTCTCTTAACTACTTCACCCCAAAACATATTTGGAAGATTTTTACTCTTGAGCATACTCCTCACAGTTTCCACTATAGACCGGTTCTTTCTATGTGCAACTCCATTTTGTTGAGGCATGTATGTGTTTGCAAATTGTCTCTTTATACCATGGTCCTTGCAAAACACCTGAATTTTCCCCTTTGTCCGAGCGGAGTATCTTGATTTCTCTATCTATTTCTTTCTCACATGTCTTAAACGATGTGAAATACTTGAATGCTTCACCCTTATTCTTGAGAAGATAGATCCATGTCTTCCTAGAATAGTCTTCCACAACACCATGAAGTAACTTGCTCCCCCATAAGGCTGAGTCCTCATAGGACCACCCAAATCTGTATGAACAAGTTCTAGAACATTTATCGCCCTTGTACTAGGCGAAAATTTGTTCATATGATGCTTGCCTAAGACACAGCCTTCACAAACCTTGTGATTAGAAACAACTTGAGGTAAACTTGTAACCATGTTGTATTTCCTCAAGACTTGTAGACTTTTGTGATTCAGGTGTCTGAACCTTTCGTGCCATAACTTACTCACTAATCCAATATCCGCAACACTTGCATGATGATCCAACACCTGAGCCTGAAGTTTGTACAACCGTCTTGCAAGTATGCCCTCAACTACTACTTCATTATCCTTCCTCTTGATGAGACACTGCTCTTCATCAAACTGCACCACCACGTGTTGCTTCACAATGGCTGATACTAAGAGTAAGTTTTTCTTGATTCTTGGTACATAAAGCACGTCCTTTATGTCTCTAATCTTCTCTGAAGGTAGTTGAAGTTGTACTTTTCCAACTTTTATATTTTGTGTAGTTATCTCCCAACTTCACATTTGACCCATCATCTAATTTCTGAAAATTAGATAGCCAGTCCCGTCTAGGTGTCATATGCTTCGAAGCTCCTGAATCAATAAACCAACAGTCTTCTTCCTTTGAGAAGCCACCACCAGAAGATGTCGATGCTGAAAACAGCTCATAGTCTTCAAGATCCAAAGCACTCAATTTTGCATTAGATGCTTCTTCTTCTTTATCAAAATTCCTATCTTGCTTTTTCTTGAACTTGTTGTGCCAACACTCCTTTGCATAATGCCCTGATTTTCCACAAACAAAGCAATTTTTCTTCAAATCTTTCACTTGAGTAAAGTAGTCCGTTACTGATTCACCCATACCCATCTTCAATGTGTGTAGCTTATTAGTCAAGAACAAGATTCGTGACTGATTTACCATCTCGTACAAGTTCTTCAGTATATCCCAAGCCTCCTTGGGTCTAACAACATCTCTGATGTGAGGAATAATCATATCTCTAACGGACAAGTTAATGATATGATGAGCTTTTCTTCTATGTCTTTGATACTCCCGCAACTCCCTGGCGTATTAGGAGGTACCTCAATAGCTGTGATGATTTCCCAATATTCTCGATTCTGGAGAATATTTTGCATCTTGAATATGTGCCATGTAGCTTGCTAGACTCTGGCAACACAACATTGTTCAATCCTGCCATTATTCTGATCCGTAACAATTCTTAGCAACCTGATTTTTATAGCCTGATTTTTCAGCAATCAGTATCTTATCAAACTCAATCAAGATTTCCCTCAGAAATCAGTAGCCAAAACCTTGCAAAGTTCTAAAAACTGCAGTGATTTGACAACAACTAGTTCTGAAACAACAGCGAACAGGTCTGAAATAGGTCTTTGTGGCAGCGATTAAGTCTGAAACAGCGGCCAACCTATGATCAATTTGTAGACAACAATTCAGGTTCTAAGTAAACAACAGACAACTGTCAGTGTTAATTCCAACAGCAGTTCGAATCTACTTTCAACTCAGCGATCCACCAAGTTTGATTCCAGCGAACTGATCAACATGCAACTAGTGATCCAACACGCAGCTGCAGCTAGCGATCCACTCCTCCAATCCACTTCTTGCAACCCTGCAAAAAGCAATATCTCTCTCTCACCAAAAAGCTTGCTCTGATACCATGTTAGAATTTGTCATAAAAATTCTAGATGGAGTTACTAGTCCTACTAGCACTCACATAAACCAAGCATAGAGATGAAAGAGAAATCAGATTATAGAAGAATTGAGCAAAGCTCTAACACACCGGAATAATCTTGTGGTGAGGCGCCAACCTACATATATACTTTCTCTAATCTATGTGAAAAGCTAAAAGCATCAAGCTAATAGCAAAAGAACAAAAGTTAATTGTTAAAGTTACTACCTATATTGGGTGAAGACCCAAGGTGAATTTCTAAGTAGTAAAATAGATCCTAATCTAGTAGTAGTGCGCCCACTTACATGCATAAGCAATAAAAAAACAAATTTACTATAAATAGTAATGGCCCCTATAATAGCACGCAGGCATGGCCAAACTATCATTAAGGGGTATCAAATAAACATTGATTCCTAACAGACATCTGCTCAAGAAGATTTTTTAAAATTGTTCAAATAATTAGTAATCGAATCTGAATTAGCCATTTTGAATGAGAAAAACTTTTTCCTCAGGTAAAGTTTGGCAATCATGTCTCTAGTGTCATAAAGAGTGCTATATTCCAAGCTTTCAACAAAGTTCGAGCACTTCAATTATGACTGATCTGATTATCTCTGGTGTTAAGAGTGATAACGACGAAGGCCTTCCCATCCTTTCGCTTCCATTTGATAATGGCCGCTGGATCTGCATTAGGCTTAACCTCAGTACCTTCGACAACTTCCCAAAGCCCTTTTGCTTGTAGGATCACCCTCATTTTGAATTTCCATAAGTGATAGTTGTCACCATCCAACTTTTTGATAGAATTCGAAAATGACGTGTCCATTGTAGACAATCTGATTCAAACATTAAATCTGGCGAATTGATATTCAGATAACTAGCTCTGAACTAGTTACCAAAGCTATGATCTGGCTCTGATACCATGTTGGAAAATAAGCTGTCCATGAGTCGAATAACTATTCGACAGTGATTGTCGACTGGATAGTCGATAGTAGCAGTGTTAGTTAATGTGGTAACAAAACCAATTTGCTACTATCACAAGTACAACTATACTATCATTCACAAGTGTGGAAAATGAATGACGATTCGGATCATTATGCCAGTATTTAAAACCAGAAACTTAGTTCATAATAAGCGGGAATAATAGAAACACTAGAACAAGATAAGTAGCGAAAGTAGTATGTAGTGAAGATGATGAATTACAGATGATGGATGCCTCCGCTATCTACTCTAATTGCACTATGATAATAGTGCATCTTATTCTACTATAAATTTCGCTCTTACACAGACTATAATTGCGATAACTTATTACCAATTAGTCTATGCCTATGGCGGAACAGAGAGGAGAAGAAGAAAAATAATGAACTTCTTAACAACTTGATTCAACTTCAAGTTGAAACTAATCTGATCTACCGATCTATTTATAGTTTTTGATGGCATAGCCGTAACGGAATACGCCGTTTATCCACGTAGCAGGTGCCATGTGGGGCTACGTGATTGGACCCAAACTGTAGTGGATAAGGTAGTCGCGTTTGGAACCCTCAACAGTCTATCGAGTTTTGGTCGATTTGAATATTGTTTGATAATCCCTCGAAACTGTTTCGACAATACGTGTATTTCTACAGATGGTCTCGATAGCTTCAACACTGTCTCGAACTTAGCACACACTCCTGTTTTGAGGGTCTTAGAGTCAGCTGGGACTCAAAGAAAGCCTTTCTCACCAGGGGAGAACTAGATATCCCGTTTATTTGGATCTGCATAATGCTTAGCTTGATCCTGGGCTTGATTAATGCTACGCCTAGCGTGTTCTACCATTTGCTTTAGGTCTTCTAAAAAGTTTTTGGCTGCTTCAACTTCCTGTTTGAACTCTACGGTTGTGGGTGAGCGGGGCTGAAAACCGTACATCGGCATATCCCGTAGCTGAATGTTTGGCATTGTTGGGATATTCCTCCCAAGTAGTCTGCTTTTTGCGGACGTATGCACGAAGCATATTCTCTAGCACTTGATTTACTGTTTCCGTTTGATCGTCTATTCGTGGATGGTCTGTAGTACTCATATTTAGTTTGGTGTGGAGATTATTGAATATTGCCCTCCAAAAACCTCCATCAAACTTACTATCTCGATCACTGACTATGCTGGAAGGAAGTCCGTATGATTTAAATAGCACGTCTATTAACAACCTTGCTAACTTTGGAGCTGTGACGGTTGTTTTGTTCGGAATAAAATGAGCCATTCTGGTCAAACGGTCAACTGTGACCCATATAGCATCGTGACCCTTTTGGGTTTTAGGTTGACCTGGTCTGCTTTGTTAATTTGACACTTCTAGCAATTGGTTACATATTGCTGGACGTCCCTTTTCATACTGGGCCAGAAGGATTGCCTACGATTTTATTCTTGGGTGTCCCGCACTAGGGCTGTCATGACATTCATACAATACTTGGCACCTGAAATCCTCTAAGTCGGGAACACAAATTCTGTTTTTGTAAAGTAAATACTCATCCTGAATGGATTACTATTTCCAGTTGAATCCTTGAGAATTGGATCTCTCAACTTTAATGGTATGCTTGGGGTCTACAGACACGGAATCCTCAATGCAATTTGGCAAATGCTTGGACCCTTCATCCTCAATGAAGGCTGTTGTATGCTTGGATAAATTATCCGCAAGCGTAGGAACTGGTTCAGAAGTCTGTACATCTTTGTTCTGGACTGTGTGGAGAAATACGGATCACTCTTGCATTTCCCCCTCAAGGACTTGAGTAACTCTTTACAGAACTGGGTAAAACTCTACCTCGTTTACCATTGGCATTCTGCTAAGAGCATTTGCCACTGTATTGAATTTTCCTCGTCTATATCAGATAGACAAGTCAAATTCCCCTAAGCTCACGTGATTACACAAATATCTGAGGCTTTCATGGTCGGTCAGAATCTCGAAACTAGCACCATACAAATAGTGCCGCCAAGTCTTAAGGGCATGAATAATTGAAAAGAGCTCTTTCTCATAAGCGCTGTATCTAGTCTGAGTGGGTTCAAGCTTCTTACTTTTGAATGCTACTGGTTGTCTGTTTTGGTTCAACACCGCACATGCTACAAAGTGACTAGCATCTATTTCGACCACAAAAGGCTGGTTTGGGTCTATGACTTTCAGTATTGGTGATGTAAACCAATGCTCTTTTGAGAACATCAAAACTCTCGTGTTGCTCTAGCCCCCAGATGAACTCCTTTCCCTTCTCCTTAAGAAGATTTGACATGGGAACTGCTAACTGAGCATAATCCTTGACAAATCCTCTATAGTATCCCGAAAGGCCTAATGTCTGAAATGTTGTTTGGCCTAGGCCAACTGAATATGGCTTTGACTTTATTTAGATCCATCCTAATCCCATCTTTCAAGATAATACGGCCCAAATATGCTACTTCGGTAAAAAACTCACATTTAGGTTTCTTTGTGAATAGCTTATCCTTTCTGAGCAAACAGAACACCTTTATGAGGTGAGCTAAATGCTCCTTTTCAGTTTTGCTGTAAACTAAACTATTATCTAGAAGAAGTACCACAAATTTTTCTAAATATGGCTGAAGAACACTGTTCATTAGGTTCATAAAAGTCGCCGAGCATTGGTGAGTTCAAATGGCATCACCTTAAACTCATAGTGACTGTGAGGAGTTCTGAAAGCTGTTTTCGGAACATCTTCCGCATTAATACGGACCAAATGATACCTCGAACGTAGATCTATTTTACTAAAATATTTGGCCTCGTCGAGCTGATCAAACAACTCGTTTACCTGAGCATAGGGTACTTATTCTTGATTGTGACTTTATTTAATGCTCGGTAGTCCATGCATAAACGCATAGACCCCTCTTTCTTTTTAACCAATAGGACAGGTGCTGCCCAAGGGGAACTACTTGGTTGAATCTATCCCTTATTTAAATATTCTGTTAATTGTTTCGTTATCTCCATATCTTAGGGTGGCTAAGCTATGGGTGTTGTACCGGGTACTAATTTAATGGCATGATCTACTTCTCTACTGGGTGGTGAACCACTAGGTAAATCATCAGGAAAAACATCATGATACTTATACAGCAGAACATCTAATTTTTTAGCTTTATGAAATACATTACTGGAAATAGAATCATTAAAAATAAACTGCAAATCACAGAAATGTACCTCATGCCGATCATCCTCCATAAGCTAGAGAAGTTTTGAGCTGCGCACCAAAGGACTGTTGGGAACTCCATGCTCCCCATGTAGGTGAACCTCCCGACCGTTTTTCTAAAAGCTGAGGGTATTATTCTGATAATTACCTTGGAGAGTGGGGCCCAAGCTGTAGAGCCAATCTCTCTAACACTGGGTTAGTACGGTCCAGATGCATGATCTGGAAATTCAGGTTATCCTAATAGCCCTGAATCTCAAGACCTAGATTGCTGACCATCATTTCCCACACTTTTTTGTCCTAACCCTTAGCCAAAGAAACAATATACCTATGTTGACTAGGTGCTTTGGGAGTTTTAGTTTCTTGACTAGGGTGTAGTTGATGAAGTTATGGGTTGCCCCATCGTCCACCAATGCATATGTACTAGGTCATGAGGCGTCATGAGGCCAAAAGCTGGAGGGTCTCCCTAGCATAGCAGAGGTTAACTGACAATGGTGCTCATGACCTCTATTTTGGTAGTTGCCAAATCAGTGGAAGAACTCATAGCTTGAACTAGGTGTACTTGATTTTTATCTTTCTTTTTATTAAATCGTCCTTTAGACATTGTCTGACTGTACCCATATAGACAAAACAGAACCGTTCTTGTTTAACTTTTTCATAGTCTTTTGTTTTTAATGGTTGAATTACTGCAGGGCATTTATGAGGACCTTCATTTTGGTTGGATATATCAAATTTTTTTATCTAAAGACCTTTTTCTTAAATGGGGAAGTTGTCTGAGAAGGCTGCTTAGAATTAGGCTGTTTGGCCTTTCGTCTGCTCACTGAATCATCATAGATTTGAGCAAACTTAATGGCTTGTTCTAGGGTAGTGGGTGAATTTGTCTGCACTTCAACTTTGTACTTATCTTGAAGCCCACGGATCTGATAGTCGTCTATGCTTTTAAGCTTAAGGATGGTTTCTCTATACTGTGAGATAAACTGGGTTAGGGATTTGTCCATGATTAACCTCTCCTAGGCCTCCCAAGCCCTATCAAGTTGGTTGGCAGGCAAGAATTCTTGTAGGAAAGCTTCCTCGAAAGCCTTCCATGACTAGGGTGTCTGCCCAGTCTCCTGGAGGTTCAGCCACCACTTGTAGGCCATGGGACCCAAGGATAGGCTAGCTTCTGGGGCTTGCAAGTGGTCAGGGGTTTGCTTCAATGCATGTATGTTTTTCCACTTGCTAAGGAAAGTTTGAAGTATGTCTGCATTTCTTCTTTCTTTTCCCCATTAAAATTTGGTGATTTCAAGTCTTTAAATATATTGGGATTTGTTTGTGTATTAACGGAAACTGCAGGAGGTACTGGCAACTGAGATGTGCTAGGGGCTGAGAATAGAACTAGACTGCAACTGAAGCTGAAGGAGTAGGAGATACTAGACTGACAAACAAACTTTTAAGTTCAGCAAACGATTTATCCTGTTTAGTTCGCATGTCAGCTAAAGTCCGTTTTAAATTGGTTACTTCAGTTTGCAACTGCTCATACTATTCTTTAGACACAAATTCCTTTTTGTTAAGCATCTCATACTCCTCATCTATGTCCATTGCAGTCTTCCCTTTTTGAAAATGAATGGCCTCTTCTTTGAGCTCTTCTATGGCTCTTCTTGGGCAAACTAGATCTTCCTCGGGAGTCATCATGTCAGAGATCGAAGACAAAAGCTAAAACGTAAAGCAAATAGAAAGAAGAAAGGGAAATGACTTAGCTCTGATTGAAGCCCATTTGCCAAGGAAATTCTAGAGTGTCCCCTCAGCCTCTTGGAACGGTGGTGGATCTGCAACTTCGATCCTTCGCTTCAGCTTGCTGGAACTGGAGCTTCGAACTGCATGCAAAGATTTCAAATTGCTGGAAAACGATAATGCATGCATAGAAGTCTGCCACCGTTTGCTTCAGACATGCACTGCTTGGGCCGGCAACAATGTGCCCATAGAACATATCAGTAGTTCTCTGGGGACGGTTTCCAGCAAAGTGGGTAGGCTTAATGTCCTTATCTTCAGGATAGGGCGGGGGATACATAGGACATACAGAAGGAGACGGAAAGGGATATGGATATGGTGGAGCATACTGGACGCATAACTTCAGCATTGCTCGCATCTCTGCCACGGTCCTCTCCATACTGTCCATGGGAACTTGCATAGAAGGAGAAACACCCGTAGGCGAACTCACAGTCACCATATTTGGATTATGGTCAGGGCTAGGGATAGGGCTAGCAGATGGCAATTGCAGGGCAATTGGAGGGCTAAGATGAATATCGACATGGTCATCGGCCATGATGGACACAATAGGGAAAAGATGGCAAGAAATAAACACAGAAAGAAGTAGGAAATGTATTGTACTTTGAAAAGAACCCTTGAGAATTATGAACAACAAAACAGGAATTACAAAAAAAATGCTCCCTGATGTGTTGTCCTTGTTTTCAATAAACCGACCAAATGCTTGTGCTGGTTTTGCTCCTCGGTAAATTTGAATAGCCGATAACATGTGGCGAGAAGCTAGCAACAAGTAGTTGGGGTGACCAAGCAAGTCCATGGTGGGGCATGGGAGTGGTCCGTATGAGTCACTGAATATTCATGTGTCATGAAGAGAAGAGCATGCATGCCAAGTTGACCAATCACCTATTTGTTGGATGCCATGTGTCTGGTAACGGGATTAGTAGGTTGAAGGACTCAAAGCGAGGGTGCCATGATCGGGAGGCTCATTCTACACATTGGCCTTCATGGTTTGACAAACTTGAACAGACAAGCTTGTAACACATAGCTACGGTTCATATAGCTATAGGTGATTCATAGCCACAAAATGTCATTCTGTATTTGCCCATATTATACGCTACAGAACCCTGAGGAGCACTATCTATTGGCTATCGGCTCTGTATGTGTTCCTTTTGAATTTTATCCAATGTGCACTTGAAAAGCTTCATGCTTTATTTGAAAGTAACCTTGATTTGCTCAATCAGCTTGACTATTTTATAGTTTTTGGGGAAAGACAACGTGCACTCCGCTCATATCGCATGTTCTTCTCTGTATAAGAGCCTTCAAATATAAGAGTGGTCACTAACATTCATTTGAATGCTGTTTGTAAGGCCTTTAATCCACTTCAAGCAAACTTTAAATCATATTTTCACTACCTCCTAATGCTTTTCTGCATCACTTCAATCCCTTCAAAGTCTAGCATTACAACTGCTGCAGCTCTTGATCAAGCTCGCTCATTAGGTGGTAGAAATTGAGTTCTATCGACTCTGAAAAGGATAATCCAACAAGGGGAGGATCTGTGTCTTGAATAGTCTATCTCTGCCTTCCAAGGTACTTACACCAGATTTTGAAACTTCATTCCATGAATGTTTTGAACAGGTTTCAAAGATTAAGAATATCATCAAGGTTTCATAAACTTTTTCAATTCTTTCATGGTTTAAATATGCAGATTCCTATGTTGTGTCCAATGGAAATTTACAATCCTAAGACCCTGTTGGCACAACATATTGCTACATGTAGTTGGGTAAGCATGATTGGATTTACTAAATCATTAGAAAAGAGGTTCAAAGTCCCTATACTATATAATCTACTAACATGAACTTTTGGGAGTTAGATTATTGGCTGGATGTTGTCGGAAACGGTGCAACTGGGCTGCATAGGCTATGAATGCTATTTTGGGCTTGGTTTGTACCTGAGTATTGTGAGCTCGTGATTCAAAGTATTAATCATGATTAACTGAGACTTGTTGTGAGGGGTAATGCTAGGTTGGATGCATGTCATTGTCGACTACTACCTTCTGCGTGTGGACTTGTGAATCGTGATGACAATATTTTAAAAGTTGTCAGAGTCATGCTTCTTCCGACATAGTGGTTGGTAGAATGAAAGGGAAGAGAGTGTAAACAAAATCATAAGGGGCTGTTGTTTAGAGGAAGTGGGCAGGGGAGGAGTAAGAGCGGGAGAAGAGGAGGCAAAATGGAAGTTAATGGGGAGAAGAAAAGTTGTGAAAAAGCTTTAGAGAGAAAACTTTCGGTTGGGCAGGAAATCTGGAAGGGAAATTAGCCTTTTCCTTTGTTTATTTGGATTCAAATGGTTTCTCACAAAGTTGGATGTCACCGTTGGAGTGTTGTGCTTTGTACGTTTGAGGTCTTTTGAATTTTTTGCTTAAGCTCTTATGCTATTTAGTTTTTGGTCATATCATTTCGTAGTTTTCAAAAGTCAAATTTGCAGACAACAAGAGTTCGCAAAGTAAATTTTGATTCTCATGCTTGTGAAAGAGCATAAATAATTATCGTCTCTTTGGCTTTTGCAGGTTTAGCGGGACTATCGACTGCAAAATATTTAGCTGATGCTGGGCATATTCCTATTTTGCTGGAAGCTAGAGACGTTTTAGGTGGAAAGGTATGTTGTATTAGTTTTCCCTTTTTGGGTATGAGTGACAACAAAGCCAAGCTTATTCACTTATCATGTAAATGCTCACTTGTTCTATTGCTATGATTGTCATGTGACCTGCACCTTCTCTAGGTTGCTAATGGTGTGACTAGGGATGTCATAGCATTTGGTCTACACTTTGCTTGATGACTCTGTGGTTGGACTCCACAGGGTTGCGTGTCTTGTTTGTTATGTTGCTTATTATCGTAGAAATAACATTGATACAAATGATCACTTGTTCTATTGCTATGATTGTCTCACGTTCCTAGTCACATAATTTGCTCTTTTTTGCATTAACAAACAATTTGTTGTCCCTCAAGGTAGACAACATAGTCCTAAGGTGGGTCACATGCTTGGCCTCACCTGCACTGTATATCAAAATATCATCAATAAATTTTACAACCAACTTACCCATATACGGTCTGAGTACATCATTCATCAACATCATGAATGTAGCTGGGGCGTTAGTCAAACCAAAGGGCATCACAAGATACTCATAATGACCAAACCGAGTTCGGAAGGCAGTTTTATGAACATCCTCTTCACGAACTCTAACCTGATGATACCCACTCTTCAAGTCTATTTTACTAAATACAGTGGCACCATGAAGAGCAAGCAAATCATCAATACGTGGCATAGGATATCGATGCTTAATAGTAATCTTATTAAGGCCTCGATAATCCACACACACACGCCAAGATCCGTCCTTCTTTTTTACTAGAATGATCGGCGAGGCAAAAGGTGAGAAGCTAGGCCTAATCTGCCCATGTGCAAGATAGTCCTCTAGCATATTCCGCACCTCCTCTTCCTCTCTCAAACTCATCATATAAGGTGGTCTATTTATAGGACAGGATCCGGGAATAAGCTCAATCTTATGCTCAACATTTCTATGAGGCGGTAATGCAGATGGCAAATCATTAGTAAACACATGTGCAAACTCACTCCTAATTTCACGGTCTAGGTTAGCTGACGTATTGTCTTGCACCTGCCACATGCTACTCTCACTAGTACTAGTAGTCATATCTAGCAGAAAACAAACATACATACCTTCACAGCTTACCTTACGCAACTGCGTAGCCTAGACCAGTGGTCCTGGAGGCACATCCCGCTCACCACGGATGGAATGAAGCTTACCACCATGCTGAAACTCATACACATGAGTATCCCAGGCTATGTAAGGCTTCCGCATCGCATGCCAACACATCCCCAGAACAACGTCAAAGCGCGCCAAACGAGTTATCTCAAAATCCAACAACTCAAAATAACTCTGAATAGTCAAAGGCATACTCACAACCCTTGTGTCCCAAATCTCTGTATCCTTTCCATTAGCCATCTCGACTGTGTACTGGTACTTGGACAGTTGTGTGCTCACTTTTAACTTCTTAACAAGAGTTGAATTTATGACATTATGCGAGGACCCAATGTCAAATAGAACTAAAATACTTCTACCACAAAGCTGTCCACGCATAACTATCAAAGAAGTGTCAGGAAACTGATACCCATATTGCGCGATAGTGTCATTGGAGGAGCCATGTCCACCTTCCGCACCACAGAAACATTCATCAAACGAGGAACATCAGGATTAGCTTCTGGCAAGATCTCTTCTACCTCCATTGGTTGCTGCTGCTGTTCTACTTGAAGGCTATAAGTGGTTCTCATCTGGTTTCGTGGACATTCCTCTCACCGATGTTGTCCCAAGCATCCAAAGTATAAATTCTCTCTTTTTGCTCACTCTTGGTCTTTGTGGCGACAACATAGAGCGTTGACCCCCTTGGGCATTAAGCCGCCCATACAACCCTTTGCCTTTTGGAGCACCAACCCTTTAACCTTTGGCCACTTGGAGCTTGCCCTTGTCCTTGCCCTTGCCATTGGCCTTTAAACTTCTTGAATTTGCGCTTACCCCGAGGCATTTGGCTCCCTGGGCCTTGACCACTCGAGGTTCCCGCAGCAGATTCATGGGACTTCTTCCCATCTTCATAATAAAGAGCCATCTGAATGGCATTCTGAATAATGTGTGTTTGCTCCTTTTGCACAAAAGGCCGCAAACTCTCCCTGAGTCCTTCGATGAAATAGAACACCTATAAATACATAGGCACATCCTCAGGAATCCTCAGCAACGTGCCGATTCCTGTAACCGATAGGTAGCTTCAGCAATCATTTATGACTCATCAGTAATTCCACACATTCGAAAGGCCTTATCCCATTTCTGTAGCCAATTTTCAACCGCATCTCTGGTTCTTACCGCTACTGCATCTGTAAACTTTGGAGGTTTTAAGTCCTTAATGGACGTCAGCTTGCGCTTCCTGCCAAGATCTGCATCTCTTTCAATTGAACCAGGCTCACCACCCAAATTCCCTGTTGCACTAACTCTTTCAGGTGCATGGCTAGGCTTCAATTGGTCTAAGATCTGCTTTAGCATCTGCTCCATGCCATCAACTTTGACAGAAAGTGCATCGATCCTCTGAGAATCATGTGTAGTATCACTAGAAGATGCCATAGCAATAACTAGCCAGGAAACACAGAGCAACTTTCAAAATTATGCAAAATCCAGCAACTAAAGCACTTGAAACAAAGCACAAATAGGCTTTTCACACCCCAAACAAGCCACAGAAGGACTACCCTGAATTCCTAAAAGAACTGCATAGAATAGATCCTTTACAACCGAAATCTGGCAACCCACAAACTCTTTTTCTTGAAAAAACAGCAAACAAGGGTTTGAAACTGACAATCTTCGCGAAAACAGGAGGAAATAGAATAGGAATCTGATAGGCACTACCCCACCAACGACCTACCACTAGAAGACTATGGCAATTGTCAGATTCAAAAAATACTGAGAATTGAAAAAGTTACAAACACTTTCACAAAACTAGGAAATGCTGATTTTTACAAAAGCAAAGAGAAAAAGCAGGCTAAGCAACAGTAGATGCTCAAAGGCTGCCCAGGGACCAGCAATCCACCATTGGATGCTTAGAAAAACTCTGGGACCCACCTACCCTAACTGCAAACGAAAGTGATTCCAATTCCCACCCAATCCCCAAATATCACAAAGCTATCTGAATACAACTTAAAGCACACCAAAGTAGGCTCCGAAAAATCCACTTTATTGATTTCTCTCAAAGTACGTGGCAAACTATGCACACAAACACATAAGAGCACTGCTGCTAAGTCTCCTCCCAGCCTCTTGCTACATAGATTATGATGAGGAATGCCTCTCTCTAGGCTCACTTATACACAATCCTCAAGCACCCGCTTAACCCTGACCCTTTCCTAATGTCGACACATGGCGAATCCCATGCACAATCGACACTTGCCACTTGGCAGTACCCTGACACGTTAACAAGCGAGTAGGAGGACCGTCCGACCCGTGTCACTCATGCACTGGACCAAGTGTCCCAATGAGCATATGACACGTGTTCTGTTGTCCGGTCAACTCTCCTACTTTTTAGGAGGTCAGTTCAACAGCCTCTAAATTAAGACCCAATACCCTATACCAAATATAAGCAGGACAACAAGTTACCAGAAACTTGCTATTTACATTTTTACAAAACACCACAGGCCGGTGTGAGCTATTAATATTTACAAATTTACAAGTCTGACGTGTTCACATTGAGGCAAGAATATAAGTACATAACACTCAGCCTCTGATCCTCGAGCTCGTTGCGGTAAAGGGGGTCGCTGTCCAGGAGGCGGATGTATGTGAACCAGTCCGCACGCAGCTCCCCATCTCTGTACTGCCGGTCCTACAAGCACACACAAATCTAATCTCTCTCTCTCTCTCTCTCTCTCTCTCTCACACACACACACACACACACACACACACACACACACACACACACACACACACACACACCCTGCGTCCAGGGGTTGGACACCCGGACGCGGACGCAAAATGGTCACGCCCTCGGCCTGGACGCGCATGTCTATATATATCTATATCTATATATATATATATATATATATATATATATATATATATCAGAGAACCCTGTGGTACCGCCAGCACGGTACCGCCCTCAGATCCGCGGGCGGTACCATATTTAATATTTTTTTTATTTTTAATTTTTTTTTTTTTAGTGGGCAATATGGGTATCAGCTTGAAGCTCTTGACGAGAGTAGTGCATTTATGCAGGTTGCCGGTAGTTTCAGCTACAAAATGTGTTAGACAACTAAATAATGCACCTCTCAGTTTAGTAGTCACTAGTTAACCGTGAGCTCAAATCTGTAAGGCCCCCATTGTGAGGAGAAGCCATTATTGGGCATGGTTGTTAGTATAGGGTCTACTGTGAGACCATGATGGTTATGAGATGGCTAGATTACAGTTTCTATATAGCAGGAAATCCTGGGGGGTTCGGGGGGCGGTAGCCCCCCGGTGGGGGGTTTGGGGGGTAAAGCCCCCCAACGGTACGACCTCTTCATGATTTGGCCTTCCGACTCCCTGAGCGAAAACACACTTTTCGGTGTTTTGCATCCCCTTGGTCCTTTGGCAGTTCACTCTCTTAGATGGTGGTTGCTACTATATAACTACCACATTCAGAGGCATTCATTAGAAGTTGGAGCAACCTGCATAAATGCACTACTATCGTCAAGAGCTTCAAGATGATACCCATATTGCCCACTATATTATTATGATTTTTTTTTAATTTAAAAAAAAATATTAAAAAAAAATTATATATTATGGTAACGCGGGACATATGATATATATATGTATATATATATATATATATATATATATATATATATATATATATATATCATAGATCTAGCGGTACGGGTACCGCAGATCCATACTGGTACCACGGTACCATATATATATATATATATATCAGACATGAGGGTCCGAGCCAAAGTGCTCGCGTCCGACGCCCGGACCCGGATGCGTCTGACCCCCTGACGCGGGGTCGGACGCGTCCTTGTTTTTTTATTTTATTTTTTAAAGGCTGGACGCGTTCTTTTTAAAAAAAAAAAGAAAAAAAAGCAAAAACCCGCAGGCCCTCCGGACAGTCCGCAAAACCCGAGAGCAGGCAGAGGGCGGAAGAGGGAGAGTGTGGGAGAGCATAGAGTGATAGAGATAGAGAGAGAGAGAGGGAGAGAGAGAGAGAGATGGTGTTTGTGTGTGTGTGTGTGAGAAAATTGTGTGTGTGTGTGTGAAAATTGTGTGTTGATTTGTGTGCATTCAATTGTCTGTGTGTGATCTGTGTGTGAGAGAGAGAGAGGAAGAGACAAAGAGTGTGAGGAACGTAGAGAGAGAGGATTTGTGTGTGTGTGAGTTTAGGATTTAGGATCAAGGGTGCTTGGGTTTGGGGTTTAGGGTTTAGGGTGGGAGAGAGCTTGGATTTCCGTGCTTCTGTGTGTGTGCGTGTGAGAGAGAGAGAGAGAGAGAGAGAGAGAGAGAGAGAGAGAGAGAGAGAGAGAGAGAGAGAGAGAGAGAGAGATGGCTGCTCGTCCCATTTGGGATGAGGTGGAGGTGATGCCTGACAAAAAGTGGCATTGCCCTTTTTGTCGAAAGCAGTTCACAGGGAACGCCTCTCGGAGTCGAGCACATCTGGGGGGTTTGCGAGTCCGACCCACAGGGGGGCGCTACGGGATCGACATTTGTATGGTCATCCCCGCTGCGGAGAGGGCTCGCATTATGGAGACATATTCTGAGACAGCTGCTGAGCCCGGCGGGCCGTCCACAGATGCCGTGCACTCTATTTCTACTGGTGCACCCACTGCCACCGACCCTGCCACTGGTACACCCAGCGCCACCGCCCCCACCGTCGCATCTACACCCGCCTCCGCCTCCGCCTCCGCCTCCGCCAGTACTCCCCATGGATCCACGGCCTCCACTGCTGCACCTACGCCTCTGCCATCACCGTCAGATCTACATGGCCCATCCACATCCTCCGCTTCCGCACCTGCACCTATGCCACCACCTCCACATCCGCATCGTCCATCCGCATCCTCCCAGCCATCCACATCCCGAGGCACCAGACAGATGTCCATGCCGGGATCTTTCAGAGAGGGGCAGCATAGAGAGGCCACCAGGACCATAGCACAGATGTTCTATGACCTGAACCTCCCCTTTATCATGGCATCATCCCGCATCTTTCGAGAGGCTGTCTCGAAAGTTGTAGTCTGCGGGCCCGGCTACATACCACCCACAGCCGACGCACTACGAGGCCCTTTGCTCCAGGACCGGGTTGCATCAGTCAGAGAGAGACTAGCCGCACTGCATGAGGCTTGGGATAGATACGGTTGTTCCATCATGGTTGATGGGTGGACTGATCGTCGCAGACGTCCACTCATCAACGTGATTGTTTCCAGTTGTTACGGTTCCATGTTCTTGCGCAACATCGACGCCTCCGAGGCAGGGAGAGTGCATTCGGCCGAGTACATTTACGGCATCATTCGCGATGCCGATGCCGATGAGACCACCACCCTCCCTGCTGACATTCCATTGCCCTCCTCTGATGATGAGCCCACATATGATTCAGACAAGAAGGTCGACCTAGCAGGGGATGGTCCACGTGCCCCACCCAGTACCCCCGCATCACGCCCCCTTTCAGATGATGGCTGGTCAGAGTTTGCGAGGGAGACAGAGGCTGCTGCCCAGAGACATATAGCGTAGAGATGACTCAGAGCATCACAGGCAGGCAGTTCCTCCCAGAGGCCCCCCGTGGCAGAGGGAGACCCCCAGGCAGGAGTGTACAGGGAACGCCTCTTGGGTTCGAGCACATCTGGGGGGGGTGCGAGTCCGACCCACGGGGGGGTCGCTACGGGATCGGCGTTTGTATGGTCATCCCCGCTGTGGAGAGGGCTTGCATTCTCGAGGCATATTCTGAGCCAGTTGCTGAGCCCGGCGAGCCGTCCACAGATGCCGCGGACTCTGTTTCCATTGGTGCACCCACTGCCACCGACCTTGCCACTAGTACACCCAGCGCCACCGCCCCCACCGTCGCATCCGCACCCGCCACCGCCGCTGCGTCCGCGTCCGCCACCGCCTCCGCCTCCGCCACAGCCACCCGTACCCCCTCCGCTAGTACTCCCCATGGATCACAGCCTCCACTGCTGCACCTACGCCTCTGCCATCACCGTCAGATCTGCACGGCCCGTCCACACCCTCCGCTTCCGCACCTGCACCTATGCCACCACCTCCAGATCCGCATCGTCCATCCACATCCTCCCAGCCATCCACATCCCGAGGCACCAGACAGATGTCCATGCCGGGATCTTTCAGAGAGGGGCAGCACAGAGAGGCCACCAGGACCATAGCACAAATGTTCTATTACTTGAACCTCCCCTTTATCATGGCATCATCCCGCATCTTTCGAGAGGCTATCTCGAAAGTTGCAGTCTGCGGGCCGGCTACACACCACCCACAGCCGACGCACTACGCGGCCCTTTGCTCCAGGACCGGGTTGCATCAGTCAGAGAGAGACTGGCCGCACTGCACGAGGCTTGGGATAGATACGGCTGTTCCATCATGGCTGATGGGTGGACTGATCGTCCTAGACGTCCACTCATCAACGTGATTGTTTCCAGTTCTTACGGTTCCATGTTCCTGCGCAGCATCGACGCCTCCGAGGCAGGGAGAGTGCACTCGGCCGAGTACATTTACGGCATCATCCGCGTAGCGATAGAAAGGGTCGGGCCACAGCTCGTTGTCTAGGTACAAGTTTTTTTCATTAGTTGCTTGGTCATTTACTGCTTAATGTTGATAGAAAAGTTTTGCATGGTTTTCGATTGATTGCAATGTGTTTCCAAGCTGTGAACTGATCGTGTGAACGTACCGCGAAAGGTTGTGACGGACAATGCGTCCAACTGCCGCGGTATACGGGAGCTTCTTATGGCAGAGTACCCCTCCATTGTGTGGACTCCATGTGCTGCACACTCACTGGACCTCCTCCTGCATTCCATCGGGCTGTTCCCTTGGGTTAGTGAGATTCTCACAAGGGCACTTGCGGTTGTGGACTTCGTCACACGCAAGCGCTGCATGACTGCCCTTTTCTGCCCATTCAGCAGGTAATATGGTATTTATTTTTTGGCTCGTTCAAGATGCTTCTTTTTTTTTGCTCGTTTCATGTGTGCCTCTCATTCCATTTGTCAATGCAGGCTCGACTTGAAGAAGCCCGCTCGCACCCGCTTCGCCTACCAGTTCATCATGCTTGAGCGGCTACACAAGCTGAAGGGTGATTTGCGACACATGGCTACTTCTGCAGAGTTCCCCGCCATGGACCTGTCCACGACCCCAGAGGGCTTGGCCTTCCACGACATCTTATTCATGGAGCCTTTCTGGGTGGATATGCAGCAGCAAATGGACGTCATGCGCCCCATCTACTCTGTTTTGAGGCTCGTTGATCATGAGGGGTGCACGATGGGCCTCATTTACGAGTACATGGACCGCATAGGCGAGTCTCTCCAGCGTTCTGAGCTGGACCCTGCCAGGTATAACTTTTTTCCGTCTCACCATCCTTACTTCCATTTTGCGCTCTGTTTTGTCTTGCTGCCGCAACACAATGGTATGTAACTGTTGCCTCCACGTGGTTTGGTCCACAGGTTGGAGCCTATCAGGCGCTTGTGGCAGCGACGATGGGATAAGTATCACCGGCCCATTCACAGTGTGGACCACATACTGCATCCGCTGTTTTAGAGCGAGAGGCAGTACGACGATGCAGAGTTGCATGCGGACTGGTTCGCATACATCCGCCTCCTCAGCAGCGACACTGGTATCCGCAGCAGGCTCGAGGTGCAGAGGCTCAGTTACAGGTAAACTCTTGCTCTATCGTACGCTGTCGTTCGTTCAATTTCCCTGCGCGGGCTCAAGATGTACTCACGCACATCACTGATCAACTGCAGGCACTCTCTGGGGCTGTTCGGCGAGGACCTTGCACGTGTCCGAGAGAACAGGCTCTTGCCTGTATCATGAGGGAGAGCTACGGCGCTGGACAGCCAGACCTGAGGACGCTCGCGCTCCTAGTCGTTTCACAGGTATGTTGTCTAATCTCATTCATCCAACCAGTTTTCGCATTTTCTCTTCAAGGTCGGTACTCACTCGAGTGGTTGCCAATTAATGCAGGATTGTTCTGCTTGCGTGTGCGAGCGGAACTGGTCAGCGTTCAGCCTTGTTCACAAGAACAGGCGGAACCGTTTGACAACGGAGCGATGCAATGACTTGGTGTACTGCAACACCAACACCAGGGTGGTTCGACGCATCACGAAGAGCATGAGGGCAGGAGGCGCACGCGCCCTACTCTTGCAGGTATATGTCTATGCTCTATCGTTTGCTTTCGTATTAGTTTAAGACAGTCAGTTTAATGCCCTCACGGTTGCTTCAGCTATTCTCACGAATGATTGACCTGTGCAGGTCAATCCCGATGAGTGCCTGGTTGCAGCGGCCGATCATGAGGCATAGCCAGAGGTTGATCTAGACGATTCCGCTCGGCGTGCTCTGCGGGGTCATCCCGAGGATGATGCCGATGCTGATGCTTTTTCGTTGTGCCTTCGGATATCTTCCTCGAGCTTCCTCCTGGCTTCTCCCTCGGGCTTCGGTGGTATGCGCTCTGCCATCTCGATCGACCTTCTCCTCACAACACCCTGCTCCTCGAACACCCTCTCACAGAACCCTGGCTCTCAAACAGCCTCTCACAGCATGTCACCGGCTCTCGCTTGCTCTCTCACTGTCTATCACTAGCTCTCTCACAGCCTCTGAAAATGCCGATCACAATGGCATTCTGAGTGCTTATTTATCCCCACAGCCTGATCGGCCATGTGGATCCTCATCATCCCTCCATGTGCCTCTGTACCCTAAACCCATGTGATGCTCCCCCCCTGTGTTGCTCTCCCATTGGCCCCATGGTCTGCTCACCCACAGTGCCCATGTGCTGTTGCACCAGTCCCCTGCACCATGTACTGTACCCTCTTCTTTTACACCCAGAACCCTTTTTTTTTCCATTTTTTTGACTTGTTTTGGTAGGTAGTAGGCAAAAATTAAATATTAAAAATATTAAAAAAAATAAAATATTAAAAATGGTACCGCCCTAATACCGCGGATCCTAGGTTGGTACCGTACTGGCGGTACCACTGATATGGTACCGGCGGTACCATACCAGCGGTACCAAGGGACACTGATATAAATATATATATATATATATATATATATATATATATATATATATATATATATCATAGATACAACAACGATTCACGATGTAGGAGTTATATTCCTCTGTGGACTTTAGCTTCGTGTTGTCCCGAGATTTGCTTCTAAGGACTCTGTAGACAAAAGATTGGCGCCTTGCTTGCAGGAATATATTTTAGTCCGTTTATCAATGTTTGGTCGTGGTCTAGCTCCAATGCTACTTTGAGTTACTTGTCATTTATTTAGGTTGCTATCGCTCGCGATCAATTGAATTGGTTATATACATGGATTACAAGTTTCCTAATATTTTGGGTTACTAGTTTCCTAATTTTCTTGTTGGTTTTTTTCCCTAACTCGGGGAAGTGGGGAGGTAGAGAAGCTCCATATTCATGACAATCTGAGACGTTTTGATTCTTTGCAAATCTTTCCAGCCAAATCAGAGAGAATCTGTATTAGAGTACTTAAATTTTAGTCATTCAAATCTAGACTTTGGTACTCCAAGGAGTATATAAGAGTTAATCTTGGGGCTCTCTATTGCAAATCTTTGTTAACAACATGATCCTTGCTATGTTGACACATTTTACTTTTTTTGATACTTGGCTCCATTTACTTCCTTAAAACTATGAATCTTGATTCTTACCTTCATTCAAATCTAGCGTAAAGATTGGAGGTTATAATGTCACCTATAGTTAGCTGATTATAGAGCATCAAGTTGAGAATGCTCTTTAAGAGAGAGAGAGAGAGAGAGAGAGAGAGAGAGAGAGAGAGAGAGAGAGAGAGAGAGAGAGAGAGAGAGAGAGAGATTGATTATCTGTCTTACAGGTGGCAGCATGGAGGGATGAGGATGGGGATTGGTACGAGACTGGCCTACATATCTTTTGTGAGTTTTTGAATTAAAATTTCTTGTTTTTCTTCCACCACAAGGATGCAAAATGAGAAAACGTGGTCTTTGAAGCTCAAGCTTATCAACTATTCTGATCTACAGGACTCTTAAGGATTAGTTGCCCTTATTAATAGTCATGATCCTAATTCTAACTTCTACGAGACAATTACTGACAACATTCAGAGTTATACTTAAATGTAATAGAAGGGTAATGTGTGATCTTAGATTCATAGTTATGAAGTAACATGTTTTTGCAGCTTTTCTCATTGGAAAAGACATTTCCCACCCTAGGGAAACATTATTGGGAAAATGCTTTGGTGAAATGTTTCTCCATATGGGGAAATGTGTTTGTTAGCAGAGATTCCATTTGACACAGAATTTGCTTCAGAACAGATCGGAGAAGAAACCACAAATGGCTTCTTCTCCGATCTGTCTGCAGTACAATGGTAGTGTGTCCCGCCTGTCAGTATGACACACCTATGACCTGATTCGATCGTTTATTGGCAATGGCGTGCATCTACGGTTCTACAGTTCTGCTTCAGATTTCTTCTTATTTTCTTACAGTCTGTAGATTATTGCTAATCTAATCTAAGCAAGTACAGGGAATGGAACTGAAACTAATCCTACTAAAATCACAGATCAACAACACAACATCTAAACTGAAATCACAGATCCTACAAAGTGGTTATTACAACTGTCACTTAACAGTTGTAATAAGAACTCCTCAGGGAGCCAGAAACTGGGAAACATCATAACTGAGTGGAATGGTGGATCAGCCTCCAATTCCTGCACATCTACCTGATGCTAATCACAAAGCAAATGGGAATCCTACAAAGTGCTTATTACAACTGTCACTCAAAACTTGTAACAAGAACTCCTCAGGGAGCCAGAAAATGGGAAACATTTGAACTGAGTGGAATGGTGGATCAGCCTCCAATTCCTGCACATCTACTTGATGCTAATCACACAACAAACCTTAAGAGAAGAATCAACAACAATCACATTCAGCATGGAAGGAAATGCAAGTAGTAGAATCTTCAATTCAAAGAGCAACATCTTAATACATAACACATGCTATGGATCTCGTGGAGGAGGCTCCTATTTGTGCACACAAAGAGTGAACCCCATTCTATAACATTTTGAGTTTCACCTCTTAAATAGTGGGTGAACCCCATTCTATAATCTTTTGGGTTCCATCTCTTACACATTATTAGGAGGCCTCTTTTTAAAAAAACATAACTCAAGTTGAGAGAGTCTAAATTACTAGCTCCCACATGGCTTTCCATCTTTCGGGAACTACCATCGGGCTCACAATATATGCACTTAGCGTATCAGTAGTAATTCTCGTGCTCTCAAACTCAGCTCTCAACGTCATCTCCACTGGAAACCCTTTTGGGTGAAGAGGCACTGCATCGACACCTCAAGGGCATGGCATCAACTAACATTATCCTCCCCCTATAGTGTTGCAGGACCCACGACAATGCCTCAGCTTTGACGCTGGAAGAGAGTCGGTTCAAAACATTTGGATGGACGCCTCGGCTAAAGAGCCTCGGTTTTGACGTGCAGTTGGTTCTGGTAGTTGTTAAGCCTACTTCCTCCGAAAGGAAGTGGCTTGGTGTCGTGTGTAGTACAATGGCGAGTTGGGTCCGATCCAACTAGGAGCCTTAGAGATGGCTTCCTGCATTAAACTAGCATTCTAGAAACTTGTACAAAGCTTGCAAAAAACACCAAGAAATCTTAAACACATTCACACATCATCAACAAACTACTATCATGCACAAGGAGGGAGTTGGAAGAGAAGAGGAAGAAGAGAGAAGAATGGAGGGAGAGAGGGGAGAGAGAGGGAGTGGAGGAAGAAGAGTAGAAGGAGATGGGGAGAGAGGGGGAAGAGAGAAAGAGGAGAAGGATATGGGGAAAGGAGAGAAAGGAGAGAGAGAGAGAGAGAGAGAGAGAGAGAGAGAGAGAGAGAGAGAGAGAACACAAATGGACATAGTTTTGTTACTAATTTGAATGATGCAAATACAAGGAAAATGGTCCCTTTAAATAGGAGTGAGAGTGGAACCTCCTCATCACCCATTACCTACTAAAGTTCATCAGGATCACAATCTTGACCGTCCGAATCAATTTGTGTTTTTTGGGGACAAGCTGTGTTTCCTAACTTAGGAACTTGCAAAAGCTAAGTTTAAAATATTTTATTTAAATATTAGTGCACATGGCACTTTCTAGCCTAAAGGCCCAATGTTGGACTTATATGCGCAGAATGCCAACTGGTTGCCTGCTCCTAATACTTCCGACTCTCTACCACATTCATGTAGCATTTGGGCTTACTGTAGGAGCCTTTTGCCAACTTTAGAATATTCCATGTCGTTTCCAGAATTGGGCAACATTCTCCCACGACCAAATAGGTGCCAGTCCCATGGCACTGCCTCTGATTGATCTTTGGGGATGGTAGTGTTTGGTGATGATGAGTCGATGGCGTTGTCACAATTGTAGAGAGCATAGGTATATATTTTTGTTTTGCCCGAAAAGCGTAAATAAGTGTTCGCTTACGTAAAACCTGATGCTTTATGGATGGATGGTGTCGCAAGAACCCGGACTTGCCCGATTTTCCTTGTTCCTCGACCAATGGATAGCTGTCGTCATTGAAAACCGGGTCCCAAGATAACACTTGTTGGCATGGATCTTCATAGAATAGTGCAACTGTTATCAGTGGTATTGTCGAAGGTTCGCTCAATTGGTACGACAGATAGGATAGGGTTGATTGACTGCTTAGTCGATCCAAGTGTTCATGATATTCCTGAACTTGAAGACTTTCTTTGGCAGTCAATCGCCTCGGAGCTGGATTGCATAAACTGGTATAAGCTCTTCACTAGGTCCTTCCACATAATATAGTGGAGAACTGTCGTGGGTTTCGGCTCCCGTAGAGCTTGGCGATGCACATGGCGAATGCACAATTGGTGCCAATCTTTCACCTATTATCTTCAAAATGGGTCCATCTCTTGAAGATGAACTGCTTGGGTGCGCCATCTACTCAACTTGCTTGCTTGTTGTCAAGGGTGGATCTTGGAACTTTTGATGCTTTCCTGCTACTGCTGTTTTGCAACGCGAAACTTCTTAGTTGGGCAATTGGCAATGTGATGGTTCTCGAAGCAATATGAACATTGCCCTCTTTGAAGCAGCATTACATCACAAGCAGCGGCACATGCCTTTATTTCATGTTCCAAATCTTGATCTTGATCTGTTGATTTATGTTGGTCATCATCCCTTCCTGGTGAAGCTTGTTCTTCCCTTGTCTCTCCGTTATTTTGCATTAGCGTGGTCAAAGTTCTTGAACCTCTTATTGATGGTAATCTAGATATTTCATCCAACTCAGATTCGGAGTCAGTATCTTGAAATGCCAACAATGTGAATTCAATCTTCATGGCATCAACAGGAACTTGCTTCAATGTAGTGTAATAAGTGAGGTTCTTCATTTGATAGTGAATGTCGCTCCTTAGACCTTGGATAAAGTTCTTGATGATCACCGATGGTGGGATTGGTGGATGGCAGTCCTTTGTTATGTGATAGATTCGATGAAGGTATGCACAAACTGTCTTCTGACGTTGCATGCTAATGCTTGATAGCTGAGTAGTCGACATACCTTTTGTGGATGGGTGGATAGATGAATTTCTAAATAGTGGTTTTTTTTGTTTTGTTTTGTTTTGTTTTTTTTTTTTGAGCAAATAAGGAGAAGTGAACAGATAACAAACACTAAAGTAGAATAAACAAAATGGAGTCTATAGGGAAACTTGGAATTTTTGGGATTTTGGGATTCGGGAAGCTGGGGGTTTTTGGGGATTCGGGAAACTTGGGGTTTTGGGGATTCAAGAAAACTGGGGGTTTTGGGGATTCAGAAAACTGGGGGTTTTGGGGATTTGGAAAACTCGGGGTGTTTTGGGGAATCAAGAAAATTGGGGGTTTTTGGGATTCGGGAAACTGGGGGTTTTGGGGATTCAAGGAAACTGGGGGTTTTGGGGATTCAGGAAACTGGGGGTTTTGGGGAGGGAAAATAGTGCGCCCTCCCAATAGGAGGACCCCCACTCCAAATCAATGTGACCAAGTCCTAAAAATATGACCAAATAGGGCCCAAGGCCAGTATATGAATAAAAAGGGCCCTTAGGCCTGCTTAAGCATAATAACGAATAAAAGAATGGACGCGGCGAATGTAATGAGCCAAGTCCATAACTCTCCCCTGCAGAAAAAACAAAGCCCTCCACCAGCTAGCAAGCATAATGACTATCTAAAACAATAATGTAAGCATGCTAAATACTGAAAAATCACGAACTAATGGAAATACTAATGGAGAGGACATAAATAGTCATAGCTAGCCGAATCATGAAGTAGAGGGAACACCTGCAATGACATTTGTAGTAGAGGAAAGAACTAAAGCCATGAGGGCTCGAGCCTGATCTGCCAATAATGGTGTATGATAAAAGACATCAATAGGCTCCCTAGTGGCCTCCTCAAGAGGACGACCATCCCAATGTACTAAAACTGAACCTGCTTGCGACGTCGACTATGCTGAAGGCGAACCTGATGGATGGCAACTGGCAAAAAAAGGAACAGCTCTGGCTTTGTAGGAAATGTGAGATTGCGAGGAGCATCATCCTCAATGGCAGCTCGTAAAAGGCTAACATGAAATATATCACAGGCTCGTGTAGAATCAGGCAACTGTAACCGGTATGTAACAGGGCTGAGGCGATCCAAGATACAGTAAGGCCCATAATAGCGTGGTGCAAGCTTCTCAGTAGAAACGTGATCTTGAACAAAGTGATGATGTGCAAAGCGTAACCGGAGGTAAACCATATCACCAACCTGAAACTCAACATGATGGCGATGACGATCAACAAAAGTCTGATAGCGCTGTTGAACATGCTGTAAGTGAGTAGTAGCCCTAGCAATAAGCTCGCGAGCACCGGATAAAAAAGAGGCAATGGTAACTCGTGTATCATCAGGAGGAAGAGGCACCCCTGGCAAAAGTGGAGCATACCCATGAGCCAATAAGAAAGGTGAAACTCCAGTGCTGGTACTAACAGAGCTATTATAGCTATACTCTGCCAAAACGTAAATGTTGATCCCAATCCTTCCCGGAAGGAGAAACAAAATGTCGAAGATAATCCTCAAGGTTCCGATTAAGTACCTCAGTCTGCCCATCAAGATTAGAATGATAACCAGTACCCATCAGAAGCTGAGGAAGAGGACCCATGGATGGAGTAGGAGGAGCAGCAACTGATGTACTCTGAATGATAAGAAGAGCTGGACCCTGAGCCTTTGGCAGGCTACACATAAACTGCTTCCCAGTAACCAACTGATAGTCACCCTGGGAATCAATACCAGAAAGTAAATGATGTCGACCAACATGTGTAAAAGACAGTGTCTGCTGAGAAAGATCCACAACAACAGTACCAAGTGAAGAAAACCAATCTGCACCAAGAATAATATCATAGCGCTCCAGAGGAATAATATAGAAATCTGCCTGTCCAGAGAAGTCATCAATACAGAGGCGCTTTTGCTGAATCTCAGCGAACTCTGCGGCTGAATAACGTCGAACAAAGGCAGGACGGGGTGGAGGAAGGTGAGGAGGAACGGTAGTACAGGAATTTAAAGTAGGAGAAGCAGTGGAATGAGAGCGAGAAAAACTAGAAGAAGTGGATAACTCAGGATACTTATGTTGCAAGGTAGTAGCCAAGGAGATAGCATCTGAGAGAGTAGGAGGCTGAAAAGATGAGACATCATATTGTAAGGAGCCTCTAAGACCGGCAATAAAACGTGAAATAAGCTTTGTAGGATGAAGATCAGTAAAAAGGTAGGAGAGCTCAGTAAACTGATCAATATAAGCAGTCAAATCACTAGTATGGCGAAGGCTACGAAACAGGTCACATTGGCGAACCAACCACTGTGGGTCAATCATTGCCATACGAAAATCATGACGAAAAGTAGTACATATATGTAACCCCTCACGAGTAGGCTCAGAGCGATAGACACGCCACCGAGTTTGAGCTCGACCATAATGTAATGCAGCCAATTGCAATTTCTAGGTGTCAGTCTTGGGATACATAAGAAAATAGGTCTCTAATCTAGAGAACCAATTTTCCAAGATATTCCCGTTAGACGAACCAGAATAAGTAGTAAGCTGGATGCGATCACGAAAATCACGAGCAAAATGGGGCTCAGGATTACCTGAAAAAGTAGGAGAAGGAAAATTGGTGGTGGGGAGGGAAATCCAGGTGGTGGTACAGAAGACCCGAAAGGAGACCCATAAGGACTAGCGCTATATGAAGGGAGACCAAACGTACTACCAAAAGCACCTCCTGAAGATGGAGATGGAGCAGGAGCAGGCATACTCAAAATAGGAAATAAAGGTGCTTTACCAGGATGATGAAGAATGTCTGGGGGTGTGGTATCCCCTCGTGTTAGTATAGTCTCAAGGCTAGAAAGAACACGATCAATACGACTCTCAAGATGATCCATGCGGGCATCAATATGTGTAAAACGATTATCTAAAGAGCTCTGTGGTGGGTCTTCTGATGAAGAAGTCGCCATAGGGACTAAGGAAGAGACAAAAACATGAGGGAGAGGACGTTTGTTGTCACCCCAACTTAGTCTAACTTCCAAAATCACCAAAAATGGCACAGAAACAGCCAATCAAGATGGATAAAAAATCAGAAAATAAGGGGCTGAGAAAGTAGTATAATGGATAGCAAATGTGCAAGGCCAATAAGTAGAAAGGTTCTAACAAAATGGAAGGAGGAAGGAGGAGGGTGTGAGGCAGCAAAATGACAAATATGAGAGGAAAATAGGCGGCTGGAAAAGAGTAGTACGTGAGCAAAAAGACAGCAAGTAGGTGCAAAAGAAGTGCAAATGGGCGCAAGCAATACCTGGGTGGGTGATGATTTGTCGTCCAATCAGTAGTGCCAACAAAGAGATGTAAAAGCTGAAGATATTACAAAATAGATGCGCCAACCAGCCACCAATCCCAATCCTCAACTCGTGCCAAATAAGCTGAAAAAAGTGCTGAAAGAGGGCGCTAGATAGCCGACAAATAATCAGCAAGATGAGCAGCAAGTCACTGGAGAAATCCGTCGATAATGGTGAGATAATAGGGCGCCGGGCAGCAACTACCAAGATCCACAATATGCTGAAAATAATGGTGAGGTAGGGCGCTAGACAACCTCCAATCAGGATAAAAAATGGTCAGCAAATCGGTGACGAAAAGCGTCGAAAATGATGAGGTAGTAGGGCGCTGGACATTAGCTACCAAATCTGCAAAAACAATGAAAAACTGTCGAAAAAATCAACGGCAGTGATGGATTAGCAAGGCGCTGGACAACCTCTACTAAATCTGAAAAAGTGCTGCAAATGGAAACAAAAACGGACGAAAGTGACAAATATGAAGGGGCTGGACAGCCTGCAAACAAAAGCTGAAAATGGAAGGAGAAACGGACGAAAGACATGAGGGAATTTCGCATTGGACAACTTGCAAACAAGCTGGACTTGGGCGCCGGAAGTAATCTACCCAAAAAAGAAACAAATTATTTTTTTTGGCCGCCAAATTTAGCGGAAGTACTTCTGCTAACTGTCTGCTAAAGCTCTGCCAAGGAAAATGCAGAAAATGGACGCCCAATCAAAAAATCAGATTTGAAATTCAACAATCAGGAAAGTGCTCTGATACCAAGTTACAAGCTAAGATTCAGTAGCTATGCTTGAAAGTAGGACTTAAGCTAGAAAGCAGGAAGAGAGAATGCTTAAGGAAGCTAAAGAGGAGCAATCATCATAAACTGAATAAAGGATACAATGTTGCCCTATATAAACCCTCTCCCTGAATCAAATAGAGGATTCAAAAAAGGGATGGAATAGGATTTGGAGGGAAAATGGTGCGCCCTCCCAATAGGAGGACCCCCATTTTAAATCAATGTGACCAAGTCCTAAAAATATGACCAAATAGGGCCCAAGGCCAATATATGAATAAAAAGGGCCCTTAGGCCTGCTTATGCATAATAACGAATAAAAGAATGGACGCGGCAAATGTAATGAGCCAAGTCCATAACTTTTGGGGATTCGGGAAACTTGGGATTTTGGGGATTTTGGAAAACTTGGTATTTTGGGATTTTGGGGAATTTGGGAAGGCAGATTTTGGGAGAGCAAAAGATGGGAGAGCAAGGTTTAGGGAAAGCAAAATGTTAGAAAATCAAAATTTTGTGGGAAAGTAAGATCTTGGAGAGCAAAAAGTTGAGAGTGAAAATTTGGAAAAGTATAAAACTTTGGGACAGTGAAAAAGTGGGAGAGAAAAATTTTTGGGAGAGCAAAAAAGTTGGGGAACGTGAAAGTGGGAGACTTGAAAAAAACTTGGTAATGTACAAGTTGGGGAATATGGAAAATTTGGAGAAAGGGCCAGTGTTCAAAATGCAATAAATTTTTGAGCTGTAATGATCTAGGTTGGCCCCTTGGATGTGTGATAGATCAAGATTAGGAGAGTCTTCAGTGAAGAGGGCGAACTAAGATGGCATCTTTGGAAGTGTAGGGAAATTTCCAAAGTTATGCACAAAAACTGGCAAGAAATTGTCACAGACAGTAACTTTGCAAATTAGTCTAAGTGCCAATTTTTAGAATGCAATAAATTTTTGAGCTGTTATGATCTAGGTTCACCCCTTGGATATGTGATAGAGCAAGATTAGGAGAGTCTTCAGTGAAGAGGGCGAACTAAGATGGCATCTCTGAAAGTGTAGGCAAATTTCCAAAGTTATGCACAGAGAGAGACTGGTGGACAGCAAAAAATCAACAATAGTGAGCAGAAAATGGAGAGTAGAGAAATGCCCAAAAATCTAGAATAGTGAGAGGAAGAGCCATTTGGCTCCCCGGCGGGGCGCCAATGCTAAGCCTACTTCCTCCGAAACGAAGTGGCTTGGTGTCGCGTGTAGTACAATGGCGAGCTGGGTCCGATCCAACTAGGAGCCTTGGAGATGGCTTCCTGCATTAAACTAGCATTCTAGAAACTTGTACAAAGCTTGCAAAAAACACCAAGAAATCTTAAACACATTCACACATCATTAGCAAACTACTATCATGCACAAGGAGGGAGTTGGAAGAGAAGAGGAAAAAGAGAGAAGAATGGAGGGAGAGAGGGGAGAGAGAGGGAGTGGAGGAAGAAGAGTAGAAGGAGATGGGGAGAGAGGGGGAAGAGAGAAAGAGAAGGATATGGGGAAAGGAGAGAAAGGAGAAAGAGAGAGAGATGGAGGGAGATGGAGAGAGCCCAAAGAGAGAGAGAGAGAGAGAGAGAGAGAGAGAGAGAGAGAGAGAGAGAGAGAGAAAGAAAGAAAGATTTTATTAATGTCCTTGAATACCCTAAGGTACATAGGACTTAGAAAAGGTACATGTCAAGTGTGCACATAGGAGCTTAAAGCTCAATCATCTATAAAACTAAATAACTGCAAATACAATGCATAAAGACAGCTGGCCCAGTCAGGATCCAATAGCCTGGAATCATATATCACGATGCCCATCAGCATGAAAGAAATGGTGGATGGTATGCTGTGAAGGTGTGATTAGATGTGCCCTGGACCTTTGTCGCCGGATAGGCCGTTGGTGTCGTCTCTGCTGCTGTGGCGCTCTGGGCTGTGATCTAATAACTGGCTGTCTCTCTGGCTGTCGACATGGTCTCTGATGCCGGTGTACGAAGGAGTCGGGAATCTCGGCCTCTCCATCTGAGTCGCTGCCTATGGGTACCTCGGATCTCTGTCTCCAACGGGATATGCACTCATCAATGCTCAATTGTGTCAGGGAATGTGTACCATCTAGTCTCCTCCTCCTCAGGTCTGACATCTCTCGGATCATCAGTGCGACACATCTAGGGTCCTCATAAGATATCAAGGTAGAAAGTGTAACTGGGTGCTCTCTGAACAAGCAGTAGTACCGCCCCCGTATCTCATAGTAGGCTGGACATCTGAAGAGGAAATGTGACTCATCCTCAGTCTCATGCATAACACACATTCTACAGAGCCGGTCCTCTCGTGGGGTGCCACTGTATCTGCCAGTCTCAATAGCCAGTTGATGTGAAGAAACCCGAAACTGACCCATCGCTATCCGCAGACTATGTGATATACTCCTCAGCAAGTAACCAGATACTATGGGGCAGCCAGCCGGATCAAGAGATAGAATGTGTGTACGATAAAACTCACTCTTGGTCCCCAATGGACCCTGCCAAGTGGTATGAAGATATGATCTGTAAAGGAGGCCTCTGATGTACTGGTGGGTGCTCGCAGGTAGATCACTAATCTGGATACCCAATGTGGAGAGGAGACGGCAAGCCTGGGAGTACCATGAGAAAAGGTGTCCCTCTGAGTGTAGGCGCTGGGATGAAGATAAAGCTGCAACTACATAATGTGTACCCCCGTCCTGAAGATCCTCTAACCTCTGTATGAATGTCACAATATGGAATAAGGCCTCAATCTGAATGGGGGGGACCGCGAACTCTGCCAAGATAATCTGGTGTGGTACTGAGGGCTTAGCCCGTATCATCCGGGAGAGCAAACGAATCTGGAGCCGGGAGTAGCTGTCAGACCAGTACTCCATGTCTCGGAAGCATACATAGCTGAGGGCACAACCATAGTGTCAAAGAGCCGACACTTACTAGTCGCATCTCTGATGTGTGAGCTGAAACATAGTCTCTCCAAATCTACCAGTGAGGCATAGCCCTTCCGTACCCGGGAAATAGCTGCGTGTCTCATGCTAAACGTAGGCCCCGAGAATAGTACTCCTAGATATGTATAGGAATCAACAACCTCTAGGGGATGACCATCCCATAGAAGCTCCTGCCGCATCATGAAAGACCTAGAGGTGTTGAACACCATAACCTTAGTCTTGGCCACATTCACCGACAAACCCCACCGTGTGTAGAAAGAAAGAAGAGCATCTTATTTGAACTTGTAAGTTCTCATTGGTGTGAGAGATTGGAATCGAACTCCTCACCTGCCAAACAGAATGGAAAGCCATAACCAACTCACCAGTTATTTGCAAATGGAGAGAGAGTAGAGAGAACACAAATGGACATAGTTTTATTACTGATTCGAATGATGCAAATACAAGGAAAATGGTCCCTTTAAATAGGAGTGAGAGTGGAACCTCCTCATCACCCATTACCTACTAAAGTTCCATCAGGATCACAATCTTGACCGTCCGAATCACTTTGTGTTTTTTGAGGACTCGCTGTGCTTCCTAACTTAGGAACTTGCAAAAGCTAAGTTTAAAATATTTTATTTAAATATTAGTGCACCTGGCACTTTCTAGCCTAAAGGCCCAATGTTGGACTTATATGCGCAGAATGCCAACTGGTTGCCTGCTCCTAAAACTTCTGACTCTCTACCACATTCATGTAGCATTTGGGCTTACTATAGGAGCCTTTTGCCAACTTTAGAATATTCCATGTCGTTTCCAGAATTGGGCAACATTCTCCCACGACCAAATCGGTGCCAGTCCCATGGCACTGCAAATGTTGGTCGGATGCAAAGATTTGTCGGATGCAAAACTGGGTCGAAAAAAAATGACAATGGATCGAAAAATGACAATGGATGGAAAAATTGTAAGGATCGAGAAATTATAATAGATCAAAAAAGTGCAAAGGATTGAAAAATTAGAAGGGATCGAAAAAATTATAAGTTATTGAAAATTATAATGGATCGAAAAATTACAAAGGATCGAAAAAATAATGGATCGAAAAAATCAAGGATCGAAAAAAATAAAGGATCGAAAAAATAATGGATCGAAAAAATAAAGGGATCGAAAAATAATGGATCGAAAAAATCAAGGGATCGAAAAATATAGGATCGAAAAAATAATGGATCAAAAAAATAATGGATCGAAATATAATGGATCGAAATATAATGGATCGAAAAAATAATGGATCGAAAAATAAGGGATCGAAAAATGAAGGGATTGAAAAATAATGGATCGAAAAAATAAGGGATCGAAAAATCAAGGGATCAAAAAATATTGGATCAAAAAAATCAATGGATCAAAAAGTAAGGGATCCAACAAATAAGGGATTGAAAAATAAGGGATCGAAAAAAGTAAGGGATCGAAAAATCAAGGGATCGAAAAATAATGGATCGGATGGAGGGTGGCTGATGCAATAAAAAATGAGCGGCGTCGGATGCAAACGAAACATGAAAACTCGAAAAAGAAAAAACGTTGGATGCAAGATACCGAAAATCCCGAAAATTCGAAATAAAAAATTAGGAATTCCCAAGAAATCCGAAAATTAGGAAATCTCGAAAAACCTGAAAATTAGTAAATCTCGATAAACCTGAAAAATAGGAAATCTCGAAAAACCTGAAAATTAGGAAATCTCGAAAAACCCAAAAAATAGGAAACCTCGAAAAACCCAAAAATTAGTAAATCTCGAAAAACTCGAAAATTGCAAAAAACGTTGGATGCAATTAGAAGGTCATCGGATGCAATTGAGATGAGCGTCGGATGCAACTGGGAAGGCAATGTAAGCGAAGGGTCGAAAAATAATCAAAGGGTCGAAAAATTGCGAAGGGTCGAAAAATGACAACGGGTCTAAAAAACGTCGGATGCAATAGGAAGACGGATGGAGGGCGTCGGATGGAAATTGAAAATGGGGTGTCGGATGCAAATGAAAGTGGTTTGCCGGATGGAATAGCGAAAATCCTAAAAAACTCGAAACATGAAAAATCGAAAAACGTTGGATGCAGTCTGAAGGTCATCAGATGCAATTTAGATGGGCGTCGGATGCAAATTGAGATGGGTTTCGGATGCAATTGGAAGATGGAGGGCGTCGGATGCAAATTGAGATGGGTTTGTCGGATGCAATACGAAGATGGAGGGCGTCGGATGCAAACTGGAAGTGGTTTGTTGGATGCACTAGTAATGCAAAGTGTCGGATGCAAATGGAATGTTGAGAGTTGGCGGATGCAAATGGGAACAAATGGACTGGCAGATGCAAACTGGAAGGCATTGGCGGATACAACTGGGACGGCATTGGTGGATGCAACTGGGAAGGCACTATCAGATGCAAACAAGGATGACTTGGCGGATGCAGATGGGAAGACGGTGTCGGATGTGTGGCGGTGGGTTTTCTGAAATGGTGGCTCCAAGTCCTGCACATCTACCTGATACAAATCCCAAACCAAACCTTAAGAGAAGAATCAACAACAATCACATTCATACATCAGTACCCAAACTAAATGCATGAAGCTTAAGCTTGGAAGAAATTGCAAGTAGTAGAATCTTCAATTCAAAGAGCAACAACATTTCAGTACATAACACATGCTATGGATCTCGTGGAGGAGGCTCCTATTTGTGCACACAAAGAGTGAACTGCATTCTATAACATTTTGAGTTCCACCTCTTGACTAGTGGGTGAACCCCATTCTATACTTTTACACATTATTAGGAAGCCTCTTTATTAAAAAACATAACTCAAATTGAGAGAGTCTAAATTACTACCTCTCATGTGGCTTTCCATCTTTCGGGAATTACCATGGGGCTCACAGTATATGCACTTAGTGTATCACTAGTAATTCTTGTGCTCTCAAACTCGGCTCTCAACGTCATCTCCACTGGGAAACCCTTTTGGGTGAAGACGCACGACATCGACACCTCAGGGGCGTGGCATCAGCTAACAGTGTTATGGGGACATGTGTTTCCCCATAACAGAAGTCATATCACTTGTTGAAAGGACCTTTTTTCAACAATTTCTAGGAGTCTTGTTAGTTCATTTCATTAAAATTCCTGTCCCTTACACTGTGAATCACTTTGTCACTCTCTTCGACATGCACTATTGTAATTACCTTGCAGTAGTTTGGTTTTGTAATAATGTGGTGTTTTCCCATTTCCCATTTCTGGTTGGTCCTTGTTTCCTGATTGGGAAACATTTCCCAATATTATACTTTGATTAGACAACTTAGAATATTTGTTGGTATCTTGCACAAGAAAATTCACCCTTTCTGCAAACAGACATGGTGCAATTAGTGAGTACTTGAGGGCTGGTTGATAAATGTATGGAATTGATTCCCCAATCATTTGTGTAGGTTGTGATAAACTATCCTTTTTGGACTCCTCATATAGACCATTTTAGGAGTGTGGTGGTAAACCTCTAATTATCAGGTCTCAAGTTCTGGTTTTGGAGCCACTTGGCTGGAGTTCCTGCTATGTAATTAGGCCATAGGAATGATAATAGTAGCATAAGAATCTTATGTTGGCTATTCTTCTTCAAACATGTGATAATATGTAGTGGTTGTCTTGTATGGAGAGAGAGAGAGAGAGAGAGAGAGAGAGAGAGAGAGAGAGAGAGAGAGAGACTGATACAGTTAGCTGTGTTGTGAAAAATTGCCAGTTGGAGCATATCCAAACGTGCAAAGTCTGTTCAAAGAGCTTGGAATCCAAGATAGATTGCAATGGAAGGAGCATAGTTTAATATTTGCAATGCCTGACAAACCTGGCACTTTTAGCCGTTTCGACTTTCCGGAGATTTCCGCTCCTTTGAACGGTGATACCTTCTGTGCTCTTAGAAAGTTGTTTCATCAAAATAGACGTGCAGTTGCATTGACAATTTTCCTCTCTGTACATGCAACTAGTATTTTTAGTAGATAGCTTTCAAAGAAGAAATTATTTTATCTCCTTCCTTTTTGTTAATCTACAGAGTTACTTCTTTCATGAAGTAAGTTATTTCTGGCAGTAAACTGAAAGTGAGAATGGCATGAACACCTATTCTCTTGTATTGCAGAATGTGAATGTAGAGACATACTATCACACTTTCATTGGATGAATTACATATGCAATAGGGGACACAATCATCTGGCATTTTGAGGATCATAGCCGTCATCAGGTCCTTCCATTGATTCAAGAATTCATGATTGATCATCAGGCCCATGCATTTGTTCCAGGAAATGTTTAATTCTTTGTGGCACTCAACTCATTTTCAGATCCTTGCATTGGATTGAGTAGGAGCTGGTGCAAACCTAGGCCCCTACATGTGTTAAAGGGATCATTCACTTGCTTTGTGGCACAACCTAATACCTATGACTAGGCCTACAGTGGATCTAGGAGGCACTAGGACACCATCTTACCTTTTTTCAAGACCCCTGATGAAGGAGATGATGCCTGACTTCTGTTCAGATAGCTCAATGACACACACTGAAAAACTGTCTAGTTGTTACAAGGAAAATATCAGTATTTCAAAAAATTCACAAGCAATAGAATCAACTACAATAAACTGTACCTTACAAAATGGATATAGTTGGGATCCAACTTGTCCGTGGTCATGTAATATCTGACTGTAAACTAGTGTTTACTCCTGTGACATACACTTTGTATCAAAGCATCATGAAAACCTTCATAAATTGCAATTATTGTATCTCCATCATAGTATTGTATAGAACCCTTAAATTAGATTCTTGATGTATAAAGCTCTTGACTATGTGACACGACTAGAAACTCTTTGCATAAATCTTAAGATGATATCAGGGAGGTGGAAATGACAACATTGAGCTCCAATGTTAAAAGGATGGTGGTTTGATTCCAAATAGAGAGAATCAATCTTCATATCATAAAAGAAATTCAACAAGCTAAAATGTGCCAACACATAATCTACCATACTATGAACCTTCTTTGAGGAACAAGTACAGGCTCCTGAACGTGGCCATAATTGCAAGCTATTACACATGATCAACTTATTTGTGCCGCCTAGTTTTTATATTTCTCTACCAAAGTGAGTAGTGGAATTTGTTGTCTCTTCAAAGAATGTCCCAATGCCTTCATCAGAAGCTGAGAAGAATCATTTTCCTCCTTATAGATAACCACATGATCTTTTTTGATTTGCCAATGGAAGTTTTCCATGAAGACAATCTCTTTCTATGAAGTTTGTCACACCAACTCTGATTTCTCCTCAAGGATATTCACTACTCAAAGTTTATCATATGAAGGCTAATCTTTTCAAAAAGATATTCACTATCTATGCTCACCCCCCCATTGTAGTTTTGTAAAAAGTCTTTATGCCCTTCTTGGTCCCATGGACCCAAAACGTTTTACCTCCTCTTATTCTGACATCTAATTATTCAGCTTTTCTTGCTATGGAGGACAATATTTTCCAGAACTTATTATTTATTTTGTTCGTTGAAGCTTCCTTCTTTTCGATAGCCAATTTCTTGCCCTTCAGTTGGGAGAATGCCACTAATACTATCCTGGTCTTTCCTGTTAATTTCTACCCGTTAAGTAGTCCTCATTGGTTTCTTCCTTTTTGAAACCCACTTCTTCATACTAGGAAGTATCTTTGACTTTGGAAAACCTTAGAATATGAGATTTTAGGCTTTCTTCAATATTATTTGCTCTTCCTTTAGTATGGCTTAAAGCTTTTCCAGAAATCAAGCTTTTATTAACACAACGAACTGGTGGAGTCATCAAGTGCCTTCTCTTTCCACCCACGACATGGTTTCCTCTTTTTATTTGTGAACTTTTGCTTGAAGGTGTTGCAGTTGCAGAATTTTGAAGCTTAGCACTTTCCTCTTTAGAAGGATTTAAGTAGCAACTGTACTTGCCGATTCGTCTAGGATGCTTCGTTCTCTTTTTTAGAGTCTGATAGCATGCTAAAACAGAGGTTAACATTGATTTCAAAATCCTTTTGTTGGTCAACAACTTGAGACGATCCTGTGGTCACTCCATCTTGATCATCCCTATAATGTTGTTGATGGAGTTTTTGCAACTTCGAGCTATGGGCCTTCGATGTCTTCATCTTTTTTGTTATATTTCATGGTGTCCTTCATTTGTCCACAAAAAGTTGGACCATGTGAAATATCTCACAGTCAGATGCTTAATCCAGCGTTTGAGCTCCAGAGAGAGAGAGAGAGAGAGAGAGAGAGAGAGAGAGAGAGAGAGAGATTTATAACCATTTGTTGAGCCTTTCTTTTTTCAGGAATCATAGCAATACTGAAGAACAATGAAATGTTGACATGGTCTGAAAAGATCAAATTCGCTCTTGGTCTTCTTCCTGCCATACTTGGCGGTCAAGCCTATGTGGAGGCTCAAGATGGTCTTACAGTGAAGGAGTGGATGTTGAAGCAGGTAGACATTTTGTTTTAGGTATATTCAATGATTTGTTCAACCAAGCAAGTGGAGATAACATTTGTAACATTCTTGCTTGAGCTTACTATTTGGCGATGGATTGTCCTTGTATTGGTACTTTCTTCTCTTTTAACATATGTGAGTAGATTTCCTTTTGTCGGCTAGGTCTCCTCATGATAGGTTGGATAACTCTAACTGCAACATGGCTCTGAGTTCTGCACCGTCTCTGATTTCTATGGAATCATCATCATTGTCATCATCAGACTCTGGATACTGCTGCGATCTTCTCTTGAGAAGAAGGATGCCATCTAGGGCTGAGAACTAGGATGGCTCTTCTGAACTGTCTGACACAGATCCCATCGTAGTAGAAACGTACCGAGGATCCTCATATGCAATGAGCAACCGCAATGTAGTGGGTCTTCCTGAAACAAAACCTCTCCAACTGAACAAGGGAAGCTTGTCCCTTCCCAAGTCGAGCAGTAGCTACCTGTCTAATGCTAAATATAGGAGCAATAAAGATTATCTCTGAGTAAGCGTAAGAAGATATCACCTCTAGAGGTTGTTATAGCTTCATGAGAACATGACCAATCATGATAATGCGGTAGTTGCTAGGATTCATGGGGTCACTATTTTTGTGAATACGATGGAAGGTATTGGCACAAGAGGAAGATGGGGAGACAGCCATGTAGTTGAGGAGAGGGCTAGAATGGGAGAAAGCAAGCTAGCAACATGGATCAATAACTTAGACTCAAGGTCCTCGATGTCTTTCACAAGGTACTGCCAAGTGGCAAGTGTTGGTTGTGCATGGAGTTTGCCACATGTCAATGTTAGGAAGGGTTAGGGTGAAGGGGTGCTTGAGGATTGCGTAAGTGAGCCTAGAGAGGCATTTCTTAGCACTTTCTATGTAGCAAAGGTGTTATAGCTCTTCTCCCTGGCCTAGTTGGTATAGTTTTTCTAGATAGATGCACATTTTGTAATTGTTGTAATTATTGTAATCACTAAAATGGCTAAGTCCTAAAATGTAGGAGATGACTAGTCAATAGGACACGTCATATGCTCACGGAGACACTTGGTCCAGTGAAAGCTCACTGGGACACTTGGTCCAGTGTATGAGTGACACATATCAGCCTACTCACTTGCCTATGTATCAGGTATTGCCAAGTGGCAAGTGTCAATTGTACATGGAATCGGCCATGTGTCAAGGCATTCCTCATCATAATCTATGTAGTTGGGTGGAGACAAGGCCGCCAGCTCCTTGTGGTTTTGATGGATTCATGCTACTTGCTCGCTGAGAATTGAATAAAGCTTAGTTTTGAGATCTATCTCTGCGTGGTTTACTATTGTTTGTAGGTTGAGTTCAGAAAGGAGTTTGACAAAAGGTTGGGTGGAGAGAAGGCAGCCAGCTCCTTTAGGGTTTGAGCAATCATTCTATATACTTGGTTGTGAATAAAGATAGGATTTTGTTATTGGTTGTGCAATATTTGTAGTTTTGACATTAGGTATCAGAGCCAAGGTTGAGAAGAGGGTTGGAATTTTCAGATTATGTAGGCTGGACCATCACTGACAGGAGGTTACAAGTTTTCCATTGTTGGTTAGGGCTCGCTGTCTAGCATTGGAATTCATTAAGATTTGGACTTCTTTTGAGATTGCAATTGACTTTGATTTTTGGTGAGGTTCATTGCCAAGGAACAATGCTAGTAGCTGGATTTTGAGCAGGATTTTGCAGCCGGAGTGAGCAGCTTAGATTCAAAATTTCTATATATGTTTGTAGCTGCCTTTTGTGTGATTGTTGGGCTTCCAAAGCTATCCTTTTGAACTGATTTTAGGGTGCAGCTGGCTGTGGGCAGGCTACAACCCCTCGTTGCCCATATTCAACAACGGTCTCACTCAAAAATTGTGCTTCAAAATACTCAGCTAAAGGGCATAATTTGTTACATTGATTATGGATCCTTGGAAGGCACATGCATAGAAATACTCAGAATTGAGAATGTCGCTGCCAAGGTAGACGCCATGGAAGTGATAATGCCAAAATCCTTGATTAGTTGAAGGCTAGTAGATCCTCTAGAACAAGAGAGTTCACGAAAAACTAAGTGCCACTAGATGAGAAGAATCAGGCTATGCAAGCATGGACCGTTTTCAATATGTCCGTACGAGAAAATGTAGACAAACATCGAGAGTCATTGATGCAGATATTTGAGGAGGTACCCATGTTCTTACAAGTATTTCATTTTGGGATGGCTTGCATGAGAGTCTTAGGCCTTTCGTACGGAAAGAGTCGACTCACAACCTCTAGAAGGTGCTTCGTATGGCCCTATATGATGAAGATGGTTAAAAGGCCAAGAAGTCTGAAGCACCTACATTGGGTGGCTTTCAGCCTTGAGAAACATGAAAGTATAAAAAGTTTAAAGGTCAATCTAGTCAAGATCAGATTCCTAGTGGCAAAAAAGGTGAAGGTGGTGGTGCCTTGAAAAGTAAAGGGCAGTATGGGATGTCTGATAAGTTAACTTTCTGAAGATCTAGTGCAATATGCAGATCACAACCACAATCACCATAACTCAAGCACCTCAAGCTCTCAAAGATGGCACAACAAAAGTTGATTGTATTACAAAGAAAACTGTACGTAAAGGAAACACTCAATTGCATGTCTTTGACAAGTGTCACTAAATTGGCCTACCACCTACCAGACTAGAGTCAGGCCCAATATGGCCGAAACAACTGACAAACTCAAGACATGCCCCTAAGTATAGCATAACGATATCAAAAATATACTATACAGGCTAATTTTCCTATAAGTGGCTACGCGGCTAGTCCAAGTTGCCAGTTACGGGACAAGTGCCTTACCGATATATTGATTGCGGGTCAAGTCATGGTTACTACCAAACACAATAAAATCTGATTAATCATACAATACTTACAGTTCACATTTAGAGCTTACAAAATATAAATTAGATCCAAACTGATTTATAACTCTCTCCCTTAAGCTCAAATGTGATAAGAGTGAAAAACAATAATCTGTAGCAATGTCTGGAGTATCCAAAAGCTGTTATGCATCATCCTCCATCTAGCTAAGTTGACATCCTGTCAGGCACTTACAAGCCCCAACCTGCAAAGCTAACATCAATAAGTGACTGAGGCTAACCTGAGGAAATCTTACTGCCACCATAAGACTATACCCTCACCAGCTAGGCAACTAGTAGACATGACAAAAAGTCATAACTGAGCATTCAAATGACTACTTTGTTCTAATGTAGCAAATGCATAAACACATACAACTCCAACTCAGATCTAGACTCCGTAACACGGTAACATGCAAGCACACACACACATGCAAACCAACACGAATGATGAAGTGTCAAATACATGACCAAGTCCTGCCTGAAAGTGGTATCCTGTCGTACCAACACCTGTGCCACCTGTAGATCCACTGCTACACCACCGGTCTCCAAATGAGATCCTTTATCATGGCCCGCACTTGTAACCAAGATGCCCTCACGTCCAAGCATATCCAATAGATGTTGCCATATATCATCCAAGATCAGCCATCTCAATCCAATGAGCGTTTCAAGCATCATCTTGGATGGATCTCCCAAAAAAAGCACTGCTCCAAGCCACTTTGCCCTGACATCCTATCTTGCCAATCTTGGAAGTTGATTTCTCATTCATTCCCATGCTCCAAGCGCCAGGGTCTACGAAGGACTCAACGAATGAATGTGCACAAAACCTCACCATAGGCTATACCTGGATCGCTCTCCCATCTCCTGTAGATACTGATGACGGTTTGCCAATTCTGCATCCAAGCAAATTCAACCTTCCCATGCTTGACGTTGCGAACTCTGATTTGACCAGTATATATGTTTCACACCAAGAAACCTGTCTCAACAACACATCCATCATACCATCCAAACCAAAGCAAATGCACATAAGATCCACCATCATGACCAACACACCCACGATCCATAGCATATTAGGTAGAATAGCTCCATTAGAAACCTGTACCCCGAACCATCTGATCTCCAACAAGTATGCATTACCCACTGATATGACCCCAAGAATCTGTCCACCTGTGTTGCAACTAGATCAACTGGATCTAACCAATGAATTGTATCTTGCTTATCAAAGAATGATGGATAAAAACCAACATGTGACGCCAAACTGGAGATCACCACCTATGTATATGACCATGCATCTCCTATACATCCAATACATCGCCTATACATCCAATGACGTATCATACCTGAGCATCGCCTATACATCCAATGACGTATCATCCAATGACGTATCATACCTGAGCATCTGTAGCATCTCTCGGAGTTTTACCCCAATGGACTCATCATCCAAACACTGTGCTCATCTGATGTCTTCGATCTTGGTCACCAACCTGCCATCCAAGCTGATCGCCAAAGCATCACCTGCTTCTCCTAGCTCCTAGCATATGCTCGCTCTCCTTGGCTATGTGCCACCTAACATCGTGCCAATGCAAGCCCATCCCTGGGTCACCGCTCACAGGATCCTGAGACTAATGTCTCCCAACTTGAATGCATTGAGGTATATGGCTCCAAGTGACTTCCTCTAGGCTTCCTCCTGTTCTCATTGTTTGAGAATCCAACACCTATGTCAAGCCTAGCCTCCTACAAATACAGCCCAATGCAGAATAGCTAGTAGATAGCTCATCTATGCCCTTGATGGTAGTCACCACTCCATCAATGCCAATGCCAATAATTGGCCTTGCTGTATCGCCCTGCCTATACTCCCAAAGAATACACTATGAAGACCTCACCATCAATGTCCTCTTCCATTAGATCTCTTGCAAGCCACTCACCACAGTGTTTGCCACCATCACACCCAAACGTGCGATCTCCATCAGCTCTCCAACCTAGAGGTGGCTCACATACTCATAGACGACGTCAGAGGACTCCAGCTCTTCCCCATGTTGCAGCTTGCATTACATCTTTCTATAGCATCAGCACAGATAGGACCTCATGACATTGATACATCTATTATGCACACACACTCTCATTTTTCGCATTTATCTTAGTTTGTATTAGATGTTTTTTGATTACAGATTCGGAGACGTTTTATACATTCCCATTGTTATCACATACTTGACATGTACTTCATTAGTCTTATATGCCTTTTGGCATAGAAAAGACATTAATAAAGCTTTCAGATCCAAGCCCATGATGAGGATTCGGATGATGATATTGACATACCTGTCCCACCACGGAAGAAAACTGGTCATAGTTGTAGACAGGCAGTACAACCTTCATCTCGACGTACCGTTCAGCGGACTCTTCAGGCCTATTTTACTTGATCTCTCTTCTGCACCTGGCTTGGGTTGTGGGCATCCCTGCTTTCTCCTACTCATCAGTCCTACCTGGCCCGGGTTGTGGGCGTTTTATTGTTTACATTACTTTAGTTCTCATGTATAGTTTTCTTCAGTCTGCACATTGACGATGCTCCCATGCATCTTTGTACATATGTATAAGTTACGAATAGAGCCACAGTTGATCTAGAATTAAGCTATGAAAGCATCACATAAGCAAGACTTAACCCTAGAAAGCAGGAAAGAGAGAGATTAAGGAGGCTAAAGAGAGAGAGATCAATATCACCAGCTGAATGGCAAATGACACAGTTTCCATACTTATAGCCAAGAGGAAGCCGTAAAAGGAAGCTTCCAGTGGCTAGGGCCCAACTGGGAGGGATAATAGTGTGCCCTCCAAGAAAGCCCCCACTCTCCAGTAATATGTCCAAATGGCCTAATAATGAATAATAAGGCCAAAGGCCAACCATATAGTCTGAATGTCAGTAATGAATAAACAGGGCCCAAGGCCTGCTTATGCATAAAGTAAAGTAACTGTAAATGTAAATGGACGCGACAAATGTAATGAGCCGAGTCCATAACTCTCCCCGACACAAAAAAAAGACCCAACCTCCGAAAAGATAACCGGATCAAGTAGCAGCAAGCCCTGGTGCATCAACAGCTAGAGGAACATCTGATGTAGAGGAATCAACAAGTGCAGCAAGAGCACGAGCCTGATCCGTAAGTAATGGTGTATGATAAAACACATCAATAGGCTCCCATGTAGCCTCCTCAATAGGACGACCATCCCACTGGACCAAAAACTGAATCTGCCGGCGGCGTCGACTATGGTATAGACGGACCTGTAATATAGCAGCAGGTAAAAATGGAAATAACTCTGGAGCAGTAGGAAACTCAGCATCACAAGGAGCGTCATCCTCAATAGCAGCACGTAATAAACTGACATGGAATACATCACAGGCGCGTGTGGAAGCAGGAAGCTGTAAGCGATATGTAACTGGACTAAGAACCTCCACAATGCAATAAGGCCCATAATAACGTGGTGCAAGCTTCTCAGTAGAAGCATGGCCCTGGACAAAATGATGACGTGCAAACCGTAAGCGTAGATAAACCATATCTCCAAGCTGAAACTCAACATGGTGGCGGTGACGATCAATTGAGGTCTGATAACGCTGCTGAACATGCTGTAAATGAGAACTGGCCCGAGTAATAAGCTCTCGAGCACCTGATAGAAAAGATGCAAGTGTAACAGGTGTATCCTCAGGAGGAAGAGGAATGCCAGGTAAAAGAGGTGCATAGCTATGAGATAATAAAAATGGAGAGACACCTGTGCTGGTACTAACAGAGCTATTATAGCTATACTCTGCTAAACATAAATGCTGATCCCGATCCTTCCCTGAAGGAGTAACAAAATGGCGCAAATAATCCTCAAGGATCCTGTTAAGGACCTCAGACAGCCCATCAGAAGTAGAAGGATAAGTTGAACCCATAAAAAGCTGAACATCCAAAATACGCATAAGCTCTGTCCAGAATATAGATGTAAACTTAGTATCCCGATCAGAAAGGATAGTATGAGGAAACCCATGCAGGCGGAAAATCTCTGATAGGAACAAACGTGCACACTGCTCTGCTGTGATAGTACTGCGAACTGGGATAAAATGTGCCTGTTTCGAGAACCTGTCAACTACCAGCATACATGAATCGTGACCACGCTGGGTATGGGGAAGGCCAAGGATAAAGTCCATAGATATATCAGTCCACTGGCGATGAGCAATAGGCCAACTCTGGAGCAAACCAGCAGATTTAGAACGGGAGTACTTATTACGAAGACAGAAAGGGCAGGTACGAATAAGTACAGCAAGCTCAGATCGAAGAGAGGGCCAATAGAAATGGTCTTTGAGACGAGCATAAGACTTCTGAAAACCAAAGTGACCCCCAACAGGAGAGGAATGAGCATCCGACAACAAGTGGGAACGGATACCCAAAGAACTAGGGATACAAAGAGAATCATAATGATAAAGACGATTGTCAATAATGGAGTAAACCTGATGAGCACTGGACGAAACAGGTGGGGCAGAACTATAAACATCACGAAAATCAGAACATGTAAGGTATGCTGCAGGTAGAGCATCAAACCATGGAGGAATAGTAGAAACGAGTGTATTTAACAAAGCTGGAAGACGAGATAATGCATCAGCAGCAGTGTTAGCACGACCAGGACGATACAATACGGAGAAATTAAAAGACTGTAAAAACTGCAACCAACGAAATTGACGATCACTAAGGTCACGTTGAGAAAACAGATAACGTAAAGACTGGTGATCAGTAATAATGTCAAATGGGACTCGATACAGATAATGACGCCACTTCTTAAGAGCATAGATAATAGCAAGAAGCTCTTTCTCATGCAAGGAATAACGTTGCTCATAAGAGCGAAGACGACGCGACTCATAAGCAATAATACATTGTGACCGGCGAAGTAAAGCACCCAAACCAACATCACTAGCATCAGTCTCAACAAGAAACTTCTGATCAAACTGTGGTAAACACATAACGGCAACATCAACAACATCACGACGAAGAGTATCAAACGCTGTCTGACAATCAGGAGTCCACAGAAAAGTACTAGACCTCTTCAAAAGTGCATGAAGAGGAGCTGCGATAGTGGCAAAATGAGGAACTGGACGACGAAGGTGAGTGGCTAACCCAAGAAACATACGAACATGATGAATATCAGTAGGTATAGGCCAATCCTGGATGGCCTGAACCTTATGAGGGTCCAGACGAATGTGACCATTACAAATAAGAAAACCAAGAAACTCGATCTCAGAAACAGCAAAAGAACATTTAGACAACTTAGCAAATAACTGGTGGTGTACAAGTAACTGAAAGACCGAGGAAAGATGGGCAACATGCTCAGCAAGAGACTGACTAAAAATAAGAATATCATCAAAATAAACCAAGATACAATGACCAAGAAGTGGACGTAAGACGTTATTCATCACATTCTGGAACGTAGGAGGGCCATTAGTAACACCAAAAGGAAGCACACGAAATTCATATAAACCAAGATGAGTACGGAAAGCAGTCTTATGTTCGTCAGAAGGGTGCATCCTGATTTGGTAATATCCAGAACGAAGGTCTATCTTGGAAAAGATTTTAGAGGTACCGAGCTGGTCAAAGAGGTCATCCATGTGTGGAATAGGGTATTGATTACGAATAGTCAACTTATTTAAAGCACGGTAATCAATACAAAGGCGTTTGGTACCGCATCATGTACAAATGTCAATGTCTGCTTTGTCAAGTCCAGTGTAACGGCTCCAAGAGATGCAAACCAATCAGCACCAAGGATAAGATCATAACACTCCATAGGGATAATGTAAAGATCTGCCTGTCCAGAGAAATCTCCAATGCGGTATGGTAAACGCTGAAACATCTGAGAACTAGGAAAAGAATGAGAACTGGCAACCTCAACTGTGAGAGACTGGGAAGCAGGAACAGGTGAAGCACGGATCCGACTAGTGATATAACTGCTAATAAAAGAATGAGTGCTACCAGTATCAACTAAAGCAATATACTCTCGACCTGTAATACGCACACGTAACTGAATGGAGCGAGGACCAGGACGCCCTGTCCAAGCAGCATAGGCAAGTTGAGCATGGCAAGTGAAAAGATCTGTGAAAAGATAAGAAAGCTCCATAAACTGATCTGTATAAGAAGCAAGATCACTGGTCTGAGTGAGACTACAGAATGTATCACGTTGGCGGTCAAGCCACTGAGGATCAATCATAGCATGGCGGAGGTCACGGCGAGAAGTATGCCATACATGGAGCCCTTCCCGATCAGGATCAACTCTATAAACTCGCCACCACGTGGCGGCACGTCCATCTAAATGTAAAGCAGCCAACTGGATCTTCTGAGGATCAGTCTTGGGGTAAATCTGAAAATATGTGTCAAGCTTAGCAAACCAATTCTCTAATAAGTTCCCGTCGGAGGAACCGGAATAGGTAGCAAGCTGTACCCTATCACGAAAGTCTCGAGCAAAGTGTGGCTCAGGAAGGGGGGGACGAGGAAAGAAACCAGGAGGTGGGTTAGATGGAATGAACGGTCCACCACCAGGCTGACTAGCAGAAGAAGATGGAAATCCAAATGGAGGGGGAGTCCCAAATGTAGGAAAAACAGGAGCTTTACCAGGACCATGAGGCTGTAAAGAATCAATCTGTGACTGCATAGTAGCAATGCCGGTCATAACTGAATCGAAGCGATGAACGAGGTCAGAAAGGGTCTCATCCATGCGACGAAACTGATCGGATAAGGTTTCTTGAGTAGTCTCACTCGGGGTAGGTGAATGTGCCATAATGATAGTGGAAGGAATAGACGAAAACTTGAGGGAGCGGACTCTTGTTGTCACCCCAAATTAGCCTATTACAACCAATATTATCACAACTGAAAAAAAAACAGACAGCAATGAACAATGGAGAAGCTGTAAAAATGCGCTGGATAGCCAGGGATACAATGTGAATTTGAAAGAGTAAACGGAGTCAGAATTCTTGAAAATGTGGTGGAGAATGAGCGCGCGACAGCCTTTTGATAAGCTGTAAAAGATGGCTGGAATTGGAGAAAAAAAAAAGGCAAAAGTGACAAGTTGGGAGTGCTGAGGCAGCGATTTACAGGTTGAAGAATTTTAGCTATTTGGAATAGCAAATGATGTCGGAATTGGGTAGTTTTTGGATGAGGATGGGCGCTGGACAGTCAGGGAACTAACTGCGGAAGATGGCTGCAAACTGGAAAAATATCAGACAAAAGTGATAGGTCGGAAGGCAGGGACAGCGATGGAAAGGAAGAGGAGGAGCGCTGGGCAGCAAAGAAAAGAGGGGACAAAACAGGGGGAATGTTGGGCAGGAAGGAGTGGAAGGAGCAGCGATGGAACAGGGCTGTCAAAACGGTAATGGAGCTGTAGGATCAGCGATGGAGGAGCAAGGCAAGGCAACAAAGAAAAAATTCCAGATTGTGCTCAGAAAAGTGCTCTGATACCAAGTTACGAATAGAGCCACAACTGATCTAGAATTAAGCTATGAAAGCATCACATAAGCAAGACTTAACCCTAGAAAGCAGGAAAGAGAGAGATTAAGGAGGCTAAAGAGAGAGATCAATATCATCAGCTGAATGACAAATGACACAGTTTCCCTACTTATAGCCAAGAGGAAGCCCTAAAAGGAAGCTTCCAGTGGCTAGGGCCCAACTGGGAGGGATAATAGTGCGCCCTCCAAGAAGGCCCCCACTCTCCAATAATATGTCCAAATGGCCTAATAATGAATAATAAGGCCAAAGCCCAACCATATAGTCTGAATGTCACGAATGAATAAAAAAGGGCCCAAGGCCTGCTTATGCATAAAGTAAAGTAACTGTAAATGTAAATGGACGCGGCGAATGTAATGAGCCGAGTCCATAACTGTATGTGTCTTATGCACCTATGGGTGCCTTCAAGACGTTAATAAAGCTCTCTCTCTCTCTCTCTCTCTCTCTCTCTCTCTCTCTCTCTCTCTCTCTCTCTCCGCTCCTGTCCTGTCCTCCAGCGCTCTACTCCCATGGCTCCACGTAAGAAAGGGGGGGCCAACTCCCCCCGCTCCCCTCCTCGCTCCATATCCAGCCCCCCCATCGCTGTTTCCTCCTCCATCGAGGGTTCTGTCTCTTCCTCCATCGCTAGCTCCTCCATTGTGGGTCCCTTACCCTCCATCGCTGGTTCCTCCATTGATGATTGCCCCAACATCGCTGGTTGCTCCATTGATAGCTCTCATTGCTCCGACATCGCTGGTTCCTCCATTGACAACTCTCTTGCTCTCACTACCTCCAACACTGTTGTTGGGAAAAATTTCATTGATTCATCTAACACTGTTGTAGCCATAGTTGACAGTAGTATTCCTACTGCTGCCAGCACTTCTACCAAGGACAATACCATCCCTTCTGTTCCCAATGCCTCCACAACCTCCAAGGTTGCTGATCCAGAAACATTGTCAGCGGTAGTAGTTGTCTCCTTGTCGAAAGTGCTGTCTTCTACGACCCTTCTTGAAGACGATATCTACACACCAAGAAAGGCGTTTGAGGGGTATTTAAAAGCAGAGGTGGATGCTCTATGACTTGAGGTACAACAACTTAAGATATCAATGATGACGCTAATTCAAGATAAGAAGGTTCTCAAGCAGAAAATTCAGAGCTTGGAGGGAAAGCCTTCCCAAGTGATAAACAAAGTCAATGAGTTGGAGCGACATCTCAGTGAACATAAGGAGGCTACAAAATCGTGGGCTTCATTATTCCAAAAAGAAGACGGTAATGCTACTCCTACGTCTACTGTTATTTCAGCTACTATCTCTGAAGAAAATCTGCGTGACTTCAAATCTCTCAATGTCCGAGTTCGAGGTGTTCTCGACACTCAAGATGCTATGAAAGAGGCAAAATCCTTTTTAGATACTACGTTGAGTTTCAATGCAGCTGGATTGGATAAGGCATGGCGAACCAAAAAGGACAATTCTACTCTCATTATCCGTTTCATATCAAGAGAGGAACAAATCAAAATATTGAGACTCAAATCTAAATTAAAAGGCACATAGATCTTCTTGGATGAGGATCTTACCTATATCCAAGTTCAGGAATGTAAGAACATTTTTCAGGAAGCTAAAGCATCAGGACGTTTTGTTGTTTATCGAGATGGGCAGGTTCGGTATTTGGATCGAGGGCCATCTACCTCCAGCGCCTAGGAAGATGGGGCTCTCGGGTGTGGGAGCAGCTCGAGACCCTGTCCATTTCACCCGCGCCACGTACATCCACCTCACCTTCGTATCAGGCTATGGAACTGTAATGGTATTCATTCTTCATCAGCAGTAGGAGATTTAGCAGACTTTATCACACAGGGGGATATTCTTCTCTTCACGGAGACTCATGAGAGTCAGTTTAGGGACTACCGGAGTTTCAGGGCTTCAGATGGTTTTCCATTTTTCGCTCAGAGACTAGGTCTGTGGGGGGTAGAGGTTCTGGTGGTATAGCATGCTTATACAGGGATTCATTACAGCCTATCATTGATTTGGTTTGACAAGATCATACATGTTACCTAAGGCTTCGACTTCCTGGTTGGAGTGTTGGGCTTGACAGGGATTTGTATCTGGCACTCCGTTATTTTCCTCCAGAGTCTTCTAGTTTTGCAGATAGCACTGGTTCCCCATGTGCCAATCTCTCTTCAGATATTCTTCTTTATTCTAAGCGTGGTTACATACTTCTGGCTGGAGATTTCAACACCAGGACCTCATCTAGACAGACAAGTTTACAAGTTCAATAATGCTTACAATCCTCTCTACCAAGATGCTCTCTCCTCCATACTCCGTAATTTTCCCTTTGATAGCCCACTACATTCCCAAGCATCTTTCCTTACTATAGCTCTTCATACTGCCGCTTCTATGGCCTTCCCAGCCAAACATCATAGGAAATCCTCGAGCACGAAGTCTCGTCACCCTCACCAACCCTGGTATGATGATATATGCAAACAACTTCACCTTCAATCTGCACAATCCCCCCACCTTCGGCATCTCAGACGTCTATATAGCTATACTTGTCGTTATAAAAACGTATATATGAATCTTCCGAAGGGAAACGCCTGGTGGATCTTCTTTATAGCTCCTCATCTGGTGCCTTTTGGCGTGAGTTCATCCCCCGTGCCCCACCCCACTACTAAGAGATTTACGTAGTTGGATTGAATATGCCACCTTACTTTATACTTTTCCCATTGATCAGATATTATATCTCCCCGTCCCTCCACTTTCTCCTTTTTTACGCCTACCATGGTCTCTCTTGTCATTGAGAAATTGAAGACTCACCGTGTTCGGGATGTCGAGGATCTGGAATCCGAACTCTTGATTCATGCTATTGATATTCTCTCACCTATTTTAGCCTCACTCCTTAACCAAGCCGTCATCTTTGGATTTCCCCCTACTTGGTGTACTAATATCATCCATCCCATCCACGAGTGGTGACCCCATGAAACTGGACAACTATCGTACCATTATGATTGAACATGTTGTGGCTTCACTATATGGTACTATCCTTCAGTCAGCGGTCAGTTGTGAGGCAGAGACACGGAGGTTACATGCTTTGGGTCAGGCTGGCTTCAGAAAGCAACACTCCACTACTGATCATGTTTTCACTCTTCGTGCTGTTATTGAGGAAGCTAGATCCAGGCGTGAGAGAGTATATTGTTGCTTTGTGGATTTCTGGAAAGCGTTTGACTCTGTCCCACGTCATATGCTTATCCAGAGGCTGAGAGATCTTGATTTTGCCACCCATACCATATTGGCTGTCATGACACTCTATGAACAGGTTTGGGGATGCTTCAGATCAGATGTGGGCCTCAGTTATGGACTCGGCTCATTACATTCGCCGCGTCCATTTACATTTACAGTTACTTTACTTTATGCATAAGCAGGCCTTGGGCCCTTTTTTATTCATTAGTGACATTCAGACTATATGGTTGGCCTTTGGCCTTATTATTCATTATTAGGCCATTTGGACATATTACTCGAGAGTGGGGGCCTTCTTGGAGGGCGCACTATTATCCCTCCCAGTTGGGCCCTAGCCACTGGAAGCTTCCTTTTAGGGCTTCCTCTTGGCTATAAGTAGGGAAACTGTGTCATTTGTCATTCAGCTGATGATATTGATCTCTCTCTTTAGCCTCCTTAATCTCTCTCTTTCCTGCTTTCTAGGGTTAAGTCTTGCTTATGTGATGCTTTCATAGCTTAATTCTAGATCAGCTGTGGCTCTATTCATAACTTGGTATTAAAGCACTTTTCTGGGCACAATTTGGAATTTTTTCTTCCCTGCCTTGCCTTGCTCCTCCATTGCTGTTCCTACAGCTCCATTACCGTTTTGACAGCCCTGTTCCATCGCTGCTCCTTCCACTCCTTCCTGCCCAGCGTCCCCCTGTTTTGTCCCCTCTTTTCTTTGCTGCCCAGCGCTCCTCCTCTTCCTTTCCATCGCTGTCCCTGCCTTCCGACCTATCACTTTCGACTGATATTTTTCCAGTTTGCAGCCATCTTCCACAGTTAGTTCCCTGACTGTCCAGCGCCCATCCTCATCCAAAAACTACCCAATTCCGACATCATTTGCTATTCCAAACAACTAAAATTCTTCAACCTGTAAATTGCTGCCTCAGCACTGCCAACTTGTCACTTTTGCCTTTTTTTTTCTCCGATTCCAGCCATCTTTTACAGCTTATCAAAAGGCTGTCGCGCGCTCATTCTCCACCACATTTTCAGGAATTCTGACTCCGTTTACTCTTTCAAATTCACATTGTATCCCTGGCTGTCCAGCGCATTTTTACAGCTTCTCCATTGTTCATTGCTGTCTGTTTTTTTTTCAGTTGTGATAATATTGGTCGTAATAGGCGAATTTGGGGTGACGACAAGAGTCTGCTCCCTCAAGTTTTCGTCTATTCCTTCCACTATCATTATGGCACATTCACCTACCCCGAGTGAGACTACTCAGGAAACCTTATCCGTGGACCGTTCATTCCATCTAACCCACCTCCTGGTTTCTTTCCTCGTCCCCCCCTTCCTGAGCCACACTTTGCTCGAGACTTTCGTGATAGGGTACAGCTTGCTACCTATTCCGGTTCCTCCGACGGGAACTTATTAGAGAATTGGTTTGCTAAGCTTGACACATATTTTCAGATTTACCCCAAGACTGGTCCTCAGAAGATCCAGTTGGCTGCTTTACATTTAGATGGACGTGCCGCCACGTGGTGGCGAGTTTATAGAGTTGATCCTGATCGGGAAGGGTTCCATGTATGGCATACTTTTCGCCGTGACCTCCGCCATGCTATGATTGATCCTCAGTGGCTTGACCGCCAACGTGATACAGCCCACTGAGCTTATTTCTCGTTACATTGCTGGGCTTCGTGGTGCTTTACGTTATGATGTTTCTTCCTTCCGTCCTACCACACTTGTTGAGGCGATGTCTCTTGCCAGTACTTTACAGCATAAGTACTCTGACACCCTTCCTTCCTGCTTCTCCCGACCCCGTCCTTCTGCTTCATCTTTTCCCGCTACGTTCACCCCTACACCGGCCCCTTCTGTTCCAGCTCTCTCCATTGCCCCTTCGCCTCCTCGTCCTCCGACTCCTCGACCTGCTTTTGTCCGACGTTACACGTCTGCAGAGTTCGCTGATCTTCAGCAGAAGCGTCTTTGCTTTCGTTGTAAGAGTCCTGACCATCTTGCCCGTGATTGCCGCCAGCCTCTCCCTACTACTACTGCTGTTTTTTACCATGAGGGCACTACTCCAGATGCTTCCGATATCTACATTCATATTTCTGATGAGCCTGACTTATCCTCTGAGCCTTCCCCTGATTTACTTCCTGCTACTTGCCATGCTCAACTTGCCTATGCTGCTTGGACAGGGCGTCCTGGTCCTCGCTCCATTCGGTTACGTGTGCGTATCACAGGTCGAGAGTATATTGCTTTAGTTGATACTGATAGCACTCATTCTTTTATTAGCAGTTATATCACTAGTCGGATCCGTGCTTCACCTGTTCCTGCTTCCCAGTCTCTCACAGTCGAGGTTGCCAGTTCTCATTCTTTTCCTAGTTCTCAGATGTTTCAGCGTTTACCATACCGCATTGGAGATTTCTCTGGACAGGCAGATCTTTACATTATCCCTATGGAGTGTTATGATCTTATCCTTGGTGCTGATTGGTTTGCATCTCTTGGAGCCGTTACACTGGACTTGACACAGCAGACATTGACATTTGTACATGATGCGGTTACACACTCACTTGTGGGCATTGATTCTCAGGGAGACTTCCAGTTGATTACTGGGAAGTAGTTTATTCGCAGCCTGCCGAAGGCTCATTGTGCTGCCTTATTATGTGTTCAGCGGGCAGTACCAGTTCCTCAGGTGATTTCTGACTTATTACATCAGTATGCTTTTGTCTTTTCAAAACCTACGACGCTACCACAATTACGTGACGTGAACCATCATATTGATTTGCGCCCTCCTACGTTCCAGAATGTGATGAATAACGTCTTACGTCCGCTTCTTGGTCATTGTGTCTTGGTTTATTTTGATGATATTCTTATTTTTAGTCAGTCTCTTGCTGAGCATGTTGCCCATCTTTCCTCGGTCTTTCAGTTACTTGTACACCACCAGTTATTTGCTAAGTTGTCTAAATGTTCTTTTGTTGTTTCTGAGATCGAGTTTCTTGGTTTTCTTATTTGTAATGGTCACATTCGTTTGGACCCTCATAAGGTTCAGGCCATCCAGGATTGGCCTATACCTACTGATATTCATCATGTTCGTATGTTTCTTGGGTTAGCCACTCACCTTCGTCGTCCAGTTCCTCATTTTGCCACTATCGCAGCTCCTCTTCATGCACTTTTGAAGAAGTCTAGTACTTTCCTGTGGACTCCTGATTGTCAGACAGCGTTTGATACTCTTCGTCGTGCTGTTGTTGATGCTGTTGTTATGTGTTTACCACAGTTTGATCAGAAGTTTCTTGTTGAGACTGATGCTAGTGATGTTGGTTTGGGTGCTTTACTTCGCTAGTCAGAATGTATTATTGCTTATGAGTCGCGTCGTCTTCGCTCTTATGAGCAACGTTATTCCTTGCATGAGAAAGAGCTTCTTGCTATTATCTATGCTCTTAAGAAGTGGCGTCATTATCTGTATCGAGTCCCATTTGACATTATTACTGATCACCAGTCTTTACGTTATCTGTTTTCTCAACGTGACCTTAGTGATCGTCAATTTCGTTGGTTGCAGTTTTTACAGTCTTTTAATTTCTCCGTATTGTATCGTCCTGGTCGTGCTAACACTGCTGCTGATGCATTATCTCGTCTTCCAGCTTTGTTAAATACACTCGTTTCTACTATTCCTCCATGGTTTGATGCTCTACCTGCAGCATACCTTACATGTTCTGATTTTCGTGATGTTTATAGTTCTGCCCCACCTGTTTCGTCCAGTGCTCATCAGGTTTACTCCATTATTGACAATCGTCTTTATCATTATGATTCTCTTTGTATCCCTAGTTCTTTGGGTATCCGTTCCCAGTTGTTGTCGGATGCTCCTTTCTCTCATGTTGGGGGTCACTTTGGTTTTCAGAAGTCTTATGCTCGTCTCAAAGACCATTTCTATTGGCCCTCTTTTCGATCTGAGCTTGCTGTACTTATTCGTACCTGCCCTTTCTGTCTTCGTAATAAGTACTCCCGTTCTAAATCTGCTGGTTTGCTCCAGATTTGGCCTATTCCTCATCGCCAGTGGACTGATATATCTATGGACTTTATCCTTTGCCTTCCCCATACCCAGCGTGGTCACGATTCATGTATGCTGGTAGTTGACAGGTTCTCGAAACAGGCACATTTTATTCCTGTTCGCAGTACTATCACAGCAGAGCAGTGTGCACGTTTGTTCCTATCAGAGATTTTCTGCCTGCATGGATTTCCTCGTACTATCCTTTCTGATCGGGATAGTAAGTTTACATCTATATTCTGGACAGAGCTTATGCGTATTTTGGATGTTCAGCTTTTTATGGGTTCAACTTATCCTTCTACTTCTGATGGGCTGTCTGAGGTCCTTAACAGGATCCTTGAGGATTATTTGCGCCATTTTGTTACTCCTTCAGGGAAGGATCGGGATCAGCATTTATGTTTAGCAGAGTATAGCTATAATAGCTCTGTTAGTACCAGCACAGGTGTCTCTCCATTTTTATTATCTCATAGCTATGCACCTCTTTTACCTGGCATTCCTCTTCCTCCTGAGGATACACCTGTTACACTTGCACCTTTTCTATCAGGTGCTCGAGAGCTTATTACTCGGGCCAGTTCTCATTTACAGCATGTTCAGCAGCGTTATCAGACCCTCAGTTGATCGTCACCGCCGCCATGTTGAGTTTCAGCTTGGAGATATGGTTTATCTACGCTTACGGTTTGCACGTCATCATTTTGTCCAAGGCCATGCTTCTACTGAGAAGCTTGCACCACGTTATTATGGGCCTTATTGCATTGTGGAGGTTCTTAGTCCAGTTACATATCGCTTACAGCTTCCTGCTTCCACATGCGCCTGTGATGTATTCCATGTCAGTTTATTACGTGCTGCTATTGAGGATGACGCTCCTTGTGATGCTGAGTTTCCTACTGCTCCAGAGTTATTTCCATTTTTACCTGCTGCTATATTACAGGTCCGTCTATACCATAGTCGACGCCGCCGGCAGATTCAGTTTTTGGTCCAGTGGGATGGTCGTCCTATTGAGGAGGCTACATGGGAGCCTATTGATGTGTTTTATCATACACCATTACTTGCGGATCAGGCTCGTGCTCTTGCTGCACTTGTTGATTCCTCTACATCAGATGTTCCTCTAGCTGTTGATGCACCAGGGCTTGCTGCTACTTGATCCGGTTATCTTTTCGGCAGTTGGGTCTTTTTTTTGTGTCGGGGAGAGTTATGGACTCGGCTCATTACATTCGCCGCGTCCATTTACATTTACAGTTACTTTACTTTATGCATAAGCAGGCCTTGGGCCCTTTTTTATTCATTAGTGACATTCAGACTATATGGTTGGCCTTTGGCCTTATTATTCATTATTAGGCCATTTGGACATATTACTGGAGAGTGGGGGCCTTCTTGGAGGGCGCACTATTATCCCTCTCAGTTGGGCCTTAGCCACTGGAAGCTTCCTTTTAGGGCTTCCTCTTGGCTATAAGTAGGGAAACTGTGTCATTTGTCATTCAGCTGATGATATTTATCTCTCTCTTTAGCCTCCTTAATCTCTCTCTTTCCTGCTTTCTAGGGTTAAGTCTTGCTTATGTGATGCTTTCATAGCTTAATTCTAGATCAGCTGTGGCTCTATTCGTAACTGCCTCTCAAAGAGAGTCAGGAGTACTATTGGGGTGAAGCAGGGTTGTTCCCTCTCCCCTACACTCTTTGGTTTGTATATTTGATGAGCTTGAGCGGGCCATCAATCATGATGGTGGCACTGGATGCAGGCTTGGTGATATAATCATTTCCATTTTGCTTTATGCTGATGATGTGGCCTTGCTTTCTGGATCTGGTGAGGGATTGCAGCGGCATTTGGATACACTACAGGTTTTTGCTAAGTTTGTCGTCATTCCGCTACGAGTTGAGGCTATTTTCAGGTTGATCACATACATCCAGAGAGTGATGAGTCTTCCGGTTTCACGATATCCACGCATAGCTTTTTTCTCTTCTCAGCAGCTTCATTTTCAGGGTCATCAACTATCATGGTACTCCCAGGCTTCTCGTCTTCTACGCATATACGACATTGACATTTCTGATCTTCCAATGGGTTCGCATCAGTATATCAAGGGGGTTATATATCTTGCATATTCCTGAGTGACTTGGCGGGGGCCCTTGGGGGTCAAACCGGACTTCTATCGCTCCAGTTTGCTACAACTAGACAGTGTTGGGGTCCCAGTGTTGCCTCGTTATTTGGATAGCGGACTTTCACACTGCCTCCGTTTTACATTTGGTCAGTTCAGAGTTTCCTCACATTAGCTATATGTGGAGACAGGGCGATTCCAGGGCATCCCTCATATAAGCAGACTTTGTCAGATGTGCACATTAGGAGAGGTGGAGTTAGAGGAGCATTTCCTATTCAAATGCCCTGTCTATTATGAGATTCGCGGACGCTATTATTGTCTTTTCCGGGATTCTCCAGTCACACTTCGCTCTCTCATTTCATATGTTGACCCTCGATGTGTGATGCTTTGTGAGATGTTCCTGCTCTGTAGAGATATTTGTCAGAGAGATCAGTATGGATACCATGACTCCCAACAAACTCAGATTACCTCCTTTTTCTTCAGGAGACGATCTAGAGCAGATGCCGATATTTTATCAGAGGATGAGTCAGATATTTTACCTCGGGACTCTCATTGTGATCGCCGTCAGCGTAGTGCCTCCGGATCACATGTTAGAGTTACCAGGAGACCTCATAGACCTAGAGCTCATGGACGTAGACCCAACGCTTCAGCACCAGTACCTGCATCCTCTTCTATACTTACTTTCTTCAGCAGCGCTTTAGTGTTGACATGATTTATCACATAGTTCGGATGGTTATTGTACAGTTAGTTATATGACACCCCATTGTACCATGTTTCGGACTTCCATGTCCATTAGCATTTTAGAGCATTTTAGAGATTTTAGAGTTTTTTATCTGGTCTTGATCATAGTTGCACTGCGATTCGCGAATCGCGATTCAGAATCGCGATCCCGATTCGCGATTCGGGATTTTCCCAGAATCGTGTAGAATCAAATTTTTTTTTTTTTTTTTGAAATTTTTTTGTGCAATATGGGTATCAGATGAAAGCTCTGATCGAGGGGAGTATGATTGTGTAGTTTGCCGACTATTTCAGGTGCAGGATGGTCCCTTTACGCTAAAGCTGCATCCCATATAAAAAAAAGTGAACACATTGGGGCATTCCTAGTGAACATAGCAGGAATCTCCCTTTCTCTGATTCTCCCTCTCTCTATCTCTCTCTGATCACGATTCACAACAAACGGAACTAAAACCATGCTGAACAAAAACCTAGCTGAATCATTCTGAACTTTAGCCTTAAATGAAACAATTTTTGACAAAACAACCATACTTACTCTCTCTCTCTCTCTCTCTCTCTAACCATAAATCATAAACCATAAAACCGAAGTTACTGAACTAAAACCACAAAGAACAATATTGAATCACGACAATGCTGTGAATAGGATCATCATAATATATAATATCGGGCCACATGGCACCAAAAAGGGGTACAATGATGTTCCATGAACGTAATGAAAACTATATAACTAAGGCTCGTTAGAGTCATGGTAGGATAAATCATCCGAATTTGTGGACTGCAGATCCCATGGGTCTGCAGATGAATCGGATCTGGAGGGAGCCATATGTCGTGGTGTGGCCCTGGCTCTGCTGCGTGCTCTGGATCCCTGCTGCGTGCCTTGGCTCTGGACCACCCCCCTCTCCCTGCCTCTACCTCTGCCTCTGCCTCTGCCTCTGCCTCTCTCCCCTCCTCTAGCCCCCATCTGGCTGCCCCCAGCCCTGTGTCTACTCCGTCGTGCCTGTGTGTCAGGTGGCCGTAACCCTACGCCCTGGGATGGCCCTAACCACTGCGATGATGCCTGGCCGACGACTGCCTGTGATGCTCCACTCCTGTCTACAAAAAGAGTACTCAGCCCCCCCCTCCTAGAACCTCTAGGTCTCCCCCTAGGCCTACGTGCAGGAATGGCTGGCTCCTCCTTTGTCTCTGCATCAGGGTCCACTAGCAGGTTAGCCAGGTCATCCCCCTGTGCCTCTGCCCACATCTCCTCGTCCTCCTCTGTATCTCCCTCAACCCACTCCTCCTCCTCCACATAGTGTGCCCCGAGCATCTCTCCACCCTCCGAGACCTCGTCATCTCCCTCCTCAGCCCTCTCCCTCTGCCTCTCTGTCCTCCTCTGCCGCCGTAAAGCCCATGCGTCAGCCTGTGCCTGTCTGTAGAGCTCTCTATGGATCTCATCATCCATCTCCTCCTGTGTGGGTGGTGCCCGAGGAGCAGTAGCTATCGAATCCACCAAGCAAGTGTCGGGGTCCACCTGCAACCAAAAACAATACATTGTTGTTAGGCAGGTATTGTGCAACTCACTGCATATTTTGAAAGCAAATCAATTCACCAAAGCATACCAAGAAAAAAGGGGTGATGATGTGACTCACCTCGAGCATCTGACCCTCTCCTCGTGTGCGCCTCAGCATACGGCCGTTGGTGTTCACAAACACCAACCGCCTACACTGCTCGATGGACAACCTGTTCCTCTTCTGCGTGTGATACAAGGCCCAGGTGCTCCAATTCCGCTCACAAGCTCCTGCAGAACAGTCCTGTGCAAGGACTCTCTCAGCCAATCCCCTCAGGTCACCTGTGCTGCGCCCGTGGATGCACCACCATGTACCGGGCCTCAGCTGATCCTCCCTCCGCCGACTCTGCTCTCCATCGACAGGAAACTGGAAGCGCTCAAATGCGAGCAGCTGGCTTGCAATGTTGGCCAGCATCGGACCTATTGGCAAAAGGAAAAACATGGCACATGTAAGACCCCTCAAATTCAGACACTACCAATGAGTACAATACTGCAGTAACATTGCTACCAAATGATTTCTCACACGTACCTGGTCCGGGCCATACGCGCTCCGTGTACTCCACCCATCCCCGGTGCAGCTCCGGATCGTCCCTCTCTCGTGTAGAGCGCCACAAGGGGTGTAACATGTGGGCTACGGCGTGGATGGATCGGTGGAAGTAGTCCCATAGGTGTCCATGTAGCGTCCACGGCCGCCATCTGTGCACAGAACTCCCTGAACACTCAAGTGTCAGCAACAGCAAAGGCAATGCCGCACTCGTAAAAGAACTGGCCACACAGTTGAGTGCAACGGGCCTGCTGCTCTCTCTGCCAGCCGCATCGATCAAGGGTCTGCTGCCTGGGCCTAACCCCTCTCTGCTGTGTATATGGTGCTCGTGGTCTGGCATGCCCAACGGATGGCTGATCTGTGGGTGTGTCACTCTCTCTGGCAACATCTGCCGAAGCATGTGGTGCATCTGCTGCCGAGGAGGAGGGTCGAGAAGCACCCGCTGCTGCTGAACCAACATGCTCATCTGATGGTCCTGCTGCTGCTGCGGATGGAACTGAAGGTGCTCTACTGGGCCTTGCACCTGAACCATGCTCTGCCCGTGCTGTACTGGGCCTTGCAGCTGTACCACGCTCTGCCCGTGATGTACTGGGCCCTGCACCTGTACCATGCCCAACCCATGATGTACTACGCCCTGCAGCTATACCATGCCCTGCCCGTGATGTACTAGGCCCAATATCCATGGTAGGCCCTGCCTGTCTGCGTGTGAGCCCTCCTGCATGCCTACCTGTAGCTGCTCCTGCTGTCTGTCCCTGTCTAGAACCCTGTGATGCAGTACCGGGCCCGTACATGGTAGACAACCTCTGCAGATCCTCATCAGAAATCTTGGGGCAATCAGATATGCCCAATGTCCGCCCATCTGGCCCTCTGACCCGCAGCAAGTGAGCCCTAACCCTGGTGAGTGATCCCGTGAAGTGACCACCGCAATGCAAGCATCTCCATCTGCGGGTGCCTGAGCCATGGTGTGTGCCCACATCCCCGTCGGTAAGCTCAACCTCGGCCCAAAGGCCTCGGTCCCGCACTGGCATCGTATCAACACGACCCTAAACCTGCAAACAACAAATAATCAGGCAAACGTTCAGTAGAAAAAAAAAATACATTGCATTGAACAACATTACCGAGCTCAAATAGAGCTGAAAATACCAGAGCATACATCAGAACGATTCCAGTTCACACATTATATCAAGTGCCAAAGAAGAACATGAGATTAGGGCGTGGGATAGAATAATTTCTGTATGAGGGATAACAGGCGACTGACTTTAGCGTCGGAGTCCTTGCAGGCATAAAGGAGTGCAGTGTGGGCCTAAACCGCGCCCCTAGCAGATGTTTGCACGATGGTCCACGTCTAAACCCTAAAAAGTATGGAATCAGGGCATGAAAATTGAAATTTGTGATACGAACGTAGACGGGCGGAACGGAGGTCATAGGAGTCTGTGCAAGCATGTGGAAATGCATTCTAGGCTCAGACATCACCTCACTCGGTTTCCAACAAGCCATTCTGTGGAAATGGCCAAAATACACAAGCATTTGGAATGTGGTGTTCAAATCTCGCTAGGCGTGTCGTGACGGTTGAAATCGATGCTGTAAAAATCACTGTGGGTGTGAAGAAAGGTGGTCTAGAGCCAGACTACGCTCGATTTGGTTGCCTACAGCTCAATGTCAACAATTGCAAAAAATCAAGCCTACACTTACCAAATATCGAAATTTGGTCGTTTCGCTCTCCACGAAGCTCAGACCCACCCGGCACCGTGCACACCAACTCCGTATCGTCGAGTAGATGCCTGCCAAGTATTCACTTGCGAAGATTGGACGCCCACGGCTCTCAGAAAAAAAATTTGCCTCCTCCACTACTGGCGCGGTTCTGTGCGAGAGGAGGCCGAAAATTGGGTTTTTTTTTTTTTTTTTTTTTTGCGATTCTGTCCACGATTCGCTGCAGCGAATCGCGATTCGCAAAATCGCGATTCCCGAATCGCGAAGCTGGCGAATCGCGATTCGCTACAACTATGGTCTTGATAGACCAATTATTTTAGCTAGTAGTTGTTGTTTGTTTATGGAGACATTTACATGCTCCTTTTAGTATCTATCACACTTGAGATGTATTTATTTGGTCTTATATGCCGTTTGGCATCAAAAGACGTTAATAAAGCTTTCTTCCTTTCTTTCTTTCTCTCTCTCTCTCTCTCTCTCTCTCTCTCTCTTTGTGCATAACATTATCCAAGGAATAATAACCAAGCAGGCAATCTTTCTACCTTGTTATATTTCTTAAACTTCAAATAACTTCCATCCTCTCAAAATTAAGCTTACTGTGTCTTACATATTTTACATTATTCATCTCACATCTGTGTTTGATTCTGCAGGGAATCCCAGAGCGTGTTAGTGATGAGGTCTTTATTGCAATGTCAAAGGCACTTAACTTCATCAATCCCGATGAACTTTCCATGCAGTGCATTCTTATTGCTTTAAATCGATTTCTTCAGGTGAGTCAGAGGATGTTGATGGCTTCTAGTTTGGGCTCAGAATCTTTGAGAAACCTCTTCGTACATATTGTGCTTACAAAGTAGAGAAAGACCTATTTTATCTATGCTTTCTGAAAAATGTAAATACGTTGTGGATAAATGTGGCTATGTGATTTAAGTTCAATTCATATCATTTTGTAGGTGCCCTGTGTGAACAATAAATAATCAGGTTCTGTTTGCAAATGTTGGGCTTTATCCTTGTTTCCATAGATCCTTTCTTTATCTTGTAAGCAGGCTCTAGGTCGTGGACATGTATCTGCATCAAAGGCTCAGAGTGTGAGATTTTTATTCATAGAAATCAATACTCTCTTCAATAGATCTCTTTCTATGCCTATCTCAAAACGCTTGTACAAAGGCAGCCGATATCATCACATCATATGCTGTGGATTTTTTTATTGTCTGCCATCAAATTAGCTGAGGAAGTTTTGTGCAGGATTATGGTACTATATTAACTTCCGATGCTGCTTCAGGGTTAATTTTATATTGTGAAAATGTGAATGAATCAAAGGGAGTTAGTTAAAATTAAGATTTCTATTTATAAGCTTGGCTATAAGCTACTCAGTATGTGAGAGTAAGGTCATTCCGTTCCTTCAGAATTTGGAACATGCACAAGGTTATGTAAAGTATGCCATGGTTTTTACAAGAATTTGAGTTCTGTATCTGTAAGAGACTGTTCTGGTTTAGAGTCTAGATGTCTCACGCTTGAATCTTCTGGATAACTATGCAGGAAACACATGGTTCAAAGATTGCATTTTTGGATGGAAATCCACCAGAGCGGCTGTGTATGCCCATAGTGGAGCATTTTACGAAACTTGGTGGAGAACTTCTCTACAATTCGCGTTTAAAGAAAATCGAATTGAATGCTGATAGAACTGTGAAGAATTTTACCTTGGTAGATGGGAGAATTATTGAAGGAGATATCTACGTGTCAGCATTGCCTGGTATTGATGCTTGCTCTGTTAATAAATGGATGTGAATTATATACTTTGGTTCTTTAAGGCAGATGCTTAGATGATTGTAAATCCACTGATGTGTAAGATTGATGGCTTCTTTTCTTTAATTCTGTCTTCGTCAATTGTTCTTTACATTTATTCTTGGGTACTTCTAACCATATCCTGTCTGTTCAACATTATAGTTGATGTCCTAAAGTTGCTTCTGCCGGAAGAATGGAAGGGAACTCCATACTTTGATAAGTTGAACAAGCTAGTAGGGGTGCCTGTCATCAATGTACACATCTGGTCTGTAAACTTCTACATGAATTCTTCAAAGCTTTGTTGAAAAGCTCTGTTGCAAATCTTGTTACAGATATGAGCCTTTTTTGAGTTTGTTGTTGTGACATGTTCTAACTGTTATAACGTTACTGGTATTACAAATTCAACATAGGCTGCAATTAGTGAACCATCAAGTGTTAAAATATTGTTTCAAGTTCAGTGTCTTATATGCCATGCTAGAGTGCACAAAGAACTTGCTTGTGGAGTTTGATTTTATCATTTTGATCTCAAACCTTAACAGAAGGAAAGTTTACATGCAGAATTTGTTGTTCAGGTTTGATAGGAAGCTAAAGAATACATTCGATCAGCTCCTTTTTAGCAGGTATTTCAGATTATTCTCAAAGAAATTGAATGTCATTGAAATTCATTGTTGCAGTTTGCTATAGTTGCTATACCTGACAATAGTTGAATTCATACAATGGCGTTCTATTTCATGACAGTTCGAACGCTAAAAAAGATTCATAATCTTTTCAACTTTTTTATGTTAGTGAATTCACAGATCATGAACTTTGGATAAGTTCAGTCTCACATGAAACAAAGAATAAGCAACCTGTTCTGTGCACTTTTTTGTCCATTTTGGCCTACTCATAATCATGTCGTTTTCTCACATTAACAGAGGACATTAGGACAAACAACCACGAGTTTCAATTCACTTTTATAGAATTCCAGCAAGCTAGGTCGTTGAAGCATGGTCTGTGATTCTCTCAATTCTTTAATCTCTTGCTTGCATGCACCTTATCTACATTGGAGCAAGTTCTTATCAAAGATGCTCCTAAAAGACCAACATAAATAGGATTAATTGTACAAATGTATCAGCTTTCAGAGACTACTCATTATGCTTTGCTCTTTGTTGCTTTCCTTGGCCCTTCATCATGGCAAACTCTGCCCTTCTCTTCCAGAGAAATGATAGAAGCTCACCACATTGGTCTTTGTAAAAATGTTTTGAACCTATTCGATATGTGTCTTTATGCTTGTGACTTTCACTTGCTCTTGAGAGCCCAATCATGCTAGTATAGTTCTATGGGCATATCATTCAGGCTATGCATGACTGAGATGATTACCTAATTTTTTTGCTACAATGGAAGCGAAGCAGCCTACCCCTTATCCCATGTTATTGGTTGAAGCCAGTCTTTTGAAGCTGAGAAGGGTGAATTTGGTCCCAACAACAGCCAAAAATGCCGTATGCAAATGTGTGTGAGTCATATTTGGCTCGTAGTTTGGTCATATTCACGTTTTTTGGGAAAAGAACCACTTCTTTGAAATTTTTTCTTTTGGCAGTATAAATATATAATTCTTTCTTTCTCATGAATGGAGATACATAGTACAATTTTGCATTGCATTATCCTAATATAAGCCTTGATACGCATAATCAAAATTTGGTTAGAATGTACATGTACATAGAAATTTGAAATTCTTTTGATGATGTTGCATATTCATCCGTATGCGTATTCAAAAAATCCGTATACGTTTTCGTTTTTGAGGTGCCATATTGAAAACGTTCTCGTATTCTAGTATCATGCCTGCAGGGTCATAATTAACTCTATTTTTACAGTACGTATACGTTTTCATTTTTGAGGTGGCATAATGAAAACTAATTTACAGATTGTTTTTTAAGAATTCTGTTGATATTTTTGTTAGTCGTGGCTCTGACCATTATCCTGTCAAAACCGGTAAGCTCAGGTCACGTGACCAAGGTTATGGCCCCATGACCAGCTCACCGAAGGGTACCTGCCAGTCTTGTGAGGTGTGTCATAGTCATGACATTGTGTAGTGACACATGCTGCAAGTATGTGTAGCGGTGCGTAACTGTCCGAGCTGCTGACATAGCTCACTTGTGGTTATACGGGCTGGTAAGTCAGCAATTGCCCGGAGTGGGCAGTCGTTCCGCTTCCTGGCACGACGGTGCATGGGGGCGGTAACCAGTAGGCACCAGTGGTGTTATTCAGCAGTTTAGGCACTTATGGATCTAGGGGGCTTGGCCAACCATGCATGGATGCCACATGCCCTGGAACTGGAATTGCAGGTAGGAGTTGTAAGGGTTACCTGAGGATGGGAGGAGATTCATTTTACATTACAACTTTTGGTGTTTTAACGAGGTTACGGTTAGGGAGTGTAACAATTGGTATTAAAGCTTTAGGGAAAACTCGCTCTAGAGAGAGAAAAGGTCGTTCTAGAGAGAGAGTGCCAAAAATCAGCAAAATTTACCTTTTCTTGGGGGATTTTGGTAGGGAAATTGGAGGAGAGCTCTATTGGAGGTGGATTACTCTTCTACAAGCAAGAAATTGGCTGTATATCAGGCAAAAATAGCTTCAGAATAGGGCTGCAAATTTTCAGTCAAAGTTTCTAAGGAAAGATTGTCAGAACTTCTTCTACACTTGGCAGATTTCGTTTAGATTTTAGGAGGCCTATTTTGATGCTAGATCACTGCTAGGGAGGGGCTGAACTACGGAAAATTCCTCATAAATCCCAGATTTTATCAAAAAGTTCGATTTTTCACCATTTTTTAGGATGTTGGAGTTGAGACATCATGATTGTTTCGTTTTTGCTCCTTTTTGCCTTAGATTTGACATGAAGTTTTGTCACAGGAGGATAACCTATGACAGTTGTACCTTCAGCCTGTTTGCAAACTGAGTATATGCAAATTCACATTGATTTAGGGGGGCTGTTTTTTCACTTGTTTTCAGATTTTTGTAGCCAGAAACAAAATTTCAAATTTCCCGGCAACTGTTTATTGACGGTGCCTACATCATACTATACCAAATTTTAGAATCAGGGAGAGCCTACCCCTTGCTTTCATTTCCTTTTCTTTTATTTTCTTTTATATTGGTTTTCTGAATTTCTTTCGCAACAATTTTTTTTTTAAAGCTTTTCCTATTCTCTTTCTTCTGTGCTTTTATTCTTCTTTAGCAAGCATGGAAAATCCAGATGATTGTTTAAACATTCCTTCTCCTGTAAATTCTCCTTCTTCCTTGCCTACTAGTCCAGCCCATAAGGGTCTACCACCTACAGCGAAAAGGGTCACTGAAACCTTGCAATGAGAAATGCAAGATCGTCTGAAATTGGTGGAACAATCTTTGACCAGTGTCCAAAGTACGCTGCGTACACACCCCATTCCTACCCCTTTAATCCCTTCTTCTGCATGCCGCACGGCCTCAGTCACAAGACACGCATCATTTATCTTCCCATGTTGCTATGCCTATTTATCAATGTTTAGATACCCGGTTCAAACCGGCGGTATGAACCGCGTTTGAATCAGACAGGCTAGGTTTGAGCCATCAAACCATCTGAACCGGTTTTTAGGGCTGTTTGTGTTTGATTAAATTTGACTCTTTTTGAGGATAGATCGTTATTCATATTACATAAACTTAGTAATAAGTATCAAGCTAACTTGGGGATGTTCGTAAAGCTAGCATGATGCATCAATATTCTAATAGCTATTTCCTTTAGAGCTTGAATGACAAGTAGTCCTCCAAAAGAGCACTCAATAACTATTAACAACCTACTAGTAGATATATTGATGGCCCTTTTCATCACAAGAGCTAGACATTTTTTATAGGAGAACTTTACTGCTGGTAGCTGAACTTTCAACTACTGTTGCACTCCAATATCTACGAGCTCTCCAAACTCTGATGGCTGGTGTGTAGAACAAGGTTGCATCAAACTGCAGTTCGAACCTTTGAACTGAATAGGGCCTGTTCGAACTGTGATCTAGAATGTGTCCAGAAGAGAGAGAGAGAGAGAGAGAGAGAGAGAGAGAGAGAGAGAGAGAGAGAGAGAGAGAGAGAGAGAGAGAGAGAGAGAGAAAGAAAGAAAGCTTTATTAATGTCTTTTCCATGCCAAAAGGCATATAAGACTAATGAAGTACATGTCATGTATGTGGTAACCATGGGAGCGTATAAAAAACGTCTCCAAACTGTAATAAAGAAAAACATCTAGTGCAACCTAAAATAGACACGTATGTGAGAATGTGAATAATAAATAATCATATGTGTCTCGGGTAAGATGTCAAGGCTGTGCTGCATCTGTTGTGCTGCTGCTGTAAAAAGATGTAATGCGAGCCACAATATGGGAAAGCACTGGAGTCTGCCGGCGGCGTCTGTGAGTATGAGCACGTGTATGTATGATAGTAGTTGTAGTACGCCCCTGCGTAGAATTTCTAGTAATCCTGGTGGTATCCTGATGGTGAGAGGTACACTGTCTCTGATCTCTATGAGCATGAGAGCGGCCAACATCCTCGTCGTCATCCTCATCATAATCCTCATCCTCAGGTACTAAATCATGCGATCTCCGTCTAGTAAAGAACGAAGTAATCAATGGCTGTGAGGTAAAATGTTGGGGTGTCTCGTATAGATCTCTCCGTAGTCTGGACATCTCGTGTACCATGAGAGCGACACACCGTGGGTCCTCATAAGCTATGAGAGATCGTAGAGTGGTAGGCATCTCTCGGAACAGGCAGTGATATCGTCCTCTAATCTCATAATATACAGGGCACCGAAATATAAAGTGCTCCTCAGACTCCACCTCACCTAGGGAGCAGAACTGGCAAATCCGCTCCTCTCTGGGAATACCGTGGAACCTCTCAGTCTCAATAGCTAGCTGATGAGAGGACACCCTGAGCTGCCCCAATGTGAATCTGAGGCAATGTGACAATCCCGAGTCCAAGTAGCATGGCATGACCGGGGTCCCTGATGCATCTAGCTCCAAGAAATGAGTCCGATAGAAAGCTGGCTTAACCCCTAATTGGTTACGCCAAGTCCACTCTAGATATGTGCGATAAAGGAAGCGTCTGATATACTGATGTGTGCCGGAGGGGAGCTCTGTGATGGAGATGCCAAATGATACAAGTAGGAGGTGAGAGGCCTGAGAGAACCATGATAGCCTGTAGCCCTGATCATGAAGACGCTGTGAGGAGGATAGTGCAACCTGTATGTATCGCCTGTCTATCTGTGGTAGCGCCTGTATCCTATGTATATAGGTGATAAGTTGAAGAACTGCCTCGATCTGTATAGGTGGAACTGCAAACTCGGCCAGCAGAATCTCATGGGGAACAGAAGGCTTCGCTCGAATCAACCGAGCTAGCATGGTGGTCTATAATCGTGAGAGACTGGCCCAATGTGAAGAAGGAAGACCTACATACCATGTCTCTGCCGCATATAAAGCCGTGGGGGTAACAATGGTATCGAAGAGGTGACACTTACTGCGAGCATCCTAAATGGACTTGCGGAAACAAAATCGCTCTAGCTGAACAAGGGAGGCATGTCCTTTCCCTAGTCGAGTGGTAGCGGCCTGTCTCATGCTAAAAGTAGGACCTGAGAAAAGGACCCTTAAGTATGTGTAGGAAGGGACCACCTCTAGAATCTGACCGCCCAAAGTAAGCTCCTGTCGCTACATGAATGCCCTCGAAGTGTTGAAGACAATAACCTTGGTCTTCCTAATGTTCACCCCTAGGCCCTATCTGGTGCAAAACTAATGCAAGCAATCCAACTGTCGCTGTAGGCCCTCTCTGGTCGGTGAGACCAACACCACATCATGAGCATAAAGGAGGATAACAATCAAGATGTCACCAAGCCTGCAGCCAGTACCGCCACCCTGTGTAATGACTCTCTCCAACTCATCAATATACAAGCCAAAGAGGACTGGTGAGAGGGAACAACCCTGCTTCACCTCAATAGTGCTCCAGATGTGCTCAGATATGCCACTGCTATGCCGGAAACAACCAAGGACATGCTCATAAAGTGCCATCACAACAAGAACAATGTCGGTGGAGAAGCCGAGGTCTCGGAGTCTCTGGATGAGCAATGAACGAGGGACAGAATCAAAGGCTTTCCTGAAGTCCACAAAGCAACAGTAAACCCTCTTTCTCCTGTGCTTAGCCTCCTCAATCAAGGCTCGCAATGTGGAGATGTGATCTGCCGTGGAATAATGTGCTCTGAAACCAGCCTGACCCATGGCATGTAGTCTCCTAGTCTCCCCCTCTGAGCTCACAACAGACTGCAGTATAGTACCATATAATTTAGCCAGGACATGTCCGATCATGATGGTGCGGTAGTTACTCGGAATCATGGGGTCACCATTCTTATGGATGGGGTGGATAATGTTAGTGCACCAGGGAGACGGAAAGCCAGAGACAACTGCAGAGTTAAGAAGGGTGGCTATAATGGGGGTAAGTCAGAGGCATGGGAAAGGAGCTCAGATTCAAGGTCTTCGATATCTCTGGCTTTGTGGACTTCAGCTTCTTAATGGCCGCAAGTACCATGTCAGATGTGAAAAAGGAGAACGCAAGTGGTCGTGGAGATATGGTGATAGGTGAGTTGGTAGGAACCGTGTACAGGCTAGTAGCATAATCAGTCCATATGCGGAGGTCTTCCAAGAGAGGTGGTGGAGAGCGAGGAATGAACTCGCACCAGAAAGCGCCCGAAGAAGAGCTGAAAAGAAGGTCAATGAGACGTTTCCCTTCACAATCATCATGGGAGCGTTTCTTACGGCGGAGAGCACGATGGTAGGAGCGTGGGAAGATCGAAGCAAATGTGGGGCATGGATGCGTGAGTGGGTTACGGATTGATGGAGAGAGCGGCACTCAGTATCGTACCAAGGAGGGTGTAGTATTCGAGGTGTGCGTTGGGTCTTTCTAGGGTGGGGTTTTGTGGGGAGGGTTAATGATGCGGCCGTGTGGAGAGAGGTGGTGAGAAAATCCGCCTGGGTGTCGACGTATCATGAGGAAAGGAGTGTAAAAGTGCAGCTAAGGACTGTCGGTATAGCGGCGTGTAAGTGGGATCAAATGTGTACGTGGGTGCTCGAGTAAGCGTGGGTAGTGTAGATGGGTGAGTGGGTGGGAGGTGGCCGATATCGAAGGAGAGAAATGAGTGATCAGCAAGGGTGGTGGGGAAGATGTGGAAGTCAGAAACAGTGGGTACAAAGGATGGTGACCCCATGATATAGTCAGCAACACTATGTCCTCCACTGTGAGGGTGGCATGTGTAACTGTCTGAATGTGGCCAGCAAGGTAAGCCGTTATAAATGGCTAGCTCATGTGCCTCTCCAAACTGCAATAAGTGCTCACCATATGAAGTAGTAGGTCCAAAACTATCCGCGGAGGTCCTAGTGACTCCAAGCATATCACTGTCCAAGGCACAAACATGTAGCTGATTAGTGGTGTCGAAGAACTCTGTCTGTCGTGAAGATGTCCAGGCATTAAAATCCCGCCCCCGCTCTGAAAATCTGATAATATCTAGTGAGAGGTCCTGATATGGAGATCCAATACCCTCAGCAAAAGACAAGGACTCTGGTGGAAAGTAACATGCTGCAATAAAAAGATCTCTATCCAAGCCAATATCCCGACCCACGATGCGAGTCCATGTGTAGCGGGCCTGCTTGTCATGTCGGATGAAGTCAATACTCGAGTGAAGAGCCTCCCTGTACAAGCAGGCGACCCCACCTGAACCACGTCCACTAGCAGATCTAGTCTCTCGTCGGAATACTGAATCCCATCTGTATCCAGGAAAGGAAGGAAGTCCTTGCTCTGGGCTCTCGTGTGTCTCCATGAAGAATAATATATCCCTGCCTGTAATGAAATCAACAAGGTCGCCTGCCGTAGAAGATGAGTGTATGCCAGCACAGTTCCACACTCCAATCCGAAGGTGGTCTGGATGGGGCCCCGATGCGCTCCCACCCCCGGGCACCCCAAATCCCTAGCACTGGGATCTGCTAGGTGCACTATCAAGAAAGCGCACTCGTCCATCTCGGGAAATGACTCGTCTGCCAGACTCACGAGCTGCCTGAAAGGCCTTACGCCTCTCCTCTACTGGATATATGTGAGGTCGTCATCCATATAGATAGTGGTGCCACGAAGCTTAGCTCTGCACCGCAGAGCGTCTCGACGACTCTCTAGAGAGGTGAAACGAATAATGAGTGTAGCGGCATCTCTGGAGGTCCTCCAAGCTGTATCTAGCCCATCTGTCATATGTCCTAGGGTGGTCTCAAGAAATCTCGTGGCCTCGTCAGTGGCATCCTATGTGTCTGGTATCCCACGAACCCTGATGTTGTGGGCCTTTTGCTCCCTTGACTTCTCTTCCGAAATGGTGGCTGAGATGACGGAGGAGATGGGGGCGCTACGCTTGGTGCCTTTCTGCAAGATTGCTGCCCATGAATCTTTATGCTGCTCAATTTTACTCTCAAGCTCCTTTATCATGGTGGTGGTCGATTTAGGGGCTGCAACCTGCTTAGTGTTGATCACCTGCTCTAACGAAGCGACTTTGGACTGAAACCCTTGAGTAAGGAGACCACTATCCCTTTCAGTTGTGATAGTTCATGTTTCAAAAGCTGGAAATCGGCTTTCATTTGGTCAGCTTCTTAGGAGGAAAATAGTTCCGTGGATTTGGATGGAGTGTATGGGATGGGTACCGCAGATGGGGGAGCTATGGGTTCTTGGGTAATGGGGATGGGAAGAAGGCTGTTAGGGATGGCCAGAGCGATAGGGTGGGAGAGTGGGGCCGAGGAAGAGGCAGAAGAAGAAGAAGATGAACGAGAGGGAGGAACAACAGAGGAGAGAGAAGAAGAGGAGGAAGAAACTGAGAGTGGGGAAAAAGAGGAAGAAGAAGAAGGGGGTGCCACATCCTTGATACATAGCAATGACAAATCTGAGGACAACGAGGGGGATGGCAAATCTGTAGGCAAATCTGTAGGCAAATCTGTAGACAGCGAGGAGTTTGCATCGGAGGACAAATCTGTTGGCAGTGAGGACTTTGATCAAGATATCCCATCTGAGAAAGGAACATCAAGAGAAGCCGGAGCTTCTCGAGAAGCAATGGTAGCTACAAGTGATCGAGCCTAATCAGCCAGGATAGGGGTATGATAAAAAACATCAATGGGCTCCCAAGTAGCCTCCTCAATAGGACGACCATCCCATTGGACCAAAAACTGAACCTGCCGATGGCGACGACTATGCAATAAGCGCACCTGTAAAATAGCAGCTTGCAGGAATGGAAAAAGCTCTGGATCTGTAGGAAATGAGGAATCGCGAGGAGCATCATCCTCAATAGCAGCACGTAATAAACTGACATGAAAGATATCACAAGCCCGAGTAGCAGCATGTAACTCAAAACGATATGTAACTGGACTGAGACGCTCAAGAATCTGAAAAGGCCCATAGCGCGGGGCAAGCTTCGCAGTAGAAGCAAGACCATGTACAAAACGATGGCGAGCAAAGCGTAACCGGAGAAAAACAGTATCTCCCTCTGCAAACTCAACACGGCACCGATGACGATCAACAATGGTCCTGTACCGCTGCTAAATATGCTGTAAATGAGTAGCAGCTCTAGTAATAATCTAGCACTCGAAAGATAAGATGAAATAGTAACAGGTGCATCATCTGGAGGAGCAGGTATACAGGGTAGAACTGGTGAGTATCCATGAGCAAGCAGGAAAGGAGAAACACCTGTGCTGGAACTAACAGAACTGTTATAACTATACTCATCCAAACATAAATGCTGATCCCAATCACGACCAGAAGGAGAAACATAATGTCGTAAATAATCCTCCAATACCCCACCATCCGCAGAAGAATGATAAGCAGTGCCCATAAGTATCCTAACATCCAAGATACGCATAAGCTCTGTCCAAAAACCTGATGTAAACTTGGTATCCCGATCAGTAAGTATAGATCGTGGGAGACCATGTAAGCGGAAAATCTCAGAAATAAATATACGACCACACTGCTCTCTACTGTAATAGTACGTCTGACTGGTATGAAATGAGCTTGTTTAGAAAACCTATCAACTACCACCAAACAAGAGTCATGACCACGCTGAGTACGGGGAAGACCTAAAATGAAGTCCATAGATATATCAGTCCACTGGCGGGAAGGAATAGGCCAACTTTGAAGGAGACCGCCAGGTTTTTCACGGGAATACTTGTTACGAAGGCAAAAATCACAAGTATGAATAAGGTGGGAAAGCTCACGCTTCATGGAAGGCCAATAAAAATGTTCTTTCAAACGGAACAAGGACTTCTGAAAACCAAAATGGCCACCAACAGGAGAGGAATGGGCATCAAGGAGCTGTGGACGTATGTCGAGAGTGCTGGGAATACATAACGAACCATAGTGAAACAAACGATGATTAACAATGGAATAAACCCGGTGAGGGTGAGAGGAAGGATGAGAGGCAGACGACATAATATCACGAAAGTCTAGACATGTGGCATAAGCCTGAGGAAGATCATCATACCAAGAGTGGGGAGATGTAACAAGACTGTAAGTAAGAGCAGGTAAACGAGACAAAGCATCAGCAGCAGCATTACTTTTACCAGGCTTATAATGAATATCAAATTGAATGGACTGTAAAAACTGAAGCCAACGGCACTGACGATCACTAAGATCCTTTTGTGTATACAAATAACGAAGTGACTGGTGATCAGTGAAAACATCAAACGGAACACAATACAGATAATGACGCCACTTCTTTAAAGCAAAAATGATAGCAAGCAACTCTTTTTCATGAGTGGAATAGCGCTGCTCATACGAACGAAGACGACGGGATTCATATGCAATAACACACTGACGCTGACGTAACAAAGCACCTAATCCTGTGGAACTAGCATCAGTCTCAACAGCAAAACGCTGGGAAAAATCTGGAAGACATAAAACAGGGGCAGTGGTAAGCTTAACCTTCAAAGTATCAAAAGCTGACTGACATGCAGGAGTCCAAGCAAACGAAGTTTCCTTTTTCAACAGAGCATGCAAAGGAGATGCAAGAGTGGCAAAATGAGCAACTGGTTTACGAAGATGGATAGCAAGACCAAGAAACATACGAACATCATGAACATCAGCAGGCACAGGCCATGAAAGAATAGAACGGACCTTACGAGGGTCGAGACGAATAGTACCATTAGTAACAAAGAAGCCCAAAAACTCGATTTGTACAACAACAAAAGAACATTTAGAACGTTTAGCATATAGATGATGAGTAACTAACAAAACAAAAACAAAACGAACGTGCTGAACATGAAGAGAGAGAGTGGTGCTATAAATGAGGATATCGTCAAAATAAACAATGACACACTTTCCAAGCAAAGGACGAAAGATGTTATTCATGACATTCTAAAAAGTGGGCGGGCCATTGGTAACACCAAAAGGAAGGACACGAAACTCATACAGACCAAAGTGGGTACGGAAGGCTGTCTTGTGCTCATTAGGAGGATGCATACGAATCTGGTGATAACCGGAACGGAGGTCAAGTTTAGAAACGATCTTGGCTTGGCCTAACTGGTCAAACAGGTCATCCATATGAGGGATAGGGTATTGATTACGGATAGTAAGTTTATTTAAAGCACGATAATCAATACATAGACGTTTAGTACCATCCTTCTTATCAACAAGTAAAACAGGAGCACCAAAAGGACTGTGGCTAGGAACAATAAGGCCTTGACGTAATAAATCAGACACCTGACGCTGGACTTCCTCGCGCTCAACAATAGACATACGAAAAGGAGGACGAGAAGGAGGTGATGCAGAGGAAACAAGGTCTATATGGTGGTTGACATCTCGTAAAGGTGGTAACTGTGTCGGTTCTCTAAAAACATGCTCAAATTCACGCAACAGTTCAAAAAATACCTGTGGCAAAGGTGGTGCATCCGCAATAGGCTGAACTGGCTGAACAGAAAGAATAGCCGCACAGTGGGCCTTCGGGAGGCTCCGTATGAACTGCTTCCCGGAAATAAGCTGATAGTGCCGAGAATCAATACCGGAAAATATATGCCGAGTACCATCATGAGAGAATGTCAATGTCTGCTGCTGGAGGTGTACTGTAACCGCACCAAGGGATGCAAACCAATCAGCACCGAGGATAAGATCGTACCGTGTAAGTGGAATAATATGAAAATCTGCCTGACCAAGGAAGTCTCCAATCCGATATGAAAGCTGCTAATACATCTGCGTGCTAGGAAAAGAGTGTGCGCTGGCAACCTCAACATGCAGGGGATGATGCGTAGTGACTGGCATAGCACGAATGCGTGTAGTAATATGACTGCTGAGAAACAAGTGAGTGCTACCCGTGTCAACAAGGGCAATAAACTCACGACCAGTGATACGTACGCGAAGACGGATATGGCGTGGACCCGGCTTACCGGCCCAAGTAGCATAAGCAAGCTGAGCATGGCATACAGCTAGATCAGGGGGATCAGGAACAGGCTCAGTGGGTGTGGCAAATTGATCAACAGGTGGGTCATTATCAAGAATATGAAGGCGTATAGCAGAATCAAGACTATCATCAGGTGTGTCAGCATCATGGAAATAGACGGCAGTAGCAGTGGCAGGCTGTCGGCAATCACGGGCGATATGATCAGGATTCTTACAGTTGAAACATAAGCACTTCTCACGGATCTCAGACATCTCAAGTTGTGAGTAGCGACGAACAAAAACAGGACGAGGAGAAAAAGGAGGACGTGGTGTAGAAGGAAGAGTGGACGAAGGTGAACTGACAGATGTGGGACTAGCAGAGGATGGAGAGGAAAAAATAAGACGTGTGAAAGGACGCGAAGGACGAGAAACAGAGGAAGAGATGGGAGAGTACTTGTGCTGCAGTGCGGTAGCAAGGGAGATGGCGTGAGAAAGAGTGAGTGGAAAAAAAGAAGAAACATCATACGTGAGTGCGCCTCGTAGACTAGCAACGTAGCGAGAGATGAGCTCCAATGTAGAAATATCTGGGAATAGATAGGAAAGCTCTGTAAACCGTGTCGTATAAGCAGCCAAGTCACCAGTGTGAGATAAACTGCGAAAGATGTCGCGCTGTCGAATAAGCCACTGAGGATCAATCATCGCTAGGCGGAGTGCTATCATAAACTCTGTCCAGCTAGCAAGGCCAGGGTGTGAAGCCGTCTGGCGAAACATGCGCCACCAAGTAGCAGCACGGCCCTCCAAATGTAAAGCAGCCAAATGTATCCGTTGAATGTCAGTCTTAGGAAACATAAGGAAGTAGGTCTCAAGCTTAGAATACCAATTCTCGAGTTCATTCCCATCGGATGACCCAAAATACACAGTAAGCTGAACCTTATCCTTAAAGTCTCGTGGCAAAGGAACAGAAGATGAAGGAGTCTCGGGTAGTGGAAATGTACGCTGTGGGGGAACAGGTGGAGATAGTGGAGAAACACTGGACTGTAATGATAGTGTAGCAATCTGGGCAGAAAGGGTAGTGAATGTCTCTCGTAACTCCTGGCATAAATCAGTACGTACATCACTCATGGCTTCCCTAAGATGATCTCGGAATTCATGCCGTACTTCGTCAAGGTAAGTGGAAGACGGTATGCGAGGCTCAGAAGATGTAGGGGAAGTATCCATGGTCAAGGAATCCAGGAAGTGAAGAGAGTGTAAGAAAAGCTTAATATCGAAGGGAGCGGACTTTTGTCGTCACCCCAAATACGCTTTAGGTACACAAACGACACTAAGAGCAAGAAAGGAAATGACAAATGTCAAGAAAAGGTGTGGAAAGCAAGGAAAAACCAGCAAGGAAAGCAAGGAAAAACCAGCAAAGATACCTCTCGATAGAGCTCCAAGCGTGTGCGAAGAGCTGGCTGGAAAATGTGACCACAAGGAGAATGAAAGTGGGCGCTGGACAGCCTCCAATCAATGTTGAAAATATGGCTGGAAGACTGTGGAAAACGTGATGAAATAGGGCGATGGACAGCCTCCAATCAAAACTGAAATATGGCTGAAACTCTGCTGGAACAATGGCTGAAAAATGTGATGAAGTAGGGCGTTGGACAGCCTCCAATCAATGCTGAAAAGATGGCTGGGAATCCTGTCCCTGAATCAAATGGAGGATTCAAAAAAAAGGGAAAAGGATTTGGAACTTGGGCGCTGGAAATAATCTGCCCAAAAAAAAAAAAAAAAAAAAATTTTCCGGCCGCCAAATTTAGCGGAAGTACTTCCGCTAACTATCTGCTAAAGCTCCGCCAAGGAAAATGCTCTGATGGGAGTTGGTCCTCCTCCAAACTGTGTTGAATGTTGCTGAAGCAAAGAGACGAAAGCCCTCAACAAAGAGAGAAAAATCAGCAAGGAAAGTGGGCACCCAATCAAAAAATCAGATCTGAAATTCAGCAATCAGGAAAGTGCTCTGATACCAAGTTATGATCAAAATCTCAGGTGTTAAATCAATGAAGCATAAAAGACAGCAATAGACTAAAGCCCTACAAGCAATAGACAAGACAATAGGTTCTCCCACGAAGAGCCCAAGCAATACCAATCAATAATCTGAAAAATGAGTGTACAAATGCCCCTATAAATACCCTACCAATGAACCCTAAAATAGGAATTCAAAAGTAAAGGGAGGCAAAATGTGGAGGGAAAATAGTGCGCCCTCCTACGGGCCCCCACTCCGCATATAACCATATAATAAGGGCCCAAGGCTAGTCAATGTCATAAAAAAGGACCCAATGCGGGTCATAAGCATATAAAAAGGCTCTGGGGCCTGTACATGACTAATATAAAATGCGTAACCAGAAATATACATAACCAACAGTAAATGTATAGAGGCCTGCGGAATATATGCAGAGGAGCCCAATAGGCCTGTATCCTGTAGTCCGTAACTGAGTTCGTAATACCTCTGACTCGGACATTAAGAGCCTTTTGCTCTCACAAACGGCTCTCGGTGAATGTAGCTGAGATAAATGAAAGTGGAGGTGGTAGAACAGCAGTATTAGGACCTTTAAGCACATCTGCCCGGGATCGGACAACAATATGATGCTGTTCCACTTGACTTTCAAGCTGTTGGATCTTAGCCGAAGTAGTTAAATGAGAGGAAGCTTCGATTTTGATAGCGAAACTTCTTTCTTGAGAGCATCGATAGACGAATCAGTGTGAGCTCTCCCTTTGTCTTGCGTGCCATGGAGAGAGAGAGAGAGAGAGAGAGAGAGAGAGAGAGAGAGAGAGAGAGAGAGAGAGAGAGAGACCTAGTCCTTTTAGAGGAAAGCTCCTCAAGTACATGGGAAAGTATGAGATATCAACATAAGCTTGAACTATTTGGCCACTTGTGCTTGCATAGTTACAAAAAGTAAGGTCACAATGTGTTTACAATAAACTGCTCCCATCACATTTGTATAACTTGCATTTAATAAAGTGCCAATCCATTTCTCAAAAATCAAGGCCCTTACCCTCTCACATAGAAAAGTGAGATCCTCCATGCTTAAAGAATGATGACATAGGGTAAGTGGAACTGCTATGGAGTACTCTCCGGCATCTCCACATGCCCTAGGGCCCCCATTTTTTAGGAGCCATTCAAATTTGAAAATTTTTGCCAGGAGAACATCCTTGTGGTTCATATAGGATAGAAGAGAGAGAACAAAGGTCTCCCAGATAAGTTTGTGTGTGAAATGGGGGAGATGGAGGGGGCTAAGCGTGGCTCAACGTCACTCTTGGCCCCCCTTGTGTGTGAAAACACCCTTATTTATTGTACTTTGGGCCTTGAGCCCTTGGCTTACTATTTGAGATTATATCTTGTATTCTTAGGAGTTGGGCCCCTATTTAGCATGACGTGGCATTTGGTCACTTTTTATGGTAATTATTGGGCCTCGAGCCTTAATTTGTAGATACCAGGGCCTCAAATAGTATAGATAGGTCAAAGAGCTTCATGATTGATGGTTGACTGTTTGGAGAGTAGCTTTGGTTAGCTAAGAATGATTTTTTTAGATCAGTTTATCTTAGCACTAGGTCATATTATTTCAATCTATCGTTGATGATCAATATCCTTTAGTCTAACTTTATATACTTTGCAAAATTGTCTTTCTATTTATTGTATTTGTAGATGCTTATGTGTTATGTGTAGTTTTGGTGATAAGCTTGTAATAGAGCACTTTTCTTGTCAGGAGGGGTTTGCAATTCATATTCTTCATTGTTTGATCTTTGTTGCATTTGGGCATTTGAAAATTTTCATTATTTGAGTTTTGGAGAGGACAGCCTAATTTTCTTGGTTTTGATCTAGTATTTTTGTAGTGCTCCTTTGTTTTGTTGGATTTATGATATCGTAGTTCAGTCTGTTCAGTTTTGGGGATGAAATTGTCTTCTAGTTTTCTCTATATAGTGCTTCAATTTTCAGTTTCAGTGGATTGTTATGTTCCTTTTGATTGGGCGCTCATGAATTTGTAACTTATTTGTTTCTAAGTGGTAGGAACTTTCCTAATCAATGAGAGCTTTGTTAAAATTTTTGGGAATTTGTACATCACCATATTTCTCGAGGGTGCGTCTACTTCATTTGACATCTCTTAAATTTGGTATGTAAAAGTTCATTTCTTGATTTTTTGAATCATTACTTTTTGGGATTTATCTTGCTTTTCCAATACATTTTCTTGATGCTTTCACATGATTATTCTTCCTACAATAGAAACTTCTAATGCACCGTACAATTTGGGATACCTAGAAATCAAGGTAATGTAGATCCACTTTCTAGGTCATTTTACCGCCTGATATATTTTTTTTGTCAATTTTTGTATCTTTTTTTTTTAATTTTTTGATGTTTTTGGTCTTCCTATAGAGACTCACGTCTATTGTGCTTTACAGCTCGTCAATATGATATCGAGAAGCTAACGAGATTAAAGTCATGTATTGTCACTTCCTCTTTTTTGCATAGTCTTGCATATATTTTTTCAAGACCCCTTTCGATCAATGTTTTTCCTACATCGAGTCATCTTCCATCCTTTTACAACTTAATGGAGATTATTGGGTGTCCGATTTGTTACACCTAGTTACGAATAGAGCCACAGCTGATCTAGAGCTAAGCTATGAAAGCATCACATAAGCAAGACTTGAGCTATGAAAGCAGCACATAAGCAAGACTTAACCCTAGAAAGCAGGAAAGAGAGAGATTAAGGAGGCTCAAGAGAGAGAGATCAATATCATCAGCTGAATAACAAATGACACAGTTTCCCTACTTATAGCCAAGAGGAAGCCCTAAAAGGAAGCTTCCGGTGGCTAGGTCCCAACTGGGAGGGAAAATAGTGTGCCCTCCAAGAAGGCCCCCACTCTCCAGTAATATGTCCAAATGGCCTAATAATGAATAATAAGGCCAAAGGCCAACCATATAGTCTAAGTGTCACTAATGAATAAAAAAGGGCCCAAGGCCTGCTTATGCATAAAGTAAAGTAAATGTAAATGGACGCGGCGAATGTAATGAGCCGAGTCCATAACTGCTTCTACTGAGAAGCTTGCACCACGTTATTATGGGCCTTATCGCATTTTGGAGGTTCTTAGTCCAGTTACATATCGCTTACAGCTTCCTGCTTCCACATGCGCCGGTGATGTATTCCATGTCAGTTTATTACGTGCTGCTATTGAGGATGACGCTCCTTGTGATGCTAAGTTTCCTACTGCTCCAGAGTGAGGAGGCTACATGGGAGCCTATTGATGTCTTTTATCATACACCATCACTTGCGGATCAGGATCGTGCTCTTGCTACACTTGTTGATTTCTCTACATCAGATGTTGTTCTAGTTGTTGATGCACCAGGGCTTGCTGCTACTTGAACCAGTTTCTTTTCGGCAGTTGGGTCTTTTTCTTTTGTGCGAGGGCCCTGGACAAAATGATGACGTGCAAACCGTAGGCGTAGATAAACCATATCTCCAATCTGAAACTCAACATGGCGGCGGTGACGATCAACTGAGGTCTGATAACGCTGCTGAACATGCTGTAAATGAGAACTGGCCCGGGTAATAAGCTCTCGAGCACCAAGGTATCCAAAAAGCCCGAGAAGGTAGAACAATCCATCATAGGATACACCAAAAATGGATGGAGAATCGGATGACCCATCGGAACTGGCCGCAAGTGTAATCCCAAAGTACACACCAGGCGCACAAGTGAGGAATAGAAGAAATGCACTGGAACGAGGAACAAGATCCGCAACATAAGTAGCAAGCATCGGAGCAATCCACGTGTAGTTGGGAATGAGTATCAAAGCACATATGAGCAACACTGAAGTATATGGCGGCAACATCCCCAAAAACTATCCAAGAGAGGAGAAGGAATTCTCTCAAGGTACCCTGATGGTCTCGGAACACCAGAACAAAGTGGCAACTCAGCATCGGAGACCAAGCGATATGGAGCAACCTGAAATGACAAGGAACCTGAAGATCACCCAGACAAACAATAGCTGGAACGGAGGCAATAACCCAAGCCAACAGGATATGCCAAGCCTGACAATGAGCAACAATCCAAGGAACAGATAGAGAGCCACATGCATAATCATAGAGATATTCGCACCATAGGCGATCAGTAATATGGAAAAACCAGCACCAATCAACAGGTCCAAATGAAAACCAAGCTATATGTAATAACCAGGAATGCCATATATCCATAGCTAAAAATGAAGCAGTAGTGTAAGCAATAGGTCCAAATGAAATCCAAGCGATACGTAATAACCAGGAATGCCAAATATCAAGAGGTAAAAAGGAATCAGTCGCATGAACCCAAAAGTGTATACCATCGGCATGGATTGCAGCAAACCTATATGTAGAAACACCGGGAGACGGAAGGATGTCCGTGTACTCATAAAGATCCCAGCATAAAATACCCTAGATAAGTAATAGTGACCATCTGGCAAATATCCTCGGATGAAAAATGTGTAATAGTAAGGGCCAAAGGCGCATGAATCATGTCAGGTACTGTAGAAATATCATGAGGCAGATCACAAACCTCAAGTAGAGATCCATGGAGTAAAGTGAAAGAAGATACAACCTGATCAGCAATAGCGAGGGAACCATCAAACGTGGACCCATGAAGAACCCCATAGAAATCAGCAGGAACATCGGCCATAACAGACTCAAGAGATGGAGATATAGAGACCAATGTAGAAGATACTGCACCAACCACGAACCAGGAGGGCAATCTGAAGTATGCGCAAAAGCAATAGTAGAAATACCACCAAGGTATACGGCCTCAATATCAATGAAACCAGGAATGACCACTGAATACGATATCTGTGAATCAAGGCATATAGGCGCAAGGCACACAGCAACAACCTGTAAATCCGAAGCAGCATCAACCTAAGGAGGACCCACAGATGGTGAAAGTGAAACAGCAACCGATGTACTCTGAATGGAAAGAAGAGCTGCATCGTCAGCCTTTGGCAGGCTACGCATAAACTGCTTCCCGGTAACCAACTGGAAGTCTCCTTGAGAATCAATGCCAACAAGTGAGTGTGTAACTGCATCAAGTACATGCAAACCAATCAACACCAAGGATAAGATCATAACGCTCCATAGGAATAATGTAAAGATCTGCCTGTCCAGAAAAATCTATAATGCGGTATGGTAAACGCTGAAACATCTGAGAACTAGGAAAAGAATGGGAACTGGCAACCTCAACTGTGAGAGGCTGTGAAGCAGGAATAGGTGAAGCACGTATCCGACGAGTGATATAACTGCTAATAAAAGAATGAGTGCTGCCAGTATCAACTAAAGCAATATACTCACAACCTGTAATACGTACACGTAACCGAATGGAGCGAGGACCAGGACGCCCTGTCCAAGTAGCATAGGCAAGCTGAGCATGGCAAGTAGCAGGAAGTAAATTAGTGGAAGGCTCAGAGGATAGGTCAGGCTCATCAGAAATGTGAATGTAGATATCGGAATCATCTGGAATAGTGCCCTCATGGTAAAAAACAGCAGTAGTAGTAGGGAGAGGCTGACGGCAATCACGGGCAAAATGGTCAGGACTCTTACAACGAAAGCAAAGACGTTGTTGTTGAAGGTCAGCGGACTCTGCAGACGTGTAACGTCGGACAAAAGCAGGTCGAGGAGACGAAGGGACAATGGAGAGAGCTGGAACAGAAGGGGCAGGTGTAGGGGTGGACGCAGCGGGAAAAGATGACGCAGAAGGATGGGGTCGGGAGAAGCGGGAAGGAAGAGTGTCAGAGTACTTATGCTATAAAGTACTGGCAAGAGACATCGCCTCAACAAGTGTGGGAGGACGGAAGGAAGAAACATCATAACGTAAAGCACCACGAAGCCCAGCAATGTAACGAGAAATAAGCTCAGTGGGCTGTAGATCTGTGAAAAGATAAGAAAGCTCCATAAACTGATCTGTATAAGAAGCAAGATCACTGGTCTGAGTGAGACTACAGAATGTATCACGTTGGCAGTCGAGCCACTGAGGGTCAATCATAGCATGACGGAGGTCACGGCGAAAAGTATGCCATAAATGGAGCCCTTCTCGATCAGGATCAGCTCTATAAACTCGCCACCACGTGGCGGCACGTCCATTTAAATGTAAAGCAGCCAACTGCATCTTTTGAGGATCAGTCTTAGGGTAGATCTGAAAATATGTGTCAAGCTTAGCAAACCAATTCTCTAATAAGTTTCCGTCAGAGGAACCGGAATAGGTAGCAAGCTGTACCCTATCACGAAAGTCTCGAGCAAAGTGTGGCTCAGGAAGTGCGTGAAAAGAAACCGGGAGATGGGTTAGGTGGAATGAACGGTCCACCACCAGGCTAACTAGCAGAGGAAGATGGAAATCTAAATGGAGGGGGAGTCCCAAATGAAGGAAAAATAGGAGCTTTACCAGGACCATGAGGTTGTAAAGAATCAATCTGTGACTGCATAGTAGCAAAGCCGGTAATAACGGTATCGAAGCGAAGAACGAGGCCAGAAAGGGTCTCATCCATGCGACGAAACTGATCGGATAAGGTTTCCTGAGTAGTCTCACTCGGGGTAGGTGAATGTGCCATAATGATAGTGGAAGGAATAGACGAAAACTTGAGGGAGCGGACTCTTGTCGTCACCCCAAATTAGCCTATTACAACCAATATTATCACAACTAAGAAAGGACAGCAATTAGCAAATGAAAAAAGTGAAAATGAAGGCTGTGAAAATGAGTTGGATAGCCAGGAGGCAAGTGACAAATTGGAATATCAAACGGAGTCGGAATTTCGTGAAATTTGGTTGAGGATGGGCGATGGACAGCCTGCAAACAAGGTGTGAAAAATGGCTGCAAACGGAGACAAAAACAGACGAAAGTGACAGGTATGAAGCGGCTGGACAGCCTGCCAACAAAAGTGAAAAGAGGGCTGAAAATGGAAGGAGGAACGGACGAAAGAGACGAGGGAATTGGGCGCTGGAGAGCCTGCAAACAAGCTGGAAATGGGTGATGGAGGGTTGAAACTTGGGCGCCGGAAATATTATGCCCAAAAAAAAAAAAAAAAAAATTTCCGGCCACCAAGTTTAGTGGAAGTACTTCTGCTAACTATTTGCTAAAGCTCTGCCAAGGAAAATGATGGGAGTTGGTCCTCCTCCAAACTGTGCTGAATGTTGCTGAAGCAAAGAGACGAAAGCCCTCAGCAAAGAGAGAAAAATCAGCAAGGAATATGGGCACCCAAGCAGAAAATCAGATCTGAAATTCAGCAATCAGGAAATTATAGTTTATAACAGTTACGAATAGAGCCACAGCTGATCTGGAGCTAAGCTATGAAAGCATCACATAAGCAAGACTTAAGCTATGAAAGCAGCACATAAGCAAGACTTAACCCTAGAAAGCAGGAAAGAGAGAGATTAAGGAGGCTAAAGAGAGAGATCAATATCATCAGCTGAATAACAAATGACACAGTTTCCCTACTTATAGCTAAGAGGAAGCCCTAAAAGGAAGCTTCCGGTGGCTAGGTCCCAACTGGGAGGGAAAATAGTGCGCCCTCCAAGAAGGCCCCCACTCTTTAGTAATATGTCCAAATGGCCTAATAATGAATAATAAGGCCAAAGGCCAACCATATAGTCTAAGTGTCACTAATGAATAAAAAAGGGCCCAAGGCTTGCTTATGCATAAAGTAAAGTAAATGTAAATGGACGCGGCGAATGTACTCACCTGCTCTATCAAAGTCATGTACAACGGGCACCCAGCTATATTGATGCGTCTATATAACATGCATGTTGGGCTACAAAATTGTTGAAACTCCGGGCTAGATGCTCCCTTGAAATTGATGAACTTCAGGTTGAGTTTCTTATGCATTTTTCAAAGATACTCTTCATATTATCTACCCTTCTTTTCCTCCCTAAATCTCTAGATTCACACATAGATTATAGAGTAACTAATCTCATGCAAGAGGTGCATAGATTATTGTATAAAAGTATTTTTCATTGACCAACATATGCCTAAATCTATCTGTTATATTAAATGTATTTAGTAAAATGGGAATTAAGTATCACATTAGTGTGGCACATGAAAATTTAAGAAAATTTTCCTTATATACTTTTCTGTGTGGGACACATATTAAAGGTCCCTAGTTTTATTTGATTTTCTAAAGATGCCCCGATCTCCTTGTACATTGCTCCACTGTAGAAGTCTTTTCTTTCTTCCAAGATTGTTGCAGACATAGCTACATCCAGCTTGCTATGTTCTGTGGGAGATTTGGAATCATTTACTAATTATTGAAACGACTTCTTGTACATTGGTCCATTACAATGCTTTTCCTTTCTTCAAGGTTGTTGTAGGCATGGATGCATTTGGCTTCATCATGCTTTGTTTTGTGGGACATTTAATATAGATTTCAAGTAGTTGAAAAGCTTTCTTATGTTTTTGAAGTTCAGTGAACTAATACCAAAATGTTTGAATTTTATTGAATACCAATAATTTCTTTTGACACACTTACTAAAGAAGTATTGTGCTCCATTTACTTTGTAGAAGTTTCTTAGGCATGTTTAGGTGTTAAATGTCAATCTTTGAGAGTGCATACTAAAGAATTGTAAGTTATGTTGATGACAGAAGCTCACTCTTGAGTGTCTATGCAGACATGACAACGACATGCAAGGTAAAAAATCTTTCTTGCTGCAAAGTTTAGAGTTGAAACATCAGCATCTTTTCGGTTGCATTTTTGGCTTTTGGAAAATGTTAGATGTGCACGCATAATTTTGAGAAAACTAATTTTTGAGTGCAGTCGATTTAGTAGATATTGGTTTATTGATGCTAAGTTTTGTTACCTCAATTCACCTTGGGGATAAACCAATCTTGTGAAGTCGTGACTTGTTGTAATAATCTTAACTGGGAGACCTATCATGATGTCAAAAATGGGGTCCTTCAAGCAAAGCATACATATGCTGACATTTACGAGCTGCCTTAGCTTTAGACTTCTTTAAGCTGAAAAATATATGTTGATTGCCATAACTATGTTTCTTGGACTGGCTAGTCTTCTCCTTTGTTATCCTATAGTGTGAGAGGCCGCAACTAGTCTTATACTAGATGTTTGTGTTAAGTACTTGCATAAAAAATTTCTGGAGTCTTTTGCTAACTCTGTCAAATTCTTTGCAAAATCAACTGCACAGGTGGCACTATACTAAAATTTGGTTTAAGTACTACGTTCACTTAGAAAAAGTTTAACTTCAATTTCAAGAGAAACTTATCTAAACAGAGTTCTACGGGTTTCAAAGGTTTAACTGCAATTGTAAGTGAAACATGTGAAAAAAATAGTCCAAATTGGTAAATATCAACTTGAGGCCTAATTATGAAAAATTCAAATAGTTGGACCGAGGGTCAAAGTGCAGGCCATGTGGAGGTTCCCGAGTTGGTCCAAATGACATTTTTATATGGTTTATTATACATATTTCATTAGACTATGTGGTTATTGTCCCAAATGTCGCCTACTACAACCACAAATACCCTAAGACACTTTCCGTATGTATCTCTCATTTTGTGTTATGAATCGGAGAGAAGTCTCATATTTTGGCTACATTGTCTCTCTCTCTCTCTCTCTCTCTCTCTATATATATATATATATATATATATATATATATCAGGTCCGGGCCAAAATGGCCACGTCCGCGTCCGCGTCCGACGCCCGGACCCGGACGCGTCCGACCCTCGAACACGGGGTCGGACGCATCCTCTTTTTTTTAATTTTTTTTTTTTTAAAGGCTAAACGTTAGAAAAAAAAAAAAAGCAAAAACCCGCAGACCCTGCGGACAGTCTGCAGAACCCGAGAGCAGGCAGAGGGCGGAAGAGGGAGAGTGTGGAGGAGCATAGAGTGATAGAGAGAGAGAGAGAGAGGGAGAGAGAGAGAGATGGTGTTTGTGTGTGTGTGTGTGTGAGAAAATTGTGTGTGAAAATTGCGTGTGTGTGTGAATTGTGTGTGTGTGTGAAAATTGTGTGTTGATTTGTGTGCATTCAGTTGTGTGTGTGTGGTGATCTATGTGTGAGAGAGAGAGAGGAAGATACAGAGAGTGTGAGGAACGGAGAGAGAAAGGATTTGTGTGTGTGCACAGTGTGTGTGTGTGTGTGAGTTTAGGATTTAGGTTTAGGTGTGCTTGGGTTTGGGTTTTAGGGTTTAGGGTGGGAGAGAGAGCTTGGATTTCCGTGCTTGTGTGTGTGCACGTGTGAGAGAGAGAGAGAGAGAGAGAGAGAGGGAGAGATGGCTGCTCGTCCTATTTGGGATGAGGTGGAGGTGATGCCCGACAAAAAGTGGCATTGCCCTTTTTGTCAAAAGCAGTTCACAGGGAACGCCTCTCGGGTTCGAGCACATCTGGGGGGGTTGCGAGTCCGACCCACCGGGGGTCGCTACGGGATCGGCATTTGTATGGTCATCCCCATTGCGGAGAGGGCTCGCATTATAGAGACATATTCTGAGACAGCTGTTGAGCCCAGCGAGCCGTCCACAGATGCCGCGAACTCTATTTCTACTGGTGCACCAATTGCCACCGACCCTGCCACTTGTACACCTAGCGCCACCGCCCCCACCGTCGCATCTGCACCCGCCACTGCCACTGCATCCGCACCCGCCCCCGCCACCGCCTCCGCCAGTACTCCCCATGGATCCATGGCCTCCACTGCTGCACCTACGCCTCTGCCATCACCGTTAGATCTGCACGGCCTGTCCACATCCTTCGCTTCCGCACCTGCACCTATGCCACCACCTCCACATCCGCAGTTTCCCAGCCATCCACATCCCGAGGCACCAGACAGATGTCCATGCCGGGATCTTTTTGAGAGGGGCAGCACAGAGAGGCCACCAGGACCATAGCACAGATGTTCTATGACCTGAACCTCCCCTTTATCATGGCATCATCCCGCATCTTTCGAGAGGCTATCTCGAAAGTTGCAGTCTGTGGGCCCCGCTACACACCACCCACAGTCGACGCACTACGAGGCCCTTTGCTCCAGGACCGGGTTGCATCAGTCAGAGAGAGACTGGCCGCACTACACGAGGCTTGGGATAGATATTCGTGGTTGCTTACAAATGGTTAGCTCTGTGAAGGTTGAATGGTTAGTCAAAAATGGTTTGCTCCGTGCAAGATGAGAGAGAGAGAGAGAGAGAGAGAGAGAGACCAGCACATTTGCATCTCATTCAAAACAAATGCATCATGTTCAACCATTTAACATAAGACCCTAGACCCGACACCCTAACAAATGGCACAGTTAACACAACACCCCAAACCCTAACAAATCACCCTAAACCCACAACCCCACAGCCATAACCATCAAAACAAGCCACAAGCATAATCATCATCCAGAAACATCATCAACCCCACCCACGTCCTCATTGTGTCGTAGGCATTGCACCACAGGTATGTGCAGATTCAACATCAAAGCTGCACTTGTGCAGCATACACTTAAACCTGCGTAGAATGTATTAATGGTCCAAAAATACAGGCGCGGGGGTTCGTGGAGCAGGTACTGTAAATTTCGACATCGTATTGTAGCGAGTTGGAGTAGTGCCATAACTAATTAGTAAGCTGTTGAAGTTCATCCGGGAAGAAACCGAGTCACAGTAGTGTATAGTTTGTCACTCTTCTGGTGAGACCTAATTTCCCCCAAAAACTTCTGCTCCTAAGAGCTTGTCACTCTTCTGGTGAGCGTTCACCTCTCCCCAATCCTCTGGCGAGCATTCACTTCTAAACCCCAAACTAGTAATATGTTTGCCATACAAACCTTCACTCGAAACCACTCTCAGATCTTTCTTTGCCGCTTTTTTGGAGCTTAGTTCCCAATGAAGGTTCGTAATAATTTATGAACTGCTCATTGGCCATGGTTGTTTAGTAATACTGAGGTTATGAGAGGCATGGCCCAGTCTGTTGCAAATTTTTTTGCAAATTTTTTATATTGTTTTCCTATTTTTTAACAGGAGGGGGAAGGTGGGTGTGAGACACCCTCTGATAATTAATTCTGGGGGAAAAACAGGGGCCATAAATTGTTTTTATTTTGCTTTTGGGATGGGGGGCAGTGTAGGTAGGTGCCTGCTTATTATTTTATTTGTTTTTGAAAAAAAAAAAAATTGAAAAAAATTGGACGCAGATGCGCGTCCTGACGTGCGTCCGCGTCCGCCATCCGCTTCCTTAGATATATATATATATACATATATATATATATATATATATATATATATATATATATATATATATATCATAGTGTCCCTTGGTACCGCTGGTATGGTACCGCCGGTACCATATCGGTGGTACCGCCGGTACGGTACCACCCTGGGATCCGCGGTACCAGGGCGCTACCATTTTCAATATATATATATTTTTTTAATGTTTTTAATATTTGATTTTTGCCTACCACCTACCAAAACAGGTCAAAAAAATGGAAAAAAAAAAAGGGGTTCTGGGTGTAAAAAAAGAGGGTATAGTACATGGTGCAGGGGACTGGTGCAACAGCACATGGGCACTGTGGGTGAGCAGACCATGGGGCCAATGGGAGAGCAACACAGGGGGGGAGCATCACATGGGTTTAGGGTACAGAGGCACATGGAGGGATGATGGGGATCCACATGGCCGATCAGGCTGTGGGTTTTAATAAGCACTCAAAATGCCATTGTGATCGGCATTTTCAGAGGCTGTGAGAGAGCTAGTGATAGACAGTGAGAGCAAGCGAGAGCCGGTGACATGCTGTGAGAGGCTGTTTGAGAGCCAGGGTGCTGTGAGAGGGTGTTCGAGGAGCAGGGTGCTGTGAGGAGAAGGTCGATCGAGATGGCAGTGCGCATACCACCAAAGCCCGAGGGAGAAGCCAGGAGGAAGCTCGAGGAAGATATCCGAAGGCACAACGAAAGACATCGAAAGCAAGAAACAAACATTGCAGAGATGCTGCGACAGACTCGGGAGAGACACCCAGAGCTGCAGATCCCCGCCCCCGCTGTGGCCCCTGCCCCCGCTGTCGAGCTGGATTTGGATGAGCAGATTGGAATGAACTTCACATGGCGGCAGCTCATCATGGTCAGGGAAAGGGTGGCCAGACGTCGGGCTAACCAGGAGGCAGAGCGAGAGCGACAGAACAATGCACCTGATGAGGTCGAGGAGTCAGTGGAGGATCAGTAGGCATGTTTAGAATAGATAAGGTCCAGCCGTATGTGGCGGACTGTTGCTATGTAATTTTCGGCAATTTAGAGTGCGGAAAATAACTAGATAGCTGCTTAAAAAAAGGACGGGATATGTAAAGTTATCTTGATACAACGGTAGAATGAATACATAGTTGTTTTTTGTACAACGCGAGCCTGGTCAAGTGAAATGCAATCTCTGTATTTTTTAAAATGCAAATGTGATACATGTGTTTGTGAAATGTAGTTTGGGGTGTAGGTGTAATTGTTGTGCTCATTATGTAGGTGCATTTATGTGAAGCTATCATTCACTTCAATCAAAATTAGTTGAAAATAAGATTCACACACGCACATAGAATTTGACATAAAATTGAAAATACAGCATCACATGTATAGAGCGACATACGCACAATGTGCAGCAAATAAAGTACGCCAAACATTGTATATAATAAGAAAAATGATTTGAGTACAATGGTAGACCGTCTGCTAGAGACAAACTACTGAAACTAAAATAACAGAGCCACAATCAATGCTCTGGCTCTGACTCAGACGAATGCTCCGGAGACAACTCAGGGCCCCGAGCAGACTCTCGCAGCCGATATCTCTGCCTGTCTGGAACTAGCATGGGCTGTGTGTCCGAGGAGGAGGACTCCTCATTGGCATCATCCCAGTCTGCCTCCGCATCAGCCCCCAAGCAAGCCAAACCAACAACACCTCCTCAAGTTGGCTGTAATCCTGCACCTCTAGCTGTACCTGGAACCCTGCGTGGTCGTCCTCTCTTCCCTGGCAGTTTCTGTGCCTTGCCTTTCTTGTTCGGTGCACCCTTGGGCCTTCTTGGTCTCTTACGGACAAGAGGAGCTGTCAATGCCTCGTCACCCCCATGCAAATCACCTGGCTGGCTAGGCTGGGCCCAAGCTGAGGCCGGCTAGGATAGGGAAGCAAAAGAGGGAACTCCCTGTGCACCTGAGTGAGGAGGATGAGCTCATGGAGTGTGTGCCCGTGGGGCTGCTGCAGGTGGAGGAACTAGCTGTGCAGGAGGCAAGTACAGCGGCGATATGTACTGAAAGGGGCGCTGCGGTGGCCGGTACTGGTACATCATGGGTGCTGCCAAAGGAGGAGGATGTGGAGTGAGTGCTGCCACTGGTGGAGCAGCTGGAGGAGCCACTGTGGATGTGGGCGCTGCAAGAGAAAACCTGGGCACAGATGGTGGCCTGCCATGGAGACCTGGTGCTGCAGAAGTGGACGGCGATGGGGGGGCTACAGGCCTGAATGGCATCGGTGGCACTGGAGGAGCTGTGCGGTGCACATATACCCTTTGAGGAGCTGGAGGAACTGTAGACACCTCATGCGGCTGCTTTGGCTGGGACTCTATGTATGGCATGCTGGCAAGAGATGAAGGGGGTGCCCTGACACTCGGCATTGGCTGAGCCTCTGAATCCAATGTGGCAATCAAGTCGTCCAGCTGGGCATCTGAATACAAATGCTCTGGGCTCTAGGCCTCATCCTGTGCACCATCCCCTTAATCATCCTGTGCACCATCCCCTGAATCAACCCGTGCCTCATCAAGTGCACCCTGTAGACCCTGCATGGCCTCCCAATCTGTGGAATCAAAGTCATCTGGTACCTCCTCTGGTGTGCTGTCGTAGTAACGGCCATGACTCTGTACTGCACGCATTCAAACATCTGCGGGACCGGCATCTAAATCACTCTGCCCTGTATCAAGAGCCTCCTCCATCATGTCAACATAGGTCAGTATGCCACTCCCCCCCCCCTGTGTGCCCTGCCTGTCTCCCGGTATAACCTGTGCCATGGGCCCCACCTTTGCCACGTGATGCACCTGTGACCCCTGCCCGTGGCATGTGCCCTGCACTTGTATGGTCTGCCTCATCCCTCTCTGAACTGGCAAACACAACCCGAATGGGCTCATCCTCATCATGCTCATCCTCTGACACTGGCTCGTCTGCCTCATACAAAGGAGGCTCTCTGTGCTCAAGCCCAAGCTCTGTCTCTCTCATCTCAGCAAGCTCCCTCTCTCTCTCTGCCATCAACTGTGTGCCCAAGTCATCTGCAGGCATGGGATGGACGTTGTCCGTAGGCAAGTCAACCTGGCGCTCCAAATCAGATATCTTCGTCTGCAAGGTCAAAATATTGCGTGTCAGGACAACAACTTGATCAAAAATGGCAACCTACATTTTAGTGAGACGTAAACCAACATGCTATGGGGGAATAGCCCATCACCTGCAATGCGCTGGTAATGGTCGGCAGTCTCCTGGCGAGACGTGCGTTGGTGCTACAGAACACCAACCGCTCTAGCTGACTCACTGACAGCCTGTTTCTTCTCCTTGTGTGAACCAGGGCCCATGTGCTCCAATTACGCTCACACACGGAGGCAGCGCAATCCTGTGGTACGTGCAATGAAATGCTTCAGCACATGTGCACGGGTGGAACGTCAACGAAATATAGCAAGGGAGGATGAAATGAGATGCATACCTAAGAAAGGACACGCAGTGCAAGACGTTGTATGGAGGGATAGGTGCTACCGAACATGGTCCACCAGGTAATGGGGAGCTGCCTCTCTCTGGATCCTGAGCAGCCGGGTGACCGAACGTGCCCATGCCGAAACGAAATGCAGCTAACTCCTCCATGAGTCTGATAGGATCCAAGCCAATGTGTGGACCCACCCTGTAGATGTACTCAAGCCAATCCGCCTCGAGCTCCCTGTCTGATATCTGTGTCGGAGAGAGGAAGAGGAGATGCAAAATGTGTGCAACGCTGTGGATACTCCTGTGAAAGTAGTTCCACCGCGTCTCCCAGATGAACCTCAGCTCCGTCATCCTGCACGAAGACGAAGCAAATTTTTGAAAATACTTAACATCGACATAAAAACAAACTGGCAAACACTGAAAAGATAAAGAACAATTTCGCTTACCTCTCTGGCTGCAAGATGGGCAGCTGCAGGAACTGTCCGATCTGGTCCATGACCTCTCAGCAGTCCAAGTGTGGACCCCTCGCCGTCAGCCATGCGGAGCACAATGTAGAGTTGTCGAAGCAGTCCTAACAATGTCTGTGCATCCCTCCAGAACTGGTCTCCCCTCATCGTGGAAGAAAAGTGCTCCCCATCCTCCGTGTGCTGAAACGTACTGGCACGCCAAAGATCACTGGCAACCATTTGTAGAAGCTGTGCCCTGCACCTAATCAGACGGTCGATGACCACCAGGTCGAATGAAAAGCGTGTGGGGGCTGGCTTACGGAGGTCCAAATGGCTGAACACCCGGAACATGGCAAGAACATGCCTCTTCCGGGCGACAAAAGTCACCAGGAAGAGGGCCTCGCGGACGATGGCTCTAACCTAGGAAAGTGCACCTATTCCCCCCATCAAAAGGTCTATGTCGTGCGCTGCACAGGGGGTATGGACGATGTGAGGGAACTCTCTCTCTAGCAGGACACCCATCTGAACGCAGTTGGTGGCATTGTCCGTCACCACCGTAACGACTTGCTGGGGGCCTATGGACAGGATGGAAGACCTAATGACGTCGTACATGAAATCTGCAGATATGACTCTCCCCCCTCTACTGCAAACCACGGCTGTCAAAAACTGTGTACCCATTCGGCCTCCTCCTGACATCAGTCCAGCCATCGGACATGATGCTACATCCATATGTGGCCCAGTGGCGGCGTAGAGGCTCCATCTCTCTGGACAAGGACTCGACCCTATCTCTAAACATGTGGAAAGAAGAAGGGATCTCATCCACATCCTCGAAGGCCTCGTCAGTAGCATCCTGGGCCTGCTCGGGTGGCGGAGAATCCATGAAAAAAATGGTAAACTGGGGGCGTGCGAGCAACAGGACTGGTGTTCTGAGGGAAATGAGGGGCAATGGGACGGGACGAGGATGCACTCCCTCTTCTCGTGCGTGCCGGCCAAGCAGGCAGCAACTCTAGGTTTGCCACATAAGGAGCGGTGCAAAACCGGAGAACGCCCTCCGAAATGGTGTTCTCCCCCGCCACAAGACATGGCCCATAGGTGTCCAGTAGTCGCTGCCTGTCGGGGACGGACATGCTGCCACAAGGGGCAGCATTTAAGGTGCCACCATTTTTGGCGCGTGGACTTGTCGACAACCCGCCTGACAATGTCTACCTCGTCCCACAACCCGGAAAGGTCGGAATGCACCATTGCGATGGAGAAAACTAGGGAAAAAATGCAGATGAAGCTGGAGATGGAAGGATGGATTGCTGGAAAAAAAACAGCAGGGTTCACTGTTTCGAGAGACGCTGAGAATGGGCGAAGCAAGTCTATGCAGGGCAGGGCGTTGTGTGGGCGAAGGGCGACGCAACGGATCGAAGGCAGATAGGCAAAACAACAGTGATGGTGGCGGAGGAGGGCGCAAAAAAAAATTTCAGATGGAATGCAAGGGGGGCGGGTAGGTTTAGGTAAAAAAAAATTTCAAAAAATATTAAATATTAAATAATATAATATATTGTGGTACCGCGGTACCCAGTACCGTGGAACCTATGATATATATATCATAGGGCCCGCGGTACCGGGTACCGCGGATCCCGATACCACGGGACCATACTGGTACCCCGGTACTGTACCGGTCCCGCAGTACCAAAAAAAAAAAAATTATTTTCTTTTTACGAAAATAACACGGGAAAAAAATTTAAATTTTTTTTTATTATGGTACCGCCCTGGTAGCACGGATCCCAGGGCGGTACCACTGTTATGGTACCAGCGGTACCACAAGGCACTATGATATATCATAGTGCCCTGTGGTACCGCTGTTATGGTACCGCCAGTTATGGCTGTTATGGTACCGCCAGTACCATAACAGTGGTACCGCCGGTACGGTACCGCCCTGTGGTACCGCTGTTATGGTACATATATATATATATATGTATATATATATATGTATGTATCATAGTGCCCTGTGGTACCGCCGGTACCATAACAGTGGTACCGCCGGTACGGTACCGCCCTGGGATGCGCGGTACTAGGGCGGTACCGTAATAAAAAATTAAAATTAAAATTGTTTTCCCGTGTTATTTTCGTAAAAAATATTTTTTTTTTTTTTTGGTATTGCGGGACCGGTACGGTACCGCAGTACCAGTATGATCCCGCGGTACCGGGATCCGCGGTATCGGGTACCGCGGGACCTATGATATATATGTATATACTGGTACCGTTGTACCGTATCGGTCGGCGGTACCAAAAAAAAAAAAAAAAAAGTTGTGAAAATAACAAAGGGAAAAAAAATTCAAATTTATTTATTTATTTATTTTTATTATGTTACCGCCCTGGTACCGCGGATCCCAGGGCGGTACCGTACCGGCGGTACCATAATATATATATATATATATATATATATATATATATATGGTCACAGCTTGATCCTGATAGGGTCAAGATGCATTTCTACGGCACACATCTATTACAGCTGGATGCTATGGGCCTTCCTATTCTTCCAGCATATCTTGCACAACCACTGTCATTTGGTCTGAGATACCGTATGGGACAGCTGGATGCTATGGGCCTTCCTATTCTTCTAGCATATCTTGCACAACCACTGTCATTTGGTCTGAGATACCATATGGGACAGCTTCGAGTCTCTTCTCACCAGCTTGCTATTGAGATGGGTAGATACACAGACACTCCCAGATCGTAGAGGATATGCTAGCTTTGCTCTCTTCAGGAGGTGGAGGATGAGTCTCATTTCATCTTTCGTTGTCCAATATATTATGAGATTAGAGGGCAATACCATTGCTTATACAGAGATACTCCTCTCACGCTGAGATCCATCCTCGAGTATCCAGACTCCAGATGTATAGGCCTTCTGTTGAGGGAGATGTATACTCTGTGAGCTTCAGTTTTACCTACGCACTTAGATATGGATCATAGTCAGGCTCATATTACCCAGTTCTTCCAGAAGCGAGACAGAGAGGATATTTCAGTTGAGGGTTTTGAAGTTCCCGTTCGAAGGCCGAAGACACAGAGAGTATCACATGCATCTACTAGATCTAGTACTACCAGGTCTTCATGTGCTTCTCGTCAGCCTGCAGCACGCTCCACTACTACCATCACTCATTTCTTTCAGTCAGCTCGTAGCTAGTCTCCTCAGCAGAGCAGGTGGTTAAGCTCTTGCATTGTACCCTCACAGATAGAGAGATAGATATACTAGTTTTTCTTTCTTTCTTAAGTAAATAAGTACGTACACGGACAATGCTCCTTACGATTGTACTCTCTTTTGTCTTATGTACCTTTGTGTACCAAAAAGACGTTAATAATAATAATTCTAATTCTAATTCTCTCTCTCTCTCTCTCTCTCTCTCTCTCTCTCTCTCTCTCTCTCTCTCTCTCTCTCTCTCTCTCTCTCTCTCTCTCCTTCCCTCGCTGCTCCATGACAGCTCCTCCTCGCGCCCCTGCTCGTAGATCAGCACGATCCCCAGCCACCTCCTCACTCACCTCCCTCACTCACCACTCACCTCCCCTCGCTGCCCCTTCCCCTAACCCCCTCGCTGCTCCCTCTCCTTCCCTCGCTGCTCCTTCTCCTTCTCCTTCCCTCGCTGCCCCTTCCTGTAACCTCCTCGCTGCTCCTTCCCCCCTCGCTGCCCCTTCCCTCGTTGTTGCTCCTTCCCTCGCTGCTCCTTCTTCCCCCCTTGCTGCCCCTTCCCTTGCTGCTGCTCCTTCCCTCGCTGCCCCCCTCCCTCGATGCTCCTTCTTGCCCCCTCGCTGCCCCTTCCCTCGCTGCTCCCTCCCCTAACCCCCTCACTGTTCCTTCCCCTTCCCCCCTTGCTGCTCCATCCCCCCCCCTCGCTGACCTCCCTGATCTCCTAGCTGCCACCCCCTCACCCATCCTCCTCGCTGAACCCTCCTTGTCACCCCCCTCACCTCACCCCCTCACTGATCTCTCACCTCACCCCATTGTCATTCCAGCCCCCCCCCTCGTTGCCACTTCACCTCACCCCCTTGATGACCCATCTCCCTCTCCTACTACAACTCTCACCCCCCTCTCTGATGGCTGCTCCCCTGATTAAGCTCCTCTTCTGTCTTTTGACCCTATTCTTCCCACACCTACCATTGCTCACTCTTCCTCCTTCACGGCACCACAGTCTACAGCCAATATTCCGTATACGCCTTCTAAATCAATTGAACTTTTCTCATCTTGGCAGATTGATCAATTCAAGGCAGATTTCCAATTTTTGCGGTATGAAATTTCACAGCTGAAAGGAACGGTTACTTCTTTGGTCAACGAGAAGAAGCTATTGCAGTCCAAGGTTGCCTCACTCGAACAATCCATCGGAATCAAACAGGCCGCAGCTTCGGAATCCACCACCAACATGCTACGGGAGCTAGAAACCAAGATTGAGAAGCAACACAAAGAGGCCCTTTTCTGGGCATCAGTTTTGAAAAAGGGCACCAAACCCAGCGCTCCCATCTCCTCAGTTATCTCAGCCACCATCTCGGAAGAGAAATCTCGAGACCAAAAATCCCACAATATTAGAGTTCGTGGAGTTCTAGATACACAAGATGCATTGGCTGAAGCTAAACGCTTTCTCGACATCACTCTCAGGCATAGGACAGAGGGGTTAGACACCGCATGGAGGACCACTAGAGATGCAGCCACACTCATTCTTCGTTTCACCTCCCTCGAGAGTCGTCGAGATGCTATACGGTGCAGTGCTAAGCTACGTGGTACCACTATCTACATGGACGATGACCTCACATATATCTAGGTAGAGGAGAGGCGTAAGGCCTTTCAGGCAGCCCGTGAGTCTGGCAGACGAGTCATTTACCGAGATGGACGAGTGCGTTTTCTTGACAGCGCACCTAGCAGCTCCCAGTGCTAGGGATTTGGGGTCCCCGGGTTTGGGAGTGCCCCGGGGCCCCACCCACACCATCTCCGGATTGGAGTATGGAACTGTGATGGTTTACACTCATCCTCCATTGCTGGCGACTTGATCGATTTCATCACTGACAGAGATTTGCTGCTCTTTATGGAGACTCATGAGAGTCAGGAGAGAGGATTACCTATTTTTCCAGGATACAGATGGGATTCCGTGTACAGACTTGAGACTAGATCAGCTAGCGGTTGTGGATCCGGAGGTGTTGCATGTTTATACAGAGAGTCTCTTCATCCGAGCATTGAGTTCATCAGACACGACGAGCATGCACGGTATATATGGATTCATATTACTGGGCAGGATATTGGGTTGGACAGGGACCTCTTTGTGGCGGCCTATTATTTTCCTCCAGAGTCTTCGTCCTTTGCTGAGGGCATAGGTTCACCCTACCTTGATTTATCGCCTGATATCATCAGATTCGCAGAGCGGGGGCATATTCTCCTCACTGGAGATTTTAATGCCCGAACCTCTTCACGACAGTCAGAGTTCTATGACATCACCGACCAGCTCCGCGTTCATGCCCTTGACAGCGATGATATGGGAGTTACCAGGATTTCAGAGGACAGCTTGGGACCTACTACCCCTTACGGTGAGCATTTATTGCAGTTTGGAGAGGCCCATGAGTTAGCCATTTACAATGGCCTAACTTGTTGGCCAAAATCTGGCAGTTATACTTGTCACCCTCACAGTGGTGGACATAGTGTTGTGGATTATCTCATGGGATCACCATCTTCCATACCTCTCATATCTGATTTTCATGTATCTCCCACCACTCTCTCTGATCATTCCTTTCTCTCCTTCGCTATCGGCCGCCTCCCACCTCCCCAACCATCCTCACACCCCCTGCTTACACGGGCACCCAAGTATACATTCAGTTCTCTCTTTACACCAGTTTACCAGGAGTTCCTAACCTCATTGCTCCATTCCTTCCCTCGCGATAGTACAGTCGAGACTCAAGCTGCCTTTCTTAGCACTTCTCTTCATACCGCTGCTTCCCTTGCTTTTCCATCTAAACCCCATAAAAGCAGAGGCACCCGCTCCTCATCGATACGACCCCCACACCCCCCATGGTATGATGTTGAATGTCGCTCTCTTCGTCAGCTTGTCACCCATGCCCGCACTCACGATCCTCATCTCCTCCACTCCGCCAGGCGCTCTTACCATCGCACACTCCGCCGAAAAAAGCGTATATATGATGACTCCGAAGGAACGCGTCTTGTTGATCTTCTCTTCAGTTCCTCTTCAGGCGCCTTTTGGCGTGAGTTTATCCCTCGTGCTCCACCACCCCTCCTGGATGACCTTCGCATATGGACCGAATACGCTACCAAACTATATACCATACCCATTGACGCACCCATCTCTATCTCCCCACGCCCCTCTGAGTTCACCTTCTTCACATCTGACATGGTACTTACGGCCATCAAGAGAATGAAGTCCCATAAAGCAAGAGATATCGAAGACCTTGAATCTGAACTCCTAACCCATGCTTCCGACCTCCTTGCTCCCACACTAGCCACTCTCCTCAATTCCGCCGTTGTCTCTGGTTTCCCCTCATCCTGGTGCACCAACATCATCCACCCTATTCATAAAAATGGTGATCCCATGATCCCTGGTAATTACCGCACTATCATGATCGGACATGTTCTCACGAAGCTCTATGGTACCATACTCCAGTCTGCAGTGAGTTCAGAGGCGGAAGCTCGGAGATTACATGCATTGGGGCAGGCAGGTTTCCGATCTCATTATTCTACCACTGACCATATTTTTACACTTCGAGCCTTGATCGAGGAAGCTAAGTACAGGAAAGAGAGGGTTTACTGTTGTTTTGTAGATTTCAGGAAGGCCTTCGATTCTGTACCACGCTCCCTGCTCATTCAGAGACTTCGTGACCTTGGTTTCTCCACAGATTTTGTTTTAGCAGTGATGGCTCTTTATGAGAATGTCTTGGGATGTTTCCGACATAGCAGTGGCTTGTCTGATCACATTTGGAGCACCATTGGGGTGAAACAGGGGTGCTCTCTTTCACTGGTTCTCTTTGGATTGTATATTGATGAGTTAGAGCGAGTCATCTCACAGTGTGGCGGGGGTGGCTGTAGACTTGGCACCATTCTGATTGCTATTCTCCTTTATGCGGATGATGTAGTACTAGTATCCCCGACCAGAGAGGGTTTGCAGAGGCAGCTGGATTGTTTACAGGGATTTTGTACCAGATGGGGGTTGGGGGTGAACACTGCGAAGACCAAGGTTATGGTCTTCAACACTTCTCGAGCCTTCATGCAGCGCTAGGAGCTCATCTTAGATGGACAAGCCTTAGAGGTAGTTTCCTCTTATACCTATTTGGGGATACTCTTCTCTGGTCCTACCTTCAGCATGCGGCAAGCTGCCACCACCCGTCTTGGGAAGGGGCATTCCTCTCTTGTTCAGCTTTGTTCTGTTTCAGGAAGCTCATCCGAGATGTTCGCAGTAAGTGTAAACTCTTTGATACTATTGTCACCCCCACAGCCTTATATGCAGCAGAGACATGGTGCACCGGCCTCCCTTCATCACACTGGGCCAGCATTTCACGATTGCAGACCACCATGTTAGCCCGTATGATTCAGGCGAAGCCCTCGGTTCCACATGAGATCCTTCTTGCAGAGTTTGCCGTTCCACCCATTCAGATATATGCCGCGTTCCAGCTTATCACATACATTCTGAGAATCCAGGCTCTGCCCGATGAGGATATGAGATATACACAGACAGCACTGGTCTCCTCACACTTTCTTCATGACCAGGGCTATCGACTATCGTGGTTCTCTCAGGCATCCCATTTCCTCCTTGAGTCATTTGGTATCTCCATTACAGAGCTCCCCTCAGGTACTCATCAGTATATCAAGCGCATCTTATATCGGGCATATCTCGACCGCACTTGGGGGCGACAGCTTGGGGTGAAACCCGGCTACTACTAGACTCATTTTATTGAGCTTGACATAGCAGGGGTCCCGGTCTTACCGCATTATTTGGACTCGAGACTATCACATTACCTCAGATTTACATTGGGACAGCTCCGTGTATCATCACATCAGTTGGCTATTGAGACTGGTAGATTCCAGGGTACCCCGAGAGAGGAGCAGATTTGCCAGTTATGCTCTTTAGAGGAGGTGGAGTCAGAGGAGCACTTTATCTTTAGGTGCCCGGTATATTACGAGATCAGAGGGAGATACCACTGTTTGTTCCGAGACACACCTGTCACCTTACGATCGCTCATAGCTTATGAGGATTCCCGATGCGCGACACTCATGATACGAGAGATGTTTATACTATGACAGGATTTGTATCAGAAAGCCCAGCCGAGTCAGGTTTCTCAGCCTCAGATCACTTCTTTCTTCTCTAGGAGGAGAGGACGTTTTGATGACGGTGACGATGATGATGATGACCTACTTGCCCACAGAGACCAGAGACAGCGTCCCACACATACCCATGTTGCAGCACGAGCTACTCGACCTATCACGAGGAGACCTCTTCATCCTCTCAGACGACGTCAGAGACCACCAGTGGCCCTTCATGCCACAGGCCGTATTACATCCTTCTATATCATCAGCACCAGCAGGACAGGACTAGATGATAACGTCATATCTCACTCATGACTGTTAGCAGTATACATGCTCCCACATGTTTCTAATAGCATCACATCTATTTCAGTTTATAGCTTTAGCTCTAGATTGCTACTTTGTTACTGTTTTGGAGATGTTTCATACGCTCCTATGGTTACCACATACTTGACATGTACATTTACTAGTCTTATATGCCTTTTGGCATGGAAAAGACATTAATAAAGCTTTCTTTCTTTCTTTCTCTCTCTCTCTCTCTCTCTCTCTCTCTCTCTCTCTCTCTCTCTCTCTCTCTCTCTCTCTCTCTCTCTCTCTCTCTCTCTCATAGCCAAGTTTTGGAATTCATGGATGAGATCTTCATTATGTTCTAAAATCAGGTGTCCTATCTTATGTGAATTCATTCTAATTTTGGAAGCAATATCTTGATGCCTAGTAAATTGCTAGCTTGCTAGTTTTGCATCTTACAAGTTTCAAGGTTATAGATTGATTGAATCTTGCATTTTAAGGATTTCCTTGATGTTTGAAACTTTCACAAAACATGCTCATACAAAGTTCCAAACTTGTTTTGACACAAAAGGTTGTACATGAGAACTAGCACAAACCTTAAAGATTGATCTACACAAATTAAGAATGTTATTAAAAGTTTGTGTCAATCATCCAATGTACCTCAAGCCCTAAATAATCTTGGTAATAAATTTGAAATAGTGTATTCCAACACGTGTTCTCAAATAAGTAGACTTTAACTTTCCCTGAAGCTAGAGTTGATCTTCTAAAGAAATGCAGAAAAATATCTCATTTTGCACTAAGACTTCATTTTTGAAAAAACTATAGTTTCAAGTTTTGTTAAATAGGAAACATGGGCAAGACATTGGAATTTGTTTGTTGGGAAGAAATTTACTTTAGCCAAAAGCTAGCATTAGTTTCTCCATCAATTTCATGATATGGGGAAATGTATTTAGTTTGTCTGTAAATGCTTGGTGAAAATCAATCTAGTTAAGGTGCTTAAACTACACTTTAAAGAAAGTAATGAGTGTAGTCAATTTAATAATTGTGGTTAACATAGGTTCCAAACAAAGCAATGTTTTTTGAAGTTGCAACTTGCAAGCAATATGGAGTACAAATCAAACTTGGGTGGTTCTATGTTACAATATAAGTGAATGATGTTAGTGCACCAAGAAAAGGGAAAACCAAAAAGAATGACTTGATTGAGTAAGGTGGCTAGGAGTGACACCACGTCAACTGCATGGATCAATAACTCGGATTCAAGATTATCAATATTTTTTGACGGCACTATGCACCATATTAGGAGTGAAGGAGGTGATCTCAGAAGGTCTAGGGACTACGGAAATGGATGTGTCAGTATGAATGGTATGCAAGGTGGTGGCATAGTCAGGCCATATGCACAGGTCATGAAGGAGTGGAGGTGGAGCACGGGGAATGAACTCATGCCAAAAGGCACCTGTGGAGGAGCTGTAGAGAAGTCCAACAAGTTGTCTGTCTTTTGACTTTTCATACGCTCACTTCTTATGGCGAAGTAAGTGGTTACAGAGACCATTGGTGGAGCATTGGAGATTGGGTGTGTGTATGCATGCATACAGATAGATTCTATTTTCATGCTAAGTGGATCGTTATGTTCTTGGCTAACCAACAAGTGCAACAAACTTTACGGCTTGTCAATCAAATCTCTGTATTTCAAAATATCCCACCTTAAAGTTTTTGACAACAAAAGTCTGCCCCCTCAATAGCATCTTATTACATACTTTTACACTTGTAAGTCGGACCCACTTATTACAATTTCCACCTTTCCAAATTTCCACTAGTATTTTCCCATTTGTATTTTATTTTCTTTTGCATTTTCACTTGTTTTTGTTCTTGTGTTTGTTCCATTTACATTATTGTTTTTTGTAAGTGTTGCACAAGAAAAAGTTGATGCTTCCTTCTTGCATACTTTTCTTTATGGATTTTTTTTTCAAATAGTTGTCATTTCTTTTTGTCACACTATATTTTGGGCAATGCAAGGACACTGAATTGGGAAATTGGTTGAATGCACTACTTCTCGGTTTGAGATCTATCGACATACTAATGTTGATATGATTGCACTGGTTACATCCAAATTTAGAGGCCAAGCTAACTCTTGGTGGTAGACGTATAGTCAAGATGATTACCCTTTTGATTATTGTGCCTTTGTACAAAATCTTATTATGGCAATGGATCCACTACTAGATGATTCAACAAGATCTCATGAACTTAGGGTCCGTGTTTGAGACAATGGACTTAGGTAGTCCATGCAATCTCACGACATTCAAAAGAAAAAACTAGGCCACTTGCGGAGTCGTAACTTTCTTCTTAGTTGGAATTAGCCATTTTAGTTAGTTGGTCGACAATTACCATCAAAAAATCAAACTTAAATTGCATTTTAGGTAGTCCAATAATAAAATCCATTGAGATACTTTTGATCTACCCTGGGGAATCTCTAACAGGTGGAGCAAACCTAGAGGACTTACTCTCTCCACCTTGTTCACTTGACAAGCAGTGCAACGCTGGATGTACTCTCTTATATCTCGTTGCATGGTGGCCTTCGCTCACTTGCTCTATAGTCTTGTCCACTCCGAGATGCCCTACGCAGGAACTATCATGACACTCATGAAGGATCTTAGCATGAAGTCCATCTAGTCTAGCATGTGACACTTACCATTTCGTTTCAACATACTTGCCTCCATTGTCTATGCCAAGAATGTGTAGACCTTTCTGAAGAGCCAGTCACCACTGGAGCTTCTGGGATACCGATATTCTCAAGTGCACTAGGCCATACACGAATATAGTGCTCTTCTCTCTGTTGAGCCTGCCTAATCTCATCGATAGCTCACTTTCAACAATTGTGAAAGACATCAAAGACATAATACAAGATAATGCAACAACAACCACATGCTCGTTGCCCTTTTTGTACATAATTTTCCAATTAAACTCTTGCATGAACTCGGCCCACCTAGCTTACTAGTCTCTCAACTCAGGCTGATTACAAAAATACTTGAGAGTATGGTGGTCAGTATATACATAAAATTCGGCACCAGAAGAAAAGTGTCGCCACACCTTGGGTGAATGTATGATTGCATATAACTCCTTGTGTGTCAGGTATCTCTAGTGAGCAAGAGTTAGCTTTGATTTTCAAAACCCACTAACCTCCCCTCCCCTCCACTGCACCTATGGCAATGTCACTAACATCGGTCTCTAAACAAAATGGCCTTTGGGGATCAACAATCTTGAGCACGGATGCAGTGGCCACAGCTTCCTACAGTGCCTCAAAATTGTCCTCATCTTCCTTCACCCTAATAACCAAAATGTTGTTTTTGTATAACTGGTTCGTCAATGGAGCAGTACAAAAACCTAAGAATGACCATAGTTGACGAATATTAGTTGGCCAAGGCGAAACCCAATATCACAGCCATCTTAGATGGGTCTACAACAATAGCCCCTCTATTGTCGCTACATGACTAAGGTAAACCACCCCAATCATACACAACTTGGATTTCTGATCATTGGCATACAAAACACTATTTTTCTATGCCCTAAAAACTGTTCCTAGATGCTCAATGTGGTCAAGAATCGACTTATTGTAAACTAGGATGTCATAGATAAAATTAATGCTGAACCTACCCATATAGTCCTTGAATAAATTGTTCATCGGCATCATAAATGTTGTTGGAGCATTATTTAACCACAGGGCATGACTAAACTCACAATGCTCAAAGCACGTATGAAATGCTATATTTGGCACAACAGGCTCCCTAATACAGAACTGATGTAGCCAATTTTTAGATTGATTTGTGCCATGCAATGCATCCAATCAATCATCTATCCACGCATACGATACATGTGCTTTATCATGATAGCTAAGCTTAGTGAATTCTAACCTAAGATACTCGTCGAGTACCTTTCTCACCTCTTCCTCCTCCTTAAGGTTCATCCTATAAGGAGATCACAGAGAAGTCCTACCCTTGGAAACCAACTCAATCTAGAAATCCACATTTCTACTAAGGGCAAATTTAGCTGGGTTGTTCTGAATGAAAATTGACTTCAACTCTTGCCTAATAGACTCATCTAGAGCTCAAAGCTCACTAGGATCTAGTGTATATATGGATGCAATATCTGAAGACTGTAAAATAGAATATGCCTTTGCCTATCTAATCTAAATGTTGTAGATTGCAACACATGACTATACACTTGCCTATCTACCTTTTCAAAACTTGAAACATGAGATTCTTCCACAATGTCATTTGCATTCAAGAAACACAAGTACAAATTCTCGAAAACCTTGTTCTTTTACTTGCAAAGTAGAAATGAGAGGGCCATCAGGCAAATTCCTCTCACTTGTGAAGGTATGAGACGAACCCCCGTGCTTGAACTTATATACATGATTTACAAAATCTATAGCTGGTGGCCTAATTGCGTGCCAACATTTACCTAGCACAATATCAAAGATTGCTAACTCAAAATCAAGGCCTTCAGTATACATATGGATGGTAAAGGTCAACTGCCCAATTTCTGGTCCCGGACCTCAGAATGCTTGCCATCTGGCATTTCCACAATATATCGAGACTTTGAAGGAATGGTAGATAGCTTTAGCTGCTTAACCAAACAAGAGTTGATAACGTTGTGCGATGAACCAGTGTCATAAGATACAACTACCTCTCGACCTGCAAGTTTCTCTCACATGCTTATCGATTTCGTATCTAGAAACTCTTATCATAACCTTGCCTTTGAACATATGTAACACTAGGTTGCTTGAGGATCACGCCTGCACACCTAAATGGTCGTCACGCGTTTTGACCTTCGTGTCATGTCCATCTCATGTTCACTCCCCAACATATATTCTTGCTTCAGCTCTCGAGTCAAGAGAGTGCATTCATCCTTAGGTCAAGTCTGCATTTGGTGAGTGAAGATTGCTAGACAATCCTTGTATAAGTGCCTACCCAACAAGGCATAACGAAGACCTTCATTCTTGGCATGTTCCTTCTGCTTAATTGTCCAGGTAGATTGTTGGACAGCCTTGAGGGCTTTACTAGATACTGTCTTGCGCTTTTGACCTTGTTGCAGTTGTACTAGCACTAGCTTCTGAAAGTGGCATTGTGCACGTACCACAATTTTCCCATGAACACCTTTGCCATTGACACCACCCTCATAAATGAGAGTTGTCGCTGTGGCATGCTCAAGTGCGGTACAAGCCTCATGCAGCACTGGAGGTTGTCAATCTTCTTGGAAGCCAAATATAAACTTGTGGACTTGCATCCACTCAGAAATATCTTTAGGAACTTTCATTAAAATTACAGGATATGATATCATAAACCTGAACAGAGTTATTTTTTTGTCTATGCAGATGCCATGCCCCTCACATGCTTGTGTGGTGGGATGAACTGGCTTCTATTGGCCTTCTTGAAATTGGCCCACATCACTGTATAATCAGGGGTACCCTGTACTTTGCACCACCACCTGTTCGGTGAGGTGATAGGTTGCATTCTTAACCTGCCAGGCTTCAACAATTGAAACTCGATGCGGCGCAAAAAAAATTTTCCACTTATTAAACCACTGAGTGAGGTGATAGGTTGCATTCTTAACCTGCCAGGCTTCAACAATTGAAACTCGATGCGGCTAAAAAGAAAATTTCCACTTATTAAACCACTGACCACAAGGTCAACAGTATGTTGTTGAAGTGTTCCCGCATACTTTGTTGGTTTAATGTCCTTATCATCCAAACCATGGTACAGTGGATAAGGAAAGGGGTCTTGTGAGGTAGGCTGTACATGGGAAAGCTGCGCTGTTGAAATCTGAGGAGTTGGCACACTAATAACCAACACCTGTAACATACGTTGTGGACGTCAACATACATAGACAATCTTGCAAGTCTAAAGGTGGAATGCCTGATCCAGATGCTTTAGCATCCATAGCATGATGCCACTGGAATAACGTAGCACTGATGCATGTAATGGTCATCATAAGGACATGTATATCCATAGTAGTAGCAGTCACCAATTTGCTCGAAAAGCAGCCCTCAAATCGCTGAAAAACCAACTGTGAAAAGTGCGCAGGATGGGCTGTCCAAAGTGCGCTGTCCCTGGTGCCACTAATTTGTGGTTTTTGTCCAGAATTTTTCCAGCAAAGGAAACGTGATGAAGTGTGCATTGCTGTGGGGAATCAATTGCCCTAATCGTTGAGGGAAAAAAAAACAACCTATTTGCTAGCAGAAAAGCGTCAGCAGGTGCTCTGTAAAAAGTGCGATCTGCAGCAAAGATATTCCTCCTAACAAAACGTAATTTTATTCCCTTGAGGAGGTGAATCTACTGCAAAGAAAGATGCCAACTTTTAGCCTATGATTTTTCTTGCAAAATCCCGTGGAAAGTAGTTGATTGCAGTACTACCTAGAAAACTTTTTTGTGGTTTCTACCCCATCATGTTATTTATTTTAGAAAATATTGCATGACCTTCTTAACGTACTGTGGATTGAAATTTACCATTAAACGACATAATATATTGATTCTTATATGCAGGAGTATTCGGACCCGAATCGTTCTATGTTAGAGCTTGTATTTGCACCAGCGGAGAAGTGGATAAGTCGAAGTGATCAAGAGATCATACAAGCCACAATGGAAGAACTCTCAAAGCTTTTCCCAGATGAGATTGCTGTAGATGAAAGCAAAGCGAAGGTGCTAAAATACCAAGTGGTGAAAACTCCAAGGTTTGTTTATGACATATTTTGTGAAAAGAAAATTGATCTTGTAAACATCAGTTTTGTGTGGTCCTTCATCATGGATGCATGGTTAGTGTCACTAAGTGACACTAACCATGTTTTGCATGGATGTTTATGTGCATTGACCCTATTGCATTGGTTAATGTTAATCACTCATATATGAATGTTTAGAGTTAAACTTAGATCTGTACTTCATGATTCTTCATCTACCAAGCTTTTCTCAAGATTTTTACCTCTAGACTTCGTGGCCCTTTCCCTTGTAGATTTTGGACTTTTGTTTAGTGAAATTTAGCTTTTTGGGGGTCAGCATAAAACAGGTCATATGTAAGTTTCTATGTAAATAAAGGCCATCAATGTAAAAATATATTCTTGAAATGAAATTAAGAAGAATGCATATATGTTTATCTTCAATAGAAGTTTGTGTCAAGGAAAAAAAAGACTTTGATCCAATTAGAGAGCTAGAAAAATATTCTCAAATAGAGTTTTTGAGATTTTTGGCTAGAAACATATCAAGAGGTTAGAAGGAATGTGTAGTGAATACGTTCCAAGAATAAGTATGATTTATAGTATCAAGTGAGCGTGATGATCTCTTAGAAGGAATGGAGACTACTAATTGGGCTCATTTTAAGATCAAGTTTGGTATGTAGGCCTCCTTCGAGGATGATAAGGCATACTAAAAGGTTGATACTCTCCTACTGTTGGGCGTTTGGCAATAAACCATGTAAATAGTGCAGAATAGTTAGAAGAATAGGTGTGAGGGTTAATTGGTAATAAACGTGATTTTAAGACCATTGCTGGAATTAAATCAATTAGAGGCCTAAAAGTCAAGTTAGATGAGTCGAAGGTCTTTCCCTCGTATTTTGAAATTCAAATGTGTAGGGAGGTAGCAATTGGCCAACAGCCAATAGGGCCAAATGCTTCACTCTCCACTATAAATAGTGGCTCAATGTATTTCATTTTAATGTTCAATCAAAGAAAGGTGAAGAGTCTACCATTTTGGCATTAGATGTGCTTGCCTCTCCTCCTCCATCTCTCTCATATTTATTGGCTTTTCATGTTTGTTGGACTTGCTTCTTGTTGTTATCTTTATGAGAGAAAAGATTGAGAGAGCTTTGATCTTGTGAATGATTTAGGGTTAATGCTTGTTAGTGAATAGTGTTTCATCATAAGCTTGCATAAGACCTTGTGTACGCTACTCCCTTGGGAACGGATTACCGCATGATAGGAAAGGAGAAACTACTCTTTTAACCTATTGCATTGCCATTGTGTGGATCTAGAAAATAGGGTTTGAGGGTAGGTTAGGAAAACCTCCTAAATTTTGGAGCCGTTGCTGGGAAGCAATTGCCATTATTTCAGTTTGTTAGGATGTTTGTGATGATTGTATGGTGATTAGCATGCATTTAGGCATCTTGGTGGTGACATAGTAGTGTTTAATTGCATTTTTTGGTGATTTAGTGTTAGAATAGGGTGTTGTAATCAGAAGAAACATAAAAAAAACGTTGTGTTTTTGCAATGTGGAGAAGAACGAGTGCCAAAATTGCTATTAGAGGCAATAACATTATGTTCCTCTTGATCTAATCCTCGCCGACTTGCAGGTAGGACCGCTCTGATATAGGGACGCTCCAGTTTCAAGGGCGAAGTTTGTTCCCAACCATTTCATAGAGACTTGCAAAAATCGGCCAAAAACATCAAAAAACTCCTTGTAAATATTCATAAAAAAGCAAAGCGCTCATAATTGATCAACCAACCTTCGCCCACCTCCAGAATGCCAAATTAGGCTTTCTAAGAGGTTTGTGAGGGTTCCTGCCCAATTTTGGAAGCCATACGAAGATTAAATCAGCCAAAAAGGACATAATAAGCCAAAAAACTTCAAATTTCAATAATAAATTGTCCTTAACCTTCACAAGTCCTGCTGCGGGCTGCTTACATTTTGACTAGGTCACAAAGGTCTCTACAAAGGTTCCTATCCAGTATTTTTGGCTTGCAAACGTCCTTTTTGATTTTGGTAAACTTTTAGTGAAAAATAAAACCCTAGCAAGAAAAACCTTAGTTTTTGGTATTAAACCTTTGGATAAACCTTCGCAATTCATTTTGGGCATTCCTCATATAGCCACTAACTTCTAGTAATCCCTACAAAGATGTTCTAGTAGATTTGGGCTTGCCAACGTTAGTTCTGTTTTTATACCATTTTTTGGTCCAATCAACCCTCGCAAATTTAAAAAATAAGAGCTCTACTCCATAAGTACCTTCACCTATTTGCCCAAACTTGAATTGTTTTTAGTCTTCAGTCAATCCTGCAAAGGTTAGTTTACTCAGAAAAAGTTTAGCGAAGGTTCCCAGTTATTTTGAAAAAAAATTCTAGTGTATAAGAACCCTCACCAAACTAGTAAACCTTTGTACTAGTAAACATATGATTATTCGTACCAGTAACCTTCGCCTAGCTTCTAGTCACTAGTTAGAGTCTACTGACAACTTTGCAAGGGTTACTAACATGTAGAGGATGGATTTATGAAAGGTTTCATATCCTAAGACTTGATGAAAGCTCAAAACCTTTGTAGACATAACCTTGGCCCCAGACCCCACCCGTTGGGGCTTCAGTGGGGAGGCCCTGGACCCCACCCTCACCCGACTACATTGGTGCCAGTTGTCACTCCTTATTGTTATCATTCACGTCACCACACCATCCACATTTTGTGATAAACTCATTCTAATCAATGAAATCAACCATCATTGGCAATTGCGATGATTGTGATTTGGAACTACCATCTACCTATATCTTCATAGTGGATGATATCGAGATTAGGCAAAAGATTGTGTAATCTCGAATCATCTCCTAGTGAACCATCCTCTGATCATTACTCTACAGATCAAGAGGATTTCCAATCTGAAGGAATGTATTAGGATGAAGTTGAATTTGGGCATCCACCACCCCACCACATAATCATAATAACGCTTCGATTGGAGATACCCAAGTCAAGTATAATGGATCTTCCGAGAAGCATGTGAGATCTATGGGGAGGTCAATCCAGAAGATAAACTCAAATTATTTCCTATGGAACTTATTGGGGCACCATTTGGATTGGTATTTCAATCATACTGCTTAGGAATGCAATGATTGTGGGAAGCAGCCTTGATCACCAAATTCAAGCGAAAGTTTCTTGAAGATCCATTTCTATTGCTCAGCAAGATCAAAATGGGGAAATGAGAGATTGTGAGAGATTACATTGAACGAGTCAAATATCTTCGATCTAAATGTAATCTAGTATCAACTCCAGATCATGTAGTGCTCATGTGGTTTTCAAAAGGGAAAGGAAAAAATGAAGGAAGATCTACCTATACCGTCTGTACCAGAACGATAAAATGCAATACCATTATGAACTTAGAATTATTCTAATAAAAGGGCAAAGCCAAATAGATACCAAAAGTTAAAGGAATGGATCGAAGACTTTCAGGACCTAGAGAAAACTCTAGTGGCATGTAACACTAATTGGGACCATCAAGAATGTTGGAAGAGTCGATGCAAAATACTCAGTTATACCATAGAGATGAGCCGTTTCAAAAGATGGAACATGAAATACTACAAACTGAGCTATTGTCATGTTTACTCTCGAGTTGAATGGACATAATGTATAGAGAGTTTATGAGCATAGTGCCTAATGCCAATGAGATTTTATTAGATTGGTTAGAAAAGGAAGTACTACTCCAAAATTCCATAAATTAACCAACCTTAATAACTTTAAGTTAACCAGTCAAACAACAAATTGACAATTCTTGGGTTCAACCCAACATCTGGACGACCAAGTAGTAGGTACATCCATGACCAAAAATATAAGTCGGAAGAGAGAGAGAGAGAGAGAGAGAGAGAGAGAGAGAGAGAGAGAGAGAGAGAGAGAGAGAGAGAGAGAGAGAGAGAGAGAGAGTTAAAGCATTCACATAGTTCCTCTTGCTTAAGCAAGATTAAACCCTTTGAAACTTTTATTCATAAGCCAACAAGGTAAAATATAGCTGAGAAGTAAAATACAGTACGGTAAAGCACCGTAAAGCAAGACTTATTTCAAGACATCCAGCTGGTACCACCATCCCACAACACAAAACCACGCTAGTTAGTATGTGAGGAAGACAGGTGTCAACGCAAGGTAGTTGCTAAAGAACAATCATATAGTGCAGGCGATGAGCCTAGCAATGAAGTGCTGCATATCGGAACAACATGGGAGAGTGACCGATAGACCATCACTTTGCCAATATAGCATAAATTGTATGAAAAAGAAGCCACATCATGAGTTTAAGGCCATTGCGGGAATTGAATCAATTAGAGGCCTAAAAGTCAAGTTAGATGAGTAAAAGGTGTTTCTCAACTATTTTGAAGTTCAAATGTGTAGGGAGGTAGAAATTTAGTCAATAGGGCCAAATGCCTCACTCTCCACTATAGATAGTGGCTCAATGTAATTCTTTTTTATGTTCAGTCAAAGAAAGGTGGAGAGTCTACCATTTTGGCATTGGATGTCCTTGCCTTTCCTTTTCCACATCTCTCTCATGGTTTTTGGATTTTCATGCTTGTTGGATTTGCTTCTTCTTGTTATCTTTATGAGAGAAAAGATTGAGATAGGAAAAGTGAGCTATGATCTTGTGGATGATTTAGGGTTAATGCTTGTTAGTGAATAGGGAAAACTTCTAGTAGGTAGTTAAATCATAGTTGCACTGCGTTTCTGAAAACGCGTTCAGAAACGCGGTCTAGAAAAGCGTTTCTGGATTCTGGTAGCATTTCTCAGAAATATGTTTTTTTTTTTTTGTGGGCAATATGGGTATCAGATGACAGCTCTAATTAAGAGCATTACATCTGTATAGTTTGGATCATATGTATGATTGTATCTTTACAAGTAAATTGGCTTAATATGTATTTGTTTAGTTCAATGTACGCATAAACAGTATCAACACTTTGGAGTTTAATTTACAGTGCTCAGTATATCTATACCATATTTGCACAAAAAATTGGTTTTCTGGGCAAAAAAATATATGTAATCTGTTTTTTTTTTTCTATCACGTTTCTATTGCAGAAACGCTTTTCTGAGAAACCCGGTTTCAGAAACGCATTTCTGTGCAACTATGAGTTAAATGTTGAATAAGGACAGATGGTTACCGAATATTTCAAATTGAACAAAATTCAAAAGATTCAAATCATAGTTGCAGCGAATCGTGATTCACTAGTTTCTCGATTCGCAAATCACGATTCACTGCAGCGAATTGCCAATTTTTGTTTTTGTTTGCTTCTTGGAATTTTGTTGGACCTGAAATTTTTTTTACTACTGGGTTTATCCCCCTTATGACAAGTATTAAGAACATAATGCACAACCAAAAAAATAATATCTCGATCAAAATTGTCATTTTGAAGTTGACACGAACTAGATTGTTGAAATATCAGTAGGGTTTTTTACAGTTCAGTACAGTTTTTTGTGGTTCAATAGGATCTGCTCCAGTTCAGTAGCATTGTCTGCAGTTTAGGGTTGTTCAGTACAGCTTAGTAGGGTTTGGCATGGTTCAGTGTGCATTTCATTGCATTTCAGTAAGGTTCAGTGCTAAATGTTCGTTCAACAGTATTTGTGGAATGTTTGTCACTCAAGTTTATCCAATTAATCAAGATTTCACCTAACTGCTTGTGGTGGACCTGAAACTATTGGAGACTTGTCTTTCTGCAATCCTCTAATTTGCCTCTCTCTACTGATACCGCCTGGTTTAAAAAAGAAAACAGCAGATCGCTGTTTTCTCTTACAGCGATTCGAGAATCGCTGCTGCAACTAGGATTCAAATCAAGCAGCTTTTTCTCAAAAAAATAAGCTGTTAATTTCTCTTTTGAAAAATCATGTTTTTTGGTTATATGAAATCAGGGTGTTAGATCATGTTAAAAATATAAATTAAACTATTAATAATAAATGATGTTGCAAATGGGATATGGGTGATATTATAACTGGTACCCTAAGTCTATCAAGACTTGTAAATTGCTTTTAGCCTATAATTACACAAATTTGCAGCACAAATTTTCAGCAAGCTACTTACAATTGAAAACTGGATTCTCAAAAACGAATCATATTTTGTTTGAATGCTTTTATCTTTTGATTTGAATTTAGGATCAATTTGAAAGGCTTCAAACTGTGATTTATTGTAACTATGGCAAGGATGAAGGTGCAATGCTAAAGTAGCAAATAGCAGGCGAAGAAGCCAACTTCAAAATATTATAGCTACAAAGTTGGGGCTAGGATTAATATTCCATTGGGAAATAGGAAACTAGCATAGCTCATTAATGAGCAAATATAATATGGCCTTGCCTTAGTTGCCCGTTCTGGAACGGAACACGTTCTGTTCCGGAACGGACCCTCAAAAAAAAAAATAGAAACATACGTTTTTTATACAAAGGATTTTTACACTTTAATATTTAATCCGTTCTCTTTTTTCTATGAAGCTTTACCTGATAATTCAAATAGTGCACCACTCACGTCATACTGATGAGGGAACACTGATGTGCTAAGATAACAGAATTATTAATAATCACATGGCTCTAACTTCGAGCGGATAAATCTGAGAGAAGAGTTGGTGTATGCAGAAGGCTAGCAGTATGCAACGAATGATCATTCTCTTGTGAAATTGAAGTGACGAACGAGAAAAATGAATGCTAAGAAGCGGAAGTATGTAATACAAAAGATATAGTATACTGAAAGAGGTTGGTCAATTATGTTCAAGAATAGCACTTACCACACAATGCACATCTACCTTACAGCTACAGAATCTATGATGACATGTGCATGAATGATTGGCAAGAAAGAAAGCATGAAAAGCCTTGTATGATGTTAGTGGTGCGCTATTTGAATTGTGTGATAATTCTGTGACCTTAGCACATCAGTGGTCCCTGCTCGCTGTTGTGAAATGGTGAAGTCGTGGGCCATTATAGGTTGTTGGCAGGCACTAACAAGTGGCTATTTCGCAAGGCAAGTATAGTAAGTGTTTTCAACGAGCCAAAGGAAACAGCTAAGATGAAATTTGAAAGAAAGTACTTCATTAAGTGGTCTTATTAGTATGATTCATAATTATTCAAAACTTTTATGATTACTTAGTAGTAAGTACCACGTTCCAACCCAGTACGTTCCGGAACGTACTGTATGGAACGTACATTACATTCCGAGTGGTGTGGGTCGGAACGGGTTTCTAAAGAATGATTGTTACAACTGTCAACCAATGTATGTAGGATTATGTCTTTACTAACAATGTATGTAGGATTATGTCTTTACTAAGTTTTGAAAGCTTACTTGCAGGTCAGTGTACAAAACTGTACCCAACTGTGAGCCATGTCGCCCTTTGCAAAGATCTCCTATCAAGGGATTTTATTTGGCTGGTGATTACACAAAACAAAAATATCTGGCTTCAATGGAAGGTGCAGTGCTTTCTGGGAAGCTTTGTGCGATGTCCATTGTGCAGGTAGTCTATTTACTGCCTATAAATCAGTTGCTCCACTTTCCTGTATATTGCTCTCTTTAATCATCACACTAGTGTTTCAACAGCATCTTGTAGTTCTTCTATTGATAGGACTATCGTAAATAATTTGCATATACATTTGTGAGGGAACAGTCAAGCTTATTCCCAAATCATACACTTCTCTATAAGCTTTAAACACTAGTTTATGTTCACATCCTCAAAACTTATAACACATCCCTGCAGTTCTTAAAATGTGGGAGATTTTTGGCCCAGATATTATCAGACTTGAAGATAGCATCAAGGCTTCAGTAGCCTTTATTTGGCATGACAGTTAACTTTTCCTGTATCTACAAAAGGTTATTACACAGATAAAGAAAGGAGTTTGTAGGCAAATTTAACAGCTGATTTCAGGCAGAGTAAAAGGGTCTAATGAGTGTTTTCTCAGCATTGACTTGTGAGAAAGAGCTAAATGTATGCTAGAGATACGGGAATCTCAAAAGTGGTTTCACCTTCAGTTATTGACATTAGAATACCGTAGCTGCATATTTAGAACCTCTTGAGAATGACAGATCTCCTGCATTTGGAATGTGGCTTTCAAGATAGTGCTTTTACCTCCTGGCACTGCCCGTCGTCCTACCCAACTCTTATGCCTATCCCCCTTTTCGTTACCTTCTCTCACTACCCTGGCCTTCCTACCCACTTGTCTCTTCCTCTTTCCTGCTGTTGCTTCACTTGCTCGACTCTTCCTTGCTTCCAGTTCCCCCCAGCGTTGTATACCATTATATCCTTTTCAACAGAAAACTTCAAAATGTATTGCAAGTTGGCAAAATCTACATCAGATTGGGTTCAAGGAAACTGCAAGATTTGTTCAACTTCTAATAAGTAGAGATGCCTTCAATATGCTTACATGCACGTAAATAAGAATCCAATGTCAAACCTCATACAGGGGAAAGGAGTCTGTTTGTGCAATTGTGAGAGCACAAGTAGCTACAACAATATGAATCTCAACTATCTGCGAGTAAAATTTCAATTCTGCCAACATCTTTGGTTATCAGAAAGCCTTGCTTGCCTTTCAATGGTATCCTTTTAGAAGTGAAATTCACCCAAATATTGGAATGCATTTAGCAAATCAAGTAGGATTTGAACATAGTCACTCGATTTGAGAGTGAGTAAGCAGTGGAGTCTAGAAGTTATGATAAACCTGAAGCAACAAAATGCTTCAACTCCCATGATGTTTGTGTACAGCCCTATTACACTCAAAGCTATATTTTATATGACAAACTTTTCATGGTAACACTTAACTGTGATGTGTTTAACTTCATTTAAGTATTTCTAACTAGATTCATGATATTTTGTTGACATTGGGAGCATTGCAGGATCATAGTGCAAGCTTAGTACCGGTTACAAGTCAAAAAGGAAGACAGGCACTAGTTGTCTAAACATTCTTATTATCTTATTATTTGGACCTTTGCTATTTCTATAGAATCATTTAGCCACAATTTTGTAGATATAGCTGTATGTACATTAGATGTCTTTGAGCCCTCTTTCCCCAAGGTGACACGATGTAAAAAAAGAGTTGTAAGGAACTGGTCCGTGACTTAACACGAGTGAAATGCTATGTCATTGTCAAATTCAATAAACATTCAAGCTCTTCTCTTTTGTTTGCATTCTTTTAACAATTTTCTTTCCTTTCATTGCTTGCACACTACTCTACTTCCGTGCTTTTTGCCTTTTCTTAAAGATGAAATGCACAATTATGGTAGCTGTGCAGGTTTTCGTTTAAGCTACTTTTGTGAAGGAAATCTAAAAGTTGTTTGGTTGTCAATTGAATATCTCATTGGACTATTTGAAGTCCGTAATTCAAGTGGCTACAAAATCTTATGTTTAATCAGCAAAGTCAAAGAAGCGTATTGTTAGTCCTTTTGGTGATGACCTTGGTAATTCATGAAGCTTCACTACCTTCATGACTTATTACTTGTTGCAGATTATTGCTTTCTTTTTTCTTCAAAAAATTATCTACATTTCATTTTACACGCGCTAGCATGACAGAATGTTATGTTGATGATGACAGTACCCATGTGGAATCAAGTAAGGTTCTTGAGAAATTGTTGAAGCTTGCAATTCAAGTCTATTCTATAGACTAGGAACATAATTGCACTGCTTACACTAAACATGATGGATGCAATATTTGATGTTTACTTTTTCAATTGATGACTTTGGCTGAAAGTATCTAAAAAATTGAAATAGTTTATGCTTGGCACAATATGAGTGATTCTAGGATGCATATACTGAAATCCAGAATCAAGGTTTTGATTTTCTATGGAGTACCCCCCCCCCCCCCCCCTCTCTCTCTCTCTCTCTCTCTCTCTCTCTCTCTCTCTCTCTCTCACACACACACACACACACATTTTGTGCAAGTTAACAAATTCAAAGATTGCAACTTCGTATCAGATTGAAAATCTTTGAAGTCATTCGAAGTAATAGAGGTCAGTTGAAGGTAGCTTGTGGTGGGAGGCTTGAGCGACTATTTTTTATGATTGTTGAATTTTATTTTTCTGTATGTGGCTCCCAACTATGATGGTTGAATGTTTCCTTTGTAAATCTGAAAATTGCTTCAAGTTGCATTTGCTTAAGGTTTGTGTTTGACTAACAAGACATATCGTCCTTTGCCCAACCTCAAATAGAGATGGTGACAAAGAAAATCAAATTCATTCACCAAAATAATTTTATCATGTCTATTGATTCAAACTACCACAACAATTTGAAGACTACATCGATGTGATGATGTTGATAAAAATATGTGCACTCCAAGGTACAATTCATTGTATGCTCATGCGATTTTTCATAAATAGCTCTGAGGTACCCTCCAATAAACCGCATTCTATGTGGCCTAATTCAGAAGTTAAACAGCTCATTGTCACATATCATTTGATGATAAAATTTGCAAAATGTGTCGTGCCCCTAATGGGGGTTTGGACCATTAGGGGGGGGCCTTGGACATGCACTCTGTTATTGCATGGGCCTTAGCTACAATGGGTTAGGTGTACCTACATGCAGTGGACATATATGGGAGTTTGGCATGGATTGATATTATGCTTACATGTGGATTCGTTGCACGGGCAGGTGGGGTAGGCCCTATGCTCTATAAATACCCTCATCTGTGTCCATGAGGATCATTGAGAATCTACGGTCGTTATGTTGTCGGATTGGTAAGCGTTATCTTGTTGTGATTTGCTTAATTCCCTAGTGCTCAGGGGCTAGATCAGCAGAGATCTAGGAATTGATAGGTTGGATTGGTCTACTGCACTTCCCTTCAGCGTCCTTGGAGCTCTACCTGGATTGGGAGTCTTGGGGGACATTTTAAAATGGATCATCATTTTTCGAGATATGACATTCTGGAAAAGACTTTGCAAGTGACCATAATTTGTTTTTGACATAAAGGTAATGGAGTTCTAGTAAGGTTTTGTCCAACAAATATTCAAAATCATGTATATCATAAGCCATCTAGATTATGTTACTGGATGTTTAGATCTAACTACAATCAAAACTTCAACAACCATATAGTACTTCAAATAATAACCCTCCCAATTCGTGTAAAGATTCAAAGAGCAAGATATCTTGTATCAATCAAAATATAAACACTTTAACTTTTTAAATATAAGTCTGTATCAATAACATATGTTGATTTGTAAATTTTAAATTTCAGAGCTAATTAGCTTGGAAGTTGCATATGAATTCTGAATTGTTGCATTTTTTTAAATTGGTACAATGAACTCTTGGTCAATTATTCAACAAATCCAATTTTTTGTACTATAGATTTTTCTTGGATTATAGCCCAAGGAAAATATTCTCTCTCTTCATAATTGTCTCTTTCTATATGATTAAGAGATCTTGATTACTCCATATTCTAATCTAAGTTTGTTTTGTATATCCTTTTGGTTGTGATAGAAATAGATACTTCATGATCCACTTCTATATTTTGTAGTTGACTCATCCACTTAACTACAAGATACTTATGAATCAAAAGTGTGGTGGTGGCTTTTGTGAAAAAATTAGATCCAAGCATGCTTAATGGATCAATTAGATTTAGAGGTATATTTAGTTGCACATCTAGTTCATGAACAATGTGGAAAATCATGCATCTAACATGGTAGGCGGATGGAAGCCTTGATTAAAAAAAAGCTCAACTTGTCACAAGAGGATATTCGTAGATATAGAATGTCGACTATATTGAGACCTTTAGTCTGGTAGTCCAACATTTTTCACTTAGACTTCTACTATCATATACTATTGTTGCCGATTTGGAGATACATCACATGGATGTACAATTAGCTTATTGGAATGGAAAATCAAGGAATATATCTACATGATACAGTCTTAAGGTTACATTATCGAAGGCAAAAATGATCATGTATGTAAACTCCATGAAGCACTTTACGGCTTGAAGCAATCTGCTAGAGGATGAACATTTTTCTTATCAATCATGGCTATGAACGAAACACTTCAGACTCGAACATCTACTTCAAGTCAATGCAGCATTCTTTTATTATTATCTCTTTGTATGTGAACTACACACTTCTCTTCAATAACAGTGTCAAACTAATAAAAGATGAGAAACGAATGCTATTTTTATAATTCAACATGACGGATCTGGGTGAAGCTCAATATTGTCTAGGTATTCAAATACAAAGAGATGGAAAGCATATGTTGATCTACATTACTCAGCAAAGATACATTCACAGCATGTTGATCAGATATAATTTGATGAATTGCAAGTTAGCTCACTCACCAATGGAGCCAAAACTCAAGTTGTCGAAGGACCAGTGTCCTCAAACGATAGAGGAGAAGGACCAGATGCGTGAGTATCTTTACCATTTGATGATAGGTTCTCTTATGTATGCAATGATATGTACCAAACTAGGCATAGCTTTTGCTATCAATTTCTTAAATCAGTTTATGGCTAATCTTGGAATTACACATTGGAAGGCTCTCATCAGAGTTAATTTGTGGAGACATCCATAATGATGTGAGATGAAAAAAACTAAGTATAAAACTTGGTTGCTCACAGGTAGAGAGAGAATACATAGTAAATGCTCTCGGGTAGAGAGAGAATGTAGAAATGATTCTATGTTGGAGCTACTCTCTAACTCTCACCAAAAAACTAAGTGTCAAATGCAAGCTCTCAATGATCTAACCTCTCAAATCACCTCTTACAATGATTGGACCATTTTGATACACCTATTGCTCCTATTGGTCCACATGGTCAAATAACATTATGAGGTGAATAAACCTCTCGCTACCATCATGCCAATTGTTAGCAACTTGCAATAAGTCGAGCTAATTTAGATCATAATTTGCTCCAAATTTAACCACTAGCATATTTACAAGTGTACATGGAAATTTATGAGGCCTAATACCCCAAAAGTCAAGATCCTAGATGGAAATCTTTTACATTTTTCACTGTTCATGAGATATATTTGAGCTACTATGGACCTATGCGTTTGAACAAATTCAATATTCTCAAAGGTCAGATGCAAGTTGGACAAGAGATGTAGACACTCATAAATCCACATCTAGATTTACATTCTTCCTCAACAACGGTCCTCTTTCATAGAACAATTGCAAGCAAACTTCGATAGATCTATCATCTACTGAATCAGAGTATATCGCAGCCTCTCAAGCTACGAAGGAAGTAGTGTAACTTAGTGTAGTGCTTTTCCAGTTGATGAAAATGTATGGATAGACTTGTATGCATGTTTGGATGCATGGTATATGGGTGTTCAGTAGATTGATCAAAGAAAATTTCATGCATGAAGCTAGTTTTAACAATTCTAGTTCAAAAAGTTGATTTTTCAATTTCTAGGCAATTTACATAAAGAATAGAAATCACTACATGTCATGTCTTATGCATGCCGGATGTTTCAAAATCCTTTTGAAATGTGATGATAACTATGAAACTGCTAAGTCGATGCTTTAGATCAGTTTTCACATTTTAGGTCCATATCGAATGGAATTTGAAAATCCCAGTTTACGTAAAACTTGAAGTAACCATGGATGTTTTGGATTTGTTCAAATTTGTTAATTATTAATCAAAAAAAAATTGCTTGTAAAGTGAATGATCTTACTGAGTTGAAATCAGTCAGTTCTTAAGGTGACAGTTCCTTTCACTTTTAGTTGAAGATTTTTGGGAATCTGTCAACTAATATGGAGCATTTCTTGTTTTTTGGAATCAGTAAAGACCAAGAATAACGTAAATCTTATTGGAACAGTTTCTATGCTGATCCATAAGGGGATTTTCCAGTAATTAAGTGTGGCACTTAATGAATGAATAGTCAAATTTGTCTTGATTTGTAGTCATGTATTACTGATACCAAATTGAACTTCTTCCGAGTCAAATTTGGGGCTTTTAGCCTGAACCATATTTGGAGGGGAGGAAAGAAATGAAGTCTGAGGGGTAGTTGATTGGTTGACTCAGTCGATCAGTTTTGTTAATCTACTTTCAATTCCTGAAGTATAACTGATAGCAAATGAGAATAACATTTGGGAATCAATTAAGAAGATTGCCTCTCGGAATTTGGATTCCTTTTTCCCAGTGTTAATTAGAATTTTGAGAAATCGAAGATTCTAAGAAAAAAGCGAGTGGCAAGTTAGATAATCCATTTATGGAACCATCTCTATTTTGCAATTGGATATGGATCTTGCAAGTGATGGTAGATGAAAGGTGTTCCATATAGGAATCTAGTAATCTGGATTCTATTTGTGTTTATAGAGTGTTCTTTTATAATGACTGAGACCACCAAGAGAAATTCAAACCTATAAAAGAATTAAGTTCTTTTTTACTGATTCTGAAATAGATATTGGATATCTAGGACAATATGGTATTAGGTTTTGTTGATATCCATGTTCCTTTTGGATAAGTGAATACTTACGACATTTCAATTGTACTTGGATGATACATTTTATCTCATCCATGATGGGGTACAATGTGGAGTGGAATTCTTTGTGTAAGACTTAAGGAGCATGAGGGATTTCAATGGTTAGATGTATGGTTGAATTTCAATGGTTAGAGGGATTTCAATGGTTATATGTCATTCTTATCTGGATATAGGATAGCCAATTAGTCTTTTTGACTTTTTGGACAAAACAGATCTAGATGCAGAGGATTATTGGAAGAAAAATTGGTGGTATGGGACACCAGTGATTCCAAAGGGGATTTCTTAGGTGAGAATGATCTGTCGACTGGTGGTTAGTAATTATTGTAATGGCCATACTAACAGCGAAATCCATTGGTTTTTGTTTTGGGTATTTTGGAAAATTATGAGATATAGATCGATCCCAAATGGTATCTCAATATTTACAAAATTTGAAAGCCCTGAAATCTATTTTTCTATTATGTTAAACCTCTACTTTTTAGAAATTCCTTAAATATGAGACAATTGGATTGAGATGTTCATATAAAACCTTCCAGTGTAGAACTTGGTTCTGAATGACTGATTAAGCTATATGAAATTATACTTCCATATATGATTTGTGAATATGGCTCAGAATCTATTGATGTTTTCAATTGATTCAGTGGAGTTTAGACTTCCTGAACCCAAATGTGTATCTCTATTTGATAGTTGATTATCGAGATGTAATATTTCTATCACTCGGGATAAGATGTTCTATGATTTTGAGGAAAAAGTTCGGTGTGTAATAGTATTAAATACTAATTACTGACTTTTTTAAATCTTTGATATCTTATACGTTGTCTCCTTTTTAATTAAAATTATGGAATTTCTCTTAAAAGGGGAAGAAGAAAAGATAGGAATAAGACTTTTGATGAATCAGTTAGTTGCATAGATTTTTGAAAAAAAAATCAAGGTAGAACTATCCAGTTGAAATAGAGGAACTCTCTAAGTGATATTTTGAATAATCTAGAACTAGAGGAGTTTGGGGTATATTGAGCTGTGTGATATTCATAAAGATGGGAAGTAGTGGTAAAGATTAAATTAAGGTTCATTGATTGTTGCCAAGTACCATTTTGTTATGGATTGGATCATAGGAATAAAGCTTTAATCTTAACCTTATGTCCAAAGATGTTTGTATAAGTTAGCCTAGTCTTGGTTTGTATGAGGTAAACTTGTAGTAATGTCGAACGCAAGACATGACAGGTGATGTTTTTACTAAGGCACTAAGCTTGGTTCTCTTATGTATGCCATGATATGTACTAGACCTAACATTGCTTATTCAGTTACTACACTAAGCCGATATATGTCAAATCTAGGTTTCATTCATTAGAAAGCTCTACTTAGAGTTCTTTGATATTTATAGTCAACATAGAATTATTGCATTTGTTATGGTGGAAATTCAAATGATAATTCGAATGACCATGTCTTCTTTAAGGTTTACAAGAAGCAAAATTTGATTGCATTATCTTCCATAGAGGCCAAATGCATTGTCTTTGCACATGTTGCAAAAGAGGCTATCTAGTTAAAAAAGCGTCTATTGTCGGACATCAATCTTAGTAAGTTACAAGCAACTTTTGTCTTTTGGGACAATCATAGTACAATTGCTTTATCTGTTAGTCCCATGTATCATTCCTAGAGCAAGCACATTGAGATAAAATATCATTTCTTCATAGACAAAGTACTCGAAAGAGAGATCATTGTAATCTTTTTTAGAACAAAGTTCATGATAGCGGATATATTTACTAAAGCATTATCGTTCAACAATCATTATAAGTTTAGCAGGATGTTCAACTTAATATCTCAATTTTTTATTTCACATTAAGGGAGAGTGTTAAATTTCATTCCTTTGTGGAACTACTCTACAGTTTTACTCGCATCGTCGAGACGATGTCAAAGGATTTGAGACCGTCTACATGAATACATATTGTCGACATAGTGTCAACCTAAGATGATTATTCGAGGGTTCCAAATAACGACTTCAACAAATTTGATAGTGGAGTCTTATCCACTAGATATTTCAAATCCAATCCCTTGTCTCCACGTGGCACGTATTGTGAAAACATAGAGATAAAAAACATACTTAATGGATCAACAAGATCTTGACCAAATTTAGATGCACATCTAGTTTTAGCTACAAGATAGAAATCATCAATTTTAGCATGCTAGAATTGCATTAATCACTAAGATCAGATCATAAGCATAAAAGTACAATAAGATATTGTCCCTTTCCATACAACAACAGTAGCCTACTATCATTCACACGTGTGGAAACAACATCAATCACAAAATTGACATTCTACACACTAGAAATCAAGATATCATGAGAAATATACATGGACATAAAAATACAAGAGATGAATTCTCCACAAAGAAAGAGAATTTGGTCCTTATTTCTACATGCAGTTTCAGCTATTTATAGCTTCCAAAATTTCATTTGGCCACTTGCCCTTAAATTTCCCTAAATGGTAACTTCTTTGTACTTCATCATATAACCTAGAAATTCTAGTCTAGATGCAATGTATGAAATTTAGCCAATTAGAATGGGTCCAAATCTGACCTCATCCACTTATCTACTTGTCAAAAATAGTACAAACACTATTTAGGCCTTTATTGAAGAATATGAACCTATCTCTAAGTTGAGATTTCATCTTGGTCTCAAAATTGCTAAATAAACAATCAAACTAGATGACAATTTTTCACACTCCCTCTTCAACTAATTTTAGCATAGATCCTAAGTATAGACCTCGTTTCTATTTATTGTAACTTTCATAATTGATATAGAGAATATTGTCCACATTGGATGCTTCACGGTTTCTTACATTCTTGAAAGTCGATCCCCCATGTAGGCTCAACTGCTCATGCTTGATGTTGCCAACTATGATTTGACCAGTACATAGGCCTCTCACCTAGGAGCCTGTCTCACCAACACATCCATCATAGCATCCAAACCAAAGCAAATGCAAACTAGATCCAACATTGTGATGATCAACTCACCCACGATCTATAGCATATAAATCTCAACTTAGAGATAGTTTTATATTTGTCAATAAAGGCCTAAATAGTGTTTGTACTATATTTGGCAAGTAGATAAGTGGATGAGGATGAGTTTGGACCCATTCTAATTGGCTAAGTTTGATCCATTGCATCTAGACTAGAATTTCTAGGTCATTGGTGAGATACCAAAAAATTACCATTTAGGGCAAGTGGACAAATGACATTTTGGTAGCTATAAATAGCAGTATCTACGTGGAGAACATATCATTGTATTATCTTTTGATGTGGAGAATTCATCTCTTGAGTTTCTATGTCCATCTCACGTGTATTTGTCTTTATATCTTGGTATTCTATGTGCACAATATCGATTTTATGGTTGATCTTGATTTCACATGTGTGAAGTACAGTAATGTACTGTCTCTGTATGGATAGGGATAGTACTAAATCATATGTAAGTGGTTATGATCAGATCTTTGTGCATTTCTAAGTTCTAGCATGAATAAAGTAGTGATTTCTATCTTCTAGCTATTTCTAGATGTGCAAACCAAATTTGGCTAAAGATCATTGATGAACTAAATGTGTTTTGATCCCTGATTTTTCACATGGTATCAGAGCAATTTGTAGGCAAAATTTGGTGAATTTTTTAAATATAGAGGTTGATTTGAGGGCACCATAAATTCTATGTGGATTTGGAGCGTTTCTAGCTCAAATCTTGTAGTTTCAAGTATAGAATTTGGATCTTTGAGATCTTAAAATCATTTTAGGTCAAATCACTTGTAGGTGACCACTTTTTTAAACCACTTATTGTATTGTGGAGACAAAAATTGCTTATGGTTGTGGATGCTACATTCTATTAGATGAGATATCTAGATTCTAGCTTTTGCATATGTTCGATTCAATGTTTTGCATTTTTTGAGTAGCCCTAAATTTGGTAGGATCTCTTGATTTTAAGTTGCTGGACTTTTTCAAGAATGTGTTTCAATCTTAGGTGTTGGCAAATGTTCTTTATATTGTTTTTAGGTCTATTGTGATCAAGAAATTAACATTCTATGTCCTAGGATTTGCTAGAAAGAGAAAAAGGAGAGGCTAGATTGTTTCCATATCTTTCTGATTTCTTCTTGAGTTTCATTTTTTGATTTTCAAGGGAGTGCTTAGTGCATTGGAACAGGTTCAAAGAGAAGATCAGATCATTGCAACATGGCAACCTTAGAAGTCCTCTGAGTGGGCTAGAAACCAAATTTGAGAGAATTACTACAAGAGAGACCTTTGTGAGTTTCTAGAATCAATCAAATCAATTTTTTGTGCATTTTTTGTTGTAGAATTTCATTAGGAGAATGGGAACAATTGGTTCTAGAACCTAGTGAAAGGTCGGATTCTACAAATTATTCCATTTGGAAAGTAAGGATGGAGTCACTAATGGTGCTCCAAGACCGCTATGAATTTGTGTTTGAAGAAGAGGATGAACCTCTTGGTGCACAAGAGTTAATTAGATACAAGAAGAAAGCTAGGCTACCACTTCATTGTATTAAAATTAATGTCAGCAATGATCTTTTGAAAGAAGTTTATTCTTGTACAACAACTAAAGAGGCATGCGATTCATCGAAATCCATTTATGAATCCAATAACACTTCAAGAGTTCTCATGTTAAGAAATCAAATTTTGCAAAGCATGAGAAGAAGTGAGGAAAATGCACAAAACTATGTGAATAATTAAACCTCTCAACAAAGAGTTAGCCTCTATTGGGGAGAAGATTAAAGATAATGAACTTGTCCATGTTGTCGTTAATGGTCTAGGTGATGAATTCACAAATTTGGTCCAAAGCTTTGCCAGCCAAGACACTTTGCCTACAATTGAAAAACTTCAAGATGTGCTTATAGCTGAAGAGTGTAGGATGCTCCACACAAAGGCTAGGATGAACTCTTTGTCATTGCATGAGGGAGATGATAAAGCCAATTTCTCATTCAAGGGCATGAAGAAAACCAATGGAGCCAAGAAGAATCATCAAAAGGAGACCAAGGAGGAGGATTCACCATCAAGTTCAAAAGGCAAGAAGAAGATTGACAAGACAAAATACAAGTGCTTCTTGATCACTGCTAGGGCCTTCTTATCTTTGATTTTTCGAGCCTTAGCTGAGTGATGATCAGCGTCTTCTAGTTTTGGGTTTGACCCGTCTACAACATTCCAAAAATCTCTATTTATTAGCATCATCCGGAGTTTTAACTTTCCGATATAGAAATTAGATCTTTTGAACTTGTCAATGATTCTAACTTCGTTGGATGAAGAACATGAGAAGTTACCAGTAAGAGACATGCAGATAGTAATACAAATAGAACAATCTTAATTTCTCGATTTATTAAGCTAACTCTTTGATACCAATCTGTAAGGTGAGAGGACGGAATGGAGAAAGAGAGAAAGAAATATTTGTGAAACAACTCTCCCGTTGTTATGGCCTGCTACTAACAAGAACATTCTAAAAAATTATTAATGCAAAAATGGATTCGCAGCTCATGCATTCACACTCACAGGATCTTAAATTAATTCGTACCCAAATAAAGATGAGTACAATCCACCAAAGAGATTAGAAGAGGTGTGGTATTACTGTAAATCAGATTCAAAACAAAGTTCAGTTCAGAATGTAAAATGGTAATGCAAGTTCCTCAGGTGTCAAAGACAGCCATTGTCTGATCAGATACTAAGGAGCCATTGACGTCCGTGATCTGATGAGAGTGAGTGAACAAGAATGAACAAGCAGTAGTAAGTGTAATCAAATCACAACATCATACATCTATGTTAAACTCAGATGAATAACGTGTTATTTCTATATTACAATGAAAGCTTGAACAACATTGAATACGTTATAGCCTAAAAAATGGCGGCATAACTTGGATACTTGATATCATTCGCTTTGTTGGTGGAGCATCATATAGAGTGCGTGAAGAAGATGCATTTATACACTACATCCATGTAATTAATCACAATAAATGTTCTACATCTAACTTGTTGGATTTATTTCCTCTACTCTCCTCAATCCCATTTTAATCTGCCTCCATTCATGCTGTATTTTTTACTCACGTTGTCTCTTAGTCTGCATATATACAAGTAAATTCTCACAGGTGAAAGAAAGGCAAAAAATGCGACACTGTGTTTTTACACGTGATTTGTGGACAAAAAAGAGACACTGTCTTACAAAATGCCAAAGGTGCTCTAGAAAAAGCGAAGGCACCCTGTAAACCAAATCCTAAGGCATTTCGTCAGAGTGTTGCATTTTTCGCATCTTCATCAATGTTCATTTCAGTGAAGGCTGATGTCGCGGCCTCTTCACGCTCACCCCATGCAGCTGCGCTAACAGACTTGATAATGACTACAGCCACCCACAATCTCCTACAAACAGCACATCCAATTTGTACTTCCTTCATCTACACACTTGTAACATTGTGTATATATACTGAATACTATTTGCATATTCAATTTGATGATTGATAAAGAGATTAAGATAAGCATGTGCAAATCTAGCATTAGAAGCTTATCAGAGATAGTCGAAGTAGATGCCTTGTGCATTGATTCTTTATTGTCAATAATAGGTTTCATTCCTTTATAGATTGAACTAGCTTTGTAGAGCACACGGTTTCGTCGGCTATTGTCTTGCGCTCTACCGCATGATTGACATGGATATTGGATATACTTAATCTGATAACAGCTCTTTGTTCCACGTTCAGATCTGTGTCAATATTGCTCATTTTGTCTGTTTCTAGTTGCTCAATTTGCTAATCTGGTTTTAGACGACTAATATTTAGTCTTGCCTTTCACGAATCATTTGTGACTGGTTATCAGTCGAGCTCAGTCTAGCTCTTTGCGAATCATTCGTGACACATAATTTGTCTAGCTGTTCACGACAAATTATTCTTCTGGTGCTTTACTTATTATTGTTTGGCTACGTAATCAAAACGACCATGATTTCCATCACTAACGTTCTGTTCATTTTAATAGGTGTAGTCATGCCTAGGGAAAGAGTTGTATAGCTCATTCTGCTGCGCATGAACACTTTCCATTCGAGTTTCACTTCTCGTTCATGTTCGTTTTCTTTTCGAGCTATTTTCGTTTCTCACACATGACTGATCATCTTCTCTCTTAATTCCCTCTTTCTTTTCCAACATGGTATCAAAGCGATTTTTGTAGCCTGATAAGCTTCCACAGTACAAGACTCTACTAGCCGATAGAGTAATTGTCTTCTTGTTCTATAATTCTGTACTAGATTTCATACTTAAGTCACTGATAGTTTTTTCTATCACAGACTAATTCTTCCACATGGATTTCCAATAGAAAGCCAATCCCATCATGGACAAGCTTGATGGAGCCAATTACCATATGTGAAAATTTAAGATGAAAACTGTACTAATGGCTAAAGAATTGTATGACGTTGTTACAGGTGCAGAAGAGAAACCTGAACCAAACGACGCAACAATCGCCATATGGAGGCTAAAGGATGGAAAAGCTTTCGCGCTGATCATCCTCAACATTACGGATACTCAGATCGGCCATGTATCCGAGGCTCAAACATCGAAAGAAGTCTGGAACATCTTGAGAACACTATACGAAGTGCGAGATATAGCTTCTAAGCTACATCTCAGGAAGAAATTTTACTCCCTCAAGATGGCGAATGGTGATTCCTTGAGGAATCACATTAATTAATTCAAGAACCTGCTAAGACAAATGGCTACTGTCGGATCTATCATAGACTATCAAGACGCAGTGATGCAACTGCTTACAAGCTTGCCAAGCTCATACGACAACTGGGTGATGCTCATCACCACTCATCCAGAACTAACTCTTTCGAGAGTCATTACTATGTTGTTGCAGGAAGACACGCGGAGGAACAAAGCCTCAAGCTCCTCAGCTGATTCTCACGCCTTATACACCAACAAGAGCACGACTAAGCATAAGATAAAGAAAGGCCTGAAGCAATCAAAGCCAGACCAGAAACCAGCTCAGCACAAAGAACAGTCGAATTCGTAGACAAAGAAGAAGCTGTTTTGCAGATACTGCAAGCGAAACAACCACGAAATTCAAGACTGTCGGATACTACAAGCGAAGAACAACAACAAGGGACAGTCGAATCAAGTGGCAAATGCAGCTGCAGAAGCTCCACAACCTATTCAAGAAGCGGATCGTGATGCCTTCATGAACAACCATCAAGGAGCATCTGGCGATAGTTCTTGGTTCCTGGATTCTGGAGCCACTCAGCACATGACTAGCCTCATTGGCTGTTTCGAGTCCTACACACCTTACAGTACCCAAAAATTTGTTCACCTTGGCGACAATAGCACACAAGCTATTAAAGGTGAAGGTATCGTAAGATTAACCTTTGCAAATGATCAGTCTAAGCTACTCTCTAAAGTCCTATATGTACCGAATTTTTCTACGAATATGCTCTTTGTAAGCAGAATCACAGACCTAGGACATAGAGTAGAATTTGAATGTGATTAGTGCAAAGTAGTTGATAGGACAGGCAAGATCCTAGCACTCGGAAAGAGGCATGGATACTTGTATAGATTAAGTCATTGCTTTTCTGCCTCTAGTCAGGCGCTCAGTACTTCTATTCATTCAAATAAAAGTTTACTTTGGCATTATAGACCTGGTCATTTGAATCATGCTGTTGTACAACAAATGTCTAGACAATCTATTGTTCTTGATCTCGACAATCCTCGCGAAAAGTTTGAGTTACTAGTCTGTCAAGGCTGTCTAGTTGGTAAACTGACTAGGAAACCATTTAGATCAAGCCATTAGCATACTGCTAGAGGAATGCTAGATGTTGTACATTCAGACATTTGTGTCCAGATGAAAAATCCTTCACTGAAGGATGCCGAGTATTTTATAACTTTTATCGATGAATTTTCCAGAAGAGCTATGGTGTATTTTATAAAGAAAAAATCAGAAGCCTTCAACTGCTTCAGAATCTTCAAGGAGCGTGCAGAAAAGGAGATTGGATGGACGATCAGGGCCCTAAGGTCAGACAACGGTGGAGAATATATCTCTATCGAGTTTAAGGAGTACTACCAAAGACAAGACATTGAGCAGCAATTCATCACTCTTTACAGTCCTCAGTCTAATGGCTTAGCTGAGAGGAAGAATTGTACCCTGGTTGAATCAGCCAAATGTATGCTAGCGCATATATCGTTGCCCAAGAGATTCTGGGCTGAAGCTTTCTCCACTGTAGCTTACATCTAGAACAGATGTTTGACCAAGGCCCTCTAAGGCAAGACACCCCACGAGGTGTGGACAAGCTCTAAGCCTTCTTTGAAGAACCTAAGAGTGTTTGGGTGCATTACCTACGCGCAGATCCCAAAAGACATTACTCAGCAAATCTTGTATAACCGGGATACAGTCTTTATTGAGGATCAGTTCGTTGACTTCAAAGGCAAGGATAGTGCTCCAAGAGAACCCTCATCACCTACCATTGACACGATAGTCCGAGCTTCTGGCTCAGGCGTGTCTATTGACGACCCACTTCATGACAGCGAATCAGACGAATATGTTGCTACTAACCAGCAACAAGTCCTAGGAGCGGTTCATCAGCCGAATCCTCCCAGAAGATCAAGTCGAGTGCGCACACAGCCCACAAGGTATACTCCTAAGTCTGTCTTTCTCTTAATACAGGAACTAACAATAGTTGAAGAGGCACTCAGCCACCCAGACTCTGATCTCTGGAGAGAAGCTATGGACAGAGAGTATTCCTCTCTGATCAAGAGCTAGACATGGTCATTAGTCGAAGCTCCTATTGGTTGCAACATCGTTGATTACAAATGGATCTTTAAGATCAAATACAATGCCAACGGAGCAATTGATCGAAGGAAGGCAAGACTGGTAGCATGAGGATTCACCCAAATCCCAAACGTCGACTACAGCGAGACTTTCAGTCCAATAGTCAAGCATTCGTCGATCCGAATGCTCTTGTCTTATGTTGCAGCTGCCTACCTCGAAGTACATCAACTTGATGTACAAACAGCTTATCTGAATGGAGTTATACAAGAAGACATCTACATGATCCAGCCCGAAGGATACGTTCTAGAAGGTATGAAAAATCATGTCTGTAAACTCCACAAAGCACTGTACGGCTTGACACAGTCTACCAGAGCTTGGTTTTAGAGGATCGACACATTCCTCATCGAACAAGGATTTAAACCAAGCACTGTTGATTGCAATGTCTATTCCAAGTCAGTACAAAAATCCTTCATTATCATCACCTTATACGTGGATGATACGTTGCCTTTCAGCAACAATACCAATTTGGTTAAGGATTCTAAGCAGATGTTGTTTTCAGAGTTTGACATGACTGATCTGGGCGAAGCTCACTTCTGTCTGGGCATTCAAATCCACAGAGACAAAGCGAAACAATTGATTTACATCACTCAACAAAGGTACCTTCACAATGTTCTTAACAGAGACAATCTAATGAATTGTAAATTAGCTCACTCATCGATGGATCCAGGCCTGCACTTGTCAAAGGACCAATGTCCACAGACCAAGCAGGAAGAGGAGCAGATGAGAGAGTATACGTATCGATCGATACTTGGATCTCTCATGTATGCAATGGTCTGTACAAGACCATATATCTCTTTTGTCGTAAACTCACTCAACCAATATATGGCTAATCCTGGCATTATCCATTGGAAGGTTCTCATAAGAGCCATGAGATATATTTGAGCTACCATGGACCAATGCATCTGCTATGGAGATGTCAACAACGACAATCTTCATAAGCTCAGTGGTTATTCTGATGCAAGCTGGGGAGGAGATGTAGATAATCGTAAATCCACGTCTGGATTTACATTCTTCTTCAACGGCGGTCCTATTTCATGGAACAGTCGTAAGCAAACCTCTATCGCACTTTCTTCTATAGAAGCAGAATACATTGTTGCTTCTCAATCTATTAAGGAAGCATTTTGGTTGAGAAATTTACTATCAGACGTTAATCTATATCAGTACAGCCCTACAATTTTATTTTGTGATAATCAGAGTGTTATTGCCTTATCGACCAATCCTAGATTTCACTCTCGGAGTAAGCACATTGAAATCAGATATCACTACATCAAGGGCAAGGTTCTCAACAAGGAGGTGAGCTTAACATACTGCAGAACGCAAGACATGGTTGCAGATATTTTCATGAAAGCATTAAGTGTTAATGCACACAACAAATTTTGTGCATTGCTTAGTTTGAAGATCAAGGCATACATGGATCCAGATTAAGGGGGGTGTTGGATTTATTTCCTCTACTCTCCTAAAGCCCATTTTAATCTGCCTCCATTCATGCTGCATTTTTTACTCACGTTGTCTCTCAATCTGCATATATACAAGTAAATTCTCACAGGTGAAAGAAAGGCAAAAAATGCGACACTGTGTTTTTACATGTGATTTGTGGACGAAAAAGATGACACTGCCTTACAAAATGCCAAAGGTGCTCTAGGAAAAGCGAAGGCACCCTGTAAACCAAATCCTAAGGCATTTCGTCAGAGTGTCGCATTTTTTGCATCTTCATCAACGTTCATTTCAGCGAAGGCTGATGTCGCGGCCTCTTCACGCTCACCCCATGCAGCTGCGCTAACAGACTTGACAATGACTGCAGCCACCCATGATCTCCTACAAACAGCACATCCAATTTGTACTTTCTTCATCTGCACACCTGTAACATTGTGTATATATACTGAATACTATTTGCATATTCAGTTTGACGATTGATAAAGAGATTAAGATAAGCATGTGTAAATCTAGCATTGAAAGCTTATCAGAGATAGTCGAAGTAGATGCCTTGTGCATTGATTCTTTATTGTCAATAATAGGTTTCGTTCCTTTACAGATTGAACTAGCTTTGTAGAGCACACGGTTTTGTCGGCTATTGTCTTGCGCTCTACTGCATGATTGACATGGATATTGGATATACTTAATCTGATAACAGCTCTTTGTTCTACGTTCAGATCTGTGTCAATATTGCTATGCTTCTTCTTCATTATATTTGACTTTCTAGTTGTTCAATTTGGTAATTTGGTTCTAGACGACTAATATTTAGTCTTGCCTTTCGGAAATCATTCGCGACTGATTATCAGTTGAGCTTAGTCTAGCTCTTCACGAATCATTTGCAACACAGAATTTGTGTAGCTGTTCGCGACAAATTATTCTTCTAGTGCTTTATTTATTAATGTTTGGCTACGTGATTAGGATGACCGTGATTTCCATCACTAACGTTCTATTCGTTCTGATAGGCGTAGTTATGCTTAAGGAAAGAATCATGTAGCTCATTCTGCTGCACACGAACACTTTCTGTTAAAGGTTTTGCTTCTCGTTTGTGTTCGTTTTCTTTTCGAGCTATTTTCGTTTCTCACACACGACTGATCCTCTTCTCTCTTAATCCCCTCTTTCTTTCCCAACATGACTAAGTACTTTGTTGTACTTAGGAAGTATTTGACTTGTACTAACATCTATACAATGTGTATATAAGTCTTTCAGAGTCCAATAGGACGGCGCTTATCGCAACCGCATGTTGACTCTTGCGGTGCCTTGGCGGTTGGTCTTTGCATAGTGACCATACGGTTGACCTCGCCGTGCCTTGGTGGTATCTTGCAGTGCCTTGGCGGTAGTTAGGTCAAATAGCTCAAAAAAATTTCAAGTTCTGTATCGAAAGTGAAATATAAAAAATACGAGAGTTGAACCTCTAAAATTTTAATGCTAAAAAGGCTAGGTGTTTGAAGAAACTGAAGGTTTCTTATGTCAAAGTGTTTATATTTTGTGTTCCGTCGGCTCATGGAAACTTCCGAAACTTGTATTCCGCTTTCTCGGATTTTTTGCCAAAGTCAAACGTGACAGTGCACATTTTTCTAGTCACATTTTGCATTTTTCACATTTTGCGAATTTTGTGATATCTGCTTGGAATGTTAAGTAGAAGACTTGTCGAAGTCTTTGCATTTTTCGGGAAATGGAACCAGCATGGGCAGTGCAAGCAACAAAATGTAAGAAAAGCACAGAGGATAACAACAGGCAACCAGAAGTAGTTAGAATTAATATAATACGTTGTTTTTATTACTACAAATTAGATTAATTAATCTCTCCCTTGTTTACATATAGGATCAACGTGAGAGAGAGCAGTAATAAGGGTGTGTGTGCTAGTTATGATACTAGCTACTCGTGAGAGAGAGTGGCTCTCTTGCGTTGATGCGTTGTTTGGGATTCAGACAGTGCTCAAGTTTTTGATGTAAAATCAATTTTGATAATATACATGCAATAGATGATTTCCCCATCCTGCCCAACCTATGCGATCTGTGAATCCTTTGATGTCTTCCTTACAACAGTTACAAGTTCAGCTGTGTTTCATGCATGAATAGTGATGTCTCAGTTATTGTATGTTAGGAGAAGCAAGATGCTACCTGGGATTACAGATTGATAGAGACCTTGAGAGTGGTAGGCTGTAGCTACACCAATCAAGGTACATTCAAAAAATTATTGATGATTTCCAAATGACGGATAGCGAAGGAGTATATACTCCAATGGTGCCTAATACAGTTGTGACCAATGAGGACTGTCCCAAAAACCAAGAAGAACAGAAAGCAATGCTCAATAAGCCTTATAGAAGGTTGATAGGTTCTTTGATGTACTTGGCAGATAATACAAGGCCAGACATCGCCTATGTAGTATTTAGACCGAGCCAATTCAATATTAATCCAGGACCTGTACACTAGAAAATTTCCAAGAGAATCATAGAGTACCTTCAACATACAAAGGACTATGGACTTTGCTATTCTCGGGAAGCAGGATTTTAGGTAAAGTCCTACAACGACGCAAGCTGGGCATCCATGACTACAAGAGCATTTCAGGAGAACGTACCATAGCAGTGGATGCAGCTGTTATTTGGGTCAGTAAGAAGCATACCATAACTGCCCGATCGTTTGGTGAGGCAGAATATGTTGTCGCAGCCAAGATGGCTAATGAACTGACCTAGCTCAAATAGTTCCTATATGGACTAGGAGAGAACATTGATGAGCCATTGATTCTCTACATGGATAATACATCTGACAAAAGATCCCGTGTTTCATTCTAGAACGAAACACATGGCAATTAAGTATCATCTAATTAGGGATCTGGTTGAGAGAGATAGGTTGAAGACCATGTTCGTTCCAGCTAAGTAGATGGTAGCTGACATATTCACAAAGCCTTTAGATAAGGCGATTTATAAAAGGCAGAGAGCAAGCCTGGGTATCACAAAAATACCCGCTTTGAGAGGGAGTTGAAGAAACTGAAGGTTTTTCGTGTCAAAGCGTCCATATTTTGTGTTCCACCTGCTCACGGAAACTTTCGAAACTTGTCTTTGGCTTTCTTGGATTTTTCGTCGAAGTCAAATGTGATAGTGCACATGTTTCTAGCCACATTTCACATTTTTCGTATTTTGCGATATCTGCTTGGAATGTTAAGTAGAAGACTTTGTCGCATTCTTCACATTTTTCGGGAAATGGAACCAGCACGTGAATGGGTAGTGCAAGCAGCAAAATGTAAGGAAATCACAAAGGACGACGACAAAAGGCAACTGGAAGTAGTTAGAATTAACACAATACATTCTTTTTATTACTACATATTCCATTGTTTACATATAGGATCAACGTGAGAGAGAGCAGTAAGAAGGGTGTGTGTGCTAGTTTATGATACTATCTATCCGTGAGAGAGAGTGACTCTCTTGGTTGTTTGGGATCCAGAGCTATCCAGAGAGTGACTCTCAAGTTTTTGATGTAAAATCAATTCTGATAATATACATGCAATAGATGATTTTCGCATCCTGCCCAACATGTGCGATCTGTGAATCCTTTGATGTATGCTTACAATATTTACAAGTTCAGTTGTGTTTCATGCATGAATAGTGATGGCTCAGTTATTGTATGTTGTAAACGTTAATGTTTTCATCTACTCTTTATTAATCAATATCAAAACTATAGTGTCAGTCTGTAGCTTAAGAGGTTAGATTGTAGCAGTAGCCGCAACTCATAAATTGACTCTATCTAAGTGTATACAATATGAATCAGGCGCGACAAAAGCGCACTAAAGTTCCATCAGTTATTCACAAATAATGATACCAGCCAATTTGTGATAGTTGCATCTGATGTTAAGAGTGTTCAAGATGAGCTAAAAAAGAGCTAAAAGACAATACTAATTATTATTTAGGAGATAACAAACATGATAACATGTGAAGTTAATGTACTAAATGATATAAATTCTGATCAATCTTGGGCATGGGCATTTTCTTAATTTTTTGATTTTAGGTGTTGTGTGCTTGAGAGAAGAGCTCCCTTGACATTTTCTTGAGTTCTTGTGCCAACTAATCACATGAGAGTGATGTCATACTCTATAGTAAGGATCAGTGAAGCATGCTTAAATAGGCATGTAGAAGATTATGGGTTCAAGTCTAATGAGATAGATTGAGTGTTGGGGGACGATACATTGTGGTTTCTACAATTATTGCTCAAATTGTTGGTCAAAGATGAAAGTTGAGCATTTTTATCCTACGTATTTGTAGTAGAAAGAGCACTTTGTGCTAAGACACACTTTGACAAAACTTTGTGCCCAACTCTAAGTTTCACCAATTGGAAAAACAACTTGTGGAAGTGTTTCCCATATATAAAAATGATTTTTTTGAAAGTCAAATTTGACATATTTTAGCAATTTTTAAGAGTTTATTGACTTTATTTAAACATGAACTTTCCATATAAATCACTTTCTTCCACAAGCACTATTGTGTCTTCCTTGTGACTACTATCCTTTTGTGTTATTAACATTCTCGGTTCTTGTATCCCATTTTTCGCTTATCATTTTCATTTCAGGGGGAGGGGGAAACATCTTTTCGGATGGGAAACATTATGAGCTGGTCAAAAGAGGGAGTAGATCACAATAGTAAAGTCCTCATAATATGATAAAATTTATGTGGTCTAACTGAATATTTATCTAGGTTTTGTTAGTTGTACAACAATCTTGATCATAATGGAAAGTAGCTTGTAGACTAGGCTTCATTTTCATTGTGCACAAGCAAATGAACCAAGTTGACTCACAAGGTAATGAAGTTGTGATTGTATTTTTTGAGGTTGACATATCAAATTTCTTGATCCACTAGTTATTGAAATGCCAAATTTGTGTGCTAGTACTAGTGCCTCATTCAAGTGTTTGGAACATAAGGACAATTGAAATAAAGAGAGCACAAATTTTTTTGTAAAAGGATTTACATTGTAAATACTTTTTGTTTAATGATTTATGTCACTAAAGACATCCATAATATTCCTTTTGTCCTTTCGCATTCCTCCACAAGACTTTTATTGAATACTCGAGAGTTGATTATAAGGTCACAACACGACAAGCTACATCAACAAGCAGACATTCCAACCTGCTATAAAGCAAAGTGATATTTGTATTTTGATTCAAATATTGGTGGAGTATATAACATTTGTAATAGTTTGGTTTGATTTTACATTTATGAATTCTAGCAGCACCTTTTGGCATGCAAATTTGCATATACTGATTTTTTGTCTAGGTAGTGCTTGTTGTACAATTACATTAGATATAATACAATCTTCTTGATGATCTTTATTCATTGGTCAATTTACATGCTAAGAGTTGAATCTCATACAATCCTACCTATTCTCTCATACAATGTAGTGGTTGTCTTGTATGGAGGGTAGAGAGACGAGAAGCTTTATTGATGTTTTTCATATGTGAGAGAGAGAGAGAGAGAGAGAGAGAGAGAGAGAGAGAGAGAGAGAGAGAGAGAGAGCACATTTTGAGACTTTGGATTTTGAAGTAGTAGCATGTGTCGTCCTTCAAATTGAGCATTGACAACAAGTTTGTTAGTTTTGAATTAGATCGATTGGATCAAGAATGAATCTTTAGCAAACAATGTACACTCCATGTCTGAGCGTGCAAGCATTAGATTGCACTTTGTTTTTCTCCCTTTGTAATTGCAAGTGGCATCTCTCTCTCTCTAGATATGAAATTTCGTGTCCTTAAGGCAACCTTGTCAATAATTTTATTTTTAAAATTTAAAAGTGACATGAACATTTTTTATATATTAAAAGTGAAATGGAATTTTGTAGTGCTTTTCAGCTTAGAAATGGCTATGGGCAAGTTCTATAAAGAAGAGAAAGAATGAAAATGAGGAAGATAGAGAGTGAAGAGGATGAATGAAAAGAGAGAGAGAGAGAGAGAGGGGGGGGGGGGGTGGGGGAGGGAGGGAGGAAGGGAGGGAGAGAGAGAGACAATTTTTTATATTCTTAAAAGCTCATTTGAATTTTTGCAAAAGCTCGCTTGACCAAGATCACTTGAACTTTATATTCTCTTGGGCGATCACTAAAATAAGAGGGTTGTTTGTGGCAACACAAGGACGGAGAAGGGACACATAGTTCGTTGTATGCCCTAAGAGTTATGAATCATAAAGTAAAAAGTTAGGTTGCATGCAAGAGAAAAGTGTTAAACCACAAGAAAAAAAAGAGAGGTTAGTTTGATGAGTAATGTAAAAACTATTGTGATGCAAAAGAAATCTTCGACTATTATGCAACAATGCACGTTCTCAGACTTATAGCACCCATTGTCTATTAAGCGAAGTCTTCAAAATTTTGAACACTTTCTTTGATATTTATTTTTTCATGAACTTAACACCAGCATACCAACAACTTATTTCTAATCTTGACCTAGGGAGTAGGTAGATATTGCTCCATTTTCATGCCCCTTATTGTTTGACCTTGGATTCATATCCTGTAAGAGGGTCAGAGGACCGAGGTTGACATATCAATTCATTGTAATTGTGAGGGATTATGGCCCTCATGGTATTAAATCGTCATTAGTTGGTTAAGGCCTAAAATCCATGATGGTTGACTTATATGGAACTAGGTAAGTGGCTGATGTGGTCCAGTTAGGCTGTTGATGTGTCCTAAGTGTCTCAGATCACTCCTAGTTGGGGTAGAGCCTTGGACGATATAAGTATATCCATAGGCTTCTCTAGGAGGAGAGCTTGATTTGGGAGGAGTTGCGACATGCTGCTAGATTGGCATCCCTTGTGAACTATTGTTAGTGGTCCATAGCTAAGGGGACTAGATTCAGTAAATCTAGGTCTAGTTGGGCAAAATGGATCCACCATTCAATCCCTATGTGTCTTTGGAACAAGCTAGTCTATGATCTTGGTAAGACTTGACATCCATTCCTGTCCAACGCTTGAGAATCCTCTTAGCCGAAATCCTAATTTATGATGAAACATTTTAAGAATTTTCAATCGTTAATTGAGGGTGGGGCGCCGACTGCACCATGAGTCAATCATGGTAAGGAATATGCTACTCTCCAACTTGAACCCACACACACTACTAACTTAAGAACATCCAAATTCATGATTCATGATGCTTCTAGGTATTATCAACCCGTGGGATCACAGAGAAATGAAGTTGGGTGAGTGAGCATACACCAACTCATCACGTGTGAGAAGATCACGATAAAATGATGCGTCTTGGTTTTCAAGGGAGGCTTGAAAAATGTGGGACCAATGGAGCCAATCACATTGGATCATGATGATATGGCGCATCTTGGTTTTTGAGGAGTGCTTCAACATGATCTAAAAAACTTTGAATGCCAAACTACAAATCGAGTCAATCAAGTTAGATCATGATAAAATGATTCATTATTCCCTCGTGTTAGATTAACGGATGCTCTTCAACTTAAACACCTCATGCTGACTTTGAAACACAATGCCAAAAAAAGGCTTGAGGACATGCCTGGTCGGAAGATCTTGCAAGAAAATTGCTCATCAGAATGGCTGGGGTCTTCGATATGTGGCACCCCCACCGAAACTCTTTGTTTCCTTTATATAACACGATTTCTGATCAAATGGCGATCCTCTTTGCTTTCCTTTGTCTCTGCCTCGTCAAGCCTTACTTCTGCCATCGCTCGATCCATTGACGATGAGCCCCCGATCGTTTTTCATTAGACGTCATGGTTGCTTCTTCTAAGCAGCACAGCATGGCTTGGAGCGGAGTGATTGCTTTCCTGTTATTGGTGCTGGATTGGTCGAGGAGAGTGCAGGGACATAACGAGGCGGCAGGTAGCTCCAATTGTGTCAGCGATGAACATCTGAGGCTGACAGCTGAATACTTGCCCGGAGCTATTACTGTTGATGCTAAGTCTTCCGACTGGAACTCTGTGCAAGGCCAAACATTCTCTCTTCGTCAGGCCATCAATCCTGATGCAAGCAAACCCTATCCCTCTGATATGACAATCAAGGTATTTATCAGTTGCAGCCTTGTTTGTACAATTTGTGCGCTTTTTTTCTCATTTTGTGTCCAACAAATTATACGATTCTAGTCAAGTTATTCTGTGACTGAAAATGGCTATTTTTCGATTCTAGTCAAGTTATTCTGTGACTCAAAATGGGTAAAACTTTGCTATGATATGAAAAACTGTAAGAAACTGATGTGCTTTGCAGGTGGCTCACGATGGTCGTGATCTTTTCTTTCTGATTGAAGTTCCAGGAAGCTTTGTCTATGTGGAGGGGTTAGTAGATATCGATTATGCAATTTGTGTTTGTTTTAATGTTTTTATAGCCAATGAATAGCGTTAATGCTAAGGCGCAGTTCGACAGGCATTTTTTAAGAGCATTTATATATTGATGATTTAGAAGACTGAAATGCGATTCTGATTTGGCTCAAATAAAATTGCAGTCAACCTCATAGCAGCCCTTCGGTGGCTCTCATGTTTGGTGTAGGCGACGATGCGACTTATCACAACGTAAGTTCTTTCAAGGAAGTAATGATAATTTATATTCAACTTGATGATATTTTCTACCTCTAGTTCGTATACAGCAAAATAAAGAAGACAGTACAGTCTCTGAAGAGTTTGATAACAGACGAGTTGACACTTCCTAATCAACAGCTTTGAAAATTTCACCAATGAAAAGAAACTGAGAATATACAATACTTGGGGAAACCGCCTGTACGAGGTTTTAAAATCTGTAAAATTTCTTTTGCTATTCTATTAGCTGGTCAATAATCTGAAGACTTTTCTTGAATCGACTAAATTTCTGTTTCTGGGTTCTCAGAAGAATCTTTTCAAGATATTCAATTTTTGGAATAGGTTTTTAAGCTCCTGGTTGTGCTGCATCATTGAATATGCACTCCAAAGTAGAGAGATTCCGTATTGAAGAATGCCAACATGCCTTGTACTCACACGGTGTTGGAATTTGTCTGTAATACTTTCTGACCAAAGACTAACTGCTGTTCTGAACTAAGTTACAGCTTTCTACTCAATTTCGTAACAGCTGTAAAAAACTTCGAACTTTGTTTTTTTTGGCATTCTAAAAGATTCTAGACGTCATCCTGCATAACCTGACCAGGGGCATCACACTCCTAAAGCCCTAGGTAAAACAAAATGGTGTAAAACATGAAAATGTTTATTTTGAGGAAACCCCTGGCCCTCAGGCTACCACACAGAGAGAGAGAGAGAGAGAGAGAGAGAGAGAGAGAGAGAGAGAGAGAGAGAGAGAGAGCAAGCGAGCGCTTTATTAATGTCTTTTCCATGCCAAAAGGCATATAAAACTAAAAGGTGCATGTCATGTGTGTGGTGTCAGTGGGACCACATAAAACGTCTCAAAAAACAGTAAAGAAAGTATATGTAGATAAACTACTAAATAAGCTAAAACTGAACTAGGCACTGAGAAAAAAAATCTAATGTAAGAAAAACATGTGCGGATATGATATAATTCTGTCATCATCATCTCCTGCCGGAGTGTGTTGCATTGTCTGGAAGACTGGTGATGAGAGGTGTCTCCTCATGGTAGGTTGGATAGAAATGCCAAATGTCTCGAGGAGATGAGATGCCTGGGAGAACCATGACAGTTAATAACCTTGATCATGAAGATGTTGGGAAGAGGTGAGCGCTGCTTTGTGTGTCTCTGCTCAAAAGCAGGGAGCAATTGGAGTCGCAAGATATATGTGATAAGCAGGAAAATGGCTCCAAGCTGTAGAGGAAGAATTGCAAACTCGGCAAGAATAATTTGATGTGGGACAGAGGCTTAGCATGTATCATTCGTGATAACATAGTAGTTGGTAGCAGTGAGATATTAGCCTAGTTGGATGAGGTGAGACCTGTACATCATGTGGTTGCTACATATAAGGTTGTGGGGTTGACAAGTGTATCAAAGAGCTTACATGTACTCGGGGCGTCTCGAATGAATTTACGGAAACAAAATCGCTCTAATTGGACAAGGGAGGCATGGTATTTATAATTTCTGGAAGTTCTTGGATGTTTGAGATTGTGATGTGTTGTGTGAATACTGCATAGAAGTGTGATTGTTCATTGTTGACACGTTATTGAGTACCTATAGGCTATTACCATTTGGAAAATTGCAATGGGCATGCAAACCCTCACGAGGTAAAGTTTAAACTTCTTGTTCTAGCTTCTAACTTCTCTTAGTAGTAAGTACTTACAAGTTACAAGACTCTAAAGAATCAAGATGATGATGGTCATGTGACATGTCTTTGCATACTTCCTGAATGCACCTGTAGGCTGTGACTTGAGCATGCTGCATGATTTCTCAAGGGTCATAAGCTTTGTATTGGCAATGGGCATGAACAGATTCTCGCAACCTAATAACCTATCCATGACAATATTAATAATTGACTGAGGAAACTGACCATAGTCACCACACACAGCTTCTCCTCTTGAAATTGCATTCTCTAGAGCATGGGGACACATATCTTCTCTTTCGTGAATAAAAGTCCATTATTGATAGAGAAGTCATCAACACTCTTTCTATCCTTTCTCCCAGACTGATCACCCTGTAAATCAATCGCACTTGACGAGTCTTCTAGTACTCTCTTCCAGATTGGTCCAAAATGCGGGTCTTTCTCACAAAGACCTCTCATGGAGAGATAAAAATCTGTGCTAATCTCAGTAAAGGAAAGTTCGTTCACTTTACCAATTGGACTAAGTGCGTCAGCCACACGATTGGTGGTTCCTTTGATATATTGCACTTCAAGGTCAAATTCCTGCATGAGTTGTGCCCATCGGGCCTTACGACCTCTCAGATCTTTCTGATAACAAAAGTATTTTATAGGTTGATGATTCCTTGTTCACCATTAACTTATTATCGTATCGGTAATGCCTCTATGATTTCAGAGCATGGACCACTGCAAAAAGCTCTTTTTCTTGAATAGTATATCTGACTTGCGCATTGGACAACTTTTTGCTCTCAAAAGCAACAAGTTGACCCTCTTGTAAGAGAACAACTCCAATATCCGTATCACTCGCGTCAGTATTAATGACGAAAGGGATATTTGGATCCGCTATTCTCAACACGGGAGCTGAGACAATTAGAAGTTTGAGTTTGCGAAAACTCTCATCTAACTTCTCATTCTGCTTGATCGGAGGGCTAGGCCTTCCTTTCCAACTTTTTACCCCTTTCAAAATATTATTTAGAGGTGTGGCAATTTTAGAATATTTCTCAATAAACTTTTGGAAGAACACAGTGAAACCCAAAAATGACTTGAGCTCACATGCCGTTTCAGGAATTGGCCATTCCACTACCGTCTTTACTTTGTCTTTGTCAATCCTGATTCCCTGATGTGATCTTATGACCAAGGTAAAGTGGTTTCTACTATAGATCAAAATGTCATCTAGAAACGCTACAACGAACTTCCCTAAGAAAGGATGAAACAGATCGTTCATCATTTGTTGGAAAGTTGCCGGAGCATTCGTCAAACCAAAAGGTAAGAGTAGGAACTCGTAATGGCCAATCTTGTCGTGAATCCAGTTTTAGGTACATCATCCAGATGTATCCTGATCTGATGATATCCCATCTGAAGATTGATTTTTGTGAAGAATTTCGCTCCACTTAACTGATCTCTGAGATCATCCATCCTAGGTAATGGGTATTTATTTTTTATAGTAAGTTTGTTTAGACCCTTGTAATCCACACATAACCGGAAACTCCCATCCTTCTTATCCTTAAGAAGACCGGGCACTCCCCATGGTGATTTACTTGGCCTGTCTTTCCAAAAATAGAGACATTTTTACCATATACATCTTTTAATACCAACAAGTGATTTTTAAAATCTATTTCTAATGAATCTAATTAGCATCTCTCGGATCATAAGTGCAACACAGCGTGGATCCTCATAGGTAACAAGTGAGCGCAAAGTAAGTGGTTTATCCCTGAACAAGCAATAGTATCTCCCACGAATCTCATAATAAGATGGGCAAATGAAGATGAAATGCTCCTCAGTCTCCACCGCACCCAGGGAACATAGCTGGCAAATCCTATCCTCTCGAGGGGTACCCTGAAACCGACCAATCTCAATCTCAAGTTGGTGTGAAGAGACACGGAGCTGACCCAATATGAATCTGAGACCATGTGATAACCCAGAGCGTAGGTAGAGTGGTAGAAGTGGGGACTCTGATACATCAGTCTCCAAAAAATGAAGCCGATAAAAGTCGGGTTTGACACCCAATTGACCATGCCAGGCTCGATCAAGGTAAGCTCGAGATGAAATGAGAGCAGCTTGAGTATATCTCTTCTCAGAAGACTGGAACGCATATATGTGATGACCTGGAGTAGGGCATCAAGGTACATAGGAGGGACCGCAAACTCAGCAAGGATGATCTGGTGTGGAACTGAAGGCTTAGCCCGAATCATGCGTGAAAGCATAGTGATCTGTAATCGCGAGATACTGGCCCAGTCAGATGAGGTAAGACCAGTGCACCATACAGCTGATGCATATAGGGTTGTAGGAGAAACAATGGTGTCAAAATGCCGACACTTACTCATGGCATCTCGAATAGACTTACGGAAGCAAAATCTCCCCATCTGGCAAGGGAAGCATGGCCTTTTCCAAGCCTACTAGAAGCTGCCTATCTCATACTAAATATAGGACCAATAAAAAGTGTGCCTAAGTAAGTGTAGGATGGAACAATCTCCAGTGGCCGACTGTCAAAAAGGAGCTCCTATCTCAACATAAAGCTCCTGGAAGTGTTGAAGACCATCACCTTGGTCTTCGCACTGTTCACCCCTCTGGAACAGAAACCATGGAGACAATCAATTTGTCTCTGTGACCCCTCCCTAGTAGGTGAAAGTAGAGCCACATCATTTGCATAAAGAAGAATGGCGATCAAGATGTCTCTAGGTCTGCAACCAGATCTGCCACATTGCTCAATAACCCTCTCCAACTCATCAATATGTAATCCAAAAAGTGTAGGAGAGAGGGAACATCCCTGCTTCACCCCAATAGTGCTCCTAATCTGCTCTGTGAGAGAAAGAAAGAAAGAAAGAAAGCTTTATTAATGTCTTTTCCATGCCAAAAGACTAATGAAGTACATGTCATGTATGTGGTAACCATGGGAGCGTATAAAAAACGTCTCCAAACTGTAATAAAGAAAAACATCTAGTGCAACCTAAAATAGACACGTATGCAAGAATGTGCATAATAATAATCATATGTGTCTCGGGTAAGATGTCAAGGCTGTGCTGCATCTGCTGTGCTGCTGCTGTAAAAAGATGTAATGCGAGCCACAGTATGGGAAAGCACTGGAGTCTGCCGGCGGCGTCTGTGAGTATAAGCACGTGTATGTGTGATAGTAGTAGTAGTACGCCCCTGCGTAGAATGTCTAGTAATCCTGGTGGTATCCTGATGGTGAGAGGTACACTGTCTCTGATCTCTATGAGCATGAGAGCGACCAACATCCTCGTCGTCATCCTCATCATAATCCTCATCCTCAGGTACTAAATCATGCGATCTCCGTCTAGTAAAGAATGAAGTAGTCAATGGCTGTGTAAAATGCTGGGGTGTCTCGTATAGATCTCTCCGTAGTCTGGACATCTCGTGTACCATGAGAGCGACACACCATGGGTCCTCATAAGCTATGAGAGATCGTAGAGTGGTAGGCATCTCTCGGAACAGGCAGTGATATCGTCCTCTAATCTCATAATATACAGGGCACCGAAATATAAAGTGCTCCTCAGACCACCTCACCTAGGGAGTAGAACTGACAAATCCGCTCCTCTCTGGGAATACCGTGGAACCTCCCAGTCTCAATAGCTAGCTGATGAGAGGACACCCACCCCGAGCTGCCCCAATGTGAATCTGAGGCAATGTGACAATCCCGAGTCCAAGTGGCGTGGCATGACCGGGGCCCCTGATGCATCTAGCTCCAAGAAATGAGTCCGATAGAAAGTTGGCTTAACCCCTAACTGGTTACGCCAAGTCCGCTCTAGATATGTGCGATAAAGGAAATGTCTGATATACTGATGTGTGCCGGAGGGGAGCTCTGTGATGGAGATGCCAAATGATACAAGTAGGAGGTGAGAGGCCTGAGAGAACCATGATAGCCTGTAGCCCTGATCATGAGGATGCTGTGAGGAGGATAGTGCAACCTGTATGTATCGCCTGTCTATCTCTGGTAGCGCCTGTATCCTCTGTATATAGGTGAAACTACAAACTCGGCCAGGAGAATCTCATGGGGAACAGAAGGCTTCGCTCGAATCAACCGAGCTAGCATGGTGGTCTATAATCGTGAGAGACTGGCCCAGTGTGAAGAAGGAAGACCTACATACCATGTCTCTGCCGCATATACAAGCGTGGGGGTAACAATGGTATCGAAGAGGTGACACTTACTGCGAGCATCCTGGATGGACTTGCGGAAACAAAATCGCTCTAGCTGAACAAGGGAGGCATGTCCTTTCCCTAGTCGAGTGGTAGCGGCCTGTCTCATGCTAAAAGTAGGACCTGAGAAAAGGACCCCCAAGTATGTGTAGGAAGGGACCACGTCTAGAATCTGTCCGCCCAAAGTAAGCTCCTGTCGCTGCATGAATGCCCTCGAAGTGTTGAAGACAATAACCTTGGTCTTCCCAATGTTCACCCCTAGGCCCCATCTAGTGCAAAACTCATGCAAGCAATCCAACTGTCGCTGTAGGCCCTCTCTGGTCGGTGAGACCAACACCACATCATCAGCATAAAGGAGGATAGCAATCAAGACCTGCAGCCAGTACCGCCACTCTGTGTAATGACTCTCTCCAACTCATCAATATACAAGCCGAAGAGGACTGGTGAGAGGGAACAACCCTGCTTCACCCAATAGTGCTCCAGATGTGCTCAGATATGCCACTGCTATGCCGAAAACAACCAAGGACACGCTCATAAAGTGCCATCACAGCAAGAACAATGTCGGTGGAGAAGCCGAGGTCTCAGAGCCTCTGGATGAGCAATGAACGAGGAACAAAATCAAAGGCTTTCCTGAAGTCCACAAAACAACAGTATACCCTCTCTCTCCTGTGCTTAGCCTCCTCAATCAAGGCTCGCAATGTGAAGATGTTATCTGCCGTGGAATAATGTGCTCTAAAACCAGCCTGACCCATGGCATGTAGTCTCCTAGTCTCCGCCTCTGAGCTCACAACAAACTGCAATATAGTACCATATAATTTAGCCAGGACATGTCCGATCATGATGGTGCGGTAGTTACTTGGAATCATGGGGTCACCATTCTTATGGATGGGGTGGATAATGTTAGTGCACCAGGGAGACGGAAAGCCAGAGACAACTACAGAGTTAAGAAGGGTGGCTATAATGGGGGTGAGTAAGTCAGAGGCATGGGAAAGGAGCTTAGATTCAAGGTGAGAGAGAGAGAGAGAGAGAGAGAGAGAGAGAGAGAGAGAGAGAGAGAGAGAGAGAGAGAGAGAGAGAGAGAGAGAGAGAGCTTTATTAATGTCTTTTCCATGCCAAAAGGCATATAAGACTAAGGAAATACATGTCAAGTATGTGGTAACCGTCATCGTCTCCTTGAGAAGAAGGTAATCCGAGGCTGAGAAATAGCATGACTGTTGAATTGTCTGACATAGGTCCTGTCACAGAAGGAGCATCTCTAGTATCATAAGTGCAACGTAGTGGGAGTCCTCATAGGCTATGAGTGACCGTAGTGTGATGGGATGTCATGAAGCAAACAATGGTATCTCCCTTTGATCTCATAGTATATAGGGCACCTAAAGATAAAGTGCTCCTCAAACTCCACCTGATCCAAGGAGCATAACTGGCAAATCCGCTCCTCTCTCGGAATAACATGGAACTTCTCAGTCTCAATAGCTAGTTTGAGGCTGTGTGATAATCCCAAGTCCAAATAGTGTGGCAAAACTGGGAACCCTGCTATGTCTAGCTCAATAAAATGAGTCTGGTAATAGTCGGGCTTAACCCGAAGCTGTCACCTCCAAGTACGATAGAGATATGCCCGATATAGGAAGCGTCTGATATACTGATGAGTACTCGAGGGAAGCTTTGTAATGGAGATACCAAATGACTCAAGGAGGAGGTGGGATGCCTGAGAGGACCATGATAGCCTGTATCCATGATCATGAGGTCGAGTGGTAGTTGTATGTCGCATGCTGAAAGTAGGACCAGAGAAAAGTATCCCCAAATATGTGTAAGAAGAAACTACCTCTAGGGTTTGTCCATCGAGAATGAGCTCCTGACGCTGCATGAAAGTTCGAGAAGTGTTGAAGACCATAACCTTGGTCTTCGCAATGTTCACTCCCAATCCCCATCTGGTATAGAAGCCTTGTAAGCAATCCAATTGCCTCACCCCCTCTTTGATTGGAGATACTAGTACCACATCGTTGACATAAAGAAGAATGGCAATCGGAATATCACCAAGCAATGTTGCATGCATCGGTTCGGTGGCATAGTTGGCCCATATGCGGAGGTCATCCAGGCCCATATGCGGAGGTCATCCAAGAGAGGTGGTGGAGCACAAGGGATAAACTCACGCCAAAAAGCACCGAGGAAGAATTGAAGAGAACTTCAACAAGACGTTTTCCTTTAGAGTCACGCCTTTTACGGCGGAGTGTACGATGGTAAGAACGTCGGGAGGAACGGAGAAGGTGGGGAGCATGAGTACATGCGTGGGTGACAAGTTGACGAAGAGATCAACATTTGACATCATGCCACGAGGGGTGTAGAGGACGGGATGGTGAAGGATGTGTGGATTTGCCTTTATGGGGCTTGGAGGAAAGGCTAGAGAAGCGGCAGTATGAAGAGATGTGGTAAGGAAATCAACTTGTATTTCAATTGTCACGGCAAAAGGAGTAGAGTAAGGATGCCAGAGACTCCTGGTAGACTGGCATGTATATAGAGTTGAATGTGTATCTGGGTGCACGGGTAAGCATGGGGTGGGGGGATGACTGGGGGGTTGGGAGGCAGCCAATAGCTAAAGAGAGGAAAGAGTGATCAGAGAGGGTGTTGGGAGAGATATGAAAATTAGCGATGAGAGGTATGGAGGATGGTGACCCCATGAGATAATCAATGACACTATGTCCACCATTGTGAGGGTGACAAGTATATTTGCTTGAATCCGGCCAAGTAGTTAGGCCATTATAAATGGCTAACTCATGAGCCTCTCCAAACTATAGTAAGTACTCACCATATGGGGTAATAGCTCCCAAACTGTCATCGGAAATCCTGGTAACTCCCATCTCATCACCGTCAAGGGCATGAACGCGGAGCCTGTCGGTGGTGTCATAAAATTCTGATTGTTGTGATGATGTCCTGGCACTAAAATCCCCAGTGAGTCAATTTTTAGGGCACAACAAGTGGACGTGGATCAAGCGGCGTGGCATCAACTTTGAAACTTTCAACGTAGTAATATACCTGTCAGGAACTATATTGGTGCAACTCTGAAGCTGCTCTCCCAGCCTTTCCATAAACTCATAGAGAAGGCCTAAAGTGCAAGCCGGCGCAACACACTATAGATAGGGTGCATGGATATGACAATGGCGCGCGCATCATCCCAAAATGCAGTCCCCATCACGGTCGCCTCCCCGGCCTCTCGTGATGGGCCCCGTTTGCCCGATGGTTTGAAACCACCGTTTGCCTCAGGCTTGCATGCAGTTTTATGTGCCGCTCCAAAACAAGGAACATATAGGCAAACCTGGGATGAAGTAAGAATGGTAATTGGTCATAGGCAGGCTATATCGAAATTCAAATTCTATGAGCATTGAGACTTGAAGCTAAAACAAAATTGCACATCAAAAAATTTGAAACAAATTGGAACTTGGTTACCTAGTGGGGGCAGGCCTTAGGCGATCCAAGCTGGAATGGGACCTTGACATGCTCAAGACCCTCTGTCTCTTGGTGAAAAATCTCACCAAGAATCGTGCCATGTCTACAACCTCCTTGACCCAGGGTAATCTCGCAATGTCTTCAACCGGGAGGTCAAGGCAGTGTGCAACACATGGAGTCCAAAAAATCCAAGGGTACCTCTCATTCGCTTCCCCATGGCAACACAATTGGATGCGTTGTCCGTGACAACCTGCATTGGAATTCCGACAAAGGTTGAATCATAACTCATGAACGGTCAACATTGAGCATTCCGGAATCCGCAAAGTTCAAACAAGTCACAACAAACGTCGAAATTCACAAAAAACTGTGAATGCCTAATTTGTAAATGGCAAATGCAAATTGCGACGTTCAAAAGTTAAAACAATAATCACGATTCACAATAACTTCAAAGCTCAATGTTGAAACTTGAAAGTGGCAAGTGCATACCTAGACAACATTTTCTTTTCCGACCTCCTCAATGGCCTGTGAGATGTACTCAAACAATCTCCTGCCATCCAATGCCATGCCTGGCTCCGACATATCAATGGATCTCAAAAACATCGTGCGCATGCAAGAAGACACCATAAATTATAATGTTAATGGATTCGATGAATCATGACAAACACAAACATCTGTTAGGTCACAGGTCATAGGACACAGACTCTAGAGTCACAGATGCTATTAGCTAATAAATTATGGTGACTAATTACTCATTAGTAATCAAACTATAGACTGAACTTTGAAGTTTTAGCTTTCGATCAAACAAGAATCAGCTGTGGCTGAAGTAGTAGCATGAGAGTCGTCCCCGATCCTGACAATCCTCAATGACTTTGGTGCTTGAGTGCAAACAGCGATCTCGTATCCTCGAAGACACACACACACACACACACACATTCCCTCTCTTTTACACACACACACACGTCACACACTCTCCCTCTCCTTCTCTCCTTCTCTCCCTCTCACAATCACACGCTCCCTCTACTTCACACACACACACACACTCACAACACTCAAATCTATTATCTCACACTCTCTCTCTCTCTCTCTCTCTCTCTCTCTCTCTCTCTCTCTCTCTCTCTCTCTCTCTTGAACGGTAAACCTAGCTCTAACCTCACTCTACCTCTCTCTCTCACAACACTCAAATCTATTATCTCACACTCTCTCTCTCTCTCTCTCCACAGCATCTCCATCGCTGCCCAATTCCCTCTTCCCTTCCCTCTACCTTCCTTGCTATTCTCTCTCCAACCAGCGATCCGATATTCTTTGTCCACCATCGCACCTCCACACTGTTCCCTGCCTCTATTTCGCCCTCATATCCTGCCCCTCGCTGGCCTTGAACTCTGCGCCCTGATCTCTTTGCCTCCTCTACCCTCACTCCTGTTTCCTTTACCCCCGCTCTCCCTCCTGCCTCGCCCCTTGCTCCCGTGGCCAAATCTGCCTCCCTTCCCTCTCATCGCGCGATCTCTCTCTCTCTCTCTCCTCCATCTGCTTACCGCCTCCTATGGCACCTAAGAAAAAGGAGGGTGTTCTTACACCCCCCTCCCTGTTGGACACCCCCCCATCACCGGTAGTGATGGAGGAGCCGTCTTCGGTGACAGAAACTATCAACATGGCTGCCATTGACTACACTCCTTCCAAACCTACCGAAAGTCTTTTTGCTTATGATCTTACAAGAAATTCTTGGACTTAAGAAACAACTACACCTCTTTGAAGCTGAAAATAGCAAGTTAGCTAAGGATCTTTTTGGTGTCACGGAACGTGTGGAGCAGCTTGAGCAAGAAAATATATATCTTAAGCAACGAATTGCAGAAAAAAGTGCCTTGGAGGAGACTTCCAACAAGATCAATAGCTTGGAGAAACAAGTCGAGGAGACGAAAACGTGGGCAGCACTCTTCAAACCGGATGATATGGGCAGCAAACTCTCATCACTCGCAAAACAGGTTGAAGAAACGACATCGATCCTTAAGCAAGGTAATCACTCTCAGATTTCATCTTTTCCGAAGGAAAACGATTTGGAGACAGTTTTGGGTGAACAAGCCAGAAGGGCCAAAAAAGCCTTTAACATTAGAGTAAGAGGCATTGCCAATGGTGGAAAACCGTTGGAAGAAGCTACGGATTTGCTCATTTCCAAGTTATCTCATGTGGCTGACGGTTTTGATACTGCTTGGCGCAGTAAATTTGATGACAATGTTTTGTTTATCAAGTTCCGCTCGCTTTCACAACGCAATGCTGCCCTTCGGCTTAGGGCAAAGCTTAAAGGTACTTTCATTTATATGGATCATGACTTAACAAATACTCAATGGTTGGCAAGAAAAAAGATTATCCTTGAAGCGAAAGAGAAATTGACGGGAAACCGAGATTTTTCGACCTTCCACAATAGGAACTAGGGGCCCCCGGATATAGAAGCTACCCGAGATCCCCTACCAATTTGAGACTTGGCTTCTGGAATTGTAATGGTTTTTTATCTTCGTCATCAGCCGGAGACTTTGCTGATTTTATTAGAAAATGCGACATTTTGTTGTTGGCTGAAACTCATGAGTCCTTATATCATCCTCTTCCAAATATACAGGAGTACTCTTGCCATTCTGCTTTTCGTCCATTTGTTAGGGGAAAAACTTGTCGAGGATCTGGAGGAGTAGCTTGTTTATACAGAGACACCACAGTTCAGATGGTTAAACAAGATCCATACGCTCGCTATATTTGGTTACACATTATTGGCTCACTATTGGGATTACCTCAGGACATCTATATAGCTGTATGCTATTTTGCTCCACAGACCTCAGTGTTTGCTGAGTTTGGCGGGGACCCTTTTCAGGCTCTCTCAGATGATATTGCTATCTTTTCTCAGCAGGGTTCCATTTTACTAGCAGGTGATTTCAACGCCCGCACAAGCTCTAGACAAACCGAATTTCATGCAGCTACGGATCTTCTCAGGCTTTACCCTTTGGATATGGGGCTAGACCGGGTATCACAGGATGCAGACACTCCAGCTACATCTTTCGGGGAGCAGTTGATCACTCTAGCAGAGACACACGCTCTTGCCATTTTGAATGGCCTCACACAGTGGCCTTCCTCATCAGCATATACATAGTGTGGTCGACTACTTCATTGGATCACCTGCTTTGATTTCTCACATTTCTGATTTCTCCATCACACCCCCTACCATTTCCGATCACTCACTCTTACACATCTCACTTGGTCACATAACCTCTTCTTTGCAAATTTCTTGCTCTCTTCCCACTCATAAACGTATTCCTTTCACCCAATCTGGATTCACTAATTACACCACAATCTTATCCCAACTACTCGCTAACTTCCTGTTCATGGCACCAATTGACCAGCAAGCCACTTTTCTCTCTACATCCCTCTTAGCTGCTGCTTCCTCATCCTTCCCCACCAAAACGACATCATCTCACAGAAGTGTTCACAACAGATGGTATGATGCAGAATGCCGCTCTCTTCACAATCATGTGACATATGCCAGGTCACACTCCCCTGCCACACTCAAACAATGCCAGAAAGAATATCATAGAACCACCAGAACAAAGAAGATCAAGTACCTACAATCACTCTGCCAAAAAATGATCAACTCTTTAGATTCACCCTCCTCCTCTTTTTTCTGGAAACATTTCACCAGACACTCTTCAACATTGGCCCCCATAGCCATCGAATCCTGGATCGAGTATGCCACGGAGTTATATACCACGGACTCTCCTCCTACCTCACTCTCACCGAGACCTGACCACTGCTCACTTTTCACCCCTGACATGGTTGAAAACGCCATTAAACATGCCAAACTAAATAAAGCCACTGACTATGACTCCTTAAGTGTAGACTTCCTAAAGCCCGTAGGACATCTCATCTCCCCTTACATTGCTCATGTTTTTAACACAGCTGTTACTTCTGGTTTTCCTACGGCTTGGTGTACTAATATCCTTCACCCCATCCTCAAGGCAGGTGATCCCATGAATGTAGGAAACTACCGCACCATTATGATTGGCCACACTCTAGCTAAGATATATGGCTCTATACTACAGACAGTCACTGGATCTTTTGCTGAAACTGAGGGTTTACACGCTATGGGTCAAGCTGGTTTCAGACCGGGATATTCTACTTCAGACCAGATCTTCATTTTGAGATGCATTATTGAGGAGGCTCGACATCGGAAACAGAGAATTTACTGTTGCTTTGTGGATTTTCGCAAAGCTTTTGACTCTGTTCCACGACATCTTCTTTTCCAGAGACTGTCTTCACTTGGCTTTTCAGAGGATACTATTGCTGCGATCATTACTTTATATGAGCGAGTCTTGGCACGTTTCAGAGATGGTAGTGGCTGGTCCTCACAGATACATTCTACCATTGGGGTGAAGCAAGGTTGCCCCTTATCACCCACTCTTTTTGCACTATATATAGATGACCTCGAGCGGATTATTCGCGAGGAAGGTGGAGAGGGCTGTCCCCTAGCAGACATTATTATCCCCATTCTCTTGTACGCTGATGATGTGGTTCTCCTCTCATCCTCTGCAGCTGGTTTACAGAGTCACCTTTCTGCTTTACATCACTTTTGCTAGCGTTGGGGATTGACGGTTAACCTTAAGAAGACTAAGATTATGGTGTTTAACACCAACAGACAGCATATGAGAGATGTGATTTTCTATTATGACGGGCTACCGATTGAGATCGTGACCTCCTACACCTATTTGGGAGTTCTTTTCTCTGGTCCGCTACTCACTTTTCGACCAGCAGCCACCGCCAGGCTCCGCAAGGGGCATACCGCTCTTGTGCATATGGAGAGATTTTGCTCTACTTATTATGTGCAGGATCCTGCTACCAGATGCCTACTATTTTCTGCTACTGTCTCCCCAGTTGTGCTATATTCGGCTGAGACTTGGTGCCCTGATTTATCACGCGATACATGGAGAGATCTTACTCGTATCCAGATTCTCATGCTCAGTAGGATAATTCGGGCTAAGCCCTCAGTACCACATGATATCATACTAGCCGAGTTTGCTTCTCCTCCATTAGTTGTTGGTGCTATGTTTCAGATCATCACCTTTCTTCACAGGGTATCAGATCTAGATACCTCCAGATACATTGTTGCTGCTCTCACTTCATCTTGTACCCTTGCAGATCAGGGAGCCAAGCACTCTTGGTATCGCAGTGTCTCAGCCCTTCTTCAGACTTGGGGTTTATCCGCACTTGATCTTCCGAATGGAACCCATGCTTATATCAGACAGCAGATTTACCGGAGCTACATACGCACTATATGGTCACATCCTGATCCAGATAGGGTCAAGCTACATTATTATGGCACACATCTTTTACGGCTGGACGTTTCGGGCTTGCCTATTCTTCCAGTTTATCTTACACAGACGCTATCTTTTGGTCTGAGATATCGTATAGGACAGCTTCGAGTCTCTTCTCATCAGCTTGCTATCGAGACAGGTAGATACACAGACACTCCCAGATTGCAGCGGATATGTCAGCTTTGTTCTCTTCAGGAGGTGGAAGATGAGTTTCATTTCATCTTTCGCTGCCCAGTATACTATGAGATTAGAGGACGATACCATTGTTTATACCGAGATATTCCCCTCACGTTGAGCTCCTTCCTCGAGTATCCAGATGCTAGATGTGTGGGTCTTCTTTTGAGAGAGATGTATATTTTACGAGCTTCACTTCTACCTACGCTCTCAGATATGGATTCCAGTCAGGCTCACATTACTCAGTTCTTCCAGAAGCGAGATTCTCTCACACACACACACACACACACACACTCCCTCTCCTCTCTCTCTTTCTCTCTCTCACACACACACACACACTACTTCACACACACACGCACACACACTCCCTCTCTTTTACACACACACACGTCACACACACTCTGCCTCTCCTTCTCTCCCTCTCACAATCACACACTTCCTCTACTTCACACACACACACACACACACACACACACACACACACACACACACTCACAACACTCAAATCTATTCTACGGCAGGACCTATGTCAGACAGCCCAGCGGAGTCATATTTCTCAGCAGCAGATCACCTCTTTCTTTTCCAGGAGACGAGGACAAGACTTTCTATCTGATGAGGATGAGACAGATGACGACTTACATGCCCACAGAGATCAGAGACAGTGTCCCACTCGTACTCATGCTGCTGCACGAGTTACCCGACCTATCAGGAGGCCTCATCTCCCTAGACGACGTCATCGACCACCAGCAGTTCCTTATGCTGCAGCCCGTATTACATCCTTTTTTAGCATCAGCGGGACAAGATTGGGTGATAGTGATTCGTGACAGGCAATAGTTAGCATTATATATGCTCTCATATGTTTCATATATCATTGCATCCTTTTCAGTTTCAGTTTTCAGTTCAGTTTATAGTAGTTAGATTTGTATTTCTATTATCTTGGAGACGTTTCATACGCTCCTACAGTTACCACATACTTGACATGTACTTTGACTAGTCTTATATGCCTTTGGCATGGAAAAGACGTTAATAAAGCTTTCTTTCTTTCTTTCTTTCTTTCTTTCTTTCTTTCTCTCTCTCTCTCTCTCTCTCTCTCTCTCTCTCTCTCTCTCTCTCTCTCTCTCCCCTACATATTTTCTTTTTGGTCTTATGCACCAACGGGTGCCCAAAAGACGTTAATAAAGCTTTCTTTCTTTCTTTCTTTCTTCTCTATCGTGCCAAAAGGTGTGAAGAATCACCCCTCGGGACCGTGCGGGTTTGTAAGAAAATTTAGTTTTTTTTACTCGAATGTTGAAACAACGTTTCGAAATGGGGTCGTTTCGTACGGCTCAGTGTTCGAAACGCGACATTGCAGAGGTTGAGGGTCAGAATACTTAAAGATTTAAATGGAAACGGTATTCCATTAAGAACGAGTATCTACCTTGCAAAAATAGAGTATGTGTTCATGACATAGAAGATCTTAGGCGCCAAGTTCTATATGAATGTCATGACAACCCTAGTGCAAGACACCTAGGCATTCAAAAGACGTATGAGCTTCTTAGGAGGCAATTTTTTTGGCCTAGCATGAGAAAGGTTGCCCGTCAATATGTAGTTAGTTGTTTGACGGTTTGAGCTTGGCTTATCCGATTCAAATGTGTTTGTACCATTGAATCGGCCGCCGGTTCGAACCGGGTATCTAAACATTGTCCAAGTAGATAAGGGTGCCTTATTCTTTAACCTCAATGTGGACCATCTCTCCTCAAGGTTTTTAAACTGAATCATTAGCTTGGAATTATCCTTTTTGGTTTGCCAAGCTCTTTCCATTCCTTGACTATTATGCCCTAGAATGATTTCCGAAAAATCTTGTCGCTTTTTGTGTATCCACAATGCCTCTAATCCTCACAATAAGAGCTCTTTGTTCCCTTATCCTTTCTTTGGGAGGATGGAGGGGGATGGAGCTTCTTATGGGGAGCCATGGATGTAGAGAGAGAGAGAGAGAGAGAGAGAGAGAGAGAGAGAGAGAGAGAGAGAGAGAGGCACACGGGAGGAGAATACATTGACAAGGCAATGCACTGGTTCAACCAATATACTCAAAAACTTTTTGATCATCATTGGCGAAAACTCTTCACGCTGCATACTTTTTTTTTATGACTCATAACAACTATTTTTAAACAATGATGTGAAACCCAACTATCTTAGAGAGAAGAGAACAAAGAGGGATGTCACAAGAAATGGTGGTTCCAATTGGAAACCAATAATAATCGCAAAGGAGTGAGAGTACAATGTCATAATGTTTCATCTTGACCAACTCAGCCGTCTTATTCCTACCTGGATGCCCTGCACAGGGACTATTATGTGCTTCTGATTCATCTCATATCCATAATCTTGAAGTTCTTTTTCCCTTTTTCTGTCCCTTGCCAGGCGTTCTTGGATTTGTTGTTGAATGGCTCCAATATGAGGCTAAGCTTAATGACCAAAGTGCTAGTCATGGAGTAGATATTACCTAAGTCTTCCATGATGCGTGCTGCCCGTTAGTGATTATAATTATTATTTAAGCACTTTTTTCAGTGACATAGGTGGCAAGAAATGTTCTCAGACTCTAGCCAACTAGCAAGGGACATTCTGGTAACAATGACCAGGCCCTCAGGCTGCAAGAGGACTTTATTTCTCATTGACTTTTAGCTCCACAACCTTCGTTTGTGCCTAATAATTCCAAATGAATTCAGTTAGGTTGATTTGGTTTCTTCCTTTAAGCCCATGAGATTGGATCAATGTTTGTGTCTCTCTTTGAAGATCAAGAAGCAGCTCTCTTGTTGCATGGATTGTAAATAATTAATGAAAAACAATTATATGTTGGCCGCTGGTTGTAGAATCCTCCAAAAGTGTATCGCTGATAGGGAAGAAGCCTTACTTCCTTGATTCGCTAGCAAATGATGTTGCCTTGTTGCAATGGAGTTTCTAGCTAAGAGATCACTAAGAGAGATTGTCACTCAACCACACTTTTTGTAGCTGGTTGGACCATCTTTTGACTTGTCCCTCTTACAAATTTTGTTTAAGTTTGTCCATGATCCCTAATAAGGGGAGAATTCCCTACGTGATGATCGTACTTCACTGGAGTTCTCGAACTTGCATGCGGAAGTTTGGATGATTGATCGGGGCTGACCTTGTGGCCCTCCACATCACAATTGTCCTGTCGTTTCCTTTTGAGTCTCGATGTAGAAGCTCTGTCGTTGTAGTTTCTACATTTTCATATTTTGTTTAAAGGTTAGTTGCAATTAGTAGACACAAATCATATGTCCCCATCCACATGTGTACAAATACTGGTATGGAGGGCTGCACGGCCGAACCTACGTTGTGACATTTGAATGTGTATAGATGAAGTCATGTACTATTTAAGGTTTACATGTCAAAATAAGAGTTTCTTAATGAAGGGATCACTCAACGGACAAGCTTATTACAATCATTTCTTCATCAAAAGAATACTGAGATAGCCATAGTTTAGTTGATCAGTAGCTACTTTGTTTTGGTAAAGTTTCTTCGTTTTGTGAGCTATCAATTAGAAAAATACTAATTGTGAGCTAGAGTATGGGCATGCATTGTAAATGGAGTCCCTGTCATTTTGCGAAAACACATGGTGGATGTAGATGGGTGGATGTAGCGGAATAACAACTTGCTCAAGTGCGACTTGTGGAGGCCATGAAGTGGACTTAATGCACTTTTCTATTAGCAAAGCGATTCCTGGTCGTTTGTATGGAGCCAATCCTATTGACATTGCAAATGGAACTGGGCATGATAGGTATATAGTTTTGTTTAAGTGATGATATGTTGTTTTAGCTTTTTTTTTCTCTGTCAAAGCAATTTTTGATTGATTTCCAAGTATCACTACTCTATATCTTTGTTTTCCAGTTTTGGTAATTTAAATGACGGATATGCTTGGAATCCACATTGTCGCCATTATGATGGTCTAGGACCCAATGGTAAGCTCCTTGATTTACAATGCATTTTTTTGTGTAGGAGATTATTGTTTCTATTGCTCATTTTCAGTATTACTCTCATTGTGTATTAAACTGGTTCCAAATGTTTTTTTAAAATTTTAGATTTAAATCTTTATTGCAGCTTGATGATTTGGATATTTTAGGTATTCAATTAACATTTTAAGACTCAAGGCAAAGTTATATTAACTACTTGATGAAGTATAAAACATTGTTCGAAAGTCAGTAATCAAATGGTCTCTTTGTTGATTCGTTAGGTTTTCAAGGCCCAGGTGCACAAAATGATTGGCGAGGAGCTTGGACTCATAGTAGCATAAAAAACAATTATGGTATGATTCAAATTTTTTATGTTAGAGTTTTCAAGGGAGCATGGGACTTAGATTAAGATGACATTTTTTTGCATGTTTCTTTGACCGAACCTTCTTTTTCCGAATATTGATGATAGTGACAATGAGACATTTTTCAAGGGCATGTGACTTTTACGGCACTACCACACACATTGCTTTAGGTCTCGGTTTGATTGGTATTAAATATTTGCTCAAGTGATATTAAAAGTTATGCCTCCAAAGACACATAGCTCAAACAAATCTTACATAATCTTAGACTTTTATTTTGAGACTATGGGTATCATTCAAGATCAAAGTTCTATGGTCTTCAAGAGGACATTGTACATCTTTCAAATTTTTTTTATAGCTCTTGTTATGCCTTTGGCTTGCAAAAGTCATTGGCTTTCAACCTTGATGTGATCTTGATTTATAGCTACTCCGTTTGAATTCAGTTGTAACTATGGAATGCAAAAAATTGAACTATAGTAGCTGCAAATCTCATATTGTTGAGACTTACATGCTTATATGTTAGAACCACAACCATGGGGGTTCAAAATCATGTTGGCTAATTAGTTAAGAACCATTCAGATTGGGGTCGTTAGTACATAGTTTAGAACCTTACAATTTCCAGTTTTATCCTGATTTATTACTCTAAAATACTCAAGCAAGATATAAACCACAAAATTTATATATTTGTTGGGTATATGCTTATCTATTCTCTAAATGTGTGTACATGGAAGTATGGACATGTCCTTAGGACCCATTGAGTAGTCATTATTTTAGGGCCTAAGTGTCATGGCCCTAAATGGATTGGTCCTAGGGGGTACCTTGGACTTAGGGGTTGGATCGAACTTTGGTGATAGCCGAATAGGATTGTGTGGACTGGTGACCACATGCATGCGGTGCTAGCATGGGTGTTGCACGCAGGCCTTGGGTGTGCACTTTGCTTTTTTGCATGGTCGTATCTATTATGGATAAAGGTCGGCTACTGATTATAGCCCGTTTAAGCTTATGTATGCTTGGAACTGAGTTGATCAAAGTTCAAAAAGTGGCCGTTTTCTTGTTGGATATGTAGGAAATGCTACAATTAGCTCGAGAAAATGTTCAAAGTGCTCAGAATCGGGTTCGACATTTTGTTAATTTGAAACGATCGCCTCGGGAGTTTCAAGTTGGAGATTGGGCGTATCGAAGCATCCAAAAGAAAATGCATACTAGCAAGCACTATAAATTGTCTACTCATTATAGTGGACCATATAAAATCTTGAAAAAGATTGGATCTTTAGCTTACTTACTAGATTTACCAGATGGGATCAAGGCTCATCTTGTATTTCATCTTAGTCGTTTGAAGATGAGCTTACATGAAGGAGATCACCTGGGTTTTGAAAGGTCTAGATTCGTTTGAAAACTTCTCTGAAAGAATTCCTTTAGAACCCAAAAGTTTACTTGATACGAGGACCAAACGATTGCGAAATCGAGAGTGATCGAGCATCTGGTTCGTTGGAAAAGACATTCTGATGATGAGGATTCTTGAGAACTAGAAGGTAATCTGAAGAAGAGTTTCCTGACTTTAAGTTCTAGGGACATAGCTAAAATAAGGGAGGAAGAATGTCATGGTCCTAAATGGATTTGTCCATTAGGGGGTACCTTGGACGATGGACCTAACTTTGGTAATAGCCGAGTAGGATTGTGTACTAGCATGGGTATTGCATGCATGCCTTGGCTGTGGATGTGCACTTACTTTGCTTTTGCATGGGTCCTAGCTATAATGGGTAAAGGGTCTTTCCACATGCAGTAGTCATGCATAGGAGGTTGGCATCATCAATTAGATTGCTTAAGGGTTTTTTTTCGAGTGTTTCATTGTACATTGTAATATGTATGGTGTGACATTAATGGTTTGAGTGACGAGTAACAAGGATCAATCTTTCTAGTCATGTATGGAAGTCGGTAGTTACTAGCTAATGTCACAGATTATCAGATAGATCATAGCTAAAACTGCGGGCAACAGATGGATCAAGATCCCTAAACCACAGGTGACAGGTATTGTTAGGTAGCAAGACTCAGGAGTTGCATGTCAGGATTCAAATTTCACTATCGATTAATTGCAAATTATAATCTACATGCTACCCATTAATTACACTGAGAAGCCAATTCCTTCCTGATTCAAACCCGATTCAAACACGATTCGAAAAGGCGATTCGGAAGGTACCATAAAACATAAAGCATAAAACGTTGTTTGCACTTATGATTAACATCTAAGGGAGGATAACTCGCTGGAAGTGAGGCCTTTAGAGAACTTAGACATGAGGTTAGTGTGTTTGCCCAGACCAGCTATCAGAGGGTCTTCCCCCCTCTAGGGGTGTTGACCATGGCAGAGGACTTCTTCCTAGAAGCTCCCCTATATCCTTGTATCCTTACAGGATGAGCACCAAGGAGGAAGATGAAGTCTATAGGCAACTGCAACAATATTTAAAGATGGGCCATGTGAAGCCTAGTAAGTCTCCTTGTGGGGCACTTGTATTATTGGTTAATAAAAAAGATGGAAGAACTCGTCTTTGTGTCCTTTATTGTGGACATCTTCAACTCCACCTTGTGCATGTCTTTCTGTCATACTAGCATACTAGTATCGTCCACAACTTTCAAAAAGTTGGGGACCCCATGAAACTGCTATGATGAGAATTACATCCTAGCCAAGTCATACAAGATTATTTGGAGATGCCATATATACAGGCATTAGGATGTGTTAATTTTTTATGACGATCTTCTATGTCAGATGGAATAAGGCTATAATTAGGGAGTTGAAGTATGAAAAGGAGAATGCTTATTGTTCCTTGGTTGATTTTCAAATGGCTTTCAACTTTCTTCCACATAGTTTAGTATGATATGGAGATCACATAATCCAGCTTTCCTAAAGGACACAATTCTTGCAACTATGGCATGTACGACAGAGTGATGGGCCTTTTGCCAAAGATGCTTTTTGGCCTTGACATAACAAGTTGGGTGGGAGATAATATTTATGAATGTTGAGACAGGGACTGCACTGGCTGATTATGATCTCTATGCTTACATGCAGATGACATGCTACTGATCTCATATCGAGAGGAACTGTAGGATAGTCAAGACTTTTCTGAAGCAAAGGTGATTGTGACCAACCAGCTAAGGCTTGTCAATAAAATTGAAGGGTATCTAGGAATCATAAGATTACAGAAACTAGTTGGTAATTGTGCAGCTAGTTTTAACCAGGCACCTTGCTCTTCTGTCAGTTTGTACACCAAAGTAGGTTCATATGGAATTCGTGCGAATACACAATAGTCGATGGAAGTTATAACCAAGTCAATTTCATGTGTGTGATCATAGTAGTTCATATTTTATTGGAGTTGTTGGCAATACAAGGGATTGCCAGTATCGGTTTGTCAGTTTTTTGTGTTCTACATAGCTTCAAGTGATAGCAATGATGTGGACAGCAACTTTCTTCTCACCCTTTTCAAGGTAAAATTTAGCGTGTCCCTTTCAGTCTATAAGATTAGATATCCTTCATTTCTGTTTTTGATAATATCTGAAAGCTTGTCGGGATCCCTGATTAAGTTGTTGAGGTCTTCTAAGTCATGCCACCAATTGGAAGTTGGGGCAGAAAAGATGAGGCTATATTCTTTTTTGAATCTGCTGCCTTGGTGTATTGTCTTGGGCACATGACGTTTTAGTCAGTTGGTCCATTTTTTGGTTCTACCTTATTGGCAGGTTACAAAGTGCTTATATGACTTGCTTTAAAGTACACTTTAATTTTATCGTTTCTTTGCATTGATGTGACAGCCTCAAGTGAGGAAATAATTCTTACTCATCTGGAATCCACAGATACATTTCTGTTTACACAATAGAAAGGTCATGTTTACAAAGATTTACTGAAAATACATTATAGCTCTAGACATAGGTCCCGCGGTACTGGGTACCGCGGATCCCGGTACCACGGGACCATACTGGTACCGCGGTACCATGTTGGTACCGCGGTACCACAATATAATAATATTTTTAATATTTAATATTTTTTTTAATTACTTTTTTACCTAAACCTACCCGCCCCCCTCGTGTTTCCATCTGAAATTTTTTTTGCGCCCTCCTCCGCCCTGCCATCGCTGCTGTTTTGCCTGTCTGCCTTCGATCCCTTGCGTCGCCCTTCGCCCACACAACGCCTTGCCCTGCATCTAATTTGCTTCGCCCTGCCTTGCCCATTTTTAGCATCTCTCCAACAGTGAACCCTGCTGTTTTTTTTCCAGCAATCCATCCTTCCAGCTCCAGCTTCATCTGCAATATGAGCTCATGGACCGGATCGGACAGTTCCTGCAACTGCCCATCTTGCAGCCAAAGAGGTAAGCGAAATTGTTCTTTATCTTTCTAGTGTTTGCTAGTTTGTTTTTATGTCGATGTTAAGTTTTTTTGAAAATTTGCTTCGTCTTCGTGCAGGATGACGGAGTTGAGGTTCATCTGGGAGACGCGGTGGAACTACTTTCACAGGAGTATCCACAGCGTTGCACACATCTTGCATCCCCTCTTCCTCTCTCCGACACAAATATCAGACAACGAGCTCGAGGCGGATTGGCTTGAGTACATCTACAGGGTGGGTCCACACATTGGCTTGGATCCTATCAGACTCATGGAGGAGTTAGCTGCATTTCGTTTCGGCATGGGCACGTTTGGTCACCCGGCTGCTCAGGATCCAGAGAGGAGGCAGCTCCCCATTACCTGGTGGACCATGTTCGGTAGCACCTATCCCTCCATACAGCGTCTTGCACTGCGTGTCCTTTCTCAGGTATGCATCTCATTTCATCCTCCCTTGCTGTATTTTGTTGACGCTCCACCCGTGCACATGTGCTGAAGCATTTCATTGCACGTACCACAGGATTGCGCTGCCTCCGTGTGAGCGTAACTGGAGCACATGGGCCCTGGTTCACACAAGGAGAAGAAACAGGCTGCCAGTGAGTCAGCTAGAGCGGTTGGTGTTCTGTAGCACCAACGCACGTCTCGCCAGGAGACTGCCGACCATTATGAGCGCATTGCAGGTGATGGGCTATTCCCCCATAGCATGTTGGTTTACGTCTCACTAAAATGTAGGTTGCCATTTTTGATCAAGTTGTTGTCCTGACACGCAATATTTTGACCTTGTAGACGAAGATATCTGATTTGGAGCGCCGAGTTGACTTGCCTACGGACATCGTCCATCCCATGCCTGCAGATGACTTGGGCACACAGTTGATGGCAGAGAGAAAGAGGGAGCTTGCTGAGATGAGAGAGAGAGAGCTTGGGCTTGAGCACAGAGAGCCTCCTTTGTATGAGGCAGACGAGCCAGTGTCAGAGGATGAGCATGATGAGGATGAGCCCATTCGGGTTGTGTTTGCCAGTTCAGAGAGAGATGAGGCAGACCATACAGGTGCGGGGCACACGCCACGGGCAGGGGTCACAGGTGCATCACGTGGCAAAGGTGGGGCACATGGAACAGGTTATACCGGGAGATAGGCAGGGCACACAGGGGGGCCCAGTGGCATACCTACCTATGCCGACATGATGGAGGAGGCTCTTGATAGAGGGCAGAGTGATTTAGATGCCGGTCTGGCAGATGTTTGGATGCGTGCAGTACAGAGTCATGGCCATTACTACGACAACACACCAGAGGAGGCACCGGATGACTTTGATTGCACAGATTGGGAGGCCATGCAGGGTCCACAGGGTGCACATGATGAGGCACGGGTTGATTCAGGGGATGGTGCACGGGATGAGGCCCAGAGCCCAGAGCATTTGTATTCAGATGCCCAGTTGGACGACCTGATTGCCACATTGGATTCAGAGGCTCAGCAGATGCCGAGTGTCAGGACACCCCCTTCATCTCTTGCCAGCATGCCATACATAGAGACCAAGCCAGAGCAGCCGCATGAGGTGTCTACAGTTCCTCCAGCTCCTCAGAGAGTATATGTGCGCCGCACAGCTCCTCCAGTGCCACCGATGCCATTCAGGCCTACAGCCCCTCCATCGTCGTCCACTTCTGCAGCACCAGGTATTCATGGCAGGCCACCATCTGTGCCCAGGTTTTCTCTTGCAGCGCCCACATCCACAGTGGCTCCTCCAGCTGCTCCCCCAGTGGCAGCACCCACTCCACATCCTCCTCCTTTGGCAGCACCCACTCCACTGGCTCCCCCTCTGGCAGCACCCATGATGTACCAGTACAGGCCACCGCAGCGCCCTTGTCAGTACATATCGCCGCTGTACCTGCCTCCTGCACAACCAGTTCCTCCACCTGCAGCAGCCCCACGGGCACACACTCCATGAGCTCATCCTCCTCGCTCGGGTGCACAGGGAGTTCCCTCTTTTGCTTCCCTATCTCAGCCGGCCTTAGCATGGGCCCATCCTAGCCAGCCAGGTGATTTGCATGGAGGTGACGAGGCATTGACAGCTCCTCTTGTCCGCAAGAGACCAGGAAGGCCCAAGGTGCACCGAACAAGAAAGGCAAGGCACAGAAACTGCTAGGGAAGAGAGGACGACCACGCAGGGTTCCAGGTACAGCTAGAGGTGCAGGATTACAGCCAGCTGGAGCAGGTGTTGTTGGTTTGGCTTGCTTGGGGGCTGATGCGGAGGTAGACTGGGATGATGCTAGTGAGGAGTCCTCCTCGGACACACAGCCCATGCCAGTTTCAGACAGGCAGAGATATCGGCTGCGAGAGTCAGCTCGGGGCCTTGAGTTGTCTCCGGAGCATTCATCTGAGTCAGAGCCAGAGCATTGATTGTGGCTCTGTTATTTTAGTTTCAGTAGTTTGTCTCTAGCAGACGGTCTACCATTGTACTCAGATCATTTTTCATATTATATACAGTGTTTGGCGTACTTTATTTGTTGCACATTGTGCGTATGTCGCTCTGTACATGTGATGCTGTATTGTCAATTTTATGTCAAATTCTATGTGCGTGTAAATCTTATTTTCAACTAATTTCGATTGAAGTGAATGATAGCTTCACATAAATGCACCTACATAATGAGCACAACAATTACACCTACACCCCAAACTGCATTTCACAAACACATGTATCACATTTGCATTTAAAAAAATATAGAGATTGCATTTCACATGACCAGGCTCGCGTTTTACAAAAAACAACTATGTATTCATTCTACCGTTGTATCAAGATAACATCACATATCCCGTCCTTTTTTTAAGCAGCTATCTAGTTCTTTGCCGCACCCTAAACTGCCGAAAATCACATAGCAATAGTCCGCCACATACGGCTGGACCTTATCTATTCTAAACATGCCTACTGATCCTCCACCGACTCCTCGCCTTGTCAGGTGCATTGTTCTGTCGCTCTCGCTCTGCCTCCTGGTTAGCCCGACGTCTGTCTGCCCTTTCCCTGACCATGATGAGCTGCCGCCGTGTGAAGTTCATTCCGATCTGCTCATCCAAATCCAACTCGACAGCGGGGGCAGTGGCCACAGCGGGGGCGGGGATCTGCAGCTCTGGGTGTCTCTCCCGAGTCTATCGCAGCATCTCTGCAATGTGTGCCTCTTGCTTCCGATGTCTTTCGTTGTGCCTTCGGATATCTTCCTCGAGCTTCCTCCTGGCTTCTCCCTCGGGCTTCGGTGGTATGTGCTCTGCCATCTCGATCGACCTTCTCCTCACAGCACCCTGCTCCTCGAACACCCTCTCACAGCACCCTGGCTCTCAAACAGCTTCTCACAGCCTGTCACCGGCTCTCGCTTGCTCTTTCACTGTCTATCACTAGCTCTCTCACAGCCTCTAAAAATGCCGATCACAATGGCATTCTGAGTGCTTATTTATCCCCACAGTCTGATCGGCCATGTGGATCCCCATCACCCCTCCATGTGCCTATGTACCCTAAACCCATGTGATACTCCCCCCGTGTTGCTCTCCCATTGGCCCCATGGTCTGCTCACCCACAGTGCCCATATGCTGTTGCACCAGTCCCCTGCACCCTCTTTTTTTACACCCAGAACCCCTTTTTTTTCCATTTTTTTGGCCTGTTTTGGTAGGTAATAGGCAACAATTAAATATTAAAAATATTAAAAAAAAAAATATTAAAAATGGTACCGCCCTGGTACCGTGGATCCCAGGGCGGTACCGTACCGGCGGTACCACTGATATGGTACCGGCGGTACCATACCGGCGGTACCATACCAGCGGTACCAAGGGACACTATGGCTCTAGATAATGAATCTTGCAGTGATAGAATTCCCATCTAAATATATTACAATGTTTTTAGTCCAGAAACAGAGCATTAAATAAGCCTAACTAAATGTCTTGGTGCAAATTTAGATCACTATGGCTTACCTTGGTATATGCTTACTTCTGAAGGTACTTCAATCAAGGTATCAACAGAGTTTTCTGCAAGATAGGGGTTTGGAATTAAGGCATATACCATCACTTCTTTGTGTTAGGTTTGGTGTCAATGGATCATCCATACGGGCAGCTTGGAAGTGCTGGAATATATACTTTTGAGCTTGCAAGGCCACTGCGGACTACTGATCGCCTCCAACAGGTTCTAGTGTATACTCAAATTTAAATCCATTCACGGCTTTCAAGTCAAAATTTTTGGCTTATTTCAACATTTCAACGATATTGTTTGTGAGCTCCCTCATGCTAGTTCTTGGTTGTCTGATATGCTAGGGTTTATGCTAGGTCCTCAAGCTTCACTTTGATCCAAGCTATGATACCGTATTGAAAATAGCTTAAAAAAATCTTAATATAATAAAAAACTGATTAAGAGGTGATAGAGTTTGCACAATGAGCATTAGCTATCATTAAAAAAGCTAGTTGTATCAAGTAGCTAGCAGCTAGTTAACATTGGCAAGCTCTCTCAAAGGCAAGAGTAGCTACAAACTAGTCATCAAGAACAAACCTAGTTGCATGAAGGAGCTAGAGAATATATAACATTGGCAAAAGCTCTCAAAGGCATTAAGATTCAGTATCACTTGTGGATCTGATTTCCATCAGATCATAAGACCTTTAAAACAAGTCAATAAGCATTGAAGAATAGCAAGCTAACATTTAGTAAGCAAGAAGAAACAATTTATCCAAATACAATCTAGATGTAACACCAAAATCACAACTCTGTCAAAGAGGTTACATGGATATATATACAACTCGTTCCCTGATCTGAGTTTTAGGATAACATAGCTTGCTCCTTTCAAGATATTTGCGATCCTCTGATCCAGCGTGAAGTGGGTTTACTTATGCAGGATGTCCAATTTACTATTGGAGAAGTTCACAGATTTGCTGCTGCTTTTTGGTATCCTTTCAACAATATGCCCTGGAGTCCAAGCCAGCATTATTCAGTGAACTGTGATTGGGTGCCTTTAGAAGTTGTACCGGCTTCAGTGAAAAGCTCCACTGGCTTTTCATCACAAGTTGTTTTTTCAATGAGCTCATTTGCACTTGTCCTTGCATTAGCTGCTCTCTTGACATCAGTTACAATATTTTTCTGGGTGCGTACTAGTAATAAACTGCGATTTGCAAGCATAGATACTTTGTAGGATGCCAAGCATTCCTAACACGAGATGAGTTTGAAAACTTTTGTAATACTAAGATTGACCTAGACAAAGTGTTTATTGATGCTATCTGTGCTCTTGAAACGATTGTACAATAATTATTTTTTATTGAACATGAAAGATGTTTTCCTTTAATATTCTTATAAATATATTGCATCGAGAAGGGAAGCCAGGATTGGCATGGCATGTACAGTTGCATTCCAGAAAAGTGCAATTTCTGGTGCCTGTTCTCATTTAAAAAAATGATATGCTCAAATCACTGCAGGTTGATACCAATTACCACATGCCAATATGAGTCAACATATCATCATATGTAATCAGCATGCTATTTTCTACGGCAATTAGTTTGTGAAAACCTTGAAAAGGTTTCGGATTCTCCCATATTAAGTTTTGTAAGGAGTGAGCTCACTTTTGATGCATTGCCGTGCTCAGAATGTGTTATCTGCCCTTTGGGAGGCAGATAAAACATTCTGAGCACGGCAATGCATCAAAAGTTGTTTGTATCTCTGCCATAAAAATAACTATTATATTCTCCTTCACTTTAGCTCTGTATAGGTAATATAAGCTGTTATCAAATAATAATTTCTTTCACCGTAGTTTTACATAGGTAAATGCGAAGTCATCACGTTTCAATTCTGAGCTTATAGCAAGGCTGTATTTGTGAGCCTAAAGAAAACTTTTGAGCGGCGATAGTTAATGCCGAGGGCAGATAACACATTCTGAGCACGGCAATGCATCAAAACTTGTTTGTATCTCTGTCATAAAAATAACTATTATAATCTCCTTCCCTTTAGCTCTGTAGAGGTAAATATAAGTTGTTATTAAATAGTAATCTCCTTCATCCTAGTTCTACATAGGTAAATGTCAAGTTATTACGTTTCATTAATGAGCTTATAGCAAGGTTGTATTTGTGAACCTAAAGAAAACTTTTGAGCGGAGGTAGTTAATGACTTGTAAACACATGCTTTTGTGTTTTCAACCTGTTGGTTGAGAAAGAAAGTTGACAGAAGTACAATAGTTTTCTGTAATTTGTCATTCTGTGTAGGTTTTTGCTGAACATTTTCATTTTTGCTACCTTCCATGTACAGTTGATTCAGTTACCAAGAATGGCAAGCTTTAAGGTGACTGATTGGAAAATAGATTCCACAAGAGCACTTAAGGCACATCAATTATAAGCATATCTATCACCCTTTGAGATGTTTAAGGGTAGATGTGGTATAAGAAATTTGTAAGATGAAAGCTTGATTTTTCCAAGAAGATTCTGAGAAACTATTATGGTAGAAGTACAGTACTTGACATACAAGCCATTTAGTAGCCTAGAGTTTTTCAAGTCTATATCATGTATGTTGCAACCATTTGAGTTTGGTTTCAATATGGTGACAAAATGAAATGTTTTAGTTTTTTGCACCTTGTGCTATCTTGTAATTCTTAATAATTGACTCATTTCAATGGAATGTTGGTAGTGATATTGACTTTTTGCAATCATTTGCACACAATGTCACAATAATGATACCTGTTCAACTTTCTGAGTTTTGTTCAAGTTAATTCTGAATAAATCACTCATCTTCAGGTTTAGCATCAAAAGTCAGATTGCACAATTTGTTGTGCAAATGACAAATACCATTTGTGTGCCTTAGCATTGCAACTGCATTGCTGCTGTAAAATTACGTAAATAAATTTGTCTTTAGGTGAAACACATTGTGAAGGTCAAACAGTTTGTAGAATTATGAGATGTTTTTGAGTCTTTAGGTGCGTTTGGAGTCCAATACAAAAGTCTTGAGCCATTTGATTTCATCAAGTACAGTACAAGATTTATAATGATGGTTGTGGCACATGCAATGCTATTGAAGGTCAGTAGAATGAGTTATCTATATTTATGTGAGTTAGTACATGACCTTTTTTGTGGGTGTCATATTGTTATTGCTATAAGCTCTACAAATCAATGAAACATTTGAGATGCGTAAATTAGTCATTTGGGTTCATCATGCAGGTGGAGGCATACGGAATATGAAAATGATCTTCCAAAGGGCAATCTCTATTTGCATTGCTCAAAGTCCTATGTCAAGGGTTACATGGTTTATCGATCCCTATGGATTTTTGAGACATCTCAAAGCAAAAAAAAACTTATTTTTCAAATTGATTTTTGTCCCCCATCAAGAATGAAATTTTTTGCTAGTAGCTAAGAAGTTTGCTTTAATACTTTTGGCATCTAAAGTTTGTGAGGTGCGGGGAAGACTCATAGTAAAGTAAAGGTAAGTGAAGTGAAAGGGTGAGGTGTAGAGGTTGAGGGAGAATTTCATGGGAGTTGGAATTGGTCAAGTGAGAGAGTAGGGCGCCCCTACCTAGGCGTCCATAAGCTCTTAAGCCATGTGGAAAAGTAGGTAAGTGATCTATGAGATGCAAAGAAGGTAGTTGGCTCAACATTTAATGTTAGCCATGTTTGAGTTGTATTTTTCTATATCACAACTTGGGAATGCATCTAAGTGCAAACTTTCTAAAGAAGGGGTTTAGTACATGTCCATCTTATATTGCATAAGAGTCATCAATTTCTAGGCTCTTTTTTCCAGGGGTTGCCCATCCCTATTCATGGCGGGAGAGAATCCCAAGATGTGATCAATCCCTCGGCCCGTCCCCAATTCTTATAGACTCTTTTGAGCCTTCATTATAGACTTATGAAACCCTTCTTTAAGCTTAGCAAACTCTCAAATTCTTTTTCTCGAGTCTATAGGAACTTCCTCATAGTACCTATACATACCCTTAAAGGTCATATATCAAAGAAAACACACCATATAGAAATGGTTTATCATTATGCCTTTTCTAAGTTCTTAGATTTTTTTCTCGTAGAATCTACACATCTTTGCCAAGTTGAGTTGTTTTTGTTCTTCAGATATTTCTTCATGTACTTGGACATATTCTTAAGGAAAGGGCAAATGTCAAAAACATATCATCATGAAGTGATTATGTTTTCTAAGTTCTGATTAGATTCTACTTGTAGAACCTACACATCTTCTCCAAATTGTTAGCATGAATTACAATTTTTAGATTTATTGAGTTTAGGTACCGATACCTACACATGCACTCAATCCATTCGAGTAACAAGTTCATACAAAATATCTATTTGAATATGGTCCATATCTAATTCAAAGGAAAATAGAAGACGGGGTAGCCTTTATTTCTTGGAAATTTGGTCACTAAAATTTACAATTTATTGGATATAATGAGCAAACTAAGGGGCATAGATGTTATGATCCACTTGGATGATGCATCACATAAGTCCTCATGTCATATTTTATGATACTCATAGGTTTGGGTATGATGAAAAAGATAGTGATAAACTATCCATGCTTCTCGCTGAGGACAAAACATTGCCACCACCACAAGTTGATTATTAATTTGAAGAGTAAGGTTGTGGTACTCTCTCCAATTGTAGAGGCAAGATGAAAACCTAAAAACAAACCTATTGGATTGAAAAGGTTGAGGTTGCTGGTGATAAGCAGAAGGAGAAGGATGGGCCTTGGGATACATATTCACCTTAGAGTGGATCGTCTCAAACTAAATTGCCTAAATGGTGTAGTAGGCTCGTGGATGACAAGGAAGACAAGGTTGTCGAGTCTAGCAAACAGGGAGAGCTACGACGTTCCATGAGGGTGAAGATGGAACCTAATATATTTCAAGTTGATTTTACATTTATGAGCAATATCATTCAATCCAAGGAACTCCCCCTTGCTATGAGGAACCCAAAGATGATGAGGTATGGAAAAAAGCAATGCAGGAGGATATAGATTCCATCAAGCGATACGGTACGTGGGAGATAGTTGATCTTCTTGAAGGTAAAGATCCCATTGGGAATACATGGGTATACATGGGTGCTTAAAACCAAGTATAATGTAGATGGAACCAAGACTTGTCGTGAAAGGGTATGCGCAAAGCAAGGGCATAGGGCTAAAAGCATGGTTTGGTGGTACAAAAAAAGAACCCATCTTTCATTGTACCTTTTGGTAGTACATGTCACTTTTTGGGGATTTTATTACTCATAATTGTTTTGAGAAAACTGACATTAACTTTTTAGTGGTAAGTCCAATTTCAGTGGAGTTTGGTGCGTTAGAATGCGCTTGACGAGCGCTTTCCAATGATATGTTAGATGACATACTTTCAAGCTAAGGTTAAAACGTTATCGCAAGTCAAAAGTATGGGGATTTTATTAATCATAATTTTTTGAGTCCACATTAAAAATGACATAACTTTTCAGTGGTAAGTTCAATTTCAGCGAAGTTTAGTGCGTTAGAAAGCGCTTGACGAGAAATTTCCAATGATATGTTACATGACATACTTCTGAGGTACGGTTAAAAAGTTATTGCAAGCCAAACGTATTAGTTGAAAATAGTGTATAATAATACAAAAGTGCATTTCTACCCAAAAAAGGTAGTGTCCTTTAAAGTCCATGTTGTACCACCAAGCCACGCTTCTAGCCACAGAGATTATCACTTTCGTAGCTAAGTGGAATACACTTTGCATAATCATCGCATTAGCAGTTGTGCATGAATGAAATCTACACCAAATGGATGTGAAATTAGCATTCCTTAATGGAAAAGCTGAAATAGAGTGGAGACAACCAATGTCACTTCCAAAGTTGTCTCACATTGAGGTACTCACAAGCAACGTATTTGTTCATGTTAAAATCTATTGAAATTTTTGTATCTAGTCAGTATCTTCTTGCAGTTAATATTACATGGCATGCCATGTGCTACATAATCGGTGAACCATGGGTAGAATGAAACTCGCAAAACTCGCAAATAATTTACTCACAGATTGTCAAAACCCCCTAGAGAGACACCTTGAAAAGCTATGAAAATAATTCTTTGCTATGTTAAGGGCACAACTACTTTTGGTGTATGAAAAACAATCTGGTTTGCCAAAGTTGTAGAGTTTTGTAGATGTTGATTGGGTAGGTGGTATTGATGACATGAGATCTACCACAGACTATCTTTTTCATTTTGGTAATGGTGCTTTTGCATGGACCAATAAAAAGTAGAAAATGATTGCTCTATCTACTATGGAAGCAAAGTATACGACCATATGTTCTGCAACACAAGAAGCAATATGACTGTGATGGAGATTAGAAGACACTCTTGGAATAGCTCATCCGATGTAGTGATCGAATTTATGGGCAAATTAGAGTACCATCTTTTGGCTTCTCCTATCAGAGTTGTGGAGAACAACAACATTCTATGCGTAGGATTTGTGATTCTACTAATGTACATTAATGTGTCGAATTCTTTGATATGTCCATGGGCATCTTCATCAATGTTTCCATGGAACTGAGGTAGAAAACCTACTATTTTTGGTACCCTTCCAATATCATCAGGGACAACTATTGGCAAAGTGGCTCTTCTTGCCACCGGTGTGATAGGTGTAGGGTTAGGTGTCCTTAAGAGATATGATGACCTGAATGCTTACCATCTTTGCCACGAGTGCAAAGGTCTCATCATAGTCAATTCCATACTCTTAAGCATCCCATTTTCCACCAACCTTGCTTTGTACTTGTTGATTGATCCATCTTGGTTTGTCCACGTCCAATAGCCTTCTTGTCCTTTGGAAGTTCCACCAATCTCCATGTGTCATTCTTCATAAGAGCTTGATACTCAAGATCCATTGCTTCGATCCACTCCTCTTTTTGTCTTGCTTCACATGTAAGTTCATCAAAAGAGGTTAGGAAAGCATAATTTGTACCACCAACAACTTGCTATTTTTAAAAAAAAATCATAAGTGAGTCTCAAAGGTTGTTGCCTTAACCTTGATGTCCTCCTTGGCTTTTGATTTGAAGTAGGATCTTCAACATCAACATCCAAAGTATCATCAATGTCATCAACATCAAGAATGTTAGATCCAACATCCACACCACCACTTGAAGAAACATTTGGAAAGTTTCCTTCATAAAAAATGACATATCTTCTGAAGACCACTTTCTTAGTTGAAGGAATATAAACTTTGTAAGCCTTGCTCACCTCACTATAACCAACAAGCATACCTTTCCTTGAAGATGGATCCTCCTTTGTCCTATCATCAAGAGTGATGTTGATATAGCAAATGCATCCAAAAGTTTTGAAAAACTTGACACTCGGCCTTCTACCAAACAAGACTTCAAGAGGGATTTTTCCATCCAATACCACACTCGGCCATCTATTGCATAGAAAATTAGCACACAACAAAGCTTGATCCCAAAAGGATTTAGGAATATTTGCACCTAATCTCATGGCTTTGGCTCCTTCACATAAGGTCCTATTCTTCCTCTCGGACACTCCATTTTGTTGTGGTGTCCTTGGGCTTGTGTACTCCCTCTTGATCCCATTTGCTGTTGGACCCTTTCCGTGCCTCCCTAATTGGTCGGGAATCTAGAGGGCAAAGAATGAGTTTTGGATCTCCAACCGGGTGAGTATCGTGTGTCGTAACGGGTTTCGATCCAATGGGGAGAGGGTTAAGCAAGGAAATGGGAATGGGGATCTAAGCCTACTAAGGGTGTCAAGCTTAGTTAAAGATCAAAAAGTGGAATGGCTTAGATTTGTTCATCATCTTCTTCTCTTATTTTTGGGTTTTCTTTGTTGGTTTGGATCCTTTCTTGGATCTTGGTTTTTTTGGCTTATCTAGGCATCCTTGAATCTAGATCTTCTCCTCAAGAGGTTGATCTTCTCAAAGCATGCGTTCAACATCCACAAGAATCACACTCAAAAAAATAGGAGGGCTTTGCACACAAGCAAGAATGGAAGGAGGAGATACTCTCTCTCTCTCTCTCTCTCTCTCTCTCTCTCTCTCTCTCTCTCTCTCTCTCTCTCTCTCTCTCTCTCTCTCTCTCTCTCTCTCTCTCTCTCTCTCTCTCTCTCTCTCTCTCTCTCTCTCTCTCTCTCTCTCTCTCTCTCTCTCTCTCTCTCTCTCTCTCTCTCTCTCAATGAAAAGTGGCTACAAAATGGTGTCACATGCCTCGTTATAGACAATCCTAGGGTTAGGGTTTTTGGTTAATCCAAAACCATGTGCCTTAACAACTTGGATTTACAAAAATGTTTAAAACCAAATTGCATTCTAACTACTTGGATCCCTTTTTACTTTGGGCCCATTTGAGCCTTGATCTACTTCTAATTCTCGTGCCATAGGCTTACGAGTACAATGCACCTTCTACGAGTGTCTGACATTATTGTTTTGATAGATACAAGTTTTTATGCCGACTCGACCATGTTTTTATTCCCATCATAGTAAAATATGATAGTGAGGCACTGGGCTTTTTTTCTGCTCGTTGGCCGATTCGCTACTTGTCGACTCCTTTGGTATTGGCGCTCTCGGTAAATCTAGATTCTGGAGCTCCTTTATTTGTGATTTATTGACGCTTTCCATTGTAGTTTGGTGGCTTGACTCCGTTGTCTGATATCCTTTATGATCTTATGACAACCGAAATTTGTTAGAAGAACCTTCACGAGAATCTTCTAACATGCCCCCACTGTGAATTTGGTGACAGTCCCTTGGCACTTGTGTTTGTCTTGGGCGTTGGCAAGCGTGGTGATGTGAAACCACGGTGAATGAAAGTGAAAGGGGTATAGATGAGAGGGGGAGGTGAGAATCGGCTAGAAGTGAGGAATTTTTTTTGATGACAATTAGCTATAGAAGAGGGGGGAGGAACAAAAAAAGTGTATATACAAAGAGATTGAGGAAATAAAAGAAAAATAAGAAAGAGAAAATGGAACGAATGATCAAAAACAAGAAAATAAAAGTGACTCCCTGAATACTTTTTGTTGGACTTGTTTTTTTTTTTGAAAGGAGGATACAGATAATAGATCAGTAAATCATTGAGTTTGTTTGGGCTGCTTGCCCTTGTCTTTAACATCTCGGATTTGACGGTGGGTTGTAGCCACCAAACAGACAAAACAGAACCATAATGAGCTGCGCATTAAGGATTGCGAGCGGATTGGGCCGAACATCGGGTGCATATTTTCCATGAAGCCTATCGTGTACCATCATTCCAACCTCGTTATGTTGACAAAGGAAGTTGCGGATAAGTGATGGTAGGTCCGGTATAGAGGGATCTGATCCTTGATTGTTGTCGTCTTAAAGGCTTTATTTGGATTGAAGCAAAACTTATCGAAGCACATGCCCCATCTTGTATCTACCTTCACGGCACTAAAAAGGGTTTCCACATTATAATAGGCTTCTAGTACAATTGGATCTGGAGAGTTAGCCGTGTCGGTCAGGAACTGGTTGAGGGCCCTGGTGAAGTCGACCGCTGTTTCTGATTTTATTTTTCCAACCACGTTCTGATTTTATTACTGGCCAATTGTAGGCCCCGATGTTTGGAGTCTTCGAAGCCGTCCATGATCTTCATCTGGGCATTGGATGGTATGCTGATTTGCCCTTATTACTGCCGGAGTCATAAGATATTCATTGATGAGCTCAGGGCTGTGCATGAGCACCGCCTTCCGCCATTCTGGTTGAGGATGCAAAAGGGCAATGAGGTTGGCTGGTGTCAGCTTGAGGAGTTCTTTGACCATGTCTGACAATTTATAGCCATGGGCATGGAGGTAAAAATTTTGTACGATATTTTACAACAATGGATATTCCTATGCAATGTCGAGCATGCCTAGAACATTGGTTACTTATTCTTTCCAGGGATGAGGAACATCACCACCAAGGAATGGAAAGAGCTGTGGGACCTGAGCGAGCTCTACAATTTTTGGCAAGAGTAAGATTTAAAGGCGTATGCAATTCTGACATGACGCCTTTCTGACATGGGCATTTCTGCAAGGGTGGATGAAGTTTAAGCATTCAAATGGAATCGAAATATTAATATGGAATCATGTTTTTTGCGGCCAAATATTTGTACGAAACTAAGTGTGCCTTGTCAGCACACAACAATGTGCATTACAATGCAATACAATGACAGGCCAAGTTCAAACCTTGGTTGTCAAGGGACTGCAAAAACTTTAATGCAATATACGCTACAATAGCGAAATATGTGGATGTTTTATATCCATTGTTATGGAGAGTATATTGCCATTGGGAAGAAAATTTCTAGCAGCGGGTACAACAAATAGAAAGATATATCCGTGAAAGGAAGAAAAACAAGGGGACTTAGAGGTTTGTAACATATGGGACCCTAGAATTTCGACGTTTTATGGCAATCGCGATGAACCAGATGCAAGAGCTGTTCATTAATGGAACTTACATGTCGATCACCATAGAATGGCTAAAAAAGACGATGCTAACGCAGCAAACACCACGGTGGGTGTTAGGTATCATGGATGACAACCAGAATATGCTGCTTAAACCTCTTCGGTATGGATTGGCCACACTTCCACCAAAGCCAAAGAATCTGACATCATCACCTGCAATTACGAAGTTCAAACCGCTTACCATTGATGCACAAGGCAGGGGCGTCAGTGAGCCATTGCTTGGGAGTACATACATCAGACGAGAGTGAAAGTGAGCATGACAATAAAGAGGTTAAATGCAAAAAGAGAATGAAGAGAACCCAAACTTGACACTCGGTGGAACTTGTTTTTTTTTTCCGCCGAGGGATATGTGTTAGGCCTAGTTTGGCCATTGCAATGTAATTGTAATTATGTGTTTAACTCAAATGTAATTGTGTAATTCATAAAATTATGGGTTTATTGTGAAAATGTGTTTACATAGTTAGGTGAATAGGTGAGGACAAGTCGTTTTAGAATAGTTGTTATTATGAAGTTGGAATAGGTAGGTTAGTTGATGATAATTCGTAGTCGTGAGAAAGCTGAACAGACCGTAAGCAACCGCAAGATTGGCAATTGTGGTCTTCATGCGGTTTTTACGAGAAGTCAAACCGATCAGTTGTTGTCATAACATAGTTCTACGATAAATTGTGGTATCTTAGTAGTAGTATAAATAGAAGACTTGCAGCCGAGATAGGAACTCTTGATTTTACGCTGTTTAACCCCCTCACATCAAGTAGCGTTTGAAAGTGTGTCAAAAATTTGGAGAGAGGGTTGTCGCCATCATGGTTGAATAACCGTTTTAATGACCAAAATGCCATGCAGAACAAAATCTTGGAGGGATGAATGGTCCTGAGCAGCAAGTACCTGTATAGATAATTATGGTTGAGGAACCACCGTTGACTAATGTGCAAGCGGTTACTCGCCACAAGGAGAAAGGGAAGGCCATAATCCGAGAGGGAACTATTGAAGACATTGGGCCAAGCAAGAGCCACAAGCATGAGCCAGACATCTAATACCAATATTGGAGTCAGATGGCGAAAGGCACTCAAGAAGTGCTACAACAGTTGCACCAGACACATGGGCCAAATTCTTCATGGGAGCTGGTGGATATAGTAGTGGATCAGAGCGCTAAATTTGTTCATAGTTATAAGTTTTAGGTCACGGTGGGCCAATTAATACAAATTGCACCCTATTTAGCAGAATCCATATGCTCTAAATTGTCAGGGGTTAAAATACCGTAAGGAATTCCTACGGCGCCAGTTAATGCGATTGTTTAATCAAAGGAGCAAGACATTGTTCCTACATTAGAAATTGAGATTCAAGGGTTAAATATTAAAGGAGCTCAAATTGATGGGGGTGCAGGAGTGAATAGTATCTCAAAATTACATAAAATCCAGTTAGTCATACAAATGGCTAGCCACACGCGAGATTATCCAGTTGGAGAAATCTAGAATATTCTTGTATATATCAAGGGATTAAAATTCCTTTTTAATTTTGTTATGAGATTATCCACAGACACGGATGTATATCCGGTTCTGCCGGGAAGACTCTGGTTGCAAGCTGCTAAAGCAGTACATGATTAGGTGACATGGATTGTGACAATCCCCACAGAAGGGATAAAGATCCAGTTACAAACACATCAATGTAGGCTGGATTCCGTAGTTCGACTGGTTGGGGTTGAGACTGTTGAGGAATTGTTGTTCCAACCAATGACAGAAGACTCCGAAGATGATCTACAGTTGACGACTTTGTTTCCAGATTATATTCCGATGGGAGAGGCACATTTGTCTAGTGTGATTAATCTATTTGTAGTTGACATTGTCACATCTAACACGTCAGAGAGAAATTTGGGAGTGAGTTCGGATGAGGGAAGCAATTTGCAAGACCAAGGATTCAAAAAGTTTTTGGAAGTTATTGAGGAATTGCGGACCTTAAAAGAGGAGCCAACAAGGTTGCATCCAACTCAAATCGCTAGAGAAAAACTTTTAAAGATTAATGTAGGGACATAAGAGGATCCCAAATATGTATCTATGGGTGCGGATCATATTCGAAATCTATTGCAAAAGCAACAAAATTATTTAAAAAATATAAAGCAGTTTTTGCGTGGTCGTATGATGAATTGCGGGGGGTACTGAAGGAAGTTCATGAGCATACCATTGATGCCACTATCAATGCCAAACCAATTTGGCAACAACGATATAGAATGAGCCCAAAAAATGCTAACCATGTTTGGGCGGAGATCGAAAAATTGGTCAAGGTGGGATTTATATATGCTATTGATTATACACCTTGGCTGAGTCTATAGTGATCGTACCTAAGAAGAATGGTAATTTGCGGGTATGTGTGGATTATCACAAATTAAATTTTTTCACTATCAAGGATCAGTTTTCACTTCCACTAATAGAACGGATTTTAGATGAAGTTGCTGGACATGAGTTATAATTTTTTGGACGAGTTCAATGGCTATAACCAAATTTAGATTGCGGAGAAGGATTGGTGTTGTTTGATTCTATGTACGACATGGAATATTCTAGAATATGGCAAGAGACTTCTGCAATAAGCCCAAACACTATACAACAGAAGTAGAGAGTCAAAAGTATTAGAAATAGGCAAAACCAGTTGGCATCATGCGTGTGTGAGTCCAACGTTGGGCCTTAGGCTAATAAGTGCCATGGAGCACAATAATTCAATAAAGTATTTTAAACTTAGCTTTTGTAAGTTCTTAAGTTGGGAAACACAACTTGACCTCAAGAAACACAAAGTGATTTTGGCGGCCAAGATAGTGATCTTGATGGAACTTCAATAGCCAATCAGAGTGAAGGGGGCTCACCGCTCAAATCTATAGGAGGGAGCCATTTCCCTTGTATGTCTTCCTAATAAAACTCTGTCTCTCTCTCTCTCTCTCTCTCTCTCTCTCTCTCTCTCTCTCTCTCTCTCTCTCTCTCTCTCTCTCTCTCTCTCTCTCTCTCTCTCTCTCTCTCTCTCTCTCTCTCTCTCTCTCTCTCTCTCTCTCTCTCTCTCTCTCTAAAAACCATGGAGCAATCATTAACAGGTAGGGTTTCTTTCACAGTTCACCTCCCTTGAGAAGACCAACCTCTTGAGGAGAAGATCTAGAGCCAAGAATGCCTAGATAAGCACGAATAAACGAAACCGAGAAAAGACCAAAAAGAGAAATAACATCAAAGATGAACACCACACCAATCTAGGCTATTCCACGTGTAGATCTGAAGCTAAGACTGACAACCTTAGCAAGCCTAGATCTCCACTCCTATTTTGTTGCTTAGCCCTCACCCTATTGGATCGAAGCCCGATACTGCATGATAGAATCCCTTCTTTGCCCTCTAGATCCGACCGATTAGGGAGGCATGCAAAGGGTCCAAATTTTTTTTGGTGCTGATGCCAGGGAGACGGTGCTAAACAGTCCTAGGAGTGATTTTTTAGTTTGCATTTTTCTATTATTTTCTCTCTTTTTGACAGGTTTATTGCTCGCATATAGGCTTTTTTCCACTTTTTCTTTCTCCTCTTTACTCGCCACTTCTCTAGAGAGCTAGGCAGGCTCCAAACACTGGTATGTGAGCTCAACGAGTTATAAATTATAACTCACCATTAGAGACTTTACTCGCCCTACAGCCTATTACTCGCCAAACCCATTTTTTACACTTTTTCTTTGCCAACTTTACTTGCAATCAAAGCAGAGTGATCAGCAACCTTAGAGGCATCATTTTGGTGATTGACGTCTATTACTCGCCATTTTGAATTTCCCGCCCATTTTCCAGTTTCTCATCTTTTTCTATCACTCGCTATCAGAGTTTTCTCATTTTTTGTTCACTATCTTTACTTGCCATCAGAGATGAGGCCTGCACACATATTAATATCTTTTGAGAGCTCGACGAGTTATAATCTATTACTCGCCATCAGAGCTATTACTCGCACCCAGTATAACTTGTCTCATTACTTGCCTACTCTCCATTACTCGTCCTTTACTATATATAAAAAAAAAGGATGAGGTCTCATCGGCTAATGACTTGACACGCCAATCACCTGCTGAATTGCAAACAAGTCATACCGTCGCCAGGGCCTTAGCAAAGAGGCCCCGGACCCCACCCGCCCAGCACCATAGTTACCATTGTTCCTTCACATCAGTTACCATCTGCGCCGTCACAATGTTTATTTTTTTCTATCTCCATTCTCTGTAACCTTCATCTTATTCACTTGTGATATTTATTTGTAAAATCCATCTGTTTGTAAACTCCATCTGTTGTATCCATTTGTTAAATTCACCTGTTACATCCATCTGTTACTGGGACTCTTTGTTTTTGTTATTCACATTTTCATCCATACATATCAATTTTTTATTTATTGTTTCCTTTTTTCTCGTTTCAAAAAATAAATAAATTTGGAACGCCACCATTGTATTGGCACTGAAGCAATTCAACACGCAACTATCTCTACTATACTCCACTGTCTAGCTATGGCGACTCCACTTGCACGGTTGTCTGTTCTCTAATGAAACTATTCAACAATACACTTATAGAATTTACAACATCGTGAAGAGTTGTCATCCATCTCTACCTGCGAAAATCATAATGATGAACTACTATGCCGGACTACTCAATGAGATCAGATCTGGCGTGGCAGATTTGGCATCCTATACTTCATTTGTACAAATCTGTCAAGATGCCGCTCTTATGGAAGCAAAGATTTCCATGGAGGAGGCGGATCATCCCTATTCTATTACTGCATCATCGAATGGGACATTAGAGGAACCAAAATCCACAACGTTAGGCAATCATGCAAGAGAGGAAGACACGACCTCACAGTAGAGTCAAGAGGCAGAACCAAGTGCTGCATGTCACAAAGTTGACCATCAAGAGGATGACCAACAAAAGCCTAAGGCTTGCAGAATGAAAATTCTTCACTTGGACAGATGTGGATATTGTTTTGGAGATCATGCATGCACTGAATGCATGAAACCCTCAATTGAAAAATCAAGGACATAATGCAGACCATAAGTTGGAGGTCAAAATAAGAAAGGCAAACTTAATGTCAAGCCAACAAGAGAATCATTCAACGGATGTCAAGAGTTTTGTCCTGAGCACATCAGGATAGTCCTCAACCAAAAAGGTGGAGTGGAAGTCTTAATAATATCGTTAGGCTTGTCCCTGAATTCAGCTGAAGACCATAACAGCTTACCACTCTACTATGTGGAGAGTGAGAAGGGGCATTTGTTACCTGTGTATGCTTATCACCTCCAAGGGGATGGTATTATACGCATGATAGTACGATGTTTTGGATGTGGTGGAAGGCATCATCGATCAGAATGCCCACATCGAGGTGACCCAACAATATTCTTGTATACCTTGGTGTTCACAATGCGGCATCAACCATCCATGTCTAGATTGTCCATTGGGCAATTACAAAAATCTAAAATGGCATTATCTTACAAGGACCAGCATGTACCATGTTATCAGACAAATCCACTCAAGATGCACTACAAACAAAATTTTTTAGTGCCACCTGGTTTTGAGGCCAGTGGATTACATGACAACAAATCCAAAAAGTGCACAATGTCACCTCAAACTCAAATGACTACAGCATCACAAGAGACGGAGCTGGTAGAATCCATCAAATAGGTACATGTGGCAACTCAAACTCTTGGCAGAAAACCGGCACAAGGTTTGCAAGCAAGCATGGTCACGTAGTCTTCAAGACCGCAAGACAATGGAAAGGAAAAGGCTAAGGTCGACAATTGCCAACCAAGTCCAAAATTATCAAACCAAAGTCTGATTGTTCCACAAAGCAACAGACCACCAGTACAGTTCCAAATCCAGGTATAACAGTGCTTGAAAGGCCAAATCCAGGGAATTTAAGCCCAAAAAGGCCAACTGCACAGCAAGAACTAGCGCCTACAATGTCTACGCCTTGTCCTCAATTGGTAAGATTTACTGCCGAAGAAAGTCTTCTGGTTAAAGCATACCACGAATACTTAGATAGACTAAGCAGTCAAGAGACATTAGGGGGAACCTCAACTCAAACCCGAACTTAGTGAGAGAATGATTAGAGAGAGAAAGTAAAAATGGCAAGATCTGTTGCCATTTTCAAACGAGATCTCATGGGGAGCAAAATGTTTTATGATAGTGATCAGCCCTTATATACAACCCGCAGGTTCATCGCAGCCATTCGTAGGTCACCGTTAGATACGCGACACTTCTCGACTAGTCATGGCATCACACACGTCGATCTAAGATATGTCCGTTCCTTTAACGCGTGCGCACACACGTGTGAAGCATTTATGTGCAATGTCGGCCAAATCCATAGGTGACACGTGTGTGATTTAAGATTGGACACGAATATCCGCACGTGTGGAGCAATCATAAATTGGACAAACGAATAAGAAAATGGCAAGTGGTGATTTTGCATTTAATGCATAAAAAATCTATCCCTATATAAGTAGAGACCACGATTAAAAAACATTTTCTTATCAGATTCATGAACTCTTGCTCTCTCTCTATCACCAAAACCCAATATCGGAGACGCGCGATGGTCTGGTATTTTTTTGATAGGCTTGGTCCCTGCTCGTGCCCCTGCGATATTGCAAACTTTCTGTCGGATATCGGAGCCACACGAAAACTTCTATACGAAGATTTCATCTACGCTCTACTCGCGTGTCTGCAATATTGGACAATATGGCAAGGACTAAACAGACTGCATGTCCGCAATCTACTGTCCCTACTGCTGCTCAACCTACATCATCCTTTCATCCTATTGCTGCTAGACCTTGTGCTAGGGGGACAGGCATAAAACCCCGACCAGAGCTCAAAAGATTTTACTGGAAAAATTAACCCATAATTTGTGAACGGTCACAAATATTGTCATGGCAACTGATTATGCTACGAAGTGGGCGGAAGCAAAAGCATTGCGTAATAATAATGCAAAATCCACCACCAAGTTTATATTTAATAATATTCTCACAAGATTCGGAGGTCCTCTGGAAATTGGATCTGATAGAGGACCACATTTTGTGAATGATACATTGAAAGAGATGATGTATCTGTTTTGGATTATTCACAAGATGTGCACTCCGTACTATCCACGAGGTAATGGCCAGGCTGAAGCCACTAACACAACCCTCAAGGCTATAATAGCAAAGCAGGTATTAGAAAAGGGGGGTTTGTGGCATGATTTTTTGCAACCAGCATTGTGGGCTTATGGGATGATCTACAAGGTTTCAACCTGTTAACCTGAGCCATGATGAAGCACTGCGAGAATGACTGCATGCACTTGAAAAGCTAGAAGAGCATAGAGGATATGCTTATTGACAAAACTGGGTGATTAAACAGAAATAGGCTCGATGGTTTGACAAACACATCCATGACCGAGAATTCAAGAATTGGGATTTGATACTGTATTATCCAGGGTCTTGACAATATGCGAGTAAATTCTTTGTGAGTTTTATTTACAAATGATTTCTAAAATTTCCTGGCACATGGTATGCTATCAAATATATAGGCTTTATATATAGTCATTTTATACTAGATAAAAACTAACTTTGATTATACCAATGGATTCTACATAAAAAATAGAGCACTTTTGCTTTTTGGACCATCTCAATCTGAGCAATAATAAGAAAGTTATGACAGTTCAAAACATTTTCACCTTGGAACCTAAAAGGGGTAGCACGCCGGCGTGCTATCAATTTGAGTTCAAGACTAAAATCTTAAATTGGTAGCACGCTGGCATGCTACCCCTTTCAAGCTCCAAGGAAAAAAAAAATTAGCCTAAAAAACTTTGAAGAGCGATAACTTTCTTAATATTGCTCGGATTGAGATGGTTGAAAAAGCAAAAGTGATCCATTTTTTTATCTAGATTCCATTGGTATAATCAAATTTGATATTTAAAAAAAAGAAATGAAAATATCTTATTATTTCATCATCTCAACATAAGCTATTAATAGTTAAGTTATAGCCTCCATCTAGAACAACATACAATAAAAATGTTTTTTTTTTTACCAACATTGATTTTATGATACCTAGGCCACATACCATCATGTCTTTTAATGTATGGTCATACATCAATCTTTGGTAGTAGACAAAAATGTTTTAGCTTGATAAATGTAAAATTAAAGTGATTAAGTTTTCTGCATTCTCAATGATATAGCATACTATGTACAATTTGTAGACAACACGATTTGCAGACATATCTTTTAGCTAGTAAGAAAATAAACAACATGATAATGAAGTACACAAATAGATTTCACTCCCAAAAGTGAAGTAGAATAAATTTTAAAAACCTAAAAACAATGTAGCATGCCATGTGCTATCAATTTGACGTAATTTAAAAACACAAACTCTCTGAAATCCAAGGATCAACATTGGGAGGGACCATACCAAATTCTGGATATATTTGGTAACAATGCGTCGATTTCTTGGCAGAACCCGCCGGAGGTACCATTTGTTGTGAATAACAGTAGCGTAATGGTTTATCATCCTTAAGAAAGAAAAGTAGATATCAATAGAGGGATGATCTATTCTCTGTTTGACATTGTGAGGGCAGGTATTACATTCCACCACCGTCAGTTGGGAGAATCGTGATGGCCACTAGGATGACAATTTTTTATGCATCGTAAAAATGGGATTGTAAATAACAATGTTAGAATAATTAAAATTGAGTACAAGAGTAACAGTAATGATAGGAACGTTGTCAGAAAGCTATTAACATTTAGTAGAAGAGTTTGTTGCATAATACTTGTTGACATTTGAACCATAATGGCTGCGAACGGTTTGGTTAGGTTTATAGAGCTTAGAGGGGATATTACAGTTTTACGAAGAGAGCGGCTATGGTCACGTTTTTGCGATTTGTATGATTCCCAATGATGATGGTTGTAAACAGTCCAACTACATCTACAGCCTAGTGGGAGTATTGCGGTTTTCGTTTTGAGTTGTTGCAGTTTTTTTTTTTTTATAATCTGTATGTTACGGTTTTTACGATTTAATGGTTACATGTTGACGATTTCATTGTTATGGCTTCATGTTGCAGTTCCATGCTGCAGTTCGGCTGTTACAGTTCTAAGATTAACCTTTTTGCAGATGCGGGATGTGACACTACATTTAAGTATGCCAATGGGTTGTAACCAGGATGGGTATGATAGCTGATTTTTTGGCAGTGGTTAATGTCATTAAAGGTAGCATTTAATTGGTACATGAATGCATGGGTTAATTTGACGATACCATAGCCATCAATACACGTCTATTTTCAGAACCAAGTAGCATTTGGAAGTGCTAGAGCAATTTAAAATAGACGTTCACTATCCCAGAATTACTTTCTAATCAAGAAATTCTAGTGTTGCGGATTACTACGATTGAGTACAGACATTCATGAGCAAGGTGATTGCACCAAGAAAACAATGACAATGGCAGCAATTGCTATTCGAGATCAAGCATTGATGAGCTCTTGTTGGATATAGATCATATGTTTTAGAGGGAGTATTTCCAGAGTTTCAGGTCTGAAGATATTTATATCTTTGATATTTTTGATGACCAAGAGAAAGGTAAGCAAGTGGAAGCGACTCACTTTGCTTTACTCACATCTTTTGGAGAATATTCTTGTGTAAATGATGCTATGAAAGTGGATATTGGTTCTCATGGTTTTCATGCTGGAAATCAAGCAATGGATCTGGAAAACAAAGTTTGTTCAATGACTTTGATGGCCAAAAGGATTTGGAGCTAGTCAAGAGCATCAAAGGAAGGTTATTTGGCAAAGATGTTATGGATTTGTTTTTGCAGGAGTATTTAAACTCAAGTAAGGTCAAAGGAGCAGCAAGGAAGTGTTGTTCAAGTTTACTTTACTTGTTCTATCTCATGTTCGAGCTATTTCATGTGGATGTGTGCAAATTGTCAAGATATGGACAAACTAGGTACATTGTCTTGCAATATCTTATTGTTGGAGTTGTACTAGCATTCTTGGTTGGTTTTGCTGATGGAAATGAAGCTATTGGAGGTTCATTATATCACTCATCCATGATCAAGTTCTCAAGTGTTGAGCTACTTGATGCCAATGTTTGGAGATTGTCAATTTTTGGTGAATTCATGGTCATTTTCTTGTGTCAAGTAGATCTTGAAGATGGACTAGTGCAACCTACTTGGTTTATGGAGTCATGTGGTGCTGGATTTGCATCATTGATGTACTCACCTACTCATGGATTTCCAAGGTTTGATGGTTTCTTGTGGCAAGATGGAGATGGAGACTCATTCATGGAGTTTTATGGTGGAGACATATCAAGAAAGGACAAAGTTGGAGGAGACAAGCAAGCAAATGGTCATCACTCACATTTATTGTTTGGTTGTTGTAATTTTCCAGAGAGTTCAAAGTTTAAAACATGGAGGAATCATTTCATTTACATTCTATTTGTTTTTTCATGTTCTAGTCACATCTTGACACAGCTCCAGTTCTCAAGATTGTTGATATTCAGAAACCGTTTGACCTAGAGACGGATGCAAGTGGCATTTTCGTAGGTGCAGTGTTGAGCCAAGAGGGTAGACTAGTAGCCTTTGAGAATAAAAAGCTAAAATCGGCTCAACAGAGATATCCTACACACGAGCAGGAGCTGTATGTGATCATACATGCGCTCAAGGTGTGGAGACATTATTTATGTGACACCGAGTTTATGTGTACACAGATCATTATGCTTTAAAGTATTTTGCACTCAGCCAGATTTGAAAGGCCGCCAAGCTCGGTGGGCCAAGTTGATGCATGAATTTTATTTGGAAATTCGCTTCCAAAGAGAGAAGAAAAATGTGGTCGATGATGCACTACTGCATCAGATGAGCCTTGCCTATAGTTGACAGTGATCTCATGGAGGAAATCAAGAGGGCTCAACAAAAGGACCCACATTGTAAGTGTGTGTGGCCTATGCATGCAAGTTAGTCAGCCAAGCAAAAGAGTCAGCCTCGCCTATCGCTTCCGTAGAAGAACACACTAGTTTTATTTGACATACATCGTGAAGGAAGGTATGTTGTTGAGAACCGAAAAAGTATTCATGCCAAATGTGAAGGATCTTCATTGTAACATACTTCATGAATGCCATGATAGTCCGAACCGGTGCATCACAAGCAGTGATCCAGTGTGGCCGCATGATAAGCTATTAGAGATGCGGTGTGTTTTGACCATCGGGACCCTAGCCATCAGTGACGAGATGCTAGCCGACGCGGGATGACTAATCGGATCACAGGTCTTTGGCGGGGCACGAGGGTGGCACCCTATGAGTCACTCAGTATTCACAGGTCACAGAGGCCACTAATCACCCATAAGTGGATGCCATGTGCCAGTTGACGGGAATAACAAGTAGAAGGATTCAAATATGGGGTGCCTATGGTTGGGAGGTTCATTCTACACAGCCTTCTAGGATTTTACGAGCTTGGAGAGACTTGCTTGTGATACTAGAGTTTAGGATTTAGGACTTAAGATTAAGATTCTAGAGGTTAGAGTTTAGGATTTAGGATTTTGGATTCATGGTTCAAAGTCTAGGATTTAGGGTTTAGGATCTACAATTTAAGATTTAAGATTTTGGGTTCAAGGTTCAAAGTCTATGATTTAGGGTCTAGGATTTAGGGTTTAGGGTTTAGGATTTAGAGTTCAGGGTCTAGGGTTTAGGGTTTGGGATATAAAATTTTGGGTCCAAGGTCCAAAGTCCAAGATTTAGGGTCTGGGGTTTAGGATTCAGGGTTTAGGATTTAGAGTTTAGGGTTTAGGCTCTAGGGGTTTAGAGTCTAGGGTTTGGAGTTTAGGAATTTGGAAAAAGAGACCTCAAAATAACCTTCAAAAATTTGGGACCTTGAAATCTTACTATTTTTTAAATGTAGCAATTAGGATTTAAGATTGTGGATTTAGGGTTCAGGGTATAGGGTTTAGGTTTTGGGATTTAAAATTTTGGATTTAGGGTTCAAGGTCTAGGATTTAAGGTTTGGAAATTTAAGATTTTGGTCTAGGGATTAGGGATTAGGATTTAGGATTTAGGGTTTAGGATGTAGGATTTAAAATTTAGGATTTAAGATTTTGCGTCTAGGTTTTAGGGCTTATGATTCTAGGTTAAGAGTTTAAGATCTAGGATTTAGAGTTTAGGGTTTAGGATTTAAGATTTTGGATTTAGAGTTCTGGGTATAGGGTTTAGGTTTTGGGATTTATGATTTTGGGTTTAGAATTCAGGGTCTAGGGTTTAAGATTTGGGATTTGTGATTTATGATTTTGGTTCTAGGGTTTAGAATTTAGAGTTTATGGTCTAGGGTTTAGAGTCTAGAGTCTAGAATCTAAGGTTTCGAGTTTGGGATTTAAGATTTTGGATCTATATGTAGGGTTTAGGGTTTAGGATTTAAAATTTAGGGTCTAGGGTTTAGGATTTGGGATTCAAGGTTCAGGACCTAGTGGTTAGGGTTTGGGGTAAGAGCTTAGGGTCTAGAATATATAATTTAGGATTTAAGATTTTGGATTCAAGGTTTAGGGCTTAGGGTTTAGGGTTTAGGGTGTAGGGTTTAGAGTTTAGGGTATAGGATCTAGGATTTGGGGTTTAGGGATCTAGAGATCTAGGGAAGGGGACCTCAGAATATTAACCCTCAAAAATTTGTGACTATGAAATCTCACTATTTTTTAAAGGTAGTAATTTCAAAAATTTATGGGGATCTTACATGGGTACCATAAAAATTATTGTTGGAGTGGTCCAAGGTGCAGAATCCAAAGTTTAGGGTTCAGGTTCAGGGTTCAGAGTTTAGGATTTAAGATTTTGGATTCAGGGTTCAAGATCTAGTGGTTAGGGTTTGGGGTAAGAGTTTAGGGTTTAGAATATATGGTTTAGGATTTAAGATTTTGAATTCAAGGTTTAGGGCTTAGGGTTTAGGGTTTAGAGTGTAGGGTTTAGAGTTTAGGATGTAGGGTGTAGGGTTTGGGGTTTAGGGATCTAGAGATCTAGGGAAGGGGACCTCAGAATATTAACCCTCAAAAATTTGTGACCATGAAATCTCACTATTTTCTAAAGGTAGCAATTTCAAAAATTTATGGGGATCTTACATGGGTACCATAAAAATTATTGTTGGAGCGAGCTTATAGGTTGATGTCCAAGAAAAGTAGTTGGATGCCAACATCGATGTTTAAAGACTTTTGAATTCTTTTATCATAATAAATATAATTTAGTAGATAAAAAATAGTTTCGTTTAATGCACTATTCTTTAACAAGACTAGGAAATATAAAAACCAACAATCTTTGATAATTGTGTGGCTTTAGAATGCAACATTTTTCAAAAGTCGATATCCATTAAAAGATGTGAAATATCAAAAGAAACCTAAGAGATATGTGGGATTTTAGCATTTAGTGAGGGCCTTGGAATAGACCTCAAAATAGCCTCGGAATACCGATTCTAATTTGTGGGCTATATTGATGCCCAGATAGATTTTTGCTAATTTTGAAATCTTTGTGCCTTGTCACGACATTTTCGAAAGGGAAATTGGAGTGGGTGATAGTATCAGTGGACGTACCTACAGCCTTTGTCTCCTCCTTTGTGTGGTTGATCCTTTCTCACCCTCTTTATCCTCCTCACTTTTGATTGTTCCTCTTGTTATTGCTTTAGCTTTCTCCTCTTGCTATTGCTCCTCTTTGATCCTACTCTTGCTCCATACTTGCTCCTCTTACTCTTGCTTCTTTGTTGTTCTCCTTGCAAAATCAAGTGGTAAGCTCAAGAAGAAAAATGAAGGTGGAGGGTGGAGCTTTTGTGATTATTGAATGTAATGTAATCTCTCTCTTTCCATTTTTTTTTCTCACTCTCTCCTTCTCTCACATCTTAGTCTCCATCTCATTGTGATTACGACTTTGGTTTTATTGACTCCACGTTTTTATGCAGGTTCTTTTTAAGGCATAGGAGGTGACGAATCTACAAATCGAAGTCAGAATGGCCATTGGAATAGGTAGATCTATGGGATCTAGTATAGCAGCACCTATTCCGATGGGTATTCCGATCACTGATTCTTGCATCTGTGTGAATAAGTTTTATTGTAGATGATTCTTTATCCATATTTTTGCTGCAGATCCAGATTTCTAGATAGTCGGAATGTCTGTCAGAATAGGACGATCTCGTAGATTCAGTATAGCGTCACCTATTTTGATGGCTATTCCGAAGCCAGTTCCTTCCTACTACACTTGTTATAATTCCAAGCTTGTGTAGATCCAAGCTTTGCATACTATCTATATTAGTTTTGTATGATGCAAAGTCATTAGTGTTGTTAGTTTTGTATATCCAAAGTTGTACTTTGCACATGATTTTATTTTGTGAATCCAGATTTCCAAATCTAGATTTTTTGTTGTAGATCCAAATCCAATACATTCGGAATGGCCATCGAAATAGGCCCATCTACTGGAATAGATAAAGCGCTGGCTATTTCAATGGCTGATTGTGTGTGTGCAGATCTCAGCCTTGAATCAAATCTTAGTTCTCAACCCTGCATCAAATTTTAGTTAGTTTTGATCCAAAGTTGTGTTCCACAATTTTTTTTTTGAGATCTATGCATCTTTGTTGTTCTTTGTGTAAATTTAGCTTTTGTTTTGAGTGGATATGGTTCTTTCAGATTTGTTTTGTAAAGTTTAGATTGTTCAAGGGTATTTTTTGTAGTAATTTAATTAAGAACTTCAATAATGGTTTTGTTTTGTAGGTTTGTTTGTTGACTTTTGGGCCGATCACCATCCGAGCAGTTGAGGCGCACATTCGGTAGCAGATCCCAGGTACAGACAGGGTCGGAATGCACAATGTTGTTTACAACAATATACTAGTTTCTATTCTGACATATGTTTCGACCTTTTCTTAGATTTTTTTAAGATTTCAAATTATAGATCTATGAATTTATTGATACATTTTTTTTGTTTAGGTGTTTTTTTTAGCAGATTTTTTAATTTTGATGAGTAGATCTATTTTTTTCTATGAGTCATTAGTTAGCTAGTTTCGTTTGTACTTGTTAGTTAGTTACTTAGCTAGTTTCATTCGTACTTGTTAGCTAGTTTGCTTATGCTTATTAATTTATGCCACTTCAATGTTGTTAGTTTCTTGTTGTTAGGTATACGTTTCATGTTTGGACTTCATGTTTGGTTTAATAAAGAGAGATGAAGAAGTAATAGAGGGATTGAGTGAGAGAATATAAGAGAGATGGAGAGAGATAGAGAATGAGAGAAGAAAAGAAATGAGAGAGAGAGAGAGAGAGAGAGAGAGAGAGAGAGAGAGAGAGAGAGAGAGAGAGAGAGAGAGAGAGAGAGAGAGAGAGAGAGAGAGAGAGAGAGAGAGAGAGAGAGAGAGAGAGAGAGAGAGAGAGAGAGAGAGAGAGAGAGAGAGAGAGTTAAAGGTAATCAGCACTTCCAATTCTAGGAAATAGGTGTATAGCCCTTGTTTTCTTCTGTTAAAGACGTGGTTCAAATGTTTCTTGTTGGAAGTTCCACAAGAAAAACCATACACCACAAGGATGGAGCATGTGGTGACATTCTAGAATAGGATATAATCATTTGGTTCGGGAGTTTTGATGAGCACTCTATAATGTTCTCTTTTTATTCTCTTCGTGTGTGTGTGTGTGTGTGTGTTTCATACTACTAGTTTATGCTTTATGTTATATATTAGTTTATGTTTTATAATTTTGTTCTCAAAGCTTTTTAATGTTTCATGGCTATTAGCTTTAAGTATGATGCCATTAGTTTATGTGTGTGTACAATCAATGCAAATTTGAATCACATGAGATCATTTAAGATGATGATCTACCAAATGTGTATATTATTTTTGTTTGCTTTTCTTATGAAGATAAATTTCATCCAAGGAGATACCGCTAGCATCCATTGAGGTGGCAAGACAAAGCTCCATCGAGGCAATGTGTTTGATCGAGAAGCCCTTTCCCACATCCATTTTTCAAATGCATCTCATTGTGCATTTGGTAGATGAGGTGGCCATTGCAGGTACATCATCTACTTTCATCAATTGTCTATTCTTAGTCCTTCCTAGACTATTGATATTGTGGTTACAATGTTCTCTCATTAATATTGATCCATATTTTTAATACAGGCACTGTCCATAGCAGCCGTTGGATGTTTTTCTTAGAATGATTCATGAAAACATTGAAAGGCTTTGTAAGACAAAGAGCATGGCCTGAGGGTAGCATGGCGGAAGGATGGCTAGTGCAAGATTCAATGGTTTATATCACGGAGTTTCTTGCGCATAATGATCCTTCTATTCCTCATCTTTGGGATAATAAGGATGATGAGCGTGTTGTTGGGGAGGTTCCTCAAGGAAAAGGACTGACCACGAGAACGAGTGAGTCCTTCAGGGAGAAGGTGAATAAGTTTTGCATTCTTAATAGCGAAGAAATGCAAAAGTGGATTTCGAGATATGAAGAGGCTAAGGCTTGTAGACAAACTGCTCGAGCCACTTTCAGGAGAGGGCATAGAAGACAACCATACCCACTTGACCTCGCCCTTCTACCCAAGGACATGATGCTTGATTGGCTACGCGATGCCCTTAGATAAGCCTCGACAAACAATGAGGAAGTAACAGAGAGAGAGCGGGAATTTGCAAGGGGGTGCAATTTTCATGTAAGCTATGTACATCATTCACATGTTAAACTATTTGTACGTGTAATTTTCTACATTTTTGTTGTATCCCTAACACATTTTGTTCTTTCTCGTTCAGTACAAAAAACACAATGCATTGTGGACGCCCGGGACGACACTTTCATATGGAGTGCATTGACAAAAATAGAAACACCTATGATTGCGGAGTCATGGCAAACTGTACATTGTGGAGTGTGATGACATTATTCATGTACAAGTTGGAAATGTCCTATCAACAATATAGGACAAGTACTTGAAAGTCCCATTTTTTTTAGTTTCTAGTTTGCAGTTCAATACATTGAATATATCAATATTATTGGATGTGACTTTGCATCTTATGAAAATTTTTATGGAGGAACGTTGAGTGAGAAAGATATCATTATTCTTTGCAAGCATCTCTTTTCCTCCAATTTTGTAGAATAAAATGCCCATTCAAAATGTCATTTACCATTTCCAGAAATAATCAACTCAAAATCAATAATTTGTATATTGGTTATGATCATGTTGATAATTTTTCCATGTGAGATCTATATCCCAAATGCCAAACTGATGGTAATTATAGAATCATTTGGATTGAATAGCAATGGTCATTCAATGACATAAAAGAATTTTCAAATTAGAAAAACCAGATGCATGGAAAATGTTGGTTCGTGTATGAAGATTATCAGCTCTGACAGATACCAACGGATGAAGACAATAATGAAAGAACAATGATAACTGTGTTAACAGGATCGTGGATTACTTAGAGAACAAAGATTGCGAGCTGTTTTGTTGTGTTGAATAAGATTATTAGTGTAGGAGTCTTAGATTGCCATGAAAGAGAGATTGCAAAAACGATTAGGCGTCTGAGATAGCCATGCAATCCTCTAATGCTGATAACCTGATGTGAGTTTAGGCATCAGAGACAGCCATACATTTATCTTTATAATGATGTTTACGTAAGAGGAGTGAGAGTTAGTTTCATTCAATCAAGAATGCAAAGATGTAGAACAGTAGCGAATCCGTATAATAATGTTGTAAAACAACAATCAGACTACAATACAATTGCACTGATAAGCGCATGATCCTACTTATGGACTCAAATCAATTGCTAAAGTTCTGGATCTCTCTCTCTCTCTCTCTCTCTCTCTCTCTCTCTCTCTCTCTCTCTCTCTCTCTCTCTCTCTCTCTCTCTCTCTCTCTCTCTCTCTCTCTCTCTCTCTCTCTCTCTCTCTCTCTCTCTCTCTCTCTCTCTCTCTCTCTCTAGTCACTAACTCTAAGGAGTCAGCTACTAGAAGACCCGTTCTGGTCGTTTGATCTATGCTGGAGTATCTCTTTCTAAAATCCATTCTACTTTCTTCAATCACTCATTAACTTATATAGCAACTGGAAGATCTTGTGCTATCTTAACTTTATAATTACAAAATAGTTAACAACTATTAAACTGATCAATAGACCGGTTTATTATTGGAGCATGAAGACGAAATAATCTGTACTTTGGATCCTTTGTAAATCTATAGACAGTCATTGTGACACTCTTTGAAGGCAATTGTCGCCTGTGTAAAATCCCATTTAAAAAAGCAGTGTCGCATTGTTTGTTTTTCTCGCCTGTCAAAAATCATGTAAAAATGTATTGTCGCATTGTTTGCCTTTTTCGAGAGAATTATCGCATATCTAAAAGTGTGTGAAATGGTCTAAAAACCTTTAGTGAACAATTTGTGGCCTTTTTCGCAAAACCTTTAGTGCTCAAGATGACTTCGAAGTTGAAATAGCGAAGCTTTATCGGGTGTCGAGTATTTTACCTATCAGAAATTGCAAGACTGTTGCAACAAACAGTTCAAATATGCAAACTATTTAAAAAACAATTCATTTTCTACAGGTTCCATTTGAGAGACTAAAATTGAGAGAAAGAAGGAGGGCAGTTAGGATGAGTAGGAGTAAGATTAAACTCCAACACTCCCCCTTAAGCTTGCTGCAAGAATTTCCTTTGTAGATGTAACTTAGTAGTTATGTCCCTCACATCATATAGTGAGTTCAGGATGTCCCAAACTTCTTTTGAAGTTTAGCTTCAGCTATGTGTCCAATCTAAGTATCTGATATATTGAGGATAATAAGCACAAAAGCTTTACCATCCTTCGATTTTCATTTTGATTCTTCTGTGTAGTCTTCAAGTTTCACTTCGATACCTGTAACAACATCCCACAACTCGTTGGCAATTAGCAAGGTCTTCATCTTAAATTTCCACAAATGATAATTGGATCCATTGAGCTTGTCTGCGATAAGACCAGCTTTAGTTTGAGAATCCATTTGGAGGCTTAGTCTGTCGATTGTATCGATGACGCTAAGTTGTAGAAGTGCCAACAATAAGAAATCAATCTCTGATACAAAAAGGATGAAATAAACTGAAGAATATGATATTGATTTGATATTGCAAAAGATATCAAGTATTAGGGCTTTTTTCTCTAATATCGAAATAGTATTAGGCGTTGATAGAGATCACAAGTCTGATACAATGACGGTTCAGATAAATAAGTAATGATCTAGCACTGATACTATGATAGAATGATCTGATACCATATAGGTATGCTCTGATACCATGTCGAAAATAGGTAGATAATGAATGTTGAAACTTCCTACTTCCAATGCATGACTATGCCTATCAAAAATTGAACAAAGCAGTAGCGATGGAAATCATGTTCAATCTTTAGCAACTAACTTTTGCTAGATACTAAGTGATTACATGTTTAAACATAAAGTATTGAATTCTCAAATAATTTATATCAGTTACAAAAGCAATACAGAGATGCATGCATTTTGACATAAACTGAATGCAATAAGAAATAGTATTGATTCAGAAAAATAAAATCAGTTGCTAATGAGCGCAAGACATTAGCAGATAGAAACCGCTACACTCTAAGTTGTCTCTGAGTAACTGAGAATAAGTCTGATAATAAGTAGCTCTACTGATAAGCATTAGTGCAATAGCAACTCTAAATAAATCTCTAAAAGACTGAGCTAGAATGCTCAAGAGACTTCAAGCTTGAAAGCTTGATAGAGACCTAACTACAATACTTTCTGATTGTGAACGATCTGCTTGATGAGAGCGCATGAAGCGTCGTGTAATAACACTCAACTCTATTGAAATATTGGAAAAATCTATCTAATGTTGTAAGTAGGGGTCCTAAAAATGCCAAAGATGAATTGAGCTCTTTTGGCTTAGTAAAGACTCATCTTAGAATAAAATATTCAAGGTAGGTAGAAGTAGAAACACGAGCTATCATAGGAATTGCCATTTGTACTTTGCATGCCACATTTAATGCATGAAAATACTAGGTGGCACAATTAGACATATTGAGGTGGCTTGAATAAGTCTAGATAGCTTGAGAGGTGGATTCATAACTCCAATTCAACTCAAAGTAGGAGGAGAGTCCATGGATCTATATATATGTGATGTACTCTCATTGAGAAGATGATGATTTTTGTGTGTAATGCAAATTTGGAGACTAAGCTCTTTGTGCCCTCTCTCTCTACTCGAGTTTGTACTTTCATATTCTCTCTCTAGCCAAGTTGAGGCATTTATTGTACTTAGTTTCATGTTTTGTTGATAGATCTTGCTTGTAACACAATAATATTTCTTGTATGGTCAGCTTTCCTATTGTCAATCAATGCTAGTTTGATCTTTATGGTATTATTGGGCTTAAAATATCAAAAGTACATGTGTAGGGCATCCCACATGTGTGAATTCAACATGGTATCAGAGCCTACCTAAGATTTACAAGCAAATCTAATCAAAAAGTTTGCAAATTTGATCAGATTTCAAGCTAGAAATTGTCTAGATTCTACTTCCTAGCTAGTTTGCAGTTTTTTGGTGATTTAGAGCTTCAAACCACTTTGAATGGTTCAGATCAGGTACTGTATGGAATTTCAGGTGCAGGCACGTGTGAAATCCGCCCATTTTCAGTTTGGTGGTTCTTTCTCACCTTAGATCCAAATTTCATGCAATTTAGCCCACTAGAAAGCTAAAAATGTGTAAAATTTGATGCAATTTGAATCATGATAGTTGGATAAGCCAATCAAAAGTTATAAGCTTTTGAATAGTCGTAGGTAGGGCATCTAGAACTGTGGCAAATCGTGAGTACATGTCATTTATTGCTTGAATGATCACAAAAATCACCCAGAAGTTGACCAATCTCATCTATATGTGATTTAGGCAAAATTTAGAGGTTCTAGGCAAATTGTTTCATACAAATAGGTTGTATTTGAGTCGATTTGATATTTTTGGAGTGTTTCACATGTGTGAAATTCAGAGAACCATAACTTTTGCCATACTTTATCTTTTTTGATGATTCAAATCTTGTTTTAGAGAGATTGTCAGACTAGTAAGATCTATCTCACAGTTTTTTGCTTAGTCTTATATAGGATTTGGTTTTTTACCCTTGATTGGTTCCTATAGTGAGAAGATAAGCAATCTTTTCATCCATCTTTTTTTATTTCCAACATTCTTTATGGCTTCAATGGGTGCCTTTCTATTAGAAGCAAGTGAAAGATTGTCAACCTCCAAATACTCAATTTGGAAGGTTAGGATGGAATCTCTCTTAATTTTACAAGATGTGATGGATATTGTACTTGGTATTGAAGAAGAACCACAAATTCCTCAAGAAATTCCAAAGTACAAAAAGAGAGCTAAGATGGCTCTACATTATATCAAAATGAATGTCTCAAATGACATCTTAAGAGAAATTGGTGCTTGTACTAATGCCAAAGATGCTTGGGATACTCTCAAGTCCATCTATGAGGCAAAGAATACTTCTAGACTTCTAACACTAAGAAACCAAGTTATTCAAAGTGTACAGAGAAGTGATGAATGTGCTTCAGCTTATGTAATGAGAGTTAAAGACCTCCATAGAGAATTGTCATGCATAGGAGACTCCATCAACCAAAATGAACTTGTTTAAGTCATACTTAATGGGTTAAAGGAGGAATATGACAACCTTGTTTAGAGTTATGCCATTAAGGAGGAGCTACTAAGTTTGGAAGCACTCCAAAGTGTGCTCATTTATGAAGATTCAAGACAAGAGTATAAACTCTTGAAAATGGAAAGACTGTCTCTCAACATTGATGGTAAAGCCCTCTTTACCAAAGACAAGCACAAGTCAAGAAGTAAGAATCAACACCGACCCTCTTCAAGCAAAAACAATCTTAATTCCAAGGAGAAAGGAGAAGAGGATGAGTCCTCTCAAGCTTTCACATCCAAGAAGAAGAACAAAAACATCAAGTGTTTCTTTTGTGGCAAGAAGGGGCATTATGCCACCAATTGCTTCAAGAAGTAGAGTCAATTCAAGCAAGCCAACATTTCCAATGAAGAGAAGGAAGATGCTCATGCAAGTGATGGAGAGGGATCTCTTATGGTCTCAAGTTTTTCTTCATCACCTTTCAAGAAGGATGGTTCGTGGTACATCAACAGTGGAGCTTCCTCACATATGTGTAGCTCCAAGCATACTTTTTCATCCATGACACCTTATGAAGGAGCCAAGAAGTCCATCTACACAGCAAATGATCATGAGTGTGCTATTGAAGGCATAGGGACCATTCCCTTAAAGCTTTCATCATCAAAAGTTCTTTCTCTGTCTAAAGTACTTTTTGTTCCTAAGATAACAAAAAATCTTATTAGTGTTGGGCAATTGCTTGATAGTGGACTAGATGTGAATTTCAATATTGATACATGTACAATCAAGAAGCATGATGAGATCCTTGCATTTGGGTCTAGATATGGTGGAATCTACAAGCTTGATCCCAAAGAGTATGCTAACTCTTGTGATGGTGCTTTTGCTTCTCATATTTCTTTGGAGGAACTATGGCATAGAAGGTTGGGGCATCCTAACTATAGTTCTATGGTGTCCGTGGTCAAGAAAGCCAAAGCTATTGGCTTGCCTAATCTTATCTCCAAGAATTTCATGCCATGTGAGGCTTGTGCCATATCTAAATCTCATAAGAAGTCTTTTTCAAAGTCATCTATTAAGACTACACATCCATTGGAGCTCATACACTCGGATGTGCACGTCTCATCTTCAAAGAGAAAGGGTGGTGCTACTTGCTTTGTAACTTTCATTGATGATTTCACAAGATTTACTTGGTTATATCTTCTAGCTTCAAAGTCTATGGTGTTTGACTATTTCCTAAAGTTCAAAGCTCGAGTTGAAAAGCAATTTTCATACAAAATCAAGATTATTAGAAGTGGGATGGAGGTGATGAGTACACTTCCAATAAATTTCATGATTATTGTGAGCTTGAAGGCATTAAAAGGGAGTTTTCTTGTGCATATACACCATCTCAAAATGGGGTGGCTGAAAGAAAGAATGGAACCTTGTGTGAATGTGCCAAAACCATTAGAATTGAGGCATCCTTGCCAAAAGACTTTTGGGGTGAGGCCATCAATTGTTCAAACTATCTTTGCAATCGACTCCCTCATGTTGCTCTTGAAGGAAAGTCACCATATGAAGCACTTTATTTGAAGTAACCTAAGGTTGATCACCTTAGAGTATTTGGATGCATATGCTTTGTCCATATTCCCTTGGAAACAAGAAAGAAGGATGATCCTTGTGGAAGAAAAGGAGTAATGGTTGGATATTCATCCGACAAGAAAGCCTAACAAAACTACATGCTCTCTACCTCTAAAATAATTGAAAGTAGAGAAGTAGTTTTTCATGAAGAAGAAAAGTCCAATCTTGGAGGGACCGAGATCAAGCAACCTCAAAATCTATCACCTTTTGTTATTGAAGACAATCAACATATGGAGGGGTCGAGATTTGAAGATGGAAGTCCTCGGATTTTCACTCCTAGAAGATCCATGAGGGAGAGATCCGAGCCTAAGAGGCTCACTTATGATGACAAAGGAAAACAAGTGGATCTTGATTCCACTTATGCTTATTTTGTTTCTCATGAAGTGCCGAAAGATGTCCAAGAAGCCCTCAATACCAAGGAGTGGTATGAGGCCATGAAAATTGAATATGATGCCTTGATCACCAACCACACATGGGAGCTAGTGGATCCACCACCTAACATGCACATCATTGGATGCAAATGGTTGTTCAAGATCAAGTACAATCATGATGGCTCCATCAACAAGTACAAGGCAAGATTATATGCTAAAGGCTTTGCACAAATATATTGTGAAGAATTGAAAAAGATTATCTATGTTAGATATAGGGGTCTTATGTTTTTTACATCAAGCATCTAGGTGTAGGATGTTGATAGGAATAAATTTGGCATAGATGGCAAATTATGCATTTCCACTTGTAATGCCACTATTGAGCCAAAATAGAGTAAGAGGCTAAACACTTGCTAATTAGAGTGTAGACAAGTGTAAAGTTTTTGTTTGATGAATTCCAAGAGGTCCAATAGGATATAGAGGTGGAACCTTGTGAGGTCCAATAGGAAATTGAGGTGTGCTTGAATATAGTCCAATAGAATTAAGAGGTGCATAGATCAATGATCCAATAGGATCAAGAGGTGACAAAATGTGGTCCAATCATAGTTAAGCATAGTGGTAGCTCGTGGACCTACTAGTATCATTGTACTCCTCATTTTGAAATCAATTAATTTGGTGATTTCATGGATTTTGTGAGTTTTTGGATTTCTAGCTTTCTCTCTCTACCCGAGAGCTCTTGATGCATTTTCTCTCTCTACCCGAGGAGAGCAGCTTGTTTTTACTTAGATTATTTTTTGAATACTTCCCACACGTGTGAGTGAGAGTTGGAAGTGATTGAATGCATGTAGTAGTGTGTTTTTGCCATAGGATTCAAGATTGATCTTGAATCTCAATCTAGTCTTGATCTTGGTGCATCTACACACCTTAGGAGATCACAAGTACATGTAGTGGACAGTCCACACGTGTGAAAATCAACATGGTATCAGAGCCTACCTAAGGTTACCATGCATTTTGATCCATCTAAGTGAAAAATTTTCATCAATCTTGAAATAGAAATTGTCAAGGCCCATTTTCCTAGCTATCTTGTTCAATCTTGGATCAAAAGAGATCAAAAGGACATTGATTGGGTCTGACCTGGTACTGTACGGAATCAGGTGCTCAGACACGTGTGAGGAACATCCAATTTCAGTTTGGAAGTTCTCTCTCATGTTTGATCCATTTATCTTGCTTGATAGCTTGTTTTGAAGCTATTTTTGTCTAGTTTCTGTTGCAATCAGTTTCATTCCATTTGGTTGAGCCAATCAAAAGCTATAAGCTTTTGAAGAGGGTTAGGTAGGGCACCTAGACCTGGGTGGACACATTTGGTTTGGTCAAGAGATTGCTTGGTTGATCCAAAATCACAGTTGTATGCTTGCCAATCTCATCTATATGTGATCTAGGCACTATTTTGAGATCTTAGCCATTTTGTTTCATGCAATATCATTGCATTTGAGTCAAATTTGGTTTCTTAGTGTATTTCACACGTGCTAAGAGTGTTGGATCCTAGCTTTGCCTATACTCCATCATTTGATGTGAAATAGATCTTGTTTTAGAGAGATTTGTGTAGCTAGTGAGAATCACAAATTGTTGTAAGATCTTTCATAGGAGGAGATAGTACTCAATTATTGGATCCTATTGAAAGTGTGTAACAACATTTATTGTTCATCATTTGAGTTTTCTTCACTTCAAATGTCTTCAATGGGTTCATCCTTGTTGGAACCAAGTGAAAGATTGACCACTTCAAATTATTCAATCTGGAAAATGAGGATGGAGTCCATCTTGATCCTTCAAGACCTGATGGACATAGTTCTTGGCCTTGAAGAAGAACCACAAGTTCTTCAAGAGGTTCAAAAATACAAAAAGAGAGCTAGGATGGCTCTCCACTACATTAAGATGAATGTCTCTAATGAGATATTGAGGGAGATAGGTACTTGTACAACAGCCAAAGAAGCTCGGGATTGTCTCAAGACTATCTATGAGGCTAAGAATACCTCTAGGCTTCTCACTCTTAGGAATCAAATCTTTCAAAGTAGCCAAAAGAGTGATGAGAGTGCATCTAGTTATGTTTTGAGAGTAAAAGATATTCGTAGAGAGCTTGCTTGTATTGGTGATTCCATCAATCAGAATGAGCTAGTTCAAGTCATTCTCAATGGCTTGAGAAGTGAATTTGATAATCTTGTCCAATCCTATGCCATTAAGGAGGAGCTACCAAGTTTGGAGGCTCTCCAAAGTGTGCTAATTTCAGAAGAATCAAGACAAGAGTATAAGCTCTTGAGGATAGACAAGCTTTCTCTCACTCATAATGATGGCAAAGCTCTCTTTGCCAAGGATAAGCACAAAGAGAGGAGCAAGAACCAAATCAACAATCCTCAAGCAAGGACAAAGTCAAATCCAAAGACAAAGATGAGGAGGAAGATGATTCCTCTAATGCTTCATCATCCAAGCTCAAGAAGAAGAAGAAGATCAAGTGCTTTTATTGTGGCAAGAAAGGTCATTATGCCACCAATTGCTTCAAAAAGAAGAATCAACTCAAGCAAGCCAATATTACCAATGAGAAGGAAGACACTATTGCAAGTGATGGAGAGGGATCTCTTATGGTCTCTAGTTTCTCATCTACTCCTTTCAAGAAGGACGGCCTATGGTATATTGATAGTGGAGCCTCTTCACATATGTGTAGCTCCAAGGACTCTTTCTCTTCTATTGCACCTTATGATGGAGTGAAGAAATCAATATACACTGCAAATGATTTTGAATGTCCTATTGAAGGCATAGGGAACATTCCCTTGAAGCTTGCATCCTCTAAAGTTCTTTCTCTCTCTAGAGTTCTTTATGTACCTAAGCTTACCAAGAATCTTATTAGTGTTGGCCAATTGCTTGATAATGGCCTTGATATAAAATTCAATGTTGATACTTGCACTATCAAGAAGAATGATGAGATACTTGCATTAGGATCTAGATTTGGTGGCATCTATAAACTAGATCCAAATGGGTATGTGAATGCTTGTAATGTTGCTCTTGTGAACAAGCTCTCTATGGAGGAATTATGGCATAGGAGGTTGGGACATCCCAACTACAAATCCATGCTCTCTATGATCAAAGAATCCAAAGCTATTGGCTTGCCAAAGTCATTCTCCAAGAAGATCAAGCCTTGTGAGGCTTGTGCTATTGCTAAATCTTACAAAAATCCATTTACAAGGTCTTCTATCAAAAGCAAGCATCCTTTGGAGTTAATCCACTCGGATGTGCATTTCTCATCAACTACAAGCAAGGGAGGAGCCACTTGTTTTGTTACTTTCATTGATGATTACACAAGATTCACTTGGATATATCTTCTTGCTTCAAAATCTATGGTGTTTGATCATTTCCTTATTTTCAAAGCTTATGTAGAGAAGCAATTCTCATTCAAGATTAAAGCTCTTAGAAGTGATGGAGGTGGTGAATATATCTCCAATAAATTTCAAGACTTTTGTGAGCTTGAAGGCATTAAAAGAGAGTTTTCTTGTGCCTACTCTCCATCTCAAAATGGAGTGGCCGAGAGAAAGAATAGATCTCTATGTGAATGTGCAAAATCTATGAGAATTGAGGCATCTTTTCCCAAAGATTTTTGGGGAGAAGCCATTAATTGTGCAAATTATCTTTGCAATAGGCTCCCACATATAGCTCTTGGAGGAAAGTCACCATATGAAATCTTATTTTTGAAGAAGCCTAAGGTTGATCACCTTAGAGTTTTTGGATGCTTATGCTTTGTCCATATTCCCTTAGAAACAAGGAAGAAGGAAGATCCTAGTGCATGCAAAGGGATCATGGTTGGATACTCATCCACCAAGAAGGCCTATAGAGTCTTTATACTCTCTGCTTCTCAAGTTATTGAAAGTAGAGATGTTGTCTTTCATGAAGATCAACACTCATCATTTGAAGAGGCCGAGATCAAGAAATCTATGGATGCATCATCAATTATTGATTTTGAAGACAATCATGATGTGATGGGGTCGAGATTTGAAGAAGACTCTCCTCGGATTTTTTCACCAAGAAGATCCATGAGAGAGATCCGAGCCTAAGAGGCTCTCATATGTTGACAAAGACAAACAAGTGGATCTTGATTCCACTAATTATGTTTTTTATGTGTCTCATGAAGAGCCAATGTACAAGAGGCACTCAATACCAAGGAGTGGTATGATGCCATGAAGCAAGAGTATGGTGATCACCAACAATACTTGGGAGCTTGTGGATCCTCCTTCCAACAGCATGTGATTGGTTGCAAGTGGGTATTTCGGATCAAGTTCAATCATGATGGCACCATCAACAAGCATAAAGCAAGACTATGTGCCAAAGGATTAGCTCAAATCCATGGTCTTGATTATGAGGAGACCTTTGCACCCGTTGCAAAGATGGTGACAATAAGAATTCTTATTTCTCTTGCTTGTTTTTTCAAGTGGAAGGTGTTCCAATTAGATGTATCCAATGCTTTTCTAAATGGTTATCTTGAGGAGGAGATCTATATGGAACAACCTCAAGGATTCATCAAGGATGAGTCCAAAGTGTGCTTGCTCTTCAAAAGTCTTTATGGACTCAAGCAAGCACCTAGATCATGGTATTCAAGACTTAACTCTTTCCTTATCTCACTAGGATTTACTCTTAGTGACTATGATCCTTCCATGTATCTAAAGTTTGTTGATAGCAATATTGTCATTCTTCTAATTTATGTTGATGACATTATTCTTTGTGGAAGTTGTATCAAGCTAGTTGATGAAACCAAGCTAGCACTTGGATGTGAGTTTAAAATGCAAGATCTAGGAGAGATACATTACATCCTAGGCCTAGAAATTGATTTTTATGAAAATCATGTCTTTATATGCCAATCTAGATATCCTCACTCTATGTTGAAAAAATTCCATATGGAGAATTCTAAGAGCATAGATACTCCAATGGAGCAAATTGTAAAAGATCCTAATAAAGGTGATGAAAGATCCTTTGAGGACATCACACTTTTTAGGAGTCTTGTAGGCTCCTTGATTTGGCTTACCATTACTAGGCCCGATCTTAGTTTTTGTGTGCACAAATTGAGTCAATTTATGCAAGAACCTAAGATCCATCATTGGAAGATGGCCAAGAGGATTTTAAGATATGTATCTTCATCTTGTGATTATGGTCTACTCTATAAAAGTGAAGATCTATCCATTATTGGCTACTCGGATTCGGACTTTGCAAGTGACAAAATGGATCGAAAGTCTATTAGTGCATACACTATCTTTCTTGGAGGCAATCTAATATCTTGGCTTTCCAAAAAGCAAGATACTATATCTCTCTCTTCATGTGAGGCCGAGTACAAAGCACTCACTACAACTACCAAACAAGTGCTTTGGATCAAGAGGTTATTAATGGAACTAAAGTGCATCAAGGAGGATGATCTACCAATGATCAAGTGTGATAACATCTCGGCCCAAGCTCTTGCCAATAATCCCATATTTCATGCAAGAAGCAAGCACATAGAAGTGGCACACCATTTTGTGAGAGAAAAGCTTATTGGAGGAGAAATCTATTTGGAGCATGTCAACTCGTCCTCTTGTATTGCCGATCTACTCATCAAGCCTTTGAGCAAAAGTGCTTTCATCAAGCATAGATCTAATCTTGGAGTTATATCAAGATCAATGCTCAAATCTTCATAGATAATTTTTTAGGAGGAGTGTGAAGAATTGAAAAAGATTATCTATGTTAGATATAGGGGTCTTATGTTTTTTACATCAAGCATCTAGGTGTAGGATGTTGATAGGGATAAATTTGGCATAGATGGCAAATTATGCATTTCCACTTGTAATGCCACTATTGAGCCAAAATAGAGTAAGAGGCTAAACACTTGCTAATTAGAGTGTAGACAAGTGTAAAGTTTTTGTTTGATGAATTCCAAGATATAGAGGTGGAACCTTGTGAGGTCCAATAGGAAATTGAGGTGTGCTTGAATATAGTCCAATAGAATTAAGAGGTGCATAGATCAATGATCCAATAGGATCAAGAGGTGACAAAATGTGGTCCAATCATAGTTAAGCATAGTGGTAGCTCGTGGACCTACTAGTATCATTGTACTCCTCATTTTGAAATCAATTGATTTGGTGATTTCATGGATTTTGTGAGTTTTTGGATTTCTAGCTTTCTCTCTCTACCCGAGAGCTCTTGATGCATTTTCTCTCTCTACCCGAGGAGAGCAGTTTGTTTTTACTTAGATTATTTTTTGAATACTTCCCACACGTGTGAGTGAGAGTTGGAAGTGATTGAATGCATGTAGTAGTGTGTTTTTGCCATAGGATTCAAGATTGATCTTGAATCTCAATCTAGTCTTGATCTTGGTGCATCTACACACCTTAGGAGATCACAAATACATGTAGTGGACAGTCCACACGTGTGAAAATCAACATATATGGCCTTGAATATGAAGAAACCTTTGCTCCTATAGCAAAGATGGTGACAATAAGAATCATAATCTCTCTTGCCTTATTTTTTAAGTGGAAATTGTATCAACTTGATGTCTCCAACGCTTTTTTGAATGACTATCTTGAGGAGGAGATATACATGGAACAACCTCAAGGATTCATCAAGGATAAATCTAAGGTGTGTTTGCTATTTAGAAGTCTTTATGGCTTGAAGCAAGCACCTAGATCATGATATTCAAGACTCAACAACTTTCTACTTTCATTAGGATTTGTGCTTAGTGTCTATGATCCTTCTATGTACTTAAAGTTTGATGGTAGTAATATTGTCATTCTTCTAATCTATGTAGATGACATTATTCTTAGTGGAAGTTGTTTGATGCTAGTTCAAGAAACTAAGGATGCATTAGGAGGAGAATTTAAAATGCAAGATCTAGGAGAGATCCATTACATTTTAGGCCTTGAGATTGATTTTCATGAAGAGTATGCTTTTATTTGTCAATCTAGATATGTCTTTTCTATGTTGAGAAAATTCAATATGCAAAATTGTAAAGGCATAGATACTCCCATGGAGCAACATGTCAAAGACCCTATTAAAGGTGATGAGAGATCCTTTGAGGACATCACACTTTATAGAAGTCTTATAGGCTCCTTAATTTGGCTTACTATCACTAGACCCGATTTGAGCTATTGTGTGCACAAATTGAGTCAATTTATGCAAGATCCTAAGATCCAACATTGGAAGATGGCCAAGAGAGTTCTAAGATATGTATCTTCTATTCAAGATTATGGCTTATTGTACAAGAATGAAGATCTAACCATTGTTGGCTATTCGGATTCTGATTTTGCAAGTGATAAAATGGATTGAAAATCCATTAATGAATATACTATCTTTCTTGGAGGCAATCTTGTGTCTTGGCTTTCAAAGAAACAAGATACCATATCCCTATCTTCTTGTGAGGCCGAGTACAAAGCACTCACTACAACAACTAAAGAGGTGCTTTGGATCAAGGGGTTAATCATGGAGCTAAAGTGCATCAAAGAGGATGATCTTCCCTTGATCAAGTGTGACAACATATCGGCCCAAGCTCTTGCAAACAATCCTTTTTTTCATGCAAGAAGCAAGCATATAGAAGTGGCACACCATTTTGTAAGGGAAAAGCTCATTGGAGGTGAAATCAACTTGGAACATGTCAACACATCTTCATGTATTGCTGATCTTCTTGCAAAGCCACTTTGCAAAAGTGCCTTCTCAAAGCATAGATCTGATCTTGGTCTTATCTCAAGATCGATGCTTGATCCACATTAGATACATTTTTAGGAGGAGTGTTGAGATATTGGAAAAATCTATCTAATGTTGTAAGTAAGGGTCCTAAAAATGCCAAAGATGAATTGAGCTCTTTTGGTTTAGTAAAGACTCATCTTAGAATAAGATATTCAAGGTAGGTAGAAGTAGAAACTCGAGCTACCATAGGAATTGCCATTTGTACTTTGCATGCCACATTTAATGCATGAAAAATACTAGGTGGCACAATTAGACATATTGAGGTGGCTTGAATAAGTCTAGATAGCTTGAGAGGTGGATTCATAACTCCAATTCATCTCAAAGTAGGAGGAGAGTCCATGGATTTATATATATGTGATGTACTCTCATTGAGAAGATGATGATTTTTGTGTGTAATGCAAATTTGGAGACTAAGCTCTTTGTGCCCTCTCTCTCTACTCGAGTTTGTACTTTCAAATTCTCTCTCTAGCCGAGTTGAGGCATTTATTGTACTTAGTTTCATGTTTTGTTGATAGATCTTGCTTGTAACACAATAATATTTCTTGTATGGTCAGCTTTCCTATTGTCAATCAATGCTAGTTTGATCTTTATGGTATTATTGGGCTTAGGAGATCAAAAGTACATGTGTAGGGCATCCCACACGTGTGAATTCAACAAACGCTTCACAATTCACAATAACATTTTCAGCTTATAATTGAGATGTATGAATAGCTGATTTATACTAAGTAATTAGGTCGTCAAATGCGATTGCCATTTGGCTGGAGTCCGCTGGCATTCATCCAGTTCCTTCTTAGAAATTGATTGTTGATAAGCGGTGAAAATTGGTCGTAAACAGTCTGTCTGCATAAATGAACTAAAACTGTTTTTCTGCATAAATGAACTAAAGCTGCCACAAGCGACAGTGTTGCAAAAAGACGATAGTGTCGGCTTTTTGCAAAAAAAATGACAGTGTCCTAAAATCTCATTTCCTTCATATTTGAGGTAGCCCCACACTTTGCCAGAGTCGTTTTCTTAACATTTGAGGCACTTTGAAAAATGCGACTCTGCATTTTTACTCATAATTCCTAACAGGTGAAAAAGGTGACACTGCATTTTTTACATGAGATTCCTGACATGTGACAGTGTCGCAAAAATGCGAAAAATGCAACATTGTGATTTTACCCGTAATTTTTGACAGGCTACACTGTCTGGATTGTAGAGAGAGAAAATGCGACACTGTTGTCAAACTCCGTGTATTTAGCTGTTCATACATCTCAATTATAATCTGAAAATGATATTGTTAATTGTGAAGGAGTTGAGTGTTATTACACGACGCTTCCTGCGCTCTCATCAAGCAAATCGTTCACATTAAAAAAGTATTGTAGTGAGCTCTCTATCAAGCTTTTAAGCTTGAACTCTCTTGAGCATTCTAGCTCAGTCTTTTAGAGATTTATTTAGAGTTGCTATTGTGCTACTACTTATCAGTAGAGCTGCTTATTATCAGACTTATTCTCAGTTACTCAGAGAAAGCTTAGAATGCACATTCTTTGGACAGTAATAGAAAAGACTTTTTATTAAAGTATTCTTCTTGTTTTTCTGATGAGCTACCAAAGTCCTTACCCCCTGAAAGACCTGAAGATCATATGCTAGACATTATTCCTGGAAGTTTCATACCCAATAGACCTCCCTATAGGGTTAGCCATTCTCCACAAGAAGAAATTTCTAAGAAATTAATGACTTGTTAGAGAAAGGCCTTATTAAACCCAGTAACTCCCCCTATTGCTCTCTTGTACTTTTGGTACAAAAGAAAGATGGGAGTTTTAGGATGTGTGTGGACTATCGTGCTTTAAACAAGATTACAGTTAAGAACCGCTTTCCTATTCCAAGAATAGATGACATTATGGATAGGATAAATGGATCTTGTATCTTTGGTAGAATTGATTTGACAAGTGGATACCACCAGATCACAATAGCACCCAAAGATGTCCATAAAACTGCTTTCAGGACTAACTTTGGCCTTTATGAATTTTTAGTGGTACCATTTGGTCTTACTAATGCTCCTGCAACATTCAATAGAATGATGGAACGAATCTTTTGACCTCATAGATGAATTGTAGGAACATTCTTTGATGATATCTTAGTCTTCAGCAAAAACAAAGAAGAACATAAAAGACATCTAGATATCGTCTTTAGAACCCTACAAGAAAACTCACTCCTCATAAAAGGCAAGAAAAGCGAATTCTTTCTAGAAAAGATACACTTTCTAGGACATATGATTTCTAAGGAAGTAATCAAAATGGACCCTTCAAAGATTAAAGCCATACAAGACTGGCCTAAACCAAGAAATATTCATGAAGTTTGGTCTTTCCTAGGCTTATATTCCTATTATAGAAAGTTTATTTGCCATTTTGCTCATATAGCCTCACCACTACATGAACTCACTAAGAAGAGGGTAAAATTTCATTGGTATAAGAAAGAACAAAATGCCTTTGATACTCTGAAGCATGCACTTACCACTGGACCTGTTCTTATCATTCCTGACCTTTGTAAGACTTCCTTGTGGAAGTGGATGCAAGTTTAGACTATATTGGGGCAGTCTTAAACCAAGAAGGTCATGCTATAGCCTTTGAAAGTAGATGACTTCAAGGGGCAGAAGTACAGTATGACATTTATGAAAGAAAACTTTTGGCCATTATTCATGCCCTTAAGTTATGGAAGCACTATCTTCTAGGAAATGATTTCCTAGTTGTAGTGTCATGGATCTTTCGTAGTATAGCCCTTCCGCCTGTCAACAAAGGTCAGATCACTGGATAGGTGCCTAATTATGCATAGATGCTACTTTTAGTTAATTTTCTACTTTCTCCCTTAACTCTACTCAACACTATATTACTCCTCTTTAACTGTACTCCTCTACACTAACATTCATCATAGTTTTGGTTGAAGGGAAGGGATGGAGAAGAAGAGATTGAGAAGAGAAGAGAAAGAGAGTGAGGGTGGAGGTTAGCTCAAATGCTCCTTATGCTTGCTAATGGAAAAACATTCACTGTGGCAAACAATAAAACATGGAAATAGAAAGCAATAGAAAACACAACCAAGAGCAATAGCAAGTAGTGAATAGCAAATGAGGATGCTTCTCTTCCAAAAATGGTAGAGTTTCCTCCTTCTCATTAAGCATTTAAATAGTGTACAAATGGTGCCTTTTTATAAAATGGGGAAGGCCCTTGCCCCTCAATCTTATTGGCTAATATTCACAATGATCCTAACCATTCATCTTGGACCCAACTTGATCCAAGGGTCCACAAAAAGTACATTAGAAATCACAAGATTCATGTGAGTCCCAATTTGGACCCAACTCTAAAAAGTGATCTCTAAGTTTAAAAATGACATTGGGCCTCTAGTTTTATTTTAATTACAGGGCCCAAGTCAGGTTTATTTTATTTACAACTTCAATTGCGTGCTCATTGGGCCATGGGCTTATACACGCAGGATGCCATGCCCTCGCAACACATTTTATTGGAGGATTTTATTTATTTACACTTTGTTGGGAATACCCCCAATAGGACCCATGACCTGAAGTAGTGCCGGTCCCTCGGCACTCTGCCAGTTTAGTAGAGCGTTCTCTTGGACCGCCTCTGGTGGATGAGATATCCCGTAACGTCTTCCATGAAGTTGAGATGGTCCAGTTTCTTCGAGTCCTTTGGCGTGTGGAAGGACTTGTGAACTCCTATCAACCATTCATGATCCACCCATGCTTGGAATCATTTCGTCCAGGGATCACCAAGGAATGCAGCTCGATAATATATGCGAGCGATTGGCAGTTCAACAGCGTAGACTAGATTCTGTCCTTGCAAAATGTTGAAATAACCAGAAAGTTATTCAACAGATGCGCAACTGTCTGAATGACGGGTTTCGTGATAGCTTCTATCAGGTAACCACTGTTAGTCTAGATGGGAATTTTTGGTGTGGTTTGGGTGACAAATGGTTTGATCAGGGCTTTGGCGTGGTGATGGGAGATGGGTTGACGATCACCAGACATAATGCCAATGGTGATCATCGAGTCGGCGTTAATCCTGACCTTCTACGTGGTACCTTGGTACAGGAAGTGGAAACGAGCCTTGTCCTCGTCCTAGGTGGCGTAAGCGTGAAGGGCGAGGCCCATGTTAATCTCAGAATGGAAGATCGCCAAGTAAAAATCCATTGCTTCAAGGAGGGGCCCGGTTGTCTGCAGCCATGGTTGGATCAAAGTGTCAAAGGGTAGAGGCCAAATCTGCGTGGCCTCGGGGATGTCACGCTGGATCACCTGTTTGGCGACAGAGTCTTCAGAGGATGAGGAGGCCATGTTAGCAATGATGATTAGTGGTCGAAAAAGTCGAAAAGTTAGAAAAACGGTGGAAAATGGAAGGAAACAATAGAAAACTGAAAATAATGAGTGTTGGATGAGAAAGATTGTAGTTCAGAGTGTAGATCAGTGTTTGATATAAGCAGATTACATCTGGTAGAAAGTTTGGTTGAAAACAGAAAACTTGATATTTTTAGTGGAAATTTTGGTAGAGCTTCGCTAGCAAAGGTGACAAATGACTTGAATTCAGCCCTTATATAGTGGAATTTAGAGTGCGTATTAGGTGAAATTCACTTTCCCATGTTCAGTTCCATCCAAATTTTGGCAGGCACCTTTTTCACAAAATTCTAAGACCTCAAGGAAGTCTGCGAGAGTTCAGAAGGTGATTTGACTGTGAGGGTTCAGAAGGTTCTGTGAGGGTTCAGGCTGTCTGCGAGGGTTCAACTCTCGCAGGAAGTGATCTCTCGCACAACTTGTTCCAGTGATTGGATTTTCAAGATTAGACCATGTAGGCAGGCTAATTTCACTGCTCTGATTCCATTTAGGCACTTGCGAGATTTGGTTAGTGATTTGTCTGGTTGGCCCCGCATTAGATATTCAACAATGTCGACAGCCCATTCTAGTACTGTATCCACATAAAATAAGGTAGCATATGCTAGCTCATCATCGGGTTGGGTTGCAATCTCCTTTTACTTGATTCGTGACACATGATCTGCCATGTAGTGTTGTTTTCCCTTGCGAATTACTATTCGAAAATCAAATTCCAACAACAACAGGAGCCATCTGGTGATTCTCCTGGTGTTGCAAGTTTTATTAACGAGATATAGTAAGGGTTGATGGTCCGTATAAAAAGCAAAATGTGTGGCCATCAAATAGTGTCGAAACTTCTTAACTGCATATATTCATTGCCAGTGCTTCTCGCTCTGTAGTTGAATAATTCATTTCGGTATCATTGAGCTGTAGGCTTGCAAATCGGATTGGAAAATCCTATTTGTGTTCATATGGCTGGGTTAAGACTGCTCCAACTGCATACTTCAATGCGTCCGTATGCATGTGGAACTCAATAGACCAATTGGGTGGTCGTAGGATCGGTGTTGAGACGAATGCATCCTTAATCTTCTGGAAAGCCTTTAGAGCTTTCTCATTCCAATGTGGATCCGTTGTGAGCTTGTAAATTGGTCTGGCTAACTCCGCAAAATCAAGAATGAAGATCCTATAATAGTTACCATGACCCATGAAAATGTAGACCTCACGGATCGTCCCCAGTGGTGGTAGATCAACAATGATCCTGATCTTTGATAGATCTGTGGCGATCTCGTGTCTTGACACTATATGGCCGAGTATCAAGCAATGTGTCACCTAGAATTGACATTTTTCTGGATTCAGGGAGATATGGTATTCACGACATTTTTTAGCACCTTCTCCAAATTAGATAAGTTCTCTGAATCTGGTCCATGCACGCACAGATCGTCCAAGAAAATTTCCAGAAATTTTTGCAAATAATTTTTGAATGCCGCCTGCGTGACTCGCTGGAAAGTGCTTGGGGCATTGCAAAGTCCAAATGGCATCACTTTATAGGCATAAGTTCCTCATTCCATGGCGAATGTTGTCTTGTGCTGGTCCTGGGGGGCTATTTTCACATGGTTGTAGCCGCTGAAGCCATCTAGAAAACTGTAGGCTTCGTCACCAGCTACTCTATTGAGGACACTTTCCGTAAATGGTAAAGAAAAATGGTCCTTCTTGGTGACTGCATTAAGCGCCTTCAGATTCACATAGATACACATTTTGCCATTATTCTTGGGTACTATAACTATCGGCGATACCCATGTGCTCAATTTCGTAAATGAAATCTGCATCCATAAGTTTCTGCAACTTTTGCTTGATCAGTTTTGTATAATTCGGGTTGCAGCGGTAGTAACGACTTATCTTGGGGTCTGCTCCGTCCACCAAAGGTATGGTGTGTTGGACTACTATTGGTGGAATGCCCTTTAGGTCACTATATCTCTAGGCAAAACAATCTTTATATTCCACCAACAAGGATCGTAGTTTCTTGAACTGCGTCGGTGTTAACTGCTCTCCCACATGCACTATCCTTTCTTCTTCTCCTGGTTTCGCAAGATTCATCGGTTGTGTTCGCGTAGGTCCCTCGAAGACTTGTTCCGCTGGTGCCTGACTTTGATCAGGTGCTCGTTGGGCTTGCGTCATCATGATTACCACGTCGTCCAATGTATAGTTCTTGAAAGTATCAGGCATCTCATGAACTGGAGCTCGTCGAGATTCCTCTTTTAGCATATTGATCTTGGCCCGACTAGTCATTTTTTTTATTTTTTGTCATCCGTGTAGAAGATGACGTTGTATCTGAGTCCAACTTGATTGAATTCAAGAAATCCAACACCTTCTTCTTGTCCTTTTTTGTCATTTAGATGGGTTCATCCTTGCTGTCTTTCTTTGGGATTGCTGTGACATTCGCCTCATGGTTGCAAATATTAACGTCTACTGTAGCTATTGCCTCTTCGGGTAGGTCACTCCATCGGATCACTTGGCATGTGGTTGGATCTACCTTTACAGACTATTCTCTGTTCTTGAAGGTGAGTTTCTCTGTACCCCAGTTGTGTACTACTTGCACAGCCCTCAACCATGGTCTTCCCTGTAAAATACGGCATGCAGATGGAGATTCAAGTATATCCATGACCACAAAAGTAATCACATACTGCATGCCTGCTATCTTTATGGGAATATCAGCAACTACACCTTTTGGTTTCACACAGGATTGATCTGCTAACTTGATGGTGAATCTGGCTGGCTTCAATCCTTGTAATCCCCATTTTTCGTACAAAGTAGTGGAGATCAGATTGACACCCGATCCTCCATCTACCACTGTCGCCTCGTCCCCATATCTCTTGTGTTTGATTGGCAAAGTGATGTTGTGTTCCTCACTTTCCCATGCTGCTCCGATGTGGAGGACGTTACTTGTTTCATCATAGCCCGCACAATATATGGGCTCAGGCACTACTGGCTCCTCATCCACCTTGGCCCATTTAGTTAGAAGGCTTTTTGCTTGTGGTGCAATCCGCAGTAGTTCTCTGAGGGGTAAACTAACGTGGCTTGACAACAAGACTGTGAGCCTTTTAGTGCGTGGTTCCTCAGGCTCCACCAAGTGAAAAGGTGGTTCATGTTGGTGCAACCAATCATTCTGATCAGTGCACAGTGGTGAGCCTGTTTGCGGATCTTGTTCGACGTCGATTGGAGGTTCTGTGGGATTGTTTTGTTTTTGCTCTTTTTCCTCCTCTTATGTGTTTTTTGTACCTAGTGTCTTACTTTCTGGTACTGTCTTCTCTCTTCTCTCACATTTGGATATGGCACTGAAGTTGAGAATTGGTTGTCAGTGACCGATGGTGGTGGTGAGGGAGCCACTTCCTTCCTCTTCTGTGCTTGCGTAACAGCTAACACAGGAGCGTAGTCGTGTCGACCTTTCGTTGGCATCCCTGCTGGAACTGCTGATTGCTGTATGGCAATGATGTTAAGAGGTGCATTGGTTCCAGGTTTAAATGGACAATTCTTGAAACAATGTTCATAACCGCAATCCCGGCAGGAGGTTGTATATTGTCCTTTGTAGGGACATTTGGCAATTCTGTGTCCCTCGCCGCACTCGAAGCAACCGTAATTTCTTCCACCTTGACGTTGAGTTTGAGCTGCATAGGTTGAAACATATTCATTTATGGAAGAATCCATAAATGGTTCATCTGGTCCGTACCACTGCTGTTGCTCAGGTTGAGGTGACATTTGCAATTCTTGTTCTGCTATTTGAAGGTGGTGTTGTTTGATACATGAGCAATCTGATTGTCTTTTAGATTCAAGGATACAATGGCAAGTGCTTTGCCATCCGTTGCTTCCCATACTGGGAGCAGATATATCCCCAAAGCTCCTTTTTGATTAAGATCATCCGCATCTTGAACTTCCACATGTGGAAGTCATCTTCGTTAAATTTGTTTATCAAGCGGATCTCGGAGGTTGAACTTTCCATTGTAATCGAGTAGCAGAGATAGAACACAAACAGAATGAACTAGCTCCATAGAACATAAACATATTAAGTTTTATTATAAATCCTAGACTCTAGTAATCCAATAAACCAGTGCTCTGATACCAATCTGTTGGTTCATGTATGAACATTATCAGCTCTGACAGATACCAATGGATGAAGACAATAATGAAAGAACAGTGGTAGTTGGGTTAGCAAGATCGTGGATTACTTAGAGAACAAAGATTGTCAGCTGTCACTGTTGTGTTGAATAAGATTATCAGTGTAGGAGTATTAGACTGCCATGAAAGAGAGATTGCAGAAACGATTAGGCGTTTGAGACAGCCATGCAATCCTCTAATGCTGATAACATGATTGGAAGAGAATGTAGAAATAACTTAGGCATCAGAGACAGCCATACATTTCTCTTTATAATGATGTTTGCATAAGAGGAGTGAGAGTTAGTTTCATTCAATCAAGAATGCAAAGATGTAGAACAATAGCGAATCTGTATAATAATGCTGTAAAACAACAACTAGACCACAATACAATTGCGCTGATAAGCGCGTGATCCTACTTATGGACTCAAATCAATTGCTAAAGTTCTGAATATATCTCTCTCTCTCTATATATATATATAATCACTAACTTTGAGGAGTCGGCTACTAGAATTCCCGTTTTGGTTGTTTGATCTCTACTGGAGTATCTCTTTCTAAAATCCATTCTACTTTCTTCAATCGCTCATTAACTTATATAGTAGCTGAAAGATCTTGTGCTATCTTAACTTTACAATTACAAGATAGTTGCCAACTATTAAACTAATCAATAGACCGGTTTATTATTGGAGCATGAAGACGGAATGGTCTGTACTTGGGATCCCTTGTAAATTTGCAGACGGTCGTTGTGACACTCTTTAAAGGAAACTGTCGCCTGTGTGAAGTCAAGTGTAAAAATGTAGTGTCATTGTTCGCTTTTCTCGCTTGTTAGAAATCATGTTAAAATGCAGTGTCGCATTGTTCGCCTTTCTAGGGAGAATTGCCACATATCTAAAAGTGCGTGAAATGGACTAAAAACCTTCAGTGAACACTTTGTCGCCTTTTTCACAAAATCTTTAGTGCTCAAGATGACCTCAAAATTGAAATAGCAAAGCTTTGTTGGGTGTCGAGTTTTTCGCCTGTCAGAAATTGCAAAGGAAAGACAGACTGTTGCGACAAACAGTTCAAATATGCAGACTGTTTAAAAACAATTCATTTTCTACAGGTTTCATTTGGTAGAGTAAAATTGAGAGAAGGAAGGAGAGCAGTTAGGATGAGTAGGAGTAAGATTAAACTCCAACCAGAAAAATATGAATCCAAGATAATCGGTAAGAACTTGTGAGGAGAGGCTATGGTGATTAGTTGATGTGATCTACATACTGCACTAGATCCTAACAAAATTTTATCTTGGTATCACTAAAATATATATGGAAAGCACAATCAATCAATACTTGGAGAAATCTCCACATTTAAAGCATGATACAATTTAGATTGTTACATATTTATTTTACTATTGTTATGCAAAAAATAGTACAATTGCCTGCCCGAGTAAACAAATATGAATATTTTGCATGTGCCCTTCATTGATTCTATAGTATTTGATAAATCTGGCAAGTGTGAAAAATGCAAAAATAAGCTTGGTAGAGGCCAAAAATCTTGTATATAGATAAACACACATGTGGAGACTATTCCCACGTGTGAAACTAGTGTACTTGTCATGTACCATAATCATATAGGATGTACATATGATTTAATTCAAGTTCTAGTGGCTAAAAAGGCCAAAAACTAGTTTTCTAGACATATGACACATGGCATCAATCTATTGATTGCATGAGCCACATCCTTTGGTTAGGTGTCATATCCTATGTGTAGAGGACAACTCACACATGTGGAATAAGCTGAAGTAAGCAAATTTTGAGTTCTAGAAGATTTCCAAGTAGATCTCCATATAGAAGGAAAATAGACCAAAGGTGCTCAAAATAGAAGGTTTTGTCCAAGTGTCAGTTTTGCATGATGAATCATCATATGACAAAGCACCTTCACACATGTGGGATCAGAGGGATGATCAGTACCACGAGCTCCCACTTATTGTATATATAGAGCCACATTTGGCCATAATCAGAGACACCAATCTTGGTTTTGGAAGCAATTTTGAGTGATTCTCTCCATTTGTCTATATTTGTTTGATTGTTTTGAGGTTCTATCAATGTGTACTTGATTTTCAAGTTGGAGTTTGTACTCAGACAGTGTTTCACACGTGTGAAACTAGAAAGTACACCTACCTTCAATTAATGATTGTTCTTGATAGGATTTTGTGTCTAGAATTGAAGGCTAGATTGATCTTAATCTCAAGTAGATTGAAAGATCAACTAATCTGACAACCAATCCCTCTTGAGGATCAGATTAGGATCCACTCTTGGTCCTTTTTGTACTTTTTCCACATGGTATCAGAGCCTAGTACAAGAGGTTTTGTTGAAATTGATAGGGTTAATCCAAATCAAAGCCAAAATTAGCAGTTTTTTGGAAACTAGTCAAATTTTGTGTAGCGAGTTGGATTTGATATCTATCCTCAAAATTTTTGGTCCAGATCTTGTTGTGGGCCTTAGGAATCCTTTTCACACGTGTGAGACCGTACAACTCCGGTTTTGACTAAGAAATTTCAAAAATTTGTAGAATTTGACTCACATACCCAATTTGGGTGATTTTTGGTGCAAAATCAAGCATTTTCTATAGTGAATCTAATGTTTGATTAGTTCTTGGATTAGATCAGCCAAGAAATTAAATTTGAAGCTTGAATTAGGTGCATTAATTGATTATCTCTGATTTTTTGAGTACATGTTGAAGTTGAAAGAGATTTTGCTAAAAATCATAGATCGAGTGATATGCAAGGTGAGAGGTTGAAATCCATTGTACCATCACTCTAGATTTGTTCAAGAGTGATAGGGTCAAGTTTAGAAGCATCAATTTGCTAGAAAACATCCTTGGATCTGTCCTCCAAGTGAAATCTTTGAGAGTTTCTAGTGCATATAGAGCATCTATCAAATCTTTTGTAGAATTTGACATAGATTGGCTTCAATTGAAAGTTCTAGAAAAGAGATTGAGATCCAAGTCACATTATTCAATCCTACTCAATTTGTTTGAGTGTTTGTGAGGTTTGAAAAGAGCCATTAAGGTGTCTATGGCAAATGTGTAGAGAGAGGATTGATCGCCGCCACCACCAAAATTTGATAAGAGTTCCTTCCTTTGTAGAAGGCAAGATCTAGAAGCTCATTTTGTGTTGTTATTGGTGGAGAATTTGTATTCTCCTAGGTGATCAAATCTTTCTAAGTGGCATTAGCTCTTTGAAGCACAATATCTTACTGAGAAAAATCACAACTTTTGATTTTGAATTTCATTCCAAGTCTCTAAAAGTGGAGTAATTGGTGGAATCCAATAGGGATGATTGAGTCAATTTATTGAGCAAAAATTGACATAGTATGTATGAAGCTCAAATTAGTTCTATTCAACTTTCTTTGTGAGAGTGTGAGGGTCAATTTGAGATCCCATTGGATGTCTAGAATGAGGAGGAGTCCATATTTGAGTATTCATGCATGGTTGAGATCTTTGTCAATCTCTAGTTGTCTAATTTTTTAAGCTTTGTGAAAAATTGGTGGTATAGTTTGTTGTGAAGATGTTCAAATCTAGTCTCTTGAAAGTCAAAAATTACATTTGTAGAATCGTATCACAGGTTTTTATTCACATGACATCAATAGGTGGCATCCTATTGAAGGAAAGAAAGGATCCTGAGTGCAACCTTTGTGGCAAGGGAGGATATATTTTCTCAAGATGCTACAAAAAGAAGACCAATCGATCCAAGGAGAACCAAAGCAAGGGGGCCGAGGTGAAGGATGGAGTTTCAAGTTCAAAATGCAAATACAAGAAGGACAAGTCCAAGGAAAGGTGTTTCCTTTGTGGAAAGGTGAATGAGGCTTGGAGTCTCACAAGGACTTGCAAGATTTGACTTCAAGAGTCCATCACAACACATGTCAAATCTTTTGAAATTTTTCATTTGGAAGTGCATTGTTTGGTTCAAGATGCAAAGATAGATGTCACTTTCATGAAAGTAACTTGGATTTATTTTATGTCCTTGGAAAGTATTTTGCTTGTAACTGTGGACAAGTTCAAACTTATTGTTATTATCCAAGATAAATCAATCAAGAATAAGGAGCAATCACAAAATGAAAATAGTTTCATTACAACTTATGAAGAACCATTTGCTTTGAAGAGATTTTTGTATCTCAAAGGTGGATTAAGGCAATACTAGTTGAGTGTGATGCCTTAAAAGATAGCAAAATATATTTTCCTTGTAAGCTTACATTAGTTATGAAGTCAAGAAAATGAAAATATCTTCATAATGTAGGATCTTTTGGTTTCAATAAGATCATGAATGATGTGTTCATTCATAAAGATGAAAATTGTAAGTTTTCAATCTTAAAGGCAAGTTGTAAACTTCTTATGAGAATAAGTGAAGCATCCAAAGTGGACACTTATATCCATAAGCAAGTAGTTAGCCTTATTGAGATGGAAATGCCTTTTGATTTCAATATTAGAAAAATCATGCCAAGTTGTGGTGATTTTTGGACTTATGTTTCTAGCATAAGTAATCTTGATAATCATAGGAAGTGCATATTATATGGTCATGGATGTTGTGATCATTTTGAGACATGGAGGTCTCGGATTTCCATCAAAAAGGAGCACCATGAAGAGGATATTAAAGAATCATCTCAAGGTTCAAGTATTCCAAGGATTGAGGAGGCGAGACCTTCTCAAGTTGTGATTCCAAAAAGAAACTCAAGAAATATGGTTGATTCCATGTGGCTCACATTGCAAGGGAAAGAGGAGCATATCTCATGTGAAGGAGCAAGCCTCAAAGTCAAGCATCTACATGAAATTTGGAAGGGATCAATATTGGAGGTGCTTGTATGGTGCAAAGCTCTCAAGCTCATAAAAAATATCAACATCAAAGAAGCACTATCATGGATATGGTCATTTCAGATCAACATCAAGCTCATTGGCTGATCTTCACACCTTTTGAACCAGCAAAGACCAATTCAGCCCATGGAGTCAAGTTCAAGATCATGATGTTTTCCATCAAGCTAAATTTACCAAGCTAGATTTTTGAGGAGTGTGAAAAATGCAAAAATAAGCTTGGTAGAGGCCAAAAATCTTGTATGTAGATAAACACACATGTGTGGAGCCTGTTCCTACATGTGAAACTAGTGTACTTGTCATGTACCATAATCATATAGGATGTACATATGATTTAATTCAAGTTCTAGTGGCTAAAAAGGCCAAAAACTAGTTTTCTAGACATATGACACATGGCATCAATCTATTGATTGCATGAGCCACATCCTTTGGTTAGGTGTCATATCCCATGTGTAGAGGATAGCTCACACATGTGGAATAAGCTGAAGTAGGCAAATTTTGAGTTCTAGAAGATTTCCAAGTAGATCTCCATATAGAAGGAAAATAGACCAAAAGTGCTCAAAATAGAAGGTTTTGTCCAAGTGTCAGTTTTGCATGATGAATCATCATATGACAAAGCACCTTCACACATGTGGGATCAGAGGGATGATAAGTACCATGAACTCCCACTTATTGTATATATAGAGCCACATTTGGCCATAATCATTGTGAGACACCAATCTTGGTTTTGGAAGCAATTTTGAGTGATTCTCTCCATTTATCTACATTTGTTTTGATTGTTTTGAGATTCTATCAATGTGTACTTGATTTTCAGGTTGGAGTCCGTACTCAGACAGTGTTTCACACGTGTGAAACCAGAAAGTATACCTACCTTCAATTAATGATTGTTCTTGTTAGGATTTTGTGTCTAGAATTGATCTAGATTGATCTTAATCTCAAGTAGATTGAAAGATCAAGTAATCTGACAACCAATCCCTCTTGAGGATCAGATTAGGATCCACTCTTGGTCCTTTTTGTACTTTTTTCACACAAAGATAGTGTTGCATGATCCATGGAGCTACAAGCACATCTCTGAAAGGTTGTCGAGTTGAAGGATGATTAAATCTTTGACGCCTAGGTCTACAAGTCATAGACATTGAAGATACATTGCACAAGCATGACTTTCGTATGTTTTACAATCAAAAGGAGGATGTATTGTCATCAATAAGTTTCCAATAGGTGGTGTTGAGGATTCAACATCTCTTGTGAACATTTATCACCAATATGAACACAATAATTAGGCCAAATTTCATTATACTAGTAGTCAAACATATTGATGAACGAATATTGACAAAATTACACATTTTAATCAAATCCAAAAATATGACAAATTGCATGTGAGTTTTTATTTCAAAGACACATTTTAAACAAATGTCACTCTTCCATCACTTACATGTCACTAATTCACAAAATTTTGTTGTTTAGTCAATATATCTAGAAAGTGTTGCTATTGCAAAACATTGCTTTGCATAAAATATTGCTAGAACTTAACCTAAGAATCGTTGCAATGTCACTCATCAACACTCCAATTGAATGCTACTTTTAGGATTCTAATTCCAATGATAACATTTTTAATCACTTTTTCTATTGTTCTCTCTCCCACTGTCAATCTCATAGTTTTTGTTGCTTTCAATGTTATTGCACTTTCACATTTGGAGTTGATTTCACTCTCACATTCACTATTGCTTTCACTCTCACACACTCAGCTCTCTCTCATTCGTTGTTGTGAAGATGTTTTTAGTTAAGTTTGTTGTTCTCAATGCACAACTCATTTCTCTAATGAGTGGCATGTGAGTATTGCAATTAGTCAGAATATACATTAATCTAGACTATGATTATGAATAGTTGTGGTTTAGTTATAACATATTACAAGACATTATTAGCTAAAAATGAGTAAAATCATTCCACTACTTAAAGACCACTTACAACATACATATATTAGTGGAAAACCTAGATATAAGAAATAGATTGAGTACCTCTTGCTATCTCAAATTTGTATTCCTCTATTTGGTAATTAGAGTTAAGAGACGATTAAAAGTTTGTAGCATAGACTTATCGCATTCCTCTCATTGTACATTTTGATATTGCTATATCTAAGAGTATAATGCCTAGGTTATCGCAAATTATATAGATTATATCTAGATTTGGGTATCTGTTGAGTTGCCTTGATTTCATCCTAATGTTGCCTACATTCTTCGATGGGTGAATGTTTCCTATTCAAATCCAATGAATGTGGAACGAGACTAAATATGGTAGTTCCAACTCATGAGCCTTGTGTTGGGACCCCATCCCCAAGTGGCTAGCCACACACCACTTAAGAATCACAAAAGAATGGAGAAATCGGGGATGAAGATGAAAGATCATTTCCTTCTTATATGTGGAAGACAACATCTAAGAGAAGATCTCATGATACTACTTGATGTTGTATCCCTAGTCCTATTAGGGTGGAGCCATCCTTGCACCCTCAGCCATGGCGAGGAATACACTCAACTTATTACCTTCCATGGTGAGGATACACTAAACCAACTACCATCTTGCTGGATAAATTTTTGATAAATTCTTAGATACAATAATCTGATCAATGTAGGAGGAATTTGGGGATCATGAAATGGTGGCAATGCTCGCAAGCATTTGATTGTGATAGCATGTTCAGTGCAGTAAGTGACAGATACACTCTATTGGGCAAATGGTATCTGCATACATATGTGTGCGGATGCTTCGTGGCATGGTGATATGTCCGTCTTCGAACATTTTTTATGACATATCTTGAATCTTATGTCCTTCATTTTGTGATCCTTTAACATACTTCACCTCGGCGAGCGTCGATCTATTGCAGATTTTCTGCTAAAATGCCCTCTATTTTGAGATTAGCTTTTGTGCTGTGCCATGACCGTGAACAAATCGCGCAGTTTCTTCCGTGTATATGTGAGTTTCTTTCGCCAGCCTGCAAAATGGTCAAGCTTACACGTTTGCCCAGTACTTTTTTGCTTAAAAACTAAAACGGTTGATCCACTAGCGAAATTCTGTATGCTACAGTACCATGCTCCTTAATAGTATCGATAATTATCTCATACTTACGATCTCCGGACAACTTTGTTCAGCGCCAATGTGGCACCTAGAGTTTCCCCGTCGAGAAAACAGAGATCGCCAATTACACGTTGGCTTATTCTGATATCTGTCTCTTCAATGCTAAATTTTGGAAGGGGCTCATCAGAAGCCTGAATGTAATCAACGTAAACTTCAGTGTTCTCTCTGGCATTAATTCACTTAAGCACTAGAAATGATCGCTTCAAAACGATCTATTCGAAGCTTAGAATCAATTGATGTAAGCGCGATATCTTAATTGAGCCATCAAGCGAGACTAGAGGGGCTCGGACGAGAAGCGACAGCAAATAATTCAACTCCAGCTAAAAGCAGCCAAAAATCAAGGACAATCTTCAATAAAGCCAGATCTAAGCCTCATGAAGATAGAATGCAAAACGACAGTGAGAGTGGTTCAAAGGAACTAACCATCACCCAGCCCCATGAATCGGAATATGAGGGTACGTGAGCAGCATATGGAATCACATCTGCAAAACCAGAAACGATGATGAAGATAGGGCATTCTGTTACTTGCAATTTGCCCCCAGGTAAAACATCTCATCGGTAGTAAGTCCATTAGATCTTGGCTTTTACACTCCTGAGTCCTTACCATTGGCGAAGTCTTGCCTTTCACACTCGTAATTTAACAGTAGTCAGATTTGCGAGTGAATCGTTGTACGTTCTATTAAAAGTTTCGTTTCAATATGAATTCTCAACAAAAGTGTGTCAAATAAGCATCAAAGCCTTCTTACACTTAAAAACTTGTCGCAGAGTGTTATATATGGATGAGTAAACTTCTTCGTGAGAGAGAATCCCAGCTGGACCAGCCTGCAAATATAGACAACTCATAACGATCAACAGTATAAATTTCTCAATTCCAGTCCTATGCTTATATTTAAGTGCGTTAAAGCTGCCTGATCGGGGCATCTGAATGCTCAATGAATGAAAAAAATCAGGAGGATCAGAGAGACCCGGCGGTTAGTGCCAAGCATATATATCAACAGGTCTTCCAAGTTCCAAGCTTCTCACTACAAAAAGCTTATTATCTAATATTTATTTGTCCCTTGACGTAATACAACGTAATCTTCACGCATGCTGAATCACTTTGTCCAGACTCCATTTGACAAATTCTGTCTTCAATTACGGCCAACTCCTTAGCTCAAAAAAAAAAAACATCTAAAATAGTACCTGGTCTGTTGGATAGATTTTTAATGATTTCCTTACTATACTATTTCAAATTTCAATTGAGGTCAAAATTATGTAGCAATATTATTATAAGACCTATTTAACGACGAGCCCCAACTGCTTATGCTTATGGGATCTCTTAGTAGGAAAGATATTGTAAAAATCACCTGTGTGACTAATATCCCACCAAGAGCAAGCCTTGGTTTTAGAATGTTCTCGTAGAAAGACTGTGTGTAGAGCTGATAGCAAGGACCACCTTCGACTGGATCGGCTAGATCTCCAATAATCACGTCAAATTTATCTTCACGTTCTTCCAGTTCGGCTCTTCACGAACAGAAAAACGGAAATAAGACAGCTATTACGGTTAGATTGTATTGATTACTTCCAGTGCGAAACTTTTTTGAGTTTCATATTCCTTCAGAACCAAAACACATAGGAAGAGAAAATCCATAAAGAAAAGCAGGTATATTGGTAAAACTTGAACTGCTAATAGCAAGATAAGTACGAGTACCTTGCATCATTAATTAAAAGTTGTAGACGATTACTTTTAAACGCTTCACGGTTTGATATGAGATATGCTTTACAGAAATCTACCACCTCCTGAAAGATCAACTTGAGATGTCAAACGTGCTCAAAAATTTTGCTCTATTACTTTCAATGACCAGGACATACACACACTTCACCTTGTCTATGTCACACATTACCACCTTCTTTACGCTTCTATGCTTCAATGCCTCTCGTGCAGTTGACCCTTCTCCGCCTCCCATTATAAATATACTTTTCGGACTGTAAAAAAGAAAGTATCATCATCATGCTAAAATATGTTAATCAATTTCTCTTAAACAGGAGAGCAAGGAACAGAGTTCTTAATAGTACTTGCTTTGAATGGTAAAGGAGGGCGGGGTGGACAAGGGCTTCGTGATACACGAACTCGTCAGCATCAGCACTTTGAAGTTTTCCATCAAGGATTAGGACCTGAGCATCATAGATGCAGTGACATCAATCGGCTTCAGAGGGCAACCGTATGTTTACTAATCAAATATGCTAGTATTCACAGGATAGAGGAAAATATCAGCAGTATAGAAAGACTAATTATACAAGTAAGTTTCGAGAACTTAAGTAGCTGGACTGTACCTATTTGAGCATCACGTGAACGATATTGCTATTATTTAGCAACATATTCTAAAACCTTTTTGGGGCTAGAGCCATGAGGGATGAGGAAGAAACCAAAACTGTCGAAAATCTGATATATGATAGCCATACATTGAAGTGATTGAACTCAGAGGGTACACATATTATCTTCACTTACGTATCCCATGATTAGAAACTTCTGTATTGTGCTAGTTACTACAGTAAGACAAGGACCTTCTTCACAAATTTTTGCGGTCATCATTTCCTACTCAAAATAGTTGCTTTCTTTGGAAAACTAATCGGGCACTTGACGCCAAAATCAAACAATGCGTTAATAAAACAAGGAGATCTTACCTTCCCAAACGGACCACTTTCGAGCAGGGTAATATCTTGATAATCACTGACTCCGGTATGCAAAATTCTGCATCGTGAAGTCAAGATGACATAGTGAAATTTGAATAGCATTTTCCAAGTTATAGCTCGAACAATGGGAAAAAATTATGAAAGCTCAGAAACTGGGCAGACTTTAAACACAAATGAGTAGATATATCACGACTTTACATATATGTATTAATATTTTAAGAGCGCAACTAAATCGGTAAATCCAGTGATTGTAGTTATATTTTCTTTTGGAGATTGCAACATGATTCTATCGTAACTACCAGACGATTCTAAGTATTTTAATTTGAGAGACTAAATTCAGACTTTCAAGCAAAACAAATTCAGAAGATAAATGTTGAGACTAAGAACTTATTGGAGCTTTTGGTCCGACGGACAAGAGGTATATCTACTTTCTGTTATGTCGCTGTGATGAACGGTGATTATACTTTATCATATATTAACAGAAATACATGTATAAGCACGAATGTAGAGCCATGGAATTAAACTGACAAACGAAAGTATAATGCCCAATCGCATTTGTTCAGTTGTCTTATATAAAGAAAGGTTGAACACACTGAGAATTTGAGACCCTTGAGAAGTTTCTAACGAATTAACCACATCGGTCAGCACCAAAGATCGTACTTTGATACACTGAATACCCAACGCAAGTCTTCTTCAATCTCCTCTTCAAACCAGAGGCACCTTCTGCTACTATTCTTACTGTCAGCTACTGTAGCCTTCTTGATAGCCGATCCATTTAACTTGGACTCGTAGTGGTTGACATCACTATTGATATGCACTTCACCCATGTTATCGCGTATCTATCAAGTGTGAACTTCGTTGTTGACGTCAAAGAGAGGATCACGAATCACGATATTATGTCCATCCCGACCGTGTGAAATAGAAACTTTCACAACTAGTGCTACTTTAATAGCTGTGTCTAATGGTACGTACAAAAGATTGACAAAACCTACTGCTTACATCACGTCTTAAAACCATTTGGAATCGTATGCAACATGCAAGACTCGGATGGCTTTGACTTATCGGCATAACCCTCGATCGGGTAAAAAAAATATCAAAAAATGGCCGGTGGTTTCATCACTTCATGATTGCTGAGCATCCTATAAAACATGCCCATCCTAATTGAAGCACATTCCGAAAGAATCGCCACCAACTTGAATCGCAAATACTAGGAGGATTCGTTGTACTTGTAGCTCCTTTTGTATTAGAGCAGGACTGAGGAGGATTTGACGAGGACATGAGAGATGACAGAAGCACAGACGTAAGCAGCCAAAGTCAGACATTACCGAGATCGAAGGAGTACTGCGAGGCACAATGCACGTCCATCAAGACACAAGTGGGAGACGTGCAGCGAGCAGAGCACAAGTGTAGGCGAATACTCGAGACCTGCATCCCTGGAAGAGCAATCAAGCACGCTCGCAGGAACGACAACACAGCAACTGGCGCATAATATACAGTTTTTGGAAACACAGATGATCGCAGAATCCAGATGCACACCCCCTTGAGCCTTCAGCCTTCAGCCTCGCCCATGGAAGCGCATCAAAGAAAAGTAGTGACGCAACTGGGTTATCGGTCTCTCTCCTGAGTCCTGAGTCCCTGTTTCTCGTCGCGAAGAGAGCATTCGAAGCGTGGAGACGGTGGAGCCCAGTAGCTGCTGCACGGCTTGTGGAGGATGCGCCAAGTATTTTGCTCTACGCGTGACCCGGGAGGCGTGAAGCAACGGGCCAATAACCGAGGTGACTCACCGGTTGATTCTTGAAACCTAAAGTCCATTCAGCCACATTGGCTCCTAGCGGCATTATTTTTTACCCTTGAGCCTTGGCGTCTCTTCCCTCCGCATGACCCAATCAACATTTGTCACGTGGGTAAGTGTAGCGCAAGCATCCCAAAGGGAGCCGGGAGCCATGACATAACTTCCCAGCCTTCAACTCTTGCCATCCAAATGTAAAAATTACAGCAAATAAGGACCCTAAAACACTTGAAATGATGAGGGAAATAATAGATTATGATCTCATAAGATTAGCACAAGTTGAACCATCAAAATCCATCAAAAATCTATGCTTGAACCTCACTAAATGGCCCAAATCCTTGAAGAAGGCTTCACACGTGTGAAAGTACGGCCTCCCACAGTCTGAGTACTGTACACCAGACCTACATTCAATCCTATAATCATTAGTAATCACAAGTACTCAAACAAAAAGGCATAATGCCCCATCTTGCTACAATAGTAGCACTTCACCTTTGATTTGTCCTTCTTGACATTTGGTGGTTGATGGAGATGCCTTTGGGGGTCCTTCTTGATCCTCAAGCTTTGTAGACTTCTTGAATGTTGATCCTTTGCCTTTGGACTTGCCTTTGCCTTTGGTGAAGAGAGCTTGGTCATATCCACCTTGGATGGAAAGCCTATCCATCCTCTCTTGCATTTGGCTCCTTCTTGATTCCTCGGCCATGAGTGTGCCTTGGAGTTCTTCAAGTATGGGTAGCTTACCCATAATTGCATATCCCTGAACCAAATTATCAAATTCAAAGCTTAGTCCATTCAATATGAGTTGAACAAGCTCTTCATCCTTGATAGGGTCACCTATAAAGGCTAGCTCTTTGTTCAATTCCTTTACTCTTAGGACAAAAGTATGTGCACTCTCTCCTTTCTTTTGATAGCTTCTACAGATTTGATTCTTCAAAGCTAACATTCTAGTTTGGTTCTTGGATTCATAGACCTTTTGCAAAGTCTCCCAAGCATCTTGAGCTGAAGTGCAATCTCCTACCTCTTAAGAGTTCATTTGCAACATTCATTTTTATGCAATGTAGTGCAACATTGCACCTCTTGATGTATTTGGCTTTTTCTTGAGGATGAATAGGTTCACCCTCCTTACCATTTACAATTTCCATCAGATCTTGCATGATCATGATAGATTCCATTCTAACTTTCCATATGGAATAGTTAGTTTTGTTGAGCCTTTCATTAGTATCCAAAAGATATGCATTTATAGATGCCATCTAGTCTCCTAGTCAAGGACTTGACACAAATGAAGGTTACTTCTATTGATTTGATTGAAGGTCTACCTTATCCCACTTCTTAGGGACCTGAAAAGATCAGTAATAGACTTCCTATAAAGATCTAAGAATGATCTCTAACAAAATCAAATCATAGAATACTAGAAACAATGCACTTGCTTGATTGAAGTAGACAATACTAGTAGAATTGCCCCTCTTTCTATAAAGAACATTAAAGCTTCCAAATGATCTGATCAAGAGTGAATTTCAGCAACCTAATATACTTCCAAAATCACTTGTAAAAGATCTAAATGGAACTTAATGAGGATGCAACACAATCTACTATCCAATCACAAGCAAAAAATGATCAAAATTGATGAAAAATTGATCTAATGTGGTGCATAAGTCAAGCAATGGTTGGACTGAACCTAAATCACTTTAGGAGGTGCCTACTACACCTTAGAACAGCCTTGAAGAGTCTCCAAAACTCTGATCTTCCCTCTCCTTGAATGCTAGAAAGCCTCCTCTATGAAATCACCTCCAAAACTCGCTTAGAAATCAATGCTTGGAGCAAGCAAAACTTGCTATCTTGGTAATGTGAATTGAATTCAACTTTGCCTCTGGTTTTAGACACCTAAACACCTGCAAATGAAGTCACACAACACCAATCTCCAATGTATTTGACTCACTTTGAGTTCTAGAATCAATACTAGATGCTAAGATCCAATCTACACAAGATTTAGATCAAAAATTGTGATCAAATTGAATGAAAACCAAGGATTTAGCTCATTTCAGCCTTTAGGCTCTGATACCATGTAAAAATTACAGCAAATAAGGACCCTAAAACACTTGAAATGATGAGGGAAACAATAGATTATGATCTCATAAGATTAGCACAAGTTGAACCATCAAAATCCATCAAAAATCTATGCTTGAACCTCACTAAATGGCCCAAATCCTTGAAGAAGGCTTCACACGTGTGAAAGTACGGCCTCCCACAGTCTGAGTACTGTACACCAGACCTACATTCAATCCTATAATCATTAGTAATCACAAGTACTCAAACAATTATGAACATAGAGAGCAATTGCACCATTATGAGAGAAAAATCATGAAATTGCTTGATTGATTTTGGTGAGATATCATCACCTATATATACATGATCCATCACGGTTTTGGGCAGGTATGAGTAGCCCTAAACCTATCCCTAATGCTAATTTTGGTGGATCTTTCATCCCTACCAAGTTAGGGTTGGAATCTTGGAGATCCCTCAACAATGCAAAAATTACCAAAAATAGCTCCTATTTTTTCTCCCTTGTATCTAAGCATAATTTGGACTCATTCCAAAGGTTCTAACACTTAGGTCTACTTGAGAACATCCTTATGAATGGAATCCTATGCTATTTGGCACGTGTGACAAGCCACATCATGACCATCTAACTATTTACAAGTCATATGACCAAAACTAGTCAAGCTAGAATTGTGAATTTTTAACACCAAACCCACTTGACATACAAGCAGCCAACTCGCCAACAACGATCAGACTTAACCAACTGGAAGTTCACAAACCAACATTGAGATCCAACCTGGCGCTATGCCAAATCAGCGGTCCCGATGTGGGTGACTTCCCTCCAAGCAAGCCGCCCGACATACATCAAACTTAACCAACTCGAAGCTTCGTTACAAACGAGTAACATCCATTCCAAGCAAGGGGTCTGACTTACATCAGACTTAACCAACTGAAAGCTTCGTCACGAGCGCTGGAAGCCAACCTAGCGCCATGCCAGACTGGACAGCCATCCAACTCAGCCGACAGGTTAGAGCCTATTCCCCAAGAGCTTAACCCATTCACGTTCATGCAAGGAACACTCAAAACCACAAGCCGCGACAGATATGGAAACAACCAGATCCTGGACCGAATGGTCCCGACAGCATCCCGCTGGCGCCACAGACCGAATGGTCCCGATGGCATACCGCTGACGTCCCGAGATACGACCCTCAGCTATGTGCCAAATTAATAAGATTGTTTGAAGCGGCCTTACAACTGGCACTTTTACCGAACACTGAAATCCAGAAGGTAATCAGAGTCAGTTTGAGAAAAATCTCACTTTATTGATAAATCTGAGAAGGTTACATTTCAAGTGTGTGACTGTAGCGCAGGCATCCCAAAGGGAGCCGGGAACCACAACTTAGCTTCCCAGCCTTCAACTCTTGCCATCCAAACCCACTTGACATACAAGCCGCCAACTCGCCAACAAGATCAGACTTAACCAACTTGAAGTTCCTGAAAACCAACATTGAGATCCAACCTGGCGCCATGCCAGATCGGGGGTCCCGATGAGGGTGACTTCCCTCCAAGCAAGCCACCCGACAGACATCGAACTTAACCAACTCGAAGCTTCGTTACAAACGAGTAACATCCATTCCAAGCAAGCGGTCTGACTTACATCAGACTTAACCAACTGAAAGCTTCGTCACGAGCGCTGGAAGCCAACCTGGCGCCACGCCAGACTGGACAACCATAAACAGGTAACTTCCACCCAAGCAAGCCATCCAACTCAGCCGACAGGTTAGAGCCCGTTCCCCAAGAGCTTAACCTATTCACGTTCATGCAAGGAACACTCAGAACCACAAGCCGGCGACAGATATGGAAACAACCAGTTCCTAGACCAAATGGTCCCGACAGCATACCGCTGGCACCACGGACCGAATGGTCTCGACGGCATAACGCTGGCGTCCCGAGATACGACCCTCAGCTATGTGCCAACTTAAAAATTTGGAAGCAGCCTTACAATTGGCGCTTTTACCAAACATTGAAATCCAAAAGGTAATCAGAGTCAGTTTGAGAAAAATCCCACTTTATTGATAAATCTGAGAAGGTTATATTTCAAGTGTGTGACCGACCCTAGTATCCGGGGCGCTAGCATGCCAGGCGAGAGCCATGACAACATTCCAACAAGGGAGGTTGAGACTTGGTTGGAGCTCGTCCTGAGTCGCAACCCGCACTCCCCTATAGTATTGGTGTGATTCGGCATCCCCCCTCATACCAAGCACTCTACCCAAGCTGGTAAAGCACATTCTTCTCTCTCTAGGATTTTCTCCTTCTAGAAAGTCATTTTCTCTCTCTAGATTTTATTGACCCCCAAGCTTCCTTTAATCATGCCTAGATCGTGTGAGGTGATTGCACATCGATCTGAGCTCTCTGGACTCCGCTAGAACCGATCAAAGATTTTCAGCCATAGGAACTTGGCGCCGGCTGGATTCTGGTCACAGTAGAGCCGGGAGCGGCGCCGGGAGCAGCAGGGGCGCTGCTGGCGCCGAGGACATAGCTGGCGTCGAAAGTAAAGCTTGTAAAGGTAGCTTTTCAACATCCACCCCACGTTTATGAAATCTGATGTCCTCATCAGATGTCAGATTAAAGTAAAGGTGTCTCCCAATTAACATAACTATACATTTAAGCTACTTGGCACAATACTCAATTTACTGGCAACTTTTTATTAACATTGAAGCTGGCACACCACAAGTCGGAGGCTCAGCTCTTTGTACTGAAAAATTACATAACTTAAAAACATATCTTTGTCTGGAAAAAGCGTAGATTTGATATCGCTTTCGTAAAACCCGAGAACCTTATTAACTGGTGACAGAGGTCTTTCTTTGAAATGTTCGCCTCTGTCGCTTATGACTTTTGACTTTGGAACTCCTTTGAGCTCCTGATTTGTCCTTGATGCACTTTGTGTTGAGCTCCCTGAGCTCCAGATTTGTTCAGTTCCGCACAGGTATCAAGGCTCCCTGAGCCGAAGGATTTATCGTTTGATTGCCCACTTTATGGTCCACTCCGTGCCTTGTTGCTTCTGCACCTTGATTTCTCTCCTTGTCCCAGCCTGATCTTGATACTTTTCCATCTTGGCTCTTTGAGGTAGGCAAAGATTGAGTACTCCGCAATGCACCTCTCACTTAGCTTGAAGTAGCTCTTTGAATCAGCCCAAATGTAACCATTGACCTCGTGGAAAGCCAAAGGGTCGCACCAGTTTGATCCGCATCCGAACTATCTTTTCGCGTTTGTTTGAAGCACCATGTCCGTCGCGCAAAACTTGACTTTCACAATTCCATTACTGGTCAGTTGCCTCATAGTCAAAACAAGAAGTGTACATCGAGCTTGGCTTCAAGTAGCTCTCTTTGAATCAGACACATGCACCTAGAGTTTGCACTAGTCCGATCTCAACGCGAACTGTCCCTTAGCGTCCGTTCGAAATACCAAGTCTCTAATGCAAGACTCAACTTTCACAATTCCTTCATTGATCAGCTGCCTTACACGTAACACAAGCTAGCGTACTCATATGTTTCCTCATCATTGCTGGTCCAAAGAAAGCCTATAACAAACTTTCCTTTCCACAACAAAAACTTGTCAACTTATTAGGTCCAAAGTTTGCCAGTCTCCTCGTGTGAGTATGGCTAGGTCACCTTGAATATTTTTTTGTTTTGATCAACTTTCATTCAAAATTTGCCCCAAGAGAGAGGTGTATGTGTGATAGTTCCCCTCCACTTATAAAATCAGCTGATCGGACTTAGAGTAGAGTTCTTCGGACAAAAAGCCTTTCCAACACTTTGCTTCCCATCTGCTAGGATTATGGCTCGATCCAACTTGTTGCCAATCTCTGAAGAGGATCCTAGTCTTTCCCCTTTGAGGAAAAACCTAACTGATACTGGACATCACCCATGCTCTGTGAGTTTCAGTTCCAAAGGTGGCCGTCCCAAAATGAAGACCAACTGCTCCATAGAAGATCTCCCCTAAAATTGCCCTTTCCAACTTTTGACTTCTTGCTTGCGTCTGGTGGGCGTTGTCGCAAATGAAACTAACCCAAGAAACAGGCTAGCCATCCATCCTTTGCAAACATTGAGTCGTTTCGTTGCCGTTCACGTGCGAGTACTTGAACTGCAAATCCGCCCCACAGATTCTGTAGTCCTCTTTGTTTGATGGTATCAGCCTTCAAAAGAAAAGGTTCCTTCTCGAGCCATCAGCTCCTTGTATCACAAGCAATCATGCAAACCACGCAAAGCACGAGTACTAAGACTCACCACAAATACATACAAGTAAGACACTCAGGCAGGTTTACTAACAAGTAACAAAGACAAGGTCCCCCTTTGACATGGTCCTGCCAATGGACCTTTGCCTGGCCACGCCCATACAAATCGATCACGGAATCAGCCCACATAGGACACCCCTCCAACTATCCGTGCTTTCACCATTAAGCAGCACATTGCCTCAGTCACGCCCCACCACTTTTTGGTCGATAGCCCTTATAGCTAAATGATCGGCAACTATCCCGCACTGGCAGCTAACCACCCGTGCTTTACACTCGAATTCGAGCAGCATCTCTGTATCAATGGTTAACCCGTACAGTTCGAATATGTCACCCCGCACCCCACAAGACACATACCGTGCTTACACCAACCTAATGGCAGCACACTGCCTCATCTGTCCTACGTGCAGACAGCGCCAGGCCCGAACCGCGAGAATTGACCGTGCTTACACCTCAAGGGCAGCACTTTGACTCATCAAGTCCCCCGTTTTGCCGACCACCCCGACTGTGGACACAACCGTGCTTACACTGTGGGCAGCACCTTGCACAACAGTTGTCTTGATGAACAACAAACCGTGGCCATTTCCGTGAGATCCGCATAGCTGACCGGCCAGTCGGCTCTGATACCACATGTAGCGCAGACATCCCAAAGGGAGCCGGGAACCACGACTTAGCTTCCCAGCCTTCAACTCTTGCCATCCAAATCCACTTGACATACAAGCCGCCAACTCGCCAACAAGATCAGACTTAACCAACTTGAAGTTCCTGAAAACCAACATTGAGATCCAACCTGGCGCCATGCCAGATCGAGGGTCCCGATGTGGGTGACTTCCCTCCAAGCAAGCCGCCCGACATACATCAAACTTAACCAACTCGAAGCTTCGTTACAAACGAGTAACATCCATTCCAAGCAAGTGGTCTGACTTACATCAGACTTAACCAACTGAAAGCTTCGTCACGAGCGCTGGAAGCCAACCTGGTGCCACGCCAGACTGGACAACCATAAACAGGTAACTTCCACCTAAGCAAGCCATCCAACTCAGCCGACAGGTTAGAGCCCGTTCCCCAAGAGCTTAACCTATTCACGTTCATGTAAGGAACACTCAGAACCACAAGCCACGACAGATATGGAAACAACCAGTTCCTAGACCAAATGGTCCCGACAGCATACCGCTGGCGCCACTGACCGAATGGTCCCGACGGCATACCACTGGCGTCTCGGGATACGACCCTCAACTATGTGCCAACTTAAAAATTTGGAAGCGACCTTACAATTGGCGCTTTTACAAAACACTGAAACCCAGAAAGTAATCAGAGTCAGTTTGAGAAAAATCCCACTTTATTGATAAATCTGAGAAGGTTACATTTCAAGTGTGTGACCGACCCTAGTCTCCGGGGCGCTAGCATGCCAAGGCGAGAGCCATGACAACATTCCAACAAGGGAGGCTGAGACTTGGTTGGAGCTCGCCCTGAGTCGCAACCCGCACTCCCCTATAGTATTGGTGTGATTCGGCAACCCCCCTCATACCAAGCACTCTACCCAAGCTGGTAAAGCACGTTTTTCTCTCTCTAGGATTTTCTCTTTCTAGAAAGTCATTTTCTCTCTCTAGATTTTATTGATCCCCAGGCTTCCTTTAATCATGCCTAGATCGTGTGAGGTGATTGCACATCGATCTGAGCTCTCTAGACTCCGCTAGAACCGATCAAAGATTTTCGGCCATAGGAACTTGGCGCCGGCTGGATTCTGGTCACAGTGGCGCCGGGAGCAGGAAGGGCGCTGCTGGCGCCGGGGACATAGCTGGCGCCGATGGCGCCGGAAGTAAAGCTTGTAAAGGTAGCTTTACAACAGTGACCGACCCTAGTCTCCGGGGCGCTGGCATGCCAAGGCGAGTGCCAGGACAACATTCCAGCCAGGGAGGCTGAGACTTGGTTGAAGCTCGCCTTGAGTCGCAACCCGCACTCCCCTATAGTATTGGTGGGATTCGCCACCTCCCCTCATACCAAGTACTCTACCCAGGCGGGTAAAGCACATTTTCTCTCTCTATAAAGTCAATTTCTCTCTCTAGAATTTATAAATCCCCAGGCTTCCTTTAATCATGCCTAGATCGTGTGAGGTGATTGCACATCGATCTGAGCTCTCTGGACTTCGCTAGATCCAATCAAAGATTTTCAGCCATAGAAACTTGGCGCCGGCTGGATTCTGGTCACAGTGGCGCCGGGAGCAGCCGGGGACAATGCTGGCGCAGGAAGTAAAGCTTGTAAGGGTAACTGTTGTAAAGCTGACTCGGGTGCACCCAGCGTGCCCTGTAAGACTCAAAGGGGTGACACTCCCTAAGGTCCCAGAGCAAGTTAGAACGTCAAGGACTGAGCCTCCGACCTGTGGTGAGCCAGTCAAGTAGTCACAAAGTCATGAGCTAGCTCTGGAGCTCGAGTCATGGCCTAGTCAGGAAAGCAGGTTGATTCGGCCGCCGGGACGGCTCCCGGGACCCATGTCCGGGAGCCAGACTGATTCTGCCAGGCTTGCCAGGCTTAATCAGCAAAATAAAAACTAAGTCCTAAAAAGCGTGCTTTACCAGAAAGCACTATGGTTCAAACCAGAGGGGGTGCGCCGAATCACAGCAGAACTATAGGGGGAGTCCGGCAGACAGAAACTTGGGCAGCTCAACCAGCGCCAGGAATCCAGTCGCCAGGTCTCAGCTCCCTCTACCAGCACGAGCCAGGCACAATGCCCAGCACGTGTTGGTGGCCCCGAGACCGGTCAGTCTATGTATGAATGTAACCTCTTCCAAATCTAATAAAGTTGATCCTTGGGGATGATTACCATTTTGGTTTCGCCTCCGGGACTGGTCCAAGTGGAAGGACCCTTACTACAACCTTTTTGCGTCGCTGGCGCCTAAGGGTCCCTGTCATCGACATGGGGCTTGCCGCTATGCCAATTGGTCAGTTTGGCGACCACTATGCCTTGGGTTTCATGTGTGGCTTGTCTTTGCCTTTGGTTACCTTTTGGGGACGGATTCTGAGTTGGCTTTCGGGTTGGTTGGGATTCCAGTTTTCTTAAGTCTGAATGGTTAAGCTTGTTACGTTTATGAGTTGGATTTTACGTAAGTGCATGATGGATGAATGTTAGACTTAAGCGCGTGTTGGGGAAACCGCTCAAGTCCCAGCGCCCTTTGAGGCGCCGGTGCAACAGTAACTTTACAACATCCACCCCACCTTTATAAAATCTGATGTACTCATCAGATGTCAGATTACAGAAGAGGTGTCTCCCAATTAAAATCAACTATACATTTGAGCTACTTGGCACAGTACTCAATTTACTGGCCACTTTTTATTAACATTGAAACTGGAACACCACAAGTCGGAGGCTCGGCTCTTTGTACTGAAAAATTACATAACTTAAAAATATATCTTTGTCTGGAAAAAGCATAGATTTGATATCGCTTTCGTAAAACCCGAGAACCTTATTAACTGGTGAAAGAGGCCTTTCTTTGAAATGTTCGCCCCTGTCGCTTATGACTTTTGACTTTGGAACTCCTTTGAGCTCCTGATTTGTCCTTGATGCACTTTGTGTTGAGCTCCCTGAGCTCCAGATTTGTTCAGTTCCGCACAGGTATCAAGGCTCCCTGAGCCGAAGGATTTATCGTTTGATTGCCCACTTTATGGTCCACTCCGTGCCTTGTTGCTTCTGCACCTTGATTTCTCTCCTTGTCCCAGCCTGATCTTGATACTTTTCCATCTTGGCTCTTTGAGGTAGGCAAAGATTGAGTACTCCGCAATGCACCTCTCACTTAGCTTGAAGTAGCTCTTTGAATCAGCCCAAATGTAACATTGACCTCGTGGAAAGCCAAAGGGTCGCACCAGTTTGATCCGCATCCAAACTATCTCTTCGCGTTTGTTTGAAGCACCATGTCCGTCGCGCAAAACTTGACTTTCACAATTCCATCACTAGTCAGTTGCCTCACAGTCAAAACAAGAAGTGTACATCGAGCTTGGCTTCAAGTAGCTCTCTTTGAATCAGACACATGCACCCAGAGTTTGCACTAGTCCGATCTCAACACGACTCAACTTTCACAGTTCCTTCATTGATCAGCTGCTTTACACGTAACACAAGTCAGCGTACTCATTATGTCTCCTCATCATTGCTGGTTCAGAAAAAGCCTATAACAAGCTTTCCTTTCCACAACAAAAACTTGTCAACTTATTAGGTCGAAAGTTCGCCAACCTCCTCGTGTGAGTATGGCTAGGTCACCTTGAATTTGCCCCCATTTTGATCAACTTTCATTCAAAATTTGCCCCAAGAGAGAGGTGTGTGTGATAGTACCCCTCCACTTATAAAATCAGCTGACCGGACTTAGAGTAGAGTTCTCAGACAAAAAGCCTTTCCAACACTTTGCTTCCCATTTGCTAGGATTATGGCTTGATCCAACTTGTTGCCAATCTCTGAAGATGATCCTAGTCTTTTTCCCCTTTGAGGAAAAACCCAACTGATACTGGATATCACCCATGCTCAGTGAGTTTCAGTTCTGAAGGTAGCCATCCCAAATGAAGACCAACTGCTCCATAGAAGATCTCCCTTGAAATTGCTCTTTCCAACTTTTGACTTCCTGCTGCGATCTGGCATGGCGCCAAGTTGGATCTCAATGTTGGTTTCTGAACTTCAAGTTGGTTAAGTTTGATCGTTGTTGACGAGCTGGCTGCTTGTATGTCAAGTGGGTTTGCACGGCAAGGGTTGAAGGCTGGGAAGCTCAGTCGTGGTTCCCGGGTCCCTTTGGGATGCCTGCACTTCAGGAGGTGGCGAATCCCACCAATACTATAGGAGAGTGTGGGTTGCGACTCAGGGCGAGCTCCAACCAAGTCTCAGCCTCCCTGGCTGGAATGTTGTCCTGGCACTCACCTTGGCATGCCAGCGCCCCGGAGACTAGGGTCGGTGTCACACTTGAAATGAAACCTTCTCAGATTTATCAATAAAGTAGGATTTCTCTCAAACTGACTCTGATTACCTTCTGGGTTTCAGTGTTCGGTAAAAGCGCCAGTTGTAAGGCCGCTTCAAACTTTTTTTAGTTTGGTACATAACTGAGGGTCGTATCCTAGGATGCCAGCAGTATACCGTCGGGACCATTCGGTCCGTGGCGCCAGTGGTATGCTATCGGGACCATTCGGTCCAAGAATTGGTTGTCTCCATATCTCTCGTGGCTTGTGGTTCTGAGTGTTCCTTGCATGAACGTGAATGGGTTAAGCTCTTGGGGAACGGGCTCTAACCTGTCGGCTGATGTTGCGCCGGTGCCTCAAAGGGCGCTGGGACTTGAGTGGTTTCCCCAACACGCGCTTAAGTCTAACATTCATCCATCATGCACTTACATAAAAGCCAACTCAGAAACGTAACAAGCTTAACCATTCAGACTTAAGAAAATTGGAATCCCAACCAACCCGAAAGCCAACTCAGAATCCGTCCCCAAAAGGTAACCAAAGGCAAAGACAAGCCACACATAAAACCCAAGGCATAGTGGTCGCCAAACTGACTGATTGGCATAGCGGCAAGCCCCATGTCGATGACAGGGACCCTTAGGCACCAGCGACGCAAAAAGGTTGTAGTAAGGGTCCTTCCACTTGGACCAGTCCCGGAGGCGAAACCGAAATGGTAATCATCCCCAAGGATCAACTTTATTAGATTTGAAAGAGGTTACATTCATACGTAGACTGACCGGTCTCGAGGCCACCAACACGTGCTGGGCATTGTGCCTGGCTCGTGCTGGTAGAGGGAGCTGAGACCTGGCGACTGGATTCCTGGCGCTGGTTGAGCTGCCCAAGTTTCTGTCTGCCGGACTCCCCCTATAGTTCTGTTGTGATTCGACGCACCCCCTCTGTTCTGAAACATAGTGCTTTCTAGTAAAGCACGCTTTTTGGGACTTAGTTTTTATTTTGCTGATTAAGCCTGGCAAGCCTGGCAGAATCAGTCTGGCTCCCGGACATGGGTCCCGGGAGCCGTTCCGGTGGCAGAATCAACTTGCTTCCTGACTAGGCCATGACTCGAGCTCCAGAGCTAGCTCATGACTTGTGATTACTTGACTGGCTCACCACAGGTCAGAGGCTCAGTCCTTGACGTTCTAACTTGCTCTGGGACCTTAGGGAGTGTCACCCCTTAGAGTCTTACAGGGCACGCTGGGTGCACCTGAGTCAGCTTTACAACATCCTCCCCTCGTTTGAAAAAGTTGATGTCCTCATCAGGGCCAAACTAGACCTAGGACGTATGGCACGGGCTTAATTCACCGGCCTTAACAACTTTGAATTACAAAATACATTGGCAGTAGCACAGGAAAAGTGTAGATAAAGTCCACTTACGTAAAACCTGTGTAAAGCTGCAAGTGATTTATTGACACACTTAAGAAAGATACCGGGAAGTTCCTTGAACTTCAAAATGGCCATGAATGTTTATGTAGGAGGCATGCCGCCAGGTAGTGCTTTGTGTGCCGATCTGGGAAAACGGCTATTGTGTTGGTTCTTCTGCAGATAATCTGCTAGTACTTCAGGGGCTCCCTCCTTAAGTTTGTCTTCGTACTCCCAAGAAGCCTCAATAAGTGGAGCCCGTAGCCACTTCACTAGATATTCACGTTGAACGTCAGTTCGCTTTCTATGTGTCAATATTTGTTCTGGTACAAGCTGCCTCTTCGTATCATCAAGTGTCGTTGGTGGGTGACGGAGTTCGCGTTGCCGATCAAATCACTCATCTGGTTTGTACCGTTTGAGTAATGAGATATGAAACACATTGTGTATATCCAAGCTGGATGGCAGCGCTAATCGGTAAGCCACTGGGTTGATCTTCTTGGTGACATAATATGGTCCCGCATAAGGTCGAGCGAACTTATGAGAAAAACCTTTTGGTAACGGAATGTTCTTTGTGTTCAGCCATACTTGATCACCTTCCTCAAATTCCAGTTCTCGTCGATGTGCGTTTACGTCAGCTGCCATACTCCTTTGTGACTGCTCTAAAAATGCCTTCACCTCTGTCAGCTTTGTGTGCCACTCATTGATGAATTCCTCCACAGTGGGTACTGGTGTTTCCTGCATGCCTGTAAGAAAAGAGCTTGGAACAATCGGTAGCCGACCATTGCTTATCTCGAAGGGTGCCCTTCCAGTAGATCTGTTCACTCGGTTGTTATGTGCAAACTCGAGAATATCCAAGTAGTTGACCCAATCGGATTGGTCCCAAGCGATATAATTTCGTAAATATTGGTCAATCTGTCGATTGACTCGTTCCGTTTGCCCATCTGTTTGAGGGTGATATGCAGTACTGAAATTCAGTCCGGTTCCCACGAGGCGAAATAGACAGGTCCAAAACTTTCCGACGAACTTGGTGTCTCGGTCAGAAATAATCGTTCTAGGCCGGCCCTGGTGTTTGAAAACACATTTGAAAAATAACCTTGCCACTTCTTCAGCTGTCACTGAACTTTTAGTTGGTACTAGATGAACTTGCTTTAAAAACCGGTCAACCACCACATAAATTTTGTCGAAGCCTTGGCACCATGGTAGTTGAACAATAAAATCCATGCTCACCGAATCCCATGGGTATGCTAGTACCGGTAATGGTTGGAGTAGTCCAGCTGGAGCTAGCGGTTCCACCTTCACTTGTTGACATGTCGGGCATGTTTACACATAGGATTCAACGTCTGCCCACATACTTGGCCAATAGAAGCCTCTTTTGAGAAGTTCATCCGGCGGCTAGTACGTCATGATGTTCTCGCAAGACTTTCTTCCTCAGGTTGATGTTGTCTGGGACATATACTCTACGTTGTTTATAAACAACCATTTGATCTTTCCAAGTGAAATGTTTATGAGGCTTTCCCAGATGGAATTCGATCATTAAGTCCTTCGCCAACGCATCTACACCATAATTCTCCCTGATTTCTTGGAGTAGGCCAGTCACCTGAGTTGTCACTGTTGCCATCAAGTGTTCCTATCTACTTAGTGCGTCCGCCACCACATTGTTCTTTCTCGCCGTGTGTAAAATGTCTATATTGGATTTTGAGAGAAAGAATCGCATTTGCTTTGGCGTGAGCATACCTTGGGATGAGAAGTACTTGAGTGATACACTATCAGTGAACGTCTTAAAGGGTTTTCCTGCCACATAATGTCTCCAATGCTCCACTGCTTGAGCTATTGTGACCATTTCTTTTTCATGAGTTGGCCATCGTCGCTCTACGTCACTCAATTTCTTTGAAAAATATGCAACAGGTTTTCCGTCTTGCATCAGCACGGCCCCAATAGCAAAGTTCGACGCGTCTGTATGTATTTCAAAAGGTTTGCTAAAGTCCGGTAAGGCAAGGATGGGTTCTTGAGTGATCCGTCGTTTTAGTTCTTGGAACGCTGCTTCACATTCCGGTGTCCATGTCATCTTCAGATGAGTCTTGGTCTGCTCCAACAATGGTGTCCCCAAAAGGTAACCAAAGGCAAAGACAAGCCACACATAAAACCCAAGGCATAGTGGTTGCCAAACTGACCGATTGGCATAGCGGCAAGCCCCATGTCAATGACAAGGACCCTTAGGCACCAGCGACGCAAAAAGGTTGTAGTAAGGGTCCTTCCACTTGGACCAGGCCTGGAGGCGAAACCGAAATGGTAATCATCCCCAAGGATCAACTTTATTAAATTTGGAAGAGGTTACATTCATACATAGACTGACCGGTCTCGAGGCCACCAACACGTGCTGGGCATTGTGCCTGGCTCGTGCTGGTAGAGGGGGCTGAGACCTGGCGACTGGATTCCTGGCGCTGGTTGAGCTGCCCAAGTTTCTGTCTGCCGGACTCCCCCTATAGTTCTGCTGTGATTCGGCGCACCCCCTCTGTTCTGAAACATAGTGCTTTCTGGTAAAGCACGCTTTTTGGGACTTAGTTTTTATTTTGCTGATTAAGCCTGGCAAGCCTGGCAGAATCAGTCTGGCTCCCGGACATGGGTCCCGGGAGCCGTTCCGGTGGCAGAATCAACTTGCTTCCTGACTAGGCCATGACTCGAGCTCCAGAGCTAGCTCATGACTTGTGACTACTTGACTGGTCACCATAGGTCGGAGGCTCAGTCCTTGACATTCTAACTTGCTCTGGGACCTTAGGGAGTGTCACCCCTTAGAGTCTTATAGGGCACGCTGGGTGCACCTGAGTCAGCTTTACAACAGCTGAGTTGGATGGCTTGCTTGGGTGGAAGCTACTTGTTTATGGCTGTCCAGTCTGGCGTGGCGCCAGGTTGGCTTTCAGCACTCGTGACGAAGCTTTCAGTTGGTTAAGTCTGATGTAAGTCAGACCCCTTGCTTGGAATGGATGTTACTCGTTTGTAATGAAGCTTTGAGTTGGTTAAGTTTGATGTATGTCGGGCGGCTTGCTTGGAGGGAAGTGTGTGACCGACCCTAGTCTCCGGGACGTTGGCATGCCAAGGCGAGTGCCAGGACAACATTCCAACAAGGGAGGCTGAGACTTGGTTGGAGCTCGCCCTGAGTCACAAACCGCACTCCCCTATAATATTGGTGGGATTCGCCACCTCCTCTCATACCAAGTACTCTATCCAGACAGGTAAAGCACATTTTCTCTCTCTAGAATTTATTGATCCCCAGCTTCCTTTAATCATGCCTAGATTGTGTGAGGTGATTGCTCATCAATCTGAGCTCTCTGGACTTCGCTAGAATCGATCAAAGATTTTCAGCCATAGGAACTTGGCGCCGGCTGGATTCGGGTCACAGTGGCGTCGGGAGCGGCGCCGACATCGGTGGCGACGGGAGCAGCAGGGGCGCTGCTGGCGTCGGGGACAATGCTGACACCAGTGGAACCGGAAGTAAAGCTTGTAAAGGTAGCTTTACAACAAACGAACTCTAACCTGTCAGTTGAGTTGGATGGCTTGCTTGGGTGGAAGTTACCTGTTTATGGTTGTCCAGTCTGGCGTGGCGCCCGGTTGGCTTCCAACGCTCGTGACGAAACTTTCAGTTGGTTAAGTCTGATGTAAGTCAGACCCCTTGCTTGGAATGGATGGTACTCGTTTGTAACGAAGCCTCGAATTGGTTAAGTTTGATGTATGTCGGGCGGCTTGCTTGGAGGGAAGTCACCCACATCGGGACCCCCGATCTGGCATGGCGCCAGGTAGGATCTCAATGTTGGTTTCTGAACTTCTAGTTGGTTAAGTCTGATCGTTGTTGGTGAGTTGGCTGCTTGTATGTCAAGTGGGTTTGTACGGCAAGAGTTGAAGGCTGGGAAGCTAAGTCGTGGTTCTCGGCTCCCTTTGAGATGCCTGCGCTACATGTGGTATCAGAGCCGACTAGCCAGTGAGCTATGTGGATCTTGCGGGGATGGCCATTGTTTGGGGTTCATCAAGAAAACTGTTGTGCAAGGTGCTGCCCATAGTGTAAGCATGGGTGCGTCCCCGGTCGGGGTGGTCGGCAGAACGGGGGCTTGACGAGTCAAGGTGCTGCCCTTGAGGTGTAAGCACGGTCAGTTTCCGCCATTCGGGCCTGGCGCCGTCTGCACATAGGACAAATGAGGCAATGTGCTGCCATTAGGTTGGTGTAAACACGGTCTGTGCCTTGTGGAGTGCGGGGTGACATATTCGCGATAGCCACCATTCGTTTAGCTATAAGTGCTATCGACCAAATTTGGTGGGGGCATTACTGAGGCAATGTGCTATCTAATGGTGAAAGCACGGGTGCGTACACGATTGGGGTGGTATGTTGCCGATCGTTTAGCTATAATGGCTATCGACTAGATTTGGTGGGGGCATTACTAAGGCAATGTGCTGCCTAACGGTGAAAGCACGGGCGCGTCCACGGGGGTGGTATATTTGGGATAGCTGCCGATCGTTTAGCTATAAGGGCTATCGACCAAAAAGTGGTGGGGCGTGACTGAGGCAATGTGTTGCTTAATGGTGAAAGCACGAATAGTTGGAGCGGTGTTCTCTGTGGGCTGATTTTGTGATTGATCTGTATGGGCGTGGCCAGGCAAAGGTCCTTTGGCAAAACTATCTCAAAGGGGGACCTTGTCTTTGTTACCTGTTAATAAACCTGCCTGAGTGTCTTGCTTGCATGTATTCGCGGTGAATCTTAGTACTCGTGCTTTGTCTGGTTTGCATGATTGCTTGTGATACAAGGAGCTGATGGCTCGAGAAGGAACCTTTCTTTTGAAGGCTAACACCATCAAACAAAGAGGACTATAGAATCTGGCGGCGGATTCGCAGTTCAAGTACTCGCACGTGAACGGCAACGAAACGACTCGATGTTTGCAAAGGATGGATGGCTAGCCTGTTTTTTGGATTAGTTTCATTTGCAACGACGCCCACCAGACGCAAAGTGACACGAAAGGATCACTTTCCGTTACCTTTTATTGAAAGCATTTTGGATCACCTTGCTGGAGCGGAAGCTTATAGTTTCCTGGATGGATTTAGTGGTTACAACCAGGTTAAGATTGCACCTACCGATCACCACAAAACCGCTTTTGCAACAGAATGGGACACCTATGCTTACAAAGTAATGTCGTTTGGACTCTGTAATGCACCAAGTTCATTCCAAAGAGTAATGCAATTTGCTTTTAAAGATTATCTACAGAAATTTCTTGAAATTTACTTGGACGACTTGGGAGTTCATAGTACAGATACAGACCACTTGGATCGATTGGAGAAAGTATTTGAAAGATGCCGCAAATATCAGATTTCTCTAAATCCAGAAAAATGCCAAATATGGGTTTCGCACGGAGTTGTGCTTGGACTGATTATTCTAAGATCAAAGTTATTATGGAATTGCCACCGCCAACAACAATTCGAGGAGTTTATGTGTTTATGGGTCATGCAAACTACTATCAAATTTTTATTATCTTCTTGCGAATTTAGCACGACCTATATACAAACTAACTATTGTTCCTATTTGGATAGTAGAGGCATTAGAAGCCTTTGAAAAGTTAAAAAAAACATTAACTTCAGCACCAATACTGCGTTCTCCAGATTGGACATTAGAGTTTCATGTTCATACGGATGCCTCAAAATACGCCATTGGATCAGTTTTGATGCAGCCAGGTGACTATAAGAAGGATTATCCCATACGATTTGCAAGCAGACAGCTTACAGATCCAGAAAAGAATCATTCAACAACAGAACGTGAAGCGCTAGCCATGATTTTTTTAGTTTGGAAATTTTGTCACTACCTCATGGAAACGCACTTTGCATTTTATACGGATCATCAACCGTTACTTTACTTGGTAAACAAGACGTGTAATACTGGACATATTGCAAGATGGTTATTATTATTGACTGAATTTGACTTTTTAATTGTGGTTAGAAAGGGAAAGCAACATTATCTAGCCGATCACGTTTCGCGAATTGAATCCACACCAGTTAATACTAAAGTGGATGATGAACTGTCAAATGTTGCGTTGTTCTAAGTTGAAGCAGTACCTGAGTGGGCGGCAGATATTGTTGAGTACCTGATGCTAGGACAACCGAATGACTCCTTGACAAAAGTACAGAAAAGACAATTGATTCATAAGGCTCAACCTTATCAATTAATTGCAGGACAATTGTACCGTCGTGGATCAGATAATATTTTACGAAGGTGTGTTTTACCACATGAAGTACCAGATTTAATCATGTTTTCACATGATGGCATGGGTGGAGGACACTTCTCTACAGATATTACTGTTCACAAACTTTTGCAATCCGGTTGTTGGTGGCCTACGCTTCATAAGGACATAGAAAGTTTTATTCGGACATGTGATGTTTGTCAGCGAGCACGACGGCCTACTCGACAGAATTATGAACCCTTACATCCAGTTTTATCGCAATCACCGTTTGAAAAATGGGACTGGATTATGTTGGTCCTATTCATCCTGCCATGCAAGGATCTCAGGCCTGATACACAATCGTCGCAACTGATTATATGACCAAGTGGGTTGAAGCCAAAGCTGTCAAAGTGGCTGATGCGAAATATACGGCCAAGTTTCTATATGAAAATATTATAATCAAATTTGGATGTCCGATTGAAATTGTTAATGACCGGGGTACACATTTTGTTAATCAAACAATAAAGTGTTTACTGGAAGATTTTTTTTGTTATACACAGATTTAGTACTCCCTATTATCCCAGAGGAAATGGCCAAGCTGAATCTTCCAATAAGATTCTCTGCACCATTATGACAAAGACAGTTGAAGCGAGTCGGTCCGATTGGGAACATAAACTGTATGCAGCATCATGGGCATTCAGAACCGCTTACAAAAATAGTACAAATCGAACACCTTTTCAACTGGTTTATGGTCAAGATGTTGTTATGCCAATTGAATTTTTAATCCATCTTTATGCATAGCAGCAATGGAACGATTAAATGATGATATGTCTTTACAACTTTGTCATGAAGCATTGCACAAATTATGTGAAACCCAATTGATGGCAGTTCATGCCTTAGCAGCAGAGAAAGCCGCCGCAAGGCATGGCATGATCGTCGATTGCACAAAAAAGATCTGAAAGCAGGAGATCTTGCATTGATGTACAAAACCAAGCTGATCAAGGGTAAGTTGAAGTTTACCGGTGAAGGCCCGTATAAAGTGAAGGAAATCTTGAACTATGGCGTAGTAATTCTTGAGCACTTTGGATGGAAAATGATTCAATACTCCGGTAAATGGCAGCGATTACACAAGTTTTGACAGCCTGCTCCGCCAGTTCAGCAGCCTAATCTCAATATATTTTTTAATTTTATTTGTTTTTCAATTTTTTGTTTTCAGTATTTAATTTGTTGACTTTTTTGAAAAAAGACAGTTACATATATATATATATATGTATATATATATATATATATATATATATATATATATATATATATATATATATATATGTATATATATATATATATATATATATATATATATGTATATATATAAGCAAAAGTCAAGAAGTCATCAGCATAAGGAAAAGGAAGCACAGTATTTTTTATGGACAATGACTTAGAAAATCACTGATTTGGACAGATTTGGCCAAATACAGTATCAGAAACCTTCGCTGAGCTCTCAGATTGTACATCCACCATTGATTTATCTAAATTGAGGTGGGCGAAGGTTCTTGACAAGAGAAAATCCAATTTTTGAGACAGGCGAATGTTCAGTGATATGCCATTTTGGGAACCTTCGTCGAGCATCATAACATCATTATGAACCTTCGTCGACTTGCTAGATGATCTTAAAATGTCAAAATTAGGTTGTCCATAGGTTCAGATTGTGAAAAAATGCATTTATGACAGTACCTGGGCAAAGGACCCTCTTGGGCGAAGGTTCATCCTTTGCCAGCCTTGGAAAACGTTCGCCTGACAGGTTCAGATCCCTACCTTTGTCGAGATTTTTATAGCCTATTTTTACAATACTACACATTTTGTTCAGAACTGATCAACCAAACTACTATTCAGTGTTATGGACCCACCAAATTCACCTATAAGTTGGCTGAATTCGATTCATTCCTCACTTGTGCTAGCGAAGCTCTTGCAATTTTTTCTTGCGACCAAAGTCTTCCAAATTTTCTGCATTGCCTTCAGATACACTTTTACGCGTTTATAATTCCTTTCTGATCATCATGTCTTCTACCGATACTTCCTAGTCTCCGCGCTATACTATCTATCGTGATGTCCCATCTGCAACGGACATCATAATTCTTCCTAGCACAAGCATGGTCACTCAGTGGATGACCCTTGCGGAGCCTCTACTCACTGCAATGGGTATTCATGAGAGAACCTTTTTGCGTCATATCAATATAGATTTCATCACTCTTGCCTTCAGTACGTGGAAGGAAGAGAAATTCAAATTCTATATCACTTTTTTTTGGGAGCCACACACAAGGTGCGCATCATTGAGGCCGCACTTGCAACTACCATCAAGCCATTTATTGACCTCACCAACGATCTGCACTGGACCAATGATGGCTACCTTCTGGAAGCCATCACTGAGCCTTCCATCCACGCAGCTGCCCAGCTATTGAATAATTTCCTGATGGTTGACAACCTCAGGAAAGACCGCATCACATCTTAAATCCTTCACAGGATAGTGGAGTCCCACACTAAGTTGGCCAAAGCCCCTCTTGAACCATATAATTGGTTCAAGACTGTTTCTGGTGAGCTCAAACGAGCTATTAAGGCCAATACTAAGCAGCAGTTTGTTGTTGGCTCTTTATTGTCCCTCTTAGCCGCTTCTCACTTAGAAAATGAAATCCATGGCTTCCACCTGGATTCTGTGCTTTCGGTTTACGAAGAAGCACTGGCAGAATCATCCCATCACGTCTCAAACTCTCATAGTCGACGTCGTCCATGCAGCAAGATCATAATTTCTGACCCGCCTTCCGCGTCACAACTTCGCACTAGACATACCTCGTCAGCTGCGCTTCCACCCCCTGCTGCTGTTCGCACTGAACTTCTCATCCCCCTAGTCTCTGATGCTTCCCTCGCCTCTGCTCCCATATAAGGACAGTCTGTGACCATTGGGCCTACCATTCCCATCACAGCTGCCCAGGCCGCCTCACCCCCGCACACCAAAGCCACCTCACCCAACACACAGTTCTTTATGGATATGTTCGATGATTCCGACCCCCTTGGGGCCACCAAAATCTTTGAAATGCCCCAGAGCCCAACGCCCTTTGAACCCCAATCCCCTGGAAGAGGATTCGGACATATCCATGAATCTACTGTTGGTGTCGAAGATGCCAGCCAGCAACCTCACACACAAGGTAGCCCAACCACACTTCGGGTCGACACAACTGTAAAATCACCAAAACAATTCGACACCACAGTGCCTGAAGGGTTTGAAGAGGAGGATATTTTTGAAGAAGAAGAGACTGTGGCACCTATTCCACGCCTACCAAGGACAATACCATTAGGTCCTCCTGTTGCTGTCGCTGCCACGATCGTCGATTCTGGTGATGCTCTAGGGCTGGTTTCAAGCCTTGGGCAAGTGATCCGGTCTATGCTGGATAAGAAGAAGAAAATGGAGCAGAGGATCTCTGGTCTAGGATCCGAAAACACTCTGATCAGCCTGAAAATTGTCCAGCTGGATCGAGAGTTGAAGATAGCCAAACAACATGAAGATAAGGCTCAAAGTGAAAAGAAGTTGGCCTAGCAACAAGCGGATCACTTGGAAAGTCGGGACCATTCGGTCCGTGGCGCCAGCGGTTTGCTGTCGGGACCATTTGGTCCAGGAACTGATTGTCTCCATATCTGTCGTGACTTGTGGTTCTTAGTGTTCCTTGCATGAACGTGAATGGGTTAAGCTCTTGGGGAACGGGCTGTCGGCTGAGTTGGATGGCTTGCTTGGGTGGAAGTTACCTGTTTATGGCTGTCCAGTCTGGCGTGGCGCCCGGTTGGCTTCCAGCGCTCGTGACGAAGCTTTCAATTGGTTAAGTCTGATGTAAGTCAGACCACTTGCTTGGAATGGATGTTACTTGTTTGTAACGAAGCTTCGAGTTGGTTAAGTTTGATGTATGTCAGGCGGCTTGCTTGGAGGGAAGTCATCCACATCGGGACCCCCGATCTGGCATGGCGCCAGGTTGGATCTCAAAGTTGGTTTCTGAACTTCCAGTTGGTTAAGTCTGATCGTTCTTGGCAAGTTGGCTGCTTGTATGTCAAGTGGGTTTGGACGGCAAGAGTTGAAGGCTGGGAAGCTAAGTCGTGGTTCCTGGCTCCCTTTGGGATGCCTGCGCTATACCGTTCCCCAAGAGCTTAACCCATTCACGTTCATGCAAGGAACACTCAGAACCACAAGCCGCGACAAATATGGAGACAACCAATTCCTAAACCAAATGGTACCGACAGCAGAACCGATCAAATATTTTGTCATAGGAACTTGGTGCCGGCTGGATTCTGGTCACAGTGGCGCAGGGAGCAGCAGGGGTGCTGCTGGCGCCGAGGACAATGCTGGCGCCGGTGGTGCCAGAAGTAAATCTTGTAAAGGTAACTATACAACAGGTAGTTATTAGGTTATTACCCTTCGGCCTTGGAGAGATGCACTCCAAGTTTGGCTACCCACATGGCAATGTTGAGTGGCTTAGACTTTGATATTTTGTATGTAAACCCATGGACTTTCCGCCTACCACAAAGAAGTTTCCAGCATAGGCTTAGGCCCATCACCCCCATGGACATGCGCTTGAGAGGCGCTTTGAAACTTTGCTTGTGGGACAAATTAGAAGACTTTGCCACATGTCACGTGACAAAGGTTCTAAACTATTTCACACGTGGTTGGTGTGTGTTTGGTCGATGGGCTGAAATTGGCAATCAGGATGGGTAAACGATGGGCAAAGTGCTTCTAAAATGCACATCTTTACAGTGGGTAAATGAGGAGGTAGTTGCCAACCTTGGGCAAGGCACTTGGAGGCATGAAAGCCCTCCTCAACTTTACCATATATATAATGTAGAGGGCCCACCAATCCACAGCTCACGCGACCCAACATATCTTGGAATCCACAATTCAAGTCGTTCTCGATGGGCATCTCAGTTTGGTTATGATGACTAGTGCTCGCAAAAAATTTGCCATTCACCGCAAGCCAATTTCAAGTTTGATTGACCAATTTGGCTAGTAGATTGAAAACTAACAGTTTGATTATGAAGGGTTAAACTTCATGGCAAATTTTAATAAGACATTGATGCAAGTTTTAAAAAAAAATGGGAGAAAAACTTCCAATCCTAAAAAAGAGAGCACGAGCACTATTGGTGACATCAAATTTATATCAATTAGAAAATAAGATCTACAAATTTGATCATATAGTGGAAATCCCTTGCGACCTAGTGTTCAAAACATAGCCTTAGGATTAAAAATGATGTGAATATCTAATTTTATCTTGACTACATTATGCTTGTTCATGAAGTGCTTCGTAAAACTTGGTTACCGGTTCCATAATTTACAAGATGCGGTGTCCTAGGCTTAGACGTCATACATGGTTTGAGCTATATAATTCCCTATGCTATAACTAGAAGAAAAAAAATGCCACCCTTGAGGCCAAGGTTCTTAAAACATGCAGCAAGATTTTTAGCCCATGAGCTTTGTGAGGCATAATGTCCAAGGCTCAATCAATTAGATTTTCATATTGTGTGATTCCCTCAAAAACACAATATATTTCGACGTTATTATTAAAGTTCAGCATTATCAATTTCTTGCAAGCGAGTTTGCACTTTGGAAATCAATTACTAGTTTTCTATAATGTGGTGAACATTTCACTGCTCCAGCTCTAGCTCCAACGCCCTTAAATTTGTTTGCTCTTTTCAACCTTAATCCTCTCTAATGTCTCAAAACATCACGAGTCACGACTCATGAGTCACGTTGTATTCCAATATATTAAATCAACAACAGTTGATCAATAATGAGCAAAAACATGTAGAACATTTCTTGGCTACCACGTAGTAACTCAATGTACTTTATTATTAACAAAACCATTGTGGAATAAGATCTTAAAAAATGGTTTGAGGTAATTGAGTTTAATCAACTTAAGTATTGAATCATGCAAAACCACAAACATGTCCATAAACAATTGGTAGACAACTAAAACCAAAGCCTTGTGTATTCCAAGAGGTATTCAAAGTGGTTGAGTTTAATCAACTTAATATAACAAGCTCAACAAATAATTCCTACAAAGCTCACAAAGAAGTTCATGAGGAGACTTATGAGAAGTAGTTGACTTAGATCTCTCACTTCAAAAATGATTTGATTGTTTTGCCATTACTACTACAACAACACTTCTTGTCCCTCCATGCCACAATGATGTGTTATGTGCAAGAATGTTTTCCCAATAGTTTGAGGCATTATGTCATACTAAAACATGTCTAGTCGCTTACTACATACATGGTTCAAATAGTATTATTTGGCCTCTTAATTCTTTGTGCTATGGCTCAATGCAACAATAGAAAACTTAGCTATCAAGTCAAACCAACTAAAACATAAGATCCACATGACTTTATCAAGGTAGCTCACCTCATTCAACAACTTCAAAAACAAAACAAAAAATTATTTGCCTCTTCTTGCAAATTGCAACAATAGTAATTTGCATTAGCATCATCATGTACAATAATTACACTACACATAAGTCCCCTTTTAAACATGTGGACCAGGTTTCGAGTGTGAAATTTGAGTGAGCTTAAGCGAGCAAGCTTTTTCTAAATTGTGAGCGAGTCTGCAGGGTGTGAATCTTTTTTTTGATTTTTTAATGTAGCAATGCATTAAAATACACAAAAGAGTGATTCCTTGTAACATTTTCTCATGTTATAATGGTTGCTTCATAAATTTTTCTTCATTGGAAATCTACTCCAATGACTGCCATTCACTAAAAATCATTGTTAATGTGCACTTTTTGCTTTGACTGTGTCAAATGAATGGGAATATGTCATGCAAGAAAAACAATAACAATGATCTTATATAATAAGATCCTGATATCATGGAGTTAATTAGAAACCGTGGAGCCAAACCACCCAACCAGCTAGAAGCTCGAAATCAGTCTCAAGCCACCGTATGTGAATGCTTGATGAGAGAGAGGAGACATGTATCCAGATCCAAAAAGCCAATGATGAGGAGGGCAAGATTCCACTAGGATCTATGGACCCCAACATGATGTGCATGTGCCTATTGTAAAAAATTGTCAAAATCTATCTTGGATATTTTTTGTGTTTCTAGTTTGTGAGAAAATATCACACGTGTGGAGCATGTTCCCACATGTAGAAAAAGTAAAAATAGTTGAGTCATGTTGACTTTAGGGGTATCATAAAGATTTTGTATCAAGCATCTTGGTGTAGAACTTTGATAGGGCCAATTTTGGCTTTAGAATTCATGGAGATCCAAGCTTAATTCCTATTGGACCCCTTAAACATAGCCTCTCTAATCCTATTGGATGTGTGATGCAACATCCCTCACTTTTGATTGGATTCTTCCAACACATCTCTCTCTTATGATTGGACACTTTGACTTTTGCCACCACATAGTGCATCACTCATCAAACCTAAACTTGACATGTGTAAGCAACCTAACTAGCTCGAGTTACATCACAATTAAATTTTGGCCTAATCATGACAAAACATGTGTACTTGACCATATAATGTGATCTATCTATAATACATGAACTATCATGCCCACGACTGATTTTGGATTATTATCTCGTTAGGAGGTCAATAGGCCTACCTCGACTCGTAATCTAATTATGACTATGATGTGGCCCAGTTAGGTTGTAAATGTGTCCAGTGGGGTGTCATAGTGCACTACTAGTGGTGCATGGGCCTTGGAGGGTCTAAGTATACCCATTGGGCTCTCAATAGTGTATGCTTGATTTAGTTGTTCGTAGCTACATGTTGCTGGTGTGATTCCACTATCCCTTGTGAGTGATTGATCAATAGCTTGGGGGCTAGATCCATTTGATCTAGGTTTGGTTGGCTTTGTTGGAGCTAGTTCCTTGTGGGTTGTGATCAGCTTGGTCTTAGTGTGAACTAGGATCCGTGAGTTAATGCAAGGAATGAAATTCACTTTAATATTATATTCTTCTGAAATAATTTTTGATTGAGATTTTGGTTACAAAATAGCACTCTTTGAGTAAGATTTTCTTTTAGAGTTTACTGAGTTACAAGATTCTCAGTTGAAAAAAATGTTGTTTACATATTGTGTGAAATATGTAGAGATATGCTATGTGGTGAATCATTGTGAGGTCGTTATTTCTTGGTGCAAATTTTTAATTATGTGGATCTACAATGTATTCCTTGGACTAAGTTTATAGGCATGCATAAACTAGTCAGTAAAAGATAAGCATATTGATGAGAATTGTTTGCAGATAATTACTCATAGGTTAATAATGATTTCTCAATGAGCATTACTCATTGACCTAGAATGGGTTTAGAATCAGATTGAATGTGGTGTTTAAATTGGGATCCACACCTAAACATTCAAATATTTCTACATCAAGTACAACTAACCGGATCAAGAGCATTACTTCTGAGTTAGTTAGTTTAAATTACAGGGTATATCACTCAATGATACTATAGTTTTTCTGTATTCTTATAAGTCACAACCTTTATGAGTCATCTTTGGATTCATTTAGAGGGTTTTGTGCATTGAATATTGTTGGGGGTATTCCAGACGTGTTGTAGATAAATAAAATGTCAAATTAGTAGAAATAAGATGCGACGGTCGTGACATCTTGTGTGCGTAAGCCCATGGCCCAATGAGCACGTGTAAATAATCTTTTTGGTATAAATTAGACTTTGGGCCATGTAATTAAAAATAATATTAGAGGCCAAAGTTTAAGTTACTAAGGTTTTTTTATTAGTCAAAAGTCAAATGGTGGTAGGTGGGGTGTGCTTTTTCCTACATTATAGATTAGTTTGTGATTCTTGTGGATGGTGTGGATTGCAATCCCATCCTTTGCAAGTAGCCAATAGGAAGCAAGGGGCAAGGGCCACCCCAAAAATAAAAAGGCACCATTTGTAGCCAAATTTTATGCTTAATGAGAAGGAAGAACATTTTTTACAGGTGTAGTCATACATTAGAAGAAGGTTTATTCCGCAGAGCTCGATAGTTCGTCTTTCAACTTCCAGTTTATTACTATCGTATCCCTGTTCTTCATCCAACACAAATTGCAATTTTACATGGAGTTATCAAAGAAGACATTTATACAGTGAACTCTGGATGAATGTTATCTCTTTATATGTTAACCCTGCGTATTAGTTAAATTCTTGTTACTCCCAGTGATTTTACACAGGAGAAGTGTTAATTGTTAATTGTTAAATTAAATTACGATGCCTTGAAAAATCTACTCTCTTTATATGTTATTTTACAATACAAAGGGCATTTTCCTAGACCACCAGCCCACATTCAAGGTCAGACCAACATTTTTTAGAGCATGCCTCCAGTCCAAATTTAGGGCAATCCCTTCCATCATCCTTAAAAGGCTCCCATTCTCCCATTCTAGAAAGGGTCCCTCCCATTCACTTCTTTTCACAGGCTCCCAACGCCTCATCAAAGCCCTTCCTGCCATCACCACGCCTCATCAAAGCCCTACCCGCCATGCCCAGGCTCAACAGGATACGTTTTCAACTAAGGCACATCTCCAGCTCATGATTTCAAGCATGGATTCATTCCATCATGGCTAGTGCTCCATCGTTTCAACTCTTCTCAACGATTTTACTCCAGCTTTGTTGGTGCTCCTCAACAAATGCAGCACACAGAAGGAGATACAGAGCCATCATCTTGAACAGAGCTGTACAATCTCCGGTGTGCTTGCAGAGCCCCCTCTTGAATAGCTGCCTATCACTCTTAATGAGCCACTAACATTTGCTTGATGTGTTTCTAAAACGTGTTGCTCTTCAAACACTATAAGAAATGGGGAGCTTGCAGATGGCAGAAACTCCATGTTACGAGCTTCTATGGAGGTTCACCCAGTGTGTTGTGTGTAGGGTCATAGCAATGGCATCTGATTGCTTGTTTTCTAAGCCTCCTTGTTTGCAATGTACATGTGTAGATTGTGCCAAATCTAGGTAGAATCAAAATCCAATCAAATGCACTTGTGCTCTTCATTTGAGGAGGAGTTTAGGTGTAGATTTTGTTGTAAGAAGAAAGAGACGTTTATGTAGGGGTTTCAAATGGTTCAGAGTTCTTCCAACTTACATGTATAAATATAAGATTACATTTGAAAGCACATGATCTATGTAGCTCCACCAAAGGCAAAATAATCTTCCTCACATCGTGAGACAGTATCTAGAGCAACTGTTGAAACCATCGCTAGTGCTTTCACAAAAAAATTGCTTTACTGGGCTGCTATAGTACGTGGTCAACTACTTGGCAAGCCTTACTTCGATCTGTGTAGTCTGTGGACACCAAGTCGGATATGTCCCTAGCGATGGGCCCAGGGTATGCAGTCCCACAATTTGCAAAGCTCATTTTCTTTCCTGGTCGATGGTGAAGAAACCGGCTGCATCATCTCCACAACCAATGAAGATAGCAAGAGAAGAGCTCTCGTACAAAGATTATTACGATTCTGATGACTGCATGGATGATGACTGATAAAAGCGATGATTCCATAGGTAAAAATGAAGTCATGTGTAAGTCCAGATGTTCTTTTAGCTCCTGCATTCCTGCAGACATGATGATAGGTAGCGCTTCTCTTGGTATGGAGTTTTAGATCACAAGGCATCATTCTTTGAGCGCAGCGACAGTGCTCTCAAAATTCTCCTCCTTCGGTGCACTATACTTATTGACAATGTAATTTTCCAATGCATCATTCCTTCTTGAACATCTTTCTATTTTTTGCCACTGCCCTAGCTTTCATACACCTTCAAAGCTTCCTTGTGATTCAAATTCTGAGGAGCAAATTCTGGTGGAAGCACCCAAGTAGAAATCAGACCATGCACATGATCAGTTTGCTCAGCAGCTGCTCCCCCTTCACTCTCTCTTTCAATATTGTTCATCCATTAACCTCCTCATCTCCTCAACCAGACTGGCTCCACTAAACTAGAGCCTGCTCTCCTTCTCATGGGTTAGGAGAGAATAACATTGATTAGTATGGGAAGAGCTGAGTTAACTAATCTGTAAAGGAAAGAGATTGTGATGCATCATAGCAATCAATGTGCAGGAGACATTGCAATGAGCAATAGAGCATTGAGTGCATGGGCTTCTAAGAAATATGGCTTTCTTGTATTAGAGATGACAATCTCTAGACTTCTGAGAAAAAAAAGATCAGTTTTTGCAAGGAGTTCTTGCACAGCCCGAATTGAAGAGATTGAGAAAACCATCATGTCCACAAGTGGAAGAGGCTACTTTCTCTTGGTTTTTGGCTATGCAAGAAAGGAGAGCAACAATCATAGATGACCTTTTGTGTGGTGTTGCCAAGAGATTCTATGATAGACTTTCTAAAGATCTACAAGAGAAAGAGCTAGTGTTTTCAAATGGTTGGATCCAAGGTTTCAAAAAAAGACATCAAATTCGAGGGTATATTCGACATGGAGAGGCTGCTGGAGCAGATCGTTCAGAAGAAGCACAAGCTCGATTTGCAGAGATTAAGCAGCTCATCTCAAGGTACAACCCAACAGATGTTTTCAATATGGATGAGACTGGACTGTTTTATAGGCTAGAACCTAACAAGCTTTTGGCCACACGAAGATTGAGTGGTACCAAACAACGTAAAGAGTGAATCACAGTTGTGCTTACCTCCAATATGGATGGTAGTTTTAAACTTCCACCATTTGTAATCAATCGATTTCTACGCCCTAGAGCCTTTTCAAATAGAAACATAGGTTGTCTAGAGAACTTGGGGATTCTTTGGTCTGCAAATTCAAAAGCTTGGATGACAGTCAAGCTAGTTGAGAAATTTCTTCTGGATTTTGAGCACCAAATGCAAGTTGCAAGTCGAGAGAAAGTCTTACTCCTACTAGATCTTCTCAGGTCACAAAACAATAAACATTGTGGCCCAACTTAGAATCACAACTATTGAGTTTCTGCCAGCAAATACCACTAGCATATTCCAGCCAATGGATGCAGGAATTATTAATGTTTTCAAAGCCCACTATAGGAAAAAGTTGATTCAACATAGAATTGATTGTTTGATGTTGCATAAAGATCCCGAGATAAGGTGTCTTCCTTTGCTCTGGTATATCTCCCGATAGGTAAGTAGTCGTATGGTGACAACCTTACAAGGAGTAGAGTGCCATCAAATAGTTCTTGTACTAGCTAAAAGTCCTCTTCATATTTTTTCCTAAGTGTAATCTGTTCAAATAAAGTAGATGATAATTGAATAAATTTACACTTTACAAATAAGTTCTGAACAAAAAATAGTGTCTTGGCTACAAAAGTTTCAAACTGCCAGTAAGTATATGTACAAAAGGATTTGTATTCACGTGATTTCACTCTATCCTGTAAGTTGTGCTTAATTTTCGCAAAATAACTTGAAAAATTTCGCTCCTAGTCGGTGTATATACTGTACAACTCCAGATATGCCATGTTGATATTCAACAGCAGACCTGCGTCGTCGAATTCTTCAATGTTCGCCCGGCCTTTTGGTAAATATAACTTGAACTCTACATGCTTTCTCCAAAATTTTTGTTTCGAGTCGTTATATCAGTGAGTGTATGTCCAATGCTAATTTTCATGGAAGGGCACGGAGAGCAGGCGTTTGACCCGGTCAAACGGCCCCCCTCCATGCCCTTGCATGATTAAGGGTGCGGAGGGGAGCCGTTTGACCGGGTCAAACGCCCACTCTCTGCGGCCTTGCATGATTTGCATGCAAGGGCGCAGAGGGGGGCCGTTTGAAGTGCAAAATGGCACTTTAATGCCCTTAAATTTAGATGATTGGTAGACATTTTCATAACCTACTATAATGAATGAAATTTTCGAACACATGCAGTTGGAACTGAAATATTTTTAAAAAAAAATACATTTTTCTTTAGAAATATTTTACATAGCCAGTGCTTCCAATAGTGACTCTGATCTATTTTCTAGTCCTATTGTTGGCTTCCTTAACTCCGATGCTAACTTAGCGGCATAAGTATGCTCCTCATAAGGTCCAACCGCTGAGGCCAGAAGTAATCTGGAGTCAAACCCTTGGCAGAAGTCGTTCAAGATAGCGCTCCTTCATACATAGTAGGCCTTCGTACACAGTAGGCCTTTGGTAAACAGTAGGAGCAGAAGTAGCAGCATTGAACCAGTGGCAGGGGAAATGGACCAGAATCAGGATGAGCGGGCAGCAATGGATGATCTTGGAAAAGTTCCCATGGATTGTGAGCAGCAGCAGGGGCAGGAGCAAGGGCTGCAGGGGCAGGAGCAGGGGTAGCAACAAGTGGCAATGGAAGAGCTTGGGCAGCATCAAGTGGCTATGGATGAGCAGGGGCAGGAGCAGGGGCAGCAACAACCACCTCTAGATGAGCAACATATGGCCAGAGCTGCAAAGGATGTCCTTCTGCATGATTTTGGTGTGAGGTCAGTGCTGGGAAGCCCCTCTCCAACACAGAGCCAGCGCGATGCCACTCAGGCTTTTCTGGACAGTGAGGTAGCTGCCTTCGGGCCGATTTCCAATGATTTCCTTGGGATCTTTGACGATTAAGGCCCTCAAGAACAAGTGCCTCTTGATGGCTTTGTGGTTGCTTTGGCAGGAGTCAGAGCAGCTTCAGGGGACTCCACTCCGACACAATCACTCGGACATATGCAAGGGCCTGTAATGGGGCCCATGATGTCCTTGCTCGTTGGCTCGGACCAGACACCCCACGCAGAGGCCGTTGGGCAGGCTTCTCAGAATGTCACACCCACATCACGGCCTAAATCTAAAGTTGTTCATCTAAAGAGAGGTCGTTCGAAGCCTCGACGCCTTCCACGGACCATCCCTCAACCACAGCTGCAGCCGGAAGCTCCCCAGGTGCCTCGAGCTCAGTCAGCACCAAAGCCAGCCATCAACACGGAGAAGGGCAGCCACACCGCCACCACCCTGGCAAGGCAAGGTCCTCAAAAGGATGCAGCCTTTGCAACCACGCCGTCGAAGAAAGAGCCGTAATCCGAACTGGTATAAGGAGATTTGAAAATACCAAAAATCCCCCGCATTCCTCATACCGAGAGCTCCATTTGTCCGGACCATCAAGGAGATCATGAATGAATTCTCTTTTGGGCTCAGAATTACGGGAGAGACAGCTTTGGCTATCCAAGAGACGACAAAGATGTATATGAAAAATTTGTTTGAAGACTCATTTTTGTGTGTTGTCCATTGTAAGAGAGTTTTCATACTTTCAAAGGATATGATATTGGCAAAGAGGCTGAGACGTGAGAGGAATTAAAAATGATGTAATCCAAATTTTGATATAATATCAACAGATAATCATTTTTATCATCAGACTCTGTTGAATTATTGTGTAAATTCATTTTATGATGAAATACAGTTCTCTGTGAATGTTTTTGGTTCACTAAATTTTATATCAGTGAGTGTATGTCCAATGTTGATTTTCACGCAAGGGCACGGAGAGCGGGCGTTTGACTCGGTCAAATGGCCCCCCTCCACGCCCTTGCGTGATTTGCATGCAAGGGCACGGAGGGGGGCTGTTTGACCTGGTCAAACGCCTGCTCTCCGCACCCTTGCATGATTTGCATGCAAGGGCGCGGCGGGGGGCCGTTTGAAGTGCAAAATGGCACTTTAATGCCCTTAATTTTTTTTAGATGATTGGTAGAAATTTTCATAACCTACCATAATGAATGAAATTTTCGAACACATGTAGTTGGAACTGAAATATTTTTGAAAAATAACACAATTTTTTTAAAATTCTTTTACATTAGCCAGTGCTTCCAGCAGTGACTCTGATCTATTTTCTAGTCCTATTGTTGGTTTCATTAACTCCGATGCTAACTTAGCAGCATCAGTATGCACCTCATAAGGTCCAACCGCTAAGGCTAGAAGTAATCTGGACTCAAACCCCTGGCAGAAGTCGTTCAAGATAGTGCTCCTTCGTACACAGTAGGCCTTCACTCTGTTTGGCCCTCACGAGAACCTATGCTCCTCATTGCAATACATTATATAAGAATGTTATAATTACAGTGAACAGATTAAGAAATGGGAATAAGCATGGACGAGAATATTTGTTGACAAAGAACTTGTCTGAGATCCTTCATCCTCATTCTCACTTTTTGCAAGGACAATTCAGTGTCCTCTGTATGGCATCTCAGTTGTGCCAATCGGTAATTTCCCAAATTCTTTATGCTCACCCACCGGTGCTTGCAGAGTCTTCAGTTCACACAAAATTTTTGCCAGAGCTTGCTCAGTAGTATCTGCATCATCTCCAATTAATTTCACCTAACAAGAACTTGTTTCCTACACTTTTGAGATTAAAATTTACTTGTTGAAAGCACATTAACTCCAAAAAGTGCTCGTTCCCCAGGTGGCTAACAAACCTGTTGAGTCAGACAGCAAAAGGTCTATCTCCTTTCCATATATATGTTAGCAAATTATACGGAATCCAAGAATTATCATAGCCAGGTATTCTTACCGAGTAAGGCATCAAGTTCTCTTCTATATACTCACTTACATACCTGAAATCATCACTATTTGCACGTAGAGTTGCTAGGGTATCTATTTGGGCAGTGAACATAGCATAGTTGCAATCTATTTGATCAGCAAATGTTGTGTCGGCCAATAGATTTGCCAACTTTGTCTTTGAAGGATGCATCGTGACTGTAATGAGACAATATGAAAGACTAAAAGTATGAGCGCAAGTGCAAAGCTTTTAACCGAAACTAAGAAAGCCAAGAGAGCAAGAAAAATGTGTGTTTGAAAATGAGATAAAGTGGTCTTATATAGGGAAAAGTTTTTCAAAAATAGACATGATTTTAATATTGTACCAAATAAAGTCTATTTATAGTAATCAATTAAATTATACCACCATACTTCAAAACAATGTAATATTCTCAATAGATTCTATTTGCTCATTGTGTGCTATTTTTGAAATGCCATCCTCTTCATTGGATGTTCTTTTCCGAGGAACCCACCGCTTCCATACACGAACCCGAGACATCCTCCATTCCCTATGCCTTGCATTAGCTGTGGATGACTGCCAAGTGGCTCTTCTGACTAAATTTGATGAAGAGATCGTTGAAGTCGAGACTTGGGCCCATGTTTCTTTGATGTTTTGTCTGCTCAAAACTCCTCTATTAAACCACTGAAATATCTCTACCAAGGCATTGCTAAGACCTTTACCTCCACTGTGTCTTGAATTTTTGAAATACGCAGCCTTGGCCCTGTAATGACTCTTCTCCATCCCTTGGGTATTCTATATAGCCAATGATCCATATGTCTTTAAAAACCAAGGTCCATGAGCATACAAAATGTGTTGTTTGCAAAAGAATCTAATTAGTACATTTCACTTGGATAGAACTTACAAAGAAAAAATAAAGACAAAACACTCACCATATAATGAGTGACGTGTGTTTCTCCCCATGCATCAATCAGTAATCGAGTGAATGCTTGTACTTCCGTCTGATATCTATCGTAATCTTCCTCTCTCATGTCTTTTTTATTGATAGTCAGTGACAAAGCATCAAATGCTTGCCACACCTTTGCACATGTGGCAGCCATACGGAGATCCGAGCCAATATTTTTTGTGCATTCACACACTGTAAGGTCAAAGATCTTGCGTAGTATAGCCCTCCCGCCTGTCAACAAGGGTTAGATCACTGGATAGGTACCTAACTATGCATATATGCTATTTTTAGTTAGTCTCCTACTCTCCTCCTTAACTCTATTCACCATTAACACTACCCTCCTTTAACTCTACTCCTCTACACTAACATTCATCATGCTTTTGGGTGAAGGGAAAGGATAGACAAGAAGAGGAAGAGAGAAGAGAAGAGAGAAAGAGAGAGAGATGAGATGGAGGTTAGCTCAAATGCTCAATGTCATTGCTTATGGAGAAACCGTAACTAATCACAAACAAGAAGCATGGAAGAAATGAAAATAACAAGCAAACACAACAATAGCATAAGCAAGATTGATTAGCAAATGAGGATGCTTGAGCTCTCAAGATAGTAGAGTCTCCTCCTCTCTATTAAGCATGCAAATAGTGTACAAATGGTGTCTTTTTATAAGATGGGGAAGGCCCTTGCCCCTCAAATCTATTGGCTAATATTCACATTGATCCTATCCATTCATCTTGGACCCAACTGATCCAAGGATCCACAAAAAGTACATTGAAAATCACAAGATTCATGTGAGTCCAAAATTGGGCCCAACTCTAAAAAGTAAACTCTAAGTTTAAAATTGACTTTGGGCCTCAAGTTTTATTTTAATTACAAAGGCCCAAGTCTATTTTATTTTATTTACACTTTGGCTTGCGTGCTCATTGGGCCATGGGCTTATACGTGCAGGATGTCATGCCCTCGCAACACATTTTATTGGACGATTTTATTTATCTACACTTTGTTGGAAGTACCCCCAACAGGACCCAAGGCCTAAAGTAGTGCCGGTCCCTCAGCACTCTGCCGGTTTAGTATAGCGTCTGCTTTGCCCGCCTCTGGTTGATTAGGTAGCCCGTAACGTCTTCCATGAAGTTGAGACGGTCCAGTTTCTTCGAGTCCTTGGGTGTGTGGAAGGACTTGTGGACTCCTGTCAGCCATTCTTGATCGACCCATGCTTGGAATCGGCACGTCCAGGGATCTCCAAGGAATGCAGCTCGGTAATATACATGAGCGACTGGTAGCTGATCTTCAACTTTGTTGGAAGCTGGCGTCTTATTAGGATCAAAGAATATTGAGAGAAGAAAATCATCCCATTTTGTTTCAATGTCCATTAAATGTTCTAAGTCTCAGACGTAAGTGGCTGCCGTGCGGACTGTTGGATCAGGACAGTTGATATATTGATTTGCGAACGTGGTGAGAGCCCTTCTGGCATCTACATCCGTAGTCCACCCATATTCTGATGGTATGATCGGCCAATTAAAATTTTGCAGTGTGATCTTGTCCAGAGGGGTTCCGCATTTCGTCCATTTGAATTGTCGTGTACATGGCAGGATGTGCGCGTTCACCTGTAATTGTTGCGGACTCGTCACGTAGGCCCTGATGGTCGTAGGGTCTCTTTCAAACAACTGCTGACGCCACTCTGGTTGTGGTGGGAGGGCGGGTAATGCTTGCAGTTCTTTGCCCTTTATTGTCTGAGCTGAAAACGATATCTGCCAGCCGCATCTTGATGACCCGTAGGGATACTTTGATAGGAATTCGTTGATTTTCTCCTCCATGGACTTTGGTCTCCGGAAGGCCCGACTGGCAGATTTTGTGCGCGACCTCTGGATGATGTGGCTTGGCTTTGGCTATTATGCACCGATCAGAATGATCGGTTGCACCAACATGAACCACCTTTTCACATGGTGGAGCCTGAGGAACCACGCACTGAAAGGCTCACACTCTTGTTGTCAAGCCACGTTAGTTTACCCCTCGGAGAACTACTGCGGATTGCACCACAAGCGAAAAGCCTTCTAGCTAAATGGGCCAAGGCGGATGAGGAGCCAGTAGTGCTTGAGCCCATATATTGTGCGGGCTATGATGAAACAAGTAACGTCCTCCACATCGGAGTAGCATGGGAAAGTGAGGAACACAACATCACTTTTCCAATCAAACACAAGAGATATTGGGACGAGGCGGCAGTGGTAGATGGAGGATCGGGTGTCAATCTAATCTCCACTACTTTGTACGAAAAATGGGGATTACAAGGATTGAAGCCAGCCAGATTCGCCATCAAGTTAGCAGATCAATCCTATGTGAAACCAAAAGGTGTAGTTGCTGATATTCCCATAAAGATAGCAGACATGCAGTATGTGATTACTTTTGTGGTCATGGATATACCTGAATCTCCATCTGCATACCATATTTTACTAGGAAGACCATGGTTGAGGGCTACGCAAGTAGTACACAATTGGGGTACAGGAAAATTCACCTTTGAGAACAGAGAATAGGCTGTAAAGGTAGATCCAACCACATGGGCGGTGAAACCTATTGCATCCAAAGCTGATGACGGATCATCCATGACAGATCATACGATTGATCGTTCAAGGCCAGCCAAGGGAGGTCACTATCATTCAGAGACGGATATCATGAGATGGACGGATGCATTAGCAACTATTGGCTGCTAGGCATGTCAATATGAATCAGATCCAGAACCGAGTACATCTTCACCCAAATGTTATACTATGGACACACCAATCACATTTGGAGTGAATATGATAAACATAGCATGGCTGTCAGCGGAGCCGATTGAGAACCCAGTGGACGATGATCTAGTCCCTTGGCAACATGCTCTAACTTATAATAAGGAGATTGAGCTGACTGATGAATAAGTCCTACACCACATGGACCCAGATCATTACGGAACCAAGAAGGTACCAGCTCAACCACCACAAAGGTCTGCTATGGCGAAAGTCTCAAGGATCGATCCACCCAAGGCACCTGCGAATAAGAAGAATCAGTTGAAGCAATGCTACAACCAAGTGATCTGATGGAGTGACCTACCCGAAGAGGCAATAGCTATAGTAGACGTTAATATTCGCAACCATGAGGCGAATGTCACAACAGTCCCAAAGAAAGACAACAAGGATGAACCCATCAAAATGACAAAAAAGGACAAGAAGAAGGTGTTGGATTCCTTGAAGTGAATCAAGTTGGACTCAGATACAACGTCATCTTCTACACAAGTGACAGAAAATAAAAAATTGACCAGTCGGGCAAAGTTCAATATGCTAAAAGAGAAATCTCGACGAGCTCCAGTTCATGAGATGCCTGATACTTTCAAGAATTATACATTGGACGAGGTGGTAATCATGATGACGCAAGTCCAACGTGCACCTGATCAAAGTCAGGCACCAGTGGAACAAGTCTTCGAGGGACCTGCGCGAACACAACCGATGAATCTTGCAGAACCAGGAGAAGAAGAAAGGATAGTGCATGTGGGAGAGCAGTTAACACCGACGCAGTTCAAGAGACTACGATCCTTGTTGGTGGAATATAAAGACTGTTTTGCCTGGAGCTATAGTGACCTAAAGGGCATTCCACCAACAGTAGTCCAACACACCATACCTTTGGTGGATGGAGCAGTCCCCAAGATAAGCCGTTACTACCGCTTCAACCCGAATTATACAGAACTGATCAAGCAAGAGTTGCAGAAACTTATGGATGCAGATTTCATTTACGAAATCGAGCACACGGAATGGGTATCGCCGATAGTTATAGTACCCAAGAATAATGGCAAAATGTGTATCTGTGTGAATCTGAAGACGCTTAATGTAGTCACCAAGAAGGACCATTTTCCTTTACCATTTACGAAAAGTGTCCGCGATAGAGTAGCTGGTGATGAAGCCTACAATTTTCTAGACGGCTTCAGCGGCTACAACCATGTGAGAATAGCCCCCCAGGACCAGCACAAGACAACATTCGCCACGGAATGGGGAGCTTATGCCTATAAAGTGATGCCATTCGGACTTTGCAATGCCCCAAGCACTTTCCAGTGAGTCATGCAGGCGGCATTCAAAAATTGTTTGCAAAAATTTCTGGAAATTTTTCTGGACGATCCGTGCGTGCATGGACCAGATTCAGAACACTTATCTAATTTGGAGAAGGTGCTACAAAAATGCCGTGAATACCATATCTCCCTGAATCCAGAAAAATGTCAATTCTAGGTGACACATGGCTTGATACTCGGCCATATAGTGTCAAGACACGGGATTGCCACATATCTATCAAAGATCAGGATCATTGTTGATCTACCACCACCGGGACGATCCGCGAGGTCTACATTTTCATGGGTCATGCTAACTATTATAGGATCTTCATTTTTGATTTTGCGGAGTTAGCCAGACCAATTTACAAGCTCACAATGGATCCACATTGGAATGAGGAAGCTCTAAAGGTTTTCTAGAAGATTAAGGATGCATTGGTCTCAACACCAATCCTACGACCACCCAATTGGTCCATTGAGTTCCACGTGCATACAGACGCATCGAAGTATGCAGTTGGAGTAGTCTTAACCCAGACAGGTGAACACAAAAAGGATTTTCCAATCCGATTTGCAAGCCAACAGCTCAGTGATACCGAAATGAATTATTCAACCACAGAGCGAGAAGCACTGGCAATGAATATATGCGATTAAGAAGTTTCGACACTATTTGATGGCCACACATTTTTCTTTTTATACGGACCATCAACCCTACTATATCTCGTTACTAAAACTTGCAACACCAGGAGAATCACCATATGGCTCCTGTTGTTGTTGGAATTTGATTTTCGAATAGTAGTTCGCAAGGGAAAACAACACTACACGGCAGATCATGTGTCACGAATCAAGTAAAAGGAGATTGCAACCCAACTCGATGATGAGTTGGCAGATGCTACCTTATTTTACGTGGATACAGTACCAGAATGGGCTGCCGACATTGTTGAATATCTAATGCGGGGCCAACCAGACAAATCACTACCAAAGGCGGAACAACAGAAATTGATCTTGAAAGCTAGACCTTATCAGCTGATTGCCGGCCAGTTGTACTGAAGAGGTCCAGACGGAATTCTTCAACGGTGTATTCTTCTTCATGAGACCACCCAGATCATTTCGCTTTCACATGAAGGCATGGGTGGAGGTCATTTTGCATCTGACATTATAGTTCGCAAGATCCTGCAATCAGGATGTTGGTGGCCAAAGATTCATAAAGACACAGAGGAATACTTGAAAATGTGCGATGTGTGCCAAAGGGCAACGAGATTAAACTATGATCTACTGCACCCAGTCTTAGCCCAAGCACCGTTCAAAAAATGGGGATTGGATTATATTGGTCCAATTCACTCTGCAACACTATGCCTTGGCCCTGGTCTTGCGTCTCAGCAGTCGTATCCGTTTGTCCTTGGTCTTGGCCTTCGAACCCTTGATCTTGGGTGAATCCCTCTACTTCCTGCTGGCTTTGGTCTTGGCTGGTACAGGCCTGTGCAATGTCAAAATTAGGTGGTAGTGAAATTACCACGGGGGTGGGCTGAGCCTTTGTTTCCATGAATTTCTGGCAAGCCTTGAGGGCTTGTTTGGCCTGGACGAGCTCGTGAGTTGCACTTGTCTGATATTTGTTGAACTCTGTTTGGTAGCTATTTAAGGTTTGGCTATAAGCCTGCACCTGACGCCTTGAGTTTGGTGCAGGTTGAGCTAACCAGGCGAGCTTTTCATCTTGTAGGGCTTTGACGTCCATCCCCAGGCACATATTCTCTGCTTCCAAAAGGTTTAGTTGCGTTTGGATGGGAGCAAGCCATTGGGACGCTTTGGATTGAAGCTCCCGCACCTTCGTGGAGGCCTCTGTCAATGCTTTGGAGAGGCTTTGGATATAATTATTGAGGCCCTCCTCCTTTTGCTATAGCTTAGCGATCTCCTGGTGCCCTTCTTGTTCATGTTGCTAAGTCAAAATCAGCTCGCGCTACAGCTTGGTGAGTTCTGCTCGCAGCTATGTGTTGCTTGTTGCCAGATGTAGTACCCTGCTTTCCAAGATAGCTTTGGCCACTACCGCATCTAGGATGTATTTTTCCAGAGTCTGGTACGTCGTCGTTAGGTTTGTGAGAGCAGCCGGTAAACTGGCACTGGTAGGGGCTTGTGTTGTATCGGCCCCGACGACTTGTGGAGTACCGTCGTCATCATCTTCTATCAAGTTCTCATTGGACCTGATGCCATCTGGGGTGGTAGGATCAGTCCGATCTGGCAATGGTACAAAAACTGGTTGGACAAATGTGTCATCATGCAACGGTTGGTTGCCCTCGACAACCTTTGTTGGCGAAGCAGGTGGGGTTTGAGAAGCAATTGTGGAAACAGGGACAAGGACGGTTTGTCCGAACGAGAGGATGGGAGGAACAGAGGGGAACTGAAGGGTGGTGTGGAGTATGGAAGAATGTGAGGATGGAGCAGAGAGTGTTTGACATGGGGGTGAAAAATTGATGACTTGCATCCACGCCAGAGTGTCTGGAGACAATTGAGAATCATAAGGATTGATTGGGATGGAAGCAACGGTGGCGGCAAGAGTGATGGAGGATGCGATGGTGATGGACGGAGTAGTGGATAATGGAATATAGATAGGAGTGGTATCAACAGAGGAAACGGGGATGGACACAAAAATAGTTGTGGATGAAACAAGAAGAGAGGTAGCGACAACAGAGATTGGAGTGGGGGGTTGCACGAAAGAAGAAGTGGCGGTGGTTGATGGAGTGGTTAGTGCGGTAGTGGAGGCACATCTTTGGGTAGTAGGTGGAGATGAGGATGTAGAGGCAGCACCACGCATTCGTTTGCTGGCCGTTGTGTTAATAACTGCAGGTTGGGAGGAGGTGGATGCTTGGGATGGCGGATAAAGATTAGTGTGTGGCACTTGGGTGGACAAAAGAGATGAGTGTTGAAAATTGTGCACTTTTGCCTCGAGAAGTGCGCAGGCAAAGTTACACAACAGGAAGCCTACTGTGATACACTCACGGTTGTTGGGTTTGATGGAGTTGGTTAGTTCACAAATGAGAAAGCTATGCTAGTCGTATGGCACAACTGAGGGGCCAGGGAATTCCAGAAAGGATTCCACTATCTGACTCAACATCTTAGACTGGATTCTGTCCTTGCGAAATGTTGAAATAACCAAAAAGTTATTCAACAGATGCGCAACGGCCTGAATGACCGGTTCCATGATAGCATCTATCAGGTAACCATTGTTAGTCTAGATTGGGATTTCTGGTGCGGTTTGGGTGACGAACGGTTTGATCGGAGTTTTGGTGTGGCGATGGGAGATGGGTTGACGATAACCGGACATAATGCCAATGGTGTTCATCGAGTCTGCATTAATCCTAACCTTGTATGTGGTATCTTGGTACAAGAAGTGAAAGCGAGTCTTTTCCTTGTCCCAGGTGGTGTAAGCGTGAAGGGCGAGGCCCATGATAATCTCAGAATGAAAAAACACCGGGTAAAAATCCATTGCCTCTAGAAGTGGGCCGGCTGTCTGCAGCCATGGTTGGATCGGAGCGTCAGAGGGTAAGGGCCAAATCTGTGTGGCCTCGGGGATTTCACGCTGGATCACCTACTTGGTGCCAGAGTCTTCAAAGGATGAGGAGGCCATGTTAGCAGTGATGATTAAAGGTCAAAAAAGTAGGAAAAACGATGGAAAAGTTAAAAAGATGTGAAAACGACAAAAACTGTGAATCACGAGTGTTAGATGACAAGTGCTATAGTTCAGAGCACATATCAGTGTTCAGTATGAGCAAATGATAGCTGGTAGGAAGTTTGGTCGCAAACAAAGAACTTAGTAATTTCAGTGTAAATTTCGGCAGAGCTTCGCTAGCAAAGGTGACAAATGACTCAAATTCAGCCCTTATATAGCAAAATTTAGAGTGCGTATTAGGTGAAATCCACTTTCCTTGTTCAGTTCCACCCAAATTTTGGCATGCACCTTCTTCCCAGAATTCTAAGACCTCAGGGAAGTCTACGAGAGTTCATAAGGTAATTTGGTGCTATGTGAAGGTTCTGTGAGGGTTCAGGCTGTCTGCAAGGATTCTACTCTCGCAAGAAGTGAACTCTCGCACAACTTGTTCCTGTGATTGAATTTTCAAGATCAAACCATGTAGGCAGGCTAATTTCACTGTTCTGATGGATACTTGGTAACAGATCCATCAGTCAATCTGATGATCTGCTTCCTTCTTGATCCTATCTAGATCTGGATCCTCCTTGGATTCTGATGGATTTTCTCGATCTTGCCAGATCTGGCCAAATCTTGATGGATCTAGCTTGATTTGGCTTGATCTTCCTAGGTCTAGTGGTGATGGTTTAGCTGAATAGCTTTTTGTAACGTGCCATCACCAATCTGGATCTCTCTTACTGTGGTGGCCAGTACTTGTGCAACCGGCTACCATTGATGGGTGTATCGAATGGTGTCCCATCTAGCTTTCCAAATTCATAGCTCCATGATTAAATATTTCCTCGATCCGATAAGGACCTTCACCTGTGAATTTTAACTTTCCCTTGATCGCCTTGATTTTATACATAAGGACTAGATCTCTGGAGCGAAGATCCCGCTCTCGGGTAGAGAGAGAAAGCTAGAAATCCAATAACTCACAATATCCATGAAATCACCAAATCAATTAGATTCAAAATGAGGAGTACAATGATACTAGTAGGTCCACGAGCTACCACTATGCTTAACTATGATTGGACCATATTTTGTCACCTCTTGATCCTATTGGATCATTGATCCATGCACCTCTTAATTCTATTGGACTATATTCAAGCACACCTCAATTTCCTATTGGACCTCACAAGGTTCCACCTCTAAATCCTATTGGACCTCTTGGAATTCATCAAACAGATGATTTACACTTGTCTACACTCTAATTGGCACATGTTTAGTCTCTTACTCTATTTTGGCTCAATAGTGGCATTACAAGTGGAAATGCATAATTTGCCATCTATGACAAATTTATTCCTATCAACATCCTACACCTAGATGCTTGATGTAAAAAACATAAGACCCCTATATCTAACATAGATAATCTTTTTCAATTCTTCACACTCCACCTAAAAGATTATCTATGAAGATTTGAGCATTGATCTTGATATAACTCCAAGATTAGATCTATGCTTGATGAAAGCACTTTTGCTCAAAGGCTTGGTGAGTAGATCGGCAATACAAGAGGACGAGTTGACATGCTCCAAATAGATTTCTCCTCCAATAAGCTTTTATCTCACAAAATGGTGTGCCACTTCTATGTGCTTGCTTCTTGCATGAAATATGGTATTATTGGCAAGATCTTGGGCCGAGATGTTATCACACTTGATCATTGGTAGATCATCCTCCTTGATGCACTTTAGCTCCATCAATAACCTCTTGATCCAAAGCACTTCTTTGGTAGTTGTAGTGAGTGCTTTGTACTCGGCCTCACATGAAGAGAGAGATATAGTATCTTGCTTTTTGGAAAGCCAAGATATTAGATTGCCTCCAAGAAAGATAGTGTATGCACTAATAGACTTTTGATCCATCTTGTCACTTGCAAAGTCCGAATCCGAGTAGCCAATAATGGATAGATCTTCACTTTTATAGAGTAGACCATAATCACAAGATGAAGATACATATCTTAGAATCCTCTTGGCCATCTTCCAATGATAGATCTTAGGATCTTGCATAAATTGACTCAATTTGTGCACACAAGAACTTAGATCGGGCCTAGTAATGGTAAGCCAAATCAAGGAGCCTACAAGACTCCTAAAAAGTGTGATGTCCTCAAAGGATCTTTCATCACCTTTATTAGGATCTTTTACAATTTGCTCCATTGGAGTATCTATACTCTTAGAATTTTCCATATGGAATTTTTTCAACATAGAGTGAGCATATCTAGATTGGCATATAAAGACATGATTTTCATAAAAATCAATTTCTAGGCCTAGGATGTAATGCATCTCTCCTAGATCTTGCATTTTAAACTCACATCCAAGTGCTAGCTTGGTTTCATCAACTAGCTTGATACAACTTCCACAAAGAATAATGTCATCAACATAAATTAGAAGAATGACAATATTGCTATCAACAAACTTTAGATACATGGAAGGATCATAGTCACTAAGAGTAAATCCTAGTGAGATAAGAAAAGAGTTAAGTCTTGAATACCATGATCTTGGTGCTTGCTTGAGTCCATAAAGACTTTTGAAGAGCAAGCACACTTTGGACTCATCCTTGATGAATCCTTGAGGTTGTTCCATATAGATCTCCTCCTCAAGATAACCATTTAGAAAAGCATTGCATACATCTAATTGGAACACCTTCCACTTGAAAAAACAAGCAAGAGAAATAAGAATTCTTATTGTCACCATCTTTGCAACGGGTGCAAAGGTCTCCTCATAATCAAGACCATGGATTTGAGAAAATCCTTTGGCACATAATCTTGCTTTATGCTTGTTAATGGTGCCATCATGATTGAACTTGATCCGAAATACCCATTTGCAACCAATCACATGCTTGTTGGATGGAGGATCCACAAGCTCCCAAGTATTGTTGGTGATCAATGCATCATACTCTTGCTTCATGGCATCATACCACTCCTTGGTATTGAGTGCCTCTTGTACATTCTTTGGCACTTCATGAGAGACATAAAAAACATAATTAGTGGAATCAAGATCCACTTGTTTGCCTTTGTCAACATATGAGAGCCTCTTAGGCTCGGATGTATCTCTCATGGATCTTCTTGGTGAAAAAATCCGAGGAGAGTCTTCTTCAAATCTCGACCCCATCACATCATGATTGTCTTCAAAATCAATAATTGATGATGCATCCATAGATTTCTTGATCTCGGCCTCTTCAAATGATGAGTGTTGATCTTCATGAAAGACAACATCTCTACTTTCAATAACTTGAGAAGTAGAGAGTATAAAGACTCTATAGGCCTTCTTGGTGGATGAGTATCCAACCATGATCCATTTGCATGCACTAGGATCTTCCTTCTTCCTTGTTTCCAAGGGAATATGGACAAAGCATAAGCATCCAAAAACTCTAAGGTGATCAACCTTAGGCTTCTTCAAAAATAAGATTTCATATGGTGACTTTCCTCCAAGAGCTATATGTGGGAGCCTATTGCAAAGATAATTTGCACAATTAATGGCTTCTCCCCAAAAATCTTCGGGCAAAGATGCCTCAATTCTCATAGATTTTGCACATTCACATAGAGATCTATTCTTTCTCTCGGCCACTTCATTTTGAGATGGAGAGTAGGCACAAGAAAACTCTCTTTTAATGCCTTCAAGCTCACAAAAATCTTGAAATTTATTGGAGATATATTCACCACCTCCATCACTTCTAAGAGCTTTAATCTTGAATGAGAATTGCTTCTCTACATAAGCTTTGAAAATAAGGAAATGATCAAACACCATAGATTTAGAAGCAAGAAGATATATCCAAGTGAATCTTGTGTAATCATCTATGAAAGTAACAAAACAAGTGGCTCCTCCCTTGCTTGTAGTTGATGAGAAATGCACATCCGAGTGGATTAACTCCAAAGGATGCCTGATAGAAGTTCTTGTAAATGGCTTTTTGTGACATTTAGCAATAACACAAGCCTCACGAGACTTGATCTCCTTGGAGAGTGACTTTGGCAAGCCAATAGCTTTGGCTTCTTTGATCATAGAGAGCATGGATTTGTAGTTGGGATGTCCCAACCTCCTATGCCATAATTCCTCCATAGAGAGCTTGTTCACAAGAGCAACATTACAAGCATTCACATACTCATTTGGATCTATTTTATAGATGCCACCAAATCTAGATCCTAATGCAAGTATCTCATCATTCTTCTTGATAGTGCAAGTATCAACATTGAATTTTACATCAAGGCCATTATCAAGCAATTAGCCAACACTAATAAGATTCTTGGTAAGCTTAGGTACATAAAGAACTCTAGAGAGCGAAAGAACTTTAGGGGATGCAAGCTTCAAGGGAATGTTCCCTATGCCTTCAATAGGACATTCAAAATCATTTGCAGTGTATATTGATTTCTTCACTCCATCATAAGGTGCAATAGAAGAGAAAGAGTCCTTGGAGCTACACATATGTGAAGAGGCTCCACTATCAATATACCATAGGCCGTCCTTCTTGAAAGGAGTAGATGAGAAACTAGAGACCATAAGAGATCCCTCTCCATCACTTGCAATAGTGTCTTCCTTCTCATTGGTAATATTGGCTTGCTTGAGTTGATTCTTCTTTTTGAAGCAAGTGGTGGCATAATGACCTTTCTTACAACAATAAAAGCACTTGATCTTCTCCTTCTTGAGCTTGGATGATGAAGCATTAGAGGAATCATCTTCCTCCTCATCTTTGTCTTTGTATTTGACTTTGTCCTTGCTTGAGGATTGTTGATGTTGGTTCTTGCTCCTCCCTTTGTGCTTATCCTTGGCAAAGAGAGCTTTGCCATCATTATGAGTGAGAGAAAGCTTGTCCATCCTCAAGAGCTTGTACTCTTGTCTTGATTGTTCTGAAATTAGCACACTTTGGAGAGCCTCCAAACTTGGTAGCTCCTCCTTAATGGCATAGGATTGGAAAAGCTTATCAAATTCACTTCTCAAGCCATTGAGAATGACTTGAACTAGCGCATTTTGATTGATGGAATCACCAAAGCAAGCAAGCTCTCTATGAATATCTTTTACTCTCAAAACATAACTAGATGCACTCTCATCACTCTTTTGGCTACTTTGAAAGATTTGATTCCTAAGAGTGAGAAGCCTAGAGGTATTCTTAGCCTCATAGATAGTCTTGAGACAATCCCGAGCTTCTTTGGCTGTTGTACAAGTACCTATCTCCCTCAATATCTCATTAGAGACATTCATCTTAATGTAGTGGAGAGCCATCCTAGCTCTCTTTTTGTATTTTTGAACCTCTTGAAGAACTTGTGGTTCTTCTTCAAGGACAAGAACTATGTCCATCACGTCTTGAAGGATCAAGATGGACTCCATCCTCATTTTCCAAATTGAATAATTTGAAGTGGTCAATCTTTCACTTGGTTCCAACAAGGATGAACCCATTGAAGACATTTGAAGTGAAGAAAACTCAAATGATGAACAATAAATGTTGCTACACACTCTCAATAGGATCCAATAATTGAGTACTATCTCCTCCTATGAAAGATCTTGCAACTATTTGTAAATTGATTCTCACTAGCTACTCAAATCTCTCTAAAACAAGATCTATTTCACATCAAATGATGGAGTATAGGCAAAGTTAGGATATAACACTCTTAGCACGCGTGAAATACACTAAGAAACCAAATTTGACTCAAATACAATGATATTGCATGAAACAAAATGGCTAAGATCTCAAAACAGTGCCTAGATCACATATAGATGAGATTGGCAAGCATACAACTGTGATTTTGGATCAACCAAGCAATCTCTTGACCAAACCAAATGTGTCCACCCAGGTCTAGGTGCCCTACCTAACCCTCTTCAAAAGCTTATAACTTTTGATTGGCTCAACCAAATGGAATGAAACTGATTGCAACAGAAACTATACAAATAGCTTCAAAAAAAGCTATCAAGCAAGATAAATGGATCAAACATGAGAGAGGACTTCCAAACTGAAATTGGATGTTCCTCACACGTGTCTGAGCACCTGATTTTGTACATTACCAGGTCAGACGCAATCAATGTCCTTTTGATCTCTTTTGATCCAAGATTGAGCAAGATAGCTAGGAAAATGGGCCTTGACAACTTCTAGCTCAAGATTGATGAAATTTTTTTCACTTAGATGGATCAAAATGCATGGTAACCTTAGGTAGGCTCTGATACCATGTTGAATTTCATACGTGTGGATTGTCCACAACATGTACTTGTGATCTCCTAAGGTGTGTAGATGCACCAAGATCAAGACTAGATTGAGATTCAAAATCAATCTTAGATCCTATGGCAAAAACACACTACTACATGCATTCAATCACTTCCAACTCTCAATCACACGTGTGGGAAGTATTCAAAAAATAATCTAAGTAAAAACAAGCTGCTCTCCTCGGGTAGAGAGAGAAAATGCATCATGAGCTCTCGGGTAGAGAGAGAAAGCTAGAAATCCAATAACTCACAAAATCCATGAAATCACCAAATCAATTAGATTCAAAATGAGGAGTACAATGATACTAGTAGGTCCACGAGCTACCACTATGCTTAACTATTATTGGACCATATTTTGTCACCTCTTGATCCTATTGGATCATTGATCCATGCACCTCGTAATTCTATTGGACTATATTCAAGCACACCTCAATTTCCTATTGGACCTCACAAGGTTCCACCTCTAAATCCTATTGGACCTCTTGGAATTCATCAAACAAAAGCTTTACACTTGTCTACACTCTAATTGGCACGTGTTTAGCCTCTTACTCTATTTTGGATCAATAGTGGCATTACAAGTGGAAATGCATAATTTGCCATCTATGCCAAATTTATTCCTATCAACATCCTACACCTAGATGCTTGATGTAAAAAACATAAGACCCCTATATCTAACATAGATAATCTTTTTCAATTCTTCACAATATCCACGCATGGATGACATTGTAGAATGAATGCTCTTCTTAAAAACACAAAGATTTCTGAATTTTAAAAGATCTATGAAAGGCCTAAAGCTTACAAGAATGTCTATAGGCTTGTCTCTATCAAACTAGCACACAAGCTTGAATGATACACAAAGATCTTGCCAAAAATTCCTAGCTTTCACTCTCACAAAAAAAATTGCTGTACAATTTTTTTAGAGATTTCACTTCAAGTAAGGATTTGAACAAATCAGCCTCTAAGCTCTGATCTTAGACTCTGAAAAGAAATGGTTCAATGATCCAAAACTCTATTTGGTCATAGGCATTAGCTAGATTGAATCTAGATCAATACTATGCTTCAAAAAGCACAAAAAATGAACTAGTATTGTGATTTTGGGACCAAAAAACACAAAGTAACTTGAAATGAAAGTTGTTGTACGGTTTCACACGTGTGAAAAGTACATACACAACCTCCAAGTTGTTTTGATCCAAATGAATTCAAGCTATCACTCTAGATGAACTCGCCCTCACTAGTATTGGCCAAAAACAAATTTTGCCAATGATCTTTACAAGATTTATGATTCAATGATCACTCTCTTATGTAGCTCTAATACCATGATAAATTTTACAGTTTTTAGGACAATAATGATTGTACTTTACAATCATAGAGAGTTATTGGTTGCTTAATCAATGGATCTATCAAGTTCTACACATTAGATCTTGATCTAGATTCACTACACTTGGATTTAAGCAAGAGCAATGGATCAACACATCATAAGTTAGTGAGAGCTCCCTCACACGTGTGGAGTATTGTCCACAGTACGGCCTGCACCTAAAACAACAAGTACATTAATCCTAGATAGCAATCATTCATAGAAATCACAAGATAAATGACTAGAAACCTCACAAAAGTGTAGAATGCAAAAGTCTCATCAATCTTCTTAGCAAAATGATGATCCCTTTATGGATCAAGTACATCCACGAGTCTGGTACAATCCAGCAGATCTTCACACGTGTGAAGAGTGCCACATCACTCAGATCTATCCATTTGATCCATCCTTGATCCTTATCCAAAGTTGACCTTCTAGAATATGGCTAAAAACCAAAAAGCTAGTCTCCTAGAATATACGAATATTCCCTACAAAATAGGATCTAAGGAAAATGGTCAACTCTTATCTTCTAGTACTCTATACACACGTGTGAACATCCACTTGCCATGTGGGAGCATTTACTCATGCACATGCAAGGAAAAGCTAATTTCTAGGTGACTAGTCAACTTGACTAAAAACTAGTCATATCATGTTCACACTAACTAGATTGATAGAAAATCAATTTAGATATATACAAGTATGAAAAGTACATCCTTTCGCACGTGGGAACAGGCTCCACACGTGTGAAATCAGATCATCAACATTATTCTAATGTTTGATCAATATTTACAATAACCAATTTCAAGTGAGAAGTGATCATTTTCAACACTACCTACTTTTACCAAGTGTCAAATATTCAACTAGAATTGTACAAATCATCATGCATGTGTCCAATTCACTTTGTGCATGCCTTGCATGTCACTATGGAACACTTACAATTATTGCATGTGATATGCCACGAGTTTCTACAAGCCTATTAATGACATTTCTAAGTCTACAATCTATATGCAAGTTGTATATTACCAACTGGACTTGAAAAACCCATGTAGCTCGAGTTCCTTCTAGGCCAAATTTGGCATTTACATTATGAAACAACAAACTCACATAGAAAAAACTTTGTGACAAGCCTAAAGTCAAGATAGATGATTTTTCATTTCTCAACACTCCTAAAAATAATCGATGTTGACTTGAACATGGATCTTGGTATTATTCCAAGATTGGCTCTATGCTTGATGAAGGAATTTTTGCTCAAAGGTTTGGTAAGCAAATCAGCAATACAAGATGATGTGTCGATGTGCTCCAAGTAGATTTCCCCTCCAATGAGCTTCTCTCTCACGAAGTGATGTGCAACCTCGATGTGTTTGCTCCTTGCATGAAATATTGGATTGTTGGCAAGGGCTTGTGCTGAAATATTGTCAGACATGATCAAAGGTAGATTATCTTCCTTGATTATCTTTAGCTCCACTAGCAACCGCTTGATCCAAAGCACTTCTTTTGTTGTAGTAGTAAGTGCCTTATATTCAGCTTCACAAGATGAGAGTGATATGGTATTTTGCTTTTTGGAAAGCCAAGATATCAAATTTCTTCCACAGTCTTGCCTCGTACTTGTTGATTGTGCCATCTTGATTATATTTGACTCAAAAAACCCATTTGCAACCAATGGTGTGCTTGTTCGATGGAAGATCCACAAGCTCCCATGTCTTATTGGCAATCAATGCTTCATATTCCTCTTTCATGGCTAGAAACCATTCTTTTGAGTTGAGTGCATCGTATACATCCTTTGGCTCTTCATGTGAAATAAAATAAGCATAATTAGTGGAGTTGAGTTCCAGTTGCTTGCCTTTATCTCCATATGTAAGCATCTTAGGCTCGGATCTTTCTCTTTGTTATCTCCTTGGTGAAAAAATTCGAGGTGACTCCTCAATTCTCGGCCCCTTCTCTCCATGATCTTCAAGGGTGATGATAGGAGATTCCTTTTGAGAATCGTTGATCTCGGCCTCTTCAAAGATGTATTTTTGATTCTCATGGAAAATAACATCTCTACTCTCGGTAGAGGAAACATAAATTCTGTATGCCTTCTTGTTGGATGAGTATCCAACCATGATCCCTTTGACTGAATTAGATTAACACCATGAGTGATCCTTCTCCATCACTTGCAATAAGGTTTTCTTCTTTCTCATTAGAGAGATTTGCTTGTTTAAGTAGATTTTTCTTTTTGAAGCAATTAGAGGCATAGTGCCTCTTCTTGCCACAAAAGAAACGATTGACTTTCTTCTTCTTGGTCTTTGAAGTAGAAGGATGAGTTGAGTCATCCTCTTCACCATCTTTGTCTTTGTCTTTGTCTTTTTCTTTGTTGAAAACTTGAGAAAACTGGTTCTTGCTCCTTCCTTTATGCTTGTCCTTGACAAAGAGTGCTTTGTCACTTCCAATATACTCGCGTTTGTTCATCCTAAGAAGTTTGTAACTTTGTCTAGCTTCTTCAGAGATGAGAATTCCTTGAAGAGTTTCCAAATTGGGCAACTCCTCCTTAATAGCAAAGGATTGAACAAGATTATCATAGTCTTCTTTTAAGCCATTTAAAATGAATTGTACTAGCTCATCTTGATTGATTGTGATACCAACACAAGAAAGCTCCCTATGAAGATCTTTTACTCTTAAAACATAATTTGATGCACTCTCCTCACTTCTTTGAAAACTTTTAAAAATCTGATTTCTAAGAGTGAGAGGTATTCTTAGCTTCATAGATGGACTTGACTGCATCCCAAGTTTCTTTAGTAGTGGTGCAAGATCCAATTTCTCTTAGAATCTCATTAGAGACATTCATTTTAATGAAGCGTAGAGCCATGCTAGCTCTCTTCCCATACTTTGGTATTTCAATCTGTGCTTGAGGCTCCTCCTTAATACCAAGTACTATGTCCATAACATTCTGAAGTATAAGAACTAACTCCATACTAACCTTCCATATTGAATAATTGGAGGTACTAAGTCTTTCACTTGGTTCTAAGAGATATCCTCCTACAGGTGCCATATTGTGAAGACTTTTTGTTATTGGACAATTATATGTTTGAGCTTGTTCCAATCAGACTTGATGTTGCTACTCTCTTTCACTATAGGTATTTTCAAGGGTGTGCTACCAATCCTATGTGAAAAAACTTGCAACTGTATTTGAGATACATCTCAAATCTTCCACAAAACAAGATAATCTAGATCAGTCTCTCAAAATAGATTGAGAAACATAGACAAGTTTGGATTCTACTTTCGGCACGTGTTAGATTCTACAAAAGAAAACACTAATGATTTAAAGAAGGCTCAAAAGTGCTCATTCACATCAAACTTTGTCTTCATTTTCAGTTTCTTGTGTTGAATGCTCAAAACAATGGATTATGAATCAAGCAAAATTGATCAAATCAAAAAGTGGTCACTCGGATTTTGGACCTCTCACTACCATCTTTAAGAGCATATAACTCTTGATAGACAGATAAAATTGATTTGGGATCAATTGCAATGGAAAGTACACTTCATAAGCTTTCCATCAAGCTGTAACATCAATATCTTTGGACCAAATATCAAGGAATTAAAGAGGTCTGAAAATATCTAATTTTCACACGTGCGGAATTTCAGAATTCCGTACAATGTCAATTCTGATCTGAAAATCTAGTTTCTATCCTCTTTGATCCAAACACTTTTCAAGAAAGGTAAAAGAAAATGATAAACTGCTTTTTTGCTTGAATTGGGCTCACAAATTCTTGAACAATCAGAGTCACATAACCTGATTCTAGATTGAATACCAAGATCTAGTACAGAATTTTATGGCTAAATCACAATCTAGCATGCTAAGAATCAAAGAATGATAGCTTTGATAAACAAGAGAGAAAAAGTACAAGAATTTAATGCATTATTATAAGCCTCTACTCGAGTTAGAGAGCGAGAGAGAAAGAGCAATATTCAAACAAATGATAGTGTAGATCCAAAATAACATGGAATAGCTTAAAGGCTTGGTCCTTCATAAAAAATTATGAGAATGTCTACACATATTTATGGAGTTTTAAGTAGCTCGAGGTAGAGCCACATCCACCCAACTTCCATCCACATCTATAAGTGAAAACTAGAGTATTAGTGACATTTGTCACTTCTTGTGCATGCATTTCTACCTACTTCTACCAAGTGTCAAATATTCAACTAGAATTGTACAAATCATCATGCATGTGTCCAATTCACTTTGTGCATGCCTTGCATGTCACTATGGAACACTTAAAATTATTGCATGTGATATGCCACGAGTTTCTACAAGCCTATTAATGACATTTCTAAGTCTACAATCTATATGCAAGTTGTATATTACCAACTGGACTTGAAGAACCATTATGAAACAACAAACTCACATAGAAAAAACTTTGTGACAAGCCTAAAGTCAAGATAGATGATTTTTCATTTCTCAATACAGTTCACTTGATCACTCACCAAAGTATCAGTTGTCACTCCTTGAGTAACCATCTCCATCCTTGTCAGCTCACAACCATGGGCATACTGTATCCACATCAACCCGTAATGCCCTCCATGCCCTCAGGACGTGTACCACCACTAGGTACACTCCATGATACAAAACAGGTTCAACATTTGTGTCTTTCCAAGAGTAGCCAAAAAAGAATGTATCTCCTTCTAATGCAATGAGTCCATAGGCCAAAAGAGTAATGAAATATGAAGTGATAACAAGCTTTTAATTTTTGAGGTGGATTAACATTGCTTGCATGTGAGTTGGAATGAGCTTGTTGTGAGAGAGAAGGGAGCAATTCAATGCTCTCACATGGTTAGAATCTGTTTGATGGTTGTTGGATGGGAAAGAGAGGACTTAAGAGCTTGGTTATCAATTGCAAGGAAAATATGCTTGGAGACATATTCGGAGCTACAATCATCTGTTTGCATGCATTGGATGTCAACCACTATATGCTTTGAAAAGCTTTTTGTTGGGATTTGGAATGCCGCTGTTGAAAGTGAGTCTACACATCACGACAGAGAGAAGCTAGCGTAAATCCTCGATGCATGCAACTACATCTATCAGATTCAGACCGACCTCGACACATCAAAGTCTACCCTACTTGATCACGGCTTTGAAGTCACCGGATCAACATGATCGATTCCATAGCCATGCATGAATTAATTTAGTTTTAGATTTAGCTTTGTGGAAGCATATTAGGTGCAAAAATTAGAGCGACAAATTGGCACAAGCTATCAGTCATATGAATAATTCAATCTTCAAATAATTTTATCTACGAGCAAGAAAGAATTTGAACATGAATAATATGAGCATTCAATCACATCATACACAATCTAGATTATGGAACAATGATTATTCAATCATAAAGAAAATATAGTTTGAATGCATACAAAGTCGTGTTCTTTCTAAAATAATACTCTCTGTGATAACAGAGAGAAAGAACAAAAGAATTGAGCTCTAGATGTCTGATTGATTGACTATAATATCTGCGTAGTTGTCTGATATTAGGAGCTAATTGAGCAACTGATAAGTTGCTGGATATATGCACATGGCTAACTAATTAAAAGAATATTTAATTTGTACTTTTACAATTAGGATTAAGACACCATGTGTTGTTGGCATTCGCCTTCGGTCAGTACCTTAATCTGTTGGAGATTCCGTCCGAGCATGAGTCAATGTACTTGTTGATCCACCGAATAGTCGGATTGTGGTCTATTAGTCGAGGATGATGGAATAATTGAATCTGGTCAGATGGTCCGAGTGGTCAAATTATCGAGGATGGCCGAACAATCGACGATGGCCAAATAATCAGGGATGACCGAATAGTCGAAGGTGTTCGAACAATCGGGAAAACACTACCATCGATTCTTTTGTATTTCTGCAAACTGTCAAAAAACAAGTGTATTTCTATAGAGCATGCGACTGTACAAGTATTTACAAGAGCTAGTGAATGGAACTAGATTAGCAAAGAGATAGGGATGGAGAGGATAGAAATCCAACACCCATCCCTAATTTGGATCCTTGAACACCTTGATTTTCAAATTCAAGATAACACAAAAAATCTTGTGTGCTTCATGATTAAACCCTTTTGTAAATATGTCAGCTGCCATGTATTGTGTTCTGCAAACTTTCAGACTTACCTCCTTGTTGAGTATTTTGCTCCTTATGTAGTGGTACTTAATCTCGATGTGCTTGCTCCTGGAGTGAAATCTTGGTATGATCGATAATGCAATAGCACTCTGATTGTCGCACTAAATGTTGGAGCAGATTGTCTAAGACCAATATCAGATTGTCGCATTGAATGTTGGAGCAAATTGTTTAAGACCAATATCAAACAATAAATTCCTCAACCAAATTGTCTCTTTAGTAGCTTGAGAGACTGCAATTAATGTACTCATATTTTGTAAATGACATTGCAATGGAGGTTTGTTTTCAACTATTCTATGATATTGAACCATTATTGAATCTGAAGACAAGTCTAGAAGTCCATTTTCTGGTGTCGATATCGCCTGTCCAATTTGCATATGTATATCCATGAAGTGTATGGATATCGAATGAATCAACATCACCATAGCAGATATAGAGTCAATAGAAGATCGTACATATCTAATTACTCTGAAAGAGCTTTTCAATGGATCATGTTGGAAATTAAGCCCATAGTTGCCTCCTTGGTGAATCATAACTTAGACAGCCAATTACTTGAAGAACGTCTACAATGGACTTTCGGCTGATCGCCAGCAAAGGGTAACCAATCCCATTATAAATTTAAGTTCAAATGTTAAGGTTAATAACTTGAAGTCATTGAAGACTTGGCCATCTTCAAGGACTCCCACAAAACTTGCATTTAGAACAAGTCTGCTAATTTACATTATTTTTGAACAATCTGCAAAAATACACTAAGTGTCGCAGTTCGCATTTTTCGCATTTTCCGAAAACTGCAACACTTACCTTCGACTTCTTCTGTTCAATTATTTTGAAAAAGTTAACTTGTTCGTAGTTCAAAAGTTTAACTATTTTTCAGCATCTTCGGCTTTTTCGCATTTTTTCAAAAAATGCAAGAAAAGATAAATTCCCGAAGGTCCTCTATTTTTAAGAGTTAAACTGTTAAAGGCACCTTCGCCAACTTTTTAAAGGCACCTTCAAGTTGTTTTAAAGGTACCTTCGGCTTCTTCGTTTTTTTTTCCAAAAAGCGCAAGAAAGTTACTATTAAGACATCTTCACTTTTTTGAGGGCACCTTCAACTTTCTAAGGGCACCTTAAAGTTGTTTTTAAGGTACCTTCGGCTTCTTCGTAATTTCTCGAAGAATGCGAGAAAGCCAAACTATTACAGAGATCTTCACTTTTTCTGAGGGCACTTTCAACTTTCTAAGGATGCCTTAAACTTATTTAGGACACCTTCGGCTTTTTCGCAAAAACCTGAAGAGAGAGAAGAATGCCAAAGCTCGTCTAAAATGAACGAGGTTCATTCCCACGTTACTTCGCAAAACACCATGCAAAGTGACAGAAATTTGCAACGTCCTCGTCTGCGTCAATGATCCTGATTTATTGATTGTATACACTATGTAAAGTTGTCACAGAAGCCACATACTTCCAAGTACAACGGCTTTCCCAATTAGGTGACAAATATTCAATGTAATTAGTGACACGGATGAAATCTATAAATAGATCATCCAAGCACAAATTAGTAGTTGCTCCATCCATGAGACATATTATTTGAGCCTCCCAAGTACGCCGTCAATTTTTTGTTGTAATTGTTATTTGTATTGTGCTTCAGTGTAATATAGCAGCAGCACATTTTTATCTGTGTACAATGTAGATGAATGCTTATTGTGATTGAATGCACTTTCATTGTTGTTTGATCCCGCTTGTATACTCACTCTGATAAGAACAAGGACGTCTACGACTCCTCAATTTCTGATCAGACGATGGCTATACCACACACAAACCATCTCTAATCTCTTCAGTGGACTGTACTCTTGTTTTAGAGTGAAAATTAATTTTTAAGATCTTGTTGGACAATCTTAACACATAAAGCTATAGTTATCTTTAGCATAAGCTATCTATTAGATTGTTCTTGTACCTAGCAGCCAATTAGAACGGGAGAGCTGTTCCGCAATATTCCTGCTCTCTTCTCCGTTCTCATTCTTCCTTCTACCTTGCCCCCATCAGATTGGTATCAGAGCGTAGTCCAAATAAACTCAGAGATTAAGTTTGTTCTATTTGTATACTATTATCATGTCTCATATAGGTAGCTCTTCATCTTCATCACTCAGTGAAGCTAGAGTCATTGACAAGTTCAATGGTTCTAACTTCTATATTTGGAAGTTGAAACTTAGAATGATGTTGATAAATAGAGATCTTTGGGATGTAGTAGAAGGTGCAGACCTGAAACCAGAAGATGGTGATTTGATAAGGCCTAGAGGATCAAAAATTAGAAGGCCTTAGCATGTATCACACTCAATCTGGTCGACTCCCAAATATCTCACGTTACCAAGTGCAAAACCTCTAAGGAAGCGTTGGGCTTGTTATCAAGTCTCTATGAGACTCATGATGCAACCACGAGATTACATCTTAGAAGGAAGTTCTTTACTCTTAGCATGTCTAATCTACTGCCATCACTTCTCACATCAACAGCTTCAAGTCCATGTTAGATCAATTATCAGCTATAGGATGTTCTATTCAATATGATATGTCGTTATGACCTTGCTTTCTTCTCTTCCATAGTCCTATGAGCACTTTGTGGTGATGATCTCCACAAAACCGGACCTCACCCTTCAAAAGGTTATTGGTCATCTTCTTCAAGGAGAAATGCGGAGAAAGACTAGCAGCTCGTCCATCAAAGAAAATCCATGGCTCTATACACCAAGAAGAAAGATCATTCCAAGGGCAAGAATCAGGTGCAACAGCAACAATAGAAGCCTCATACTCAGACTCAGCATGGTGGATCGCGGAAGAAGCTCTTCTGCATATATTGCAAAAGAGCTAATCATGACATCAAGGAGTGTCGCATCAGGATCTACAATGAGGCAAAGAAGCAGCAACAACAATAGCAACCAGACTCCTCCAACGCGGCAAACTTCAAGGAGCAAGACACACATTTGTTAATGGCTTACAACAGTAGCAACGAAGACTGTGATAGCTGGTACATGGACAGCGGCGCTAACACATGGCCTCTTGCAAGGAATGATTTATGGATTACACAGCTTACAGTAGAGACCAATTTACCTACCTCGGAGATTCTAGCACCATACGCATGGAAGGCAAAGGAGCAGTGAAGATTTTCAACAATGATCTATCCATTTGTGTTCCTAACATCCTTCATGTTCCTCAGTTCTCAAAGAACCTGTTATCAGTCTCGAAGATAAGTGATGAGGGCTATGTTGTTATCTTCTCATTTGAGGAGTGTACAATATTTGAGGAAGATACTCCTCTGACTACATGCACTAGAGTCGGAAACCTTTACGTACTCTCTAATTCAGTTGCATTAGCTAGTATCTCTAATGAAAATGTAAATGATAGTGCTGTTCTGTGGCATAGTCGATTTGGACACGTGAATACAAGATCACTTTCTTATATGCTTTGTAATAATTTAGTTGATGGTTTGAATTTCCCGTCTTCATTAGATAGGAAATCTTTCTTTTGTGAATTATGCATCTATGGGAGGCACTCTAGAAGCAAGTTTCCAAAATCACATTCCATCAAATCAAAGCAGGTATTAGATCTTGTACATAGCGATCTTTGTGGTCCAATGCCTATCTCCATCCTTATGAGATGCAGTCTATTTTATCACTTTCATAGATGATTACTCCAAATGGTCTACGGTCATGTTCACTAAGCACAAATCTGAAGCCTTTGAATGCTTCAGGAAATTCAAGGCCATGGCTGAGACACAAATGTCTAGGAAAGTGAAGGCACTCCGAACTGATGGTGGCAGCGAATACATCTCCAACGAGATGTTCGACTACCTGGCTGAATATGGCATCAAAAGACAATTCCTACTTCCTATTCACCTCAACAGAACGAGATTGTAGAAAGGAAGAACCGAACTCTTCTCAACTCAGCCAGATCAATGCTACATCGAGCACACCTACCTGCGAAGTTCTGGGCAGAAGCTACTCCCACGACCTGTTACGTGCAGAACAAATCCAGCACCAAAGTTGTCAACAACAAAACTCCTTATGACGTTTGGCATGGGCACAAGCCCAATGTCAGCCATTTAAAAATCTTTGGTTGTATATGTTTTGTTCACATTCCTAAACAGCTTAGGAAGAAGCTAGATCATAGGACAAATAAATGTATTTTCATTTGCTATCCTGATGAACATAAAGCTTATAAAGTTTATGATCCATCCACCAATGTAGTATTTGTCTCTAGGGATGTAATATCTCAAGAACATGCATATTATGATTTCAAACAGCCATTGATAGATGATGCTATGATATTTCATCCTATTCTATGTAGCATTCAACCTTCCAACGTTGATTATTCTTCTACAGAACCTGTAGCTACAACTATAGAAGCCGAGCAGCAGACAGTACCTGTCACCAGACTAGACCAAGCAAGCTCGAACAGATCTGGAGAAGTTCAAGAAGAAGAATCAGCTGATCCTGGTCAACAAAACGTCCGCACATCCTCACGGACTCGGACAGTTCCTGAAAGGTATACACCTCAATCATTCTGGACTTCATCTGAAGAACCAGAGAGCCTAGCCAAAGCGGTTTACTCCAAGGATGCTGTGAAGTGGCAAGAAGCTATGGAAAGCAAGTACAACTCACTTTTGACGAACCAGACCTAGACACTAGTCGACTCTCCCACTCACAAGAGAGTTATCGACAACAAGTGGATCTTCAAGAAGAAGATCAAATATGATGATTCCATTACTAAATGGAAAGCACAGTTGGTGGGTAAAGGATTCACTCAAGTCTAAGGAGTGGATTACCAAGAAATATTCAATCCTGTCATTAACATGCAGTCAATCAGAACTCTGATCGCATTAGCAGTTGTCAAAGACATCGAAATGCACCAAATGGATGTCAAGACAACATTTTTTAATGGCAACGTCGAAGAGAGCAACCAGAAGGATTTGAAGTTTAAGGCCAAGAGCACAAAGTGTGCAAGCTGCACAAAGCAATCTACAGTCTGAAATAGGCCGCAAGAGCATGGTTCGATAGAATCAACTCTTATCTCATTCAATTGGGATTTGCAAACAATTTAGCTGACTGTATTGTTTATTCAAAGCATATAGGCACCAATTTAGTTCACATAGCTCTTTACGTAGATGATTCAAAAATTATCAAAGACAAATGGAAATCTGCAAAAAAAAAAAAAAAAGACTTTTTAGGAAAATTCAAAACACTATCTTAATGAAAATACTGAAATCTTTAATAAAACAAGTCATTTTTGTGAAAAAAATTTAAGAAAACAAAACTACAAATATAACAGATTTTCTTACTAAAACATATCAAAAGGATCACTTTTCTTAGAGAAAGCCTTGTAAAGCAAGAAAAATACGAGTAACGACCTATGCTGAGCATAGGTTGTGTTCGAGTCATTAGTAGCAACTTATGTTTAGCATAGGATGTCGGCGAGATTCTTTAATTTTAACCACCTTTCGACCTATGCTGAGCATAGGTTGCATCTCTGGTCCTGTTCCAACCTATGCTCATCATAGGTTAGCAAGCAAATTGTGAAGACATCCTATGCTGAGTATAGGTTGGACTAGAGCGCGCGAGTAACGACCTATGCTGAGCATAGGATGTCTGCAATTTGCTTGCTAACCTATGCTAAGCATAGGTTTGAAGAGGAGAGAGATGCAACCTATGCTCAACATAGGTCGAACCGTGGTAAGAATAAAGAAATAACGCCGGAATCCTATGCTGAGCAGAGGATGTTACTAAGGAACCGAGCACAACCTATGCTCAGCATAGATTAGAGGAGAGGACTGGTGTAGGCACCTATGCTGAGCATAGGATACACATGTTGTAAGAAGATGAATACAAATTAAAATATGAATATTTTGTAATACAAGAATTTAATACCCATGCTAAGCATAGAGAGAAGCACATTTAGTGTGGTGTTAACTATTTGAACAAGTCTACGCTAAGCATAAGTACATAGTTAAAATAAAATTTGAGGTTACGATGTCAAGTAGTTCTACCTCTTCTATTCTAGTAGTTCTAACTCAATACGTTGCAACAAGTGCAACATCTTCATCTGACATTTCCAATGAAAGCTTTTTTTTTATAAAGCCACTCCTGAATCTGAACATGTTTTCGTAAATGATGTGGCATACTCATCATTTACCCGTTCATCTTCTGAAATTCCTCAAGCAAGTACTTTTCAAGAAATGATGCTTGTAACTCAGCTTGTATCAAATCTTTCGACCTCGTCCTCCTCTTCAGATACAGGCTCGGCACAACTAGAACATTGTTCTTTTGAACAAGTTGAATCATTGAGTGATGAGTCAAAAGCTACAATTCACTCAAACATATCCGCGTAAGTCTCCTACCATGGACTCTTTGATAATTCAGAGCCATATATCCTTAATCCACACTTGTCAAATGGACCTAAAGCTTTTTATCTTAATGAGTAAAGTCGAATTCCATGAAATGGATTCAATGGAAAGCCAAAAATGGATGGTGTTTGAAAGTGAGAGGTTGGTACCTGCCTTGTTCTCTCTCTCACGAGGATTGAAAAAGGAGAAGCATTCATGGATTCATTCGTTCGAGTGTAGGAGAGAGGAGTTTATTGTTTTCTTGGTTATGAGCAAAGATCATTTTGAGTGTTCTGGTGATGAAGAGAGGCATGGAGTCTTCTGATGCATTTTGTCTCTCATTTGTGATGAATAGTACAACGATTCTGGAAGAACATTGTGGATGATTCCATGGTGCTATCTGCAGATTTATTGATCTTTGAAATATGATCACGTAAAGAATAAGTATTTCTCAAACTCTCTCTCTCTCTCATGAGACTCTGTCCGCGCTCTTGTCTACTGAAATTGCTGGTCAGGCTTTAATCTATGTCTAAAATCGCTGGTCATGCTTTATCCTCTGTCTGAAATCGCTGGTCATGATTTAACCTCTGTCTGAAATCGCTGGTCAGAACTTCACTTCTCTTCTTAGTTGTGATGGACAGACTTTTATATCCCTCTCATACAGCTTATCTCTCTTCCTATCTCAGACAATCAATGTTCTACATCTCACTCTCTTCCTAAAATACATGCTAAACATCCCCCTCTCCACCTTTAAATCATCTTCCTCTCTCCCTCTGTTCGCTATCTCTCTCTCTCTCTCTCCCTCAGAGTCGTTGCCCTCCATCTCTCTCCCTCACCATTCCCTGTTCGCCTGCGCATCTGCTCTCCATTTGCCTGCAGCCGTAGATCTACCCCTCTCCCTCTCTTCCTCGCAGTCAGCTGTTCCCTATCACTCCCTCTCCGATCTCTCTCAAGGGTTCTCTCTGTCTCGTTCCGATCTCTCTCTGCCGCTCTGTCTCTATCCTTCCTTCCTTCAGCGATTCCCCCCGCGCGCCCCCTTTCTTCTTGCTCCAAAAGTTTTGGTGAAAGAGACGACGTGGTAAAGATATAGATGGAACCGGCATTTTGGCAACCAATTATGTGGGCTATTGAAAAAAAATTTGAATTTACATGATGTAAATGTTTTGGTATTTAATTTTGAATTAACAATGACCAATCATCTACGGAAGTCAACAATATCTATATTGAAAGAACGACTTGGATTAATTGAAAAATCATCGTCCTCCACTCATCATCAACAGAGAAAAGCTGATTTACAAGGTTTTTTGTCAACATTTAGATGTGGATTCTGAGGAAGACATGCCAATTGCCTCTGATGAAGAAGACGGGTCTTCCACTTTATCAACTGAAAACGAGAGTGTTGAGAATATGTCCAGTTCTGAATTGAGAGGCATCAGTGAAAATTCCTTAGAAAATGTACTTAAAAAAAAGAATGTGCAAATATAATTTAAGGTATTTTGTATTTCAATGGGATTTCGAGTTTCAAAAATCATTTGTTCTCTTGAATTATTATTTCATTTGTAGTAATGATGTTTTTATGAAGTTTGCAACAAAAAACTTGTAGTTCTTTATTTAGAATATGCATTTTTTGGATTTTTTTAAAAACAAAATTTAGAGATTTATTAAAAAAATCCATGATTTTGGCCTAAAACTAGGACCATAAAAAAACACCAAAAAAAATTACTCTTTTTCAGGTCAAAGTCCCAAAACAAATGTCATCGTGTTAAATGCTTCCAACGCCTTAATCGTCCAAATTGGTACAATAGTCAACTTATATGTAGGTCGTGCCAAGTTCGCAAAAATAGAATGAATATCTGATAATAGCTTGTATGACCCATGAAAATATAAACTCCTCGAATTGTTCCTGGCGGTGGCAACTCCACAATGACTTTGATTTTGGAATAATCCGTAGCAATGCCATGTCTTGATATCACATGTCCAAGAACAACTCCATGAGTAACCCAAATATGACACTTTTTTGGATTTAAGGAAATTTGGTACTTGCGACAACGTTCAAATAATTTCTCCAAACGATCCAAATGGTCTGTATCAGCACTATGGACTCCTAAATCATCCAAATAAATTTCAAAAAAATTCTCCAAATAGTCTTTGAAAGCAAATTGCATCACTCGCTGAAATGAACTTGGTGCATTACACAGTCCAAATGGCATAACTTTATAAGCATGTGTCTTCCATTTTGTTGCAAAAGTTGTTTTATGTCAATCCGCATGTGCGATTTTAACTTGGTTATAACCACTAAATCCATCCAAAAATCGTAGGCTTCCAAGACGATCCAATATACTTTTTGTAAAAGGTAACGGAAAATGATCTTTTCGCGTCACTTTGTTCAAGGCTTTGAGATTCACACAAATTCTCATCTTCCCATTTTTCTTAGGAATGAAACCCATTCAGTGTGCTTAATTTCGTAAATAAAATCTGCTTCGAGTAATCGTTGTAACTCCTTGATAACATCAGTAACATTCGGATTACAGCGATAGAATCTGGTCACTTTTGACATTGCATCAAGTATCAAGGGTACTGTATGCTCAATTACTGATGTAGGAATTCCTTCTAAATCCTTGTATGTCCAAGCAAAACAATCTTGCGATTTAATGAACAACTTTCTCAACGCTTGAAAATGTTCAAGAGTAAGTTGTGTTCCAACTTGAACAATCTTCTCAATCTCTCTTGGTTCAACAAGATTCATAGGTTGAGTCCTAGCTGCATCAGTAGTTGGCATAGATTCAGCAGATTTTGGGTCAATAGAAACTCCTTTTTTGCTTCTGAGCTCGTGTAACAACCATAATGGTGCACTTGGTTCAGTAGGTTGGACTGCTGGCCTCTTCTTGAATGTAATCATGTTCAATGGAGAAATTACCGGCGAAGGTTTTGGACAGTCCTTATAACAATGTCCATATCCGCATTCTGACAGAATGGGATATAATTTTTTTTATTCGAACATTTAGGAATTCACATTCTGTGATTCTCTCCACATCCAAAGCATACAAGTGGTGCTCTAGCCCACTGTCTAGACTGTTGTTGTTGCGCAGCAGCATAGATAGTGTATTGCTCTAAAGGACTAATCTAAACACCATCGTTGTTTTAAAATTGGTTATTTTGCTTGATACATTTCTAATCAATTCTTAATACTAGAAGTGGGTCAAGCGACGCATGCAAAAGTATTTTAAAATTGGCTATTTTGCAAGATACTCATCAAATTTGAAATTAAAAGTATCGAATAATATGAAATGGGCAGATAAAATTGATGTTGTGGGACTCTTTGTCCCAGAAAAGAAACTTTGCTAGTTGAAATGCGAGTTCCAAGATGGATTTGCATTATGTTCAAAGGTTGATCCACCACTTTTAGTTGACTCCTCTATCATTGATCCACATGCAAAACTACATGCATGATGTTGCATGGATTGCATGTCACTTTCCTAGACAAACTAGACAAATGTAGATCATGTATTCTACATTGCATGTACATTCTACCTAACTTTGCATGTCACCTAACATTTTGCATGCTAACAAAACTATATCTACCTAGCAAACTTGACCTATTCTACAAGGTCATGTGCTCAATTCACATAGATTATGTACAATGAAAACAACATGAGCATAGCCCCCAAAGTCAACATAGACAGATATTTTTTACCATTCTTCACACTCCTCCTTAAAATATATCTATCTAGTCACCATGGACTTTGAGATTAAACCAAGATTTGATCTCCTCTTGACAAACACATTCTTCAGCAATGGTTTGTGAGTAGATCTACAATACAAGATGATGATTCAACATGCTCCAACAATATCTTTCTCTCGATCACTTTCTCTCTTACAAAGTGGTGTGCTATCTCAATGTGTTTGCTTCTTGCATGAAATACAGGATTGTTTACACGAATTTGAGTCGAGATGTTATCATTCTTGATAATAGGTAGGTCTTCATCTTCAATGCACTTTAGCTCCATGAGTAGCCTCTAGATCCATAGGACCTCCTTTGTGGTAGTTGTAAGAGCTTTGTACTCTGCTTCACAAGATGACAAGGACATAGTAGCTTGTTTCTTGGATAACCACATCTCAAAGCTTTTAGTTTAACAACAAATTGCTTTTCAACATATGCTTTGAATGTAAGAAGACATTAAAAACCATGGCTTTAGAAGATAAAAGATAAATCCAAGAAAATTGTGTGTAATCATCTATGAAGGACACAAAACATGTTGCTCCTCCTTTGCTCTTAGAAGAAGAGAAGTGAATTTCTGAATGCACAAGCTCAAGTGGTTGATGAGTCCTGGTGTTGGATCTTGGAAAAGATCTTCTATGAGCTTTGGCCAAAACACATGCTTCACAAGGTTGCAGCTCCTTTGCCATAGACTTTGGTAATCCAATTGCTTTTCCTTGATCATTGATTGCATGGCTTTGAAGTTGGGATGACCCAACCTTTTATGCCATAGATCTTCTTGATGAACCTTGGTCTCAATAAGCAACATCACATATGTTAGCATTCTCTCTAGGATCTAACTTGTAAATATTTTCAAATCTAGATCCTATAGCTATCACCTCATTCTCCCTCAAGATTACACATTTGTCAACATGAAATTTGACATCTAGACCACTATCAAACAACTGTCCCCAACACTAATGAGGTTCTTGGTTAGTTTAGGTACATAAAGTACATCATGCAAACACAAAGTTTTTGATGATGCTCCATTCAATGGAATACTCCCTATCCCTTCAATTCTACACTCAACATCATTTGCATTATAGATTGATATTTTTGTACCTACATAAGCCATAAGACTTGTGAAAGAATTCCTAGAACTAGACATATGGGAACTAGCCATCATTACCCTCACACTCTTCCTCATTAGTAAGGTTATCTTGCTCAAATTGGTTCTTTTTCTTGAAACAATTTGATGCATAGTGGCCCTTCTTGCCACAAAAAAAGCATTTGATTCTTGACATCTTCTTCTTGACATTGTATGTTGTATCTTGTGAGGATTGATCCTCATCACCTTCTTTGGCTTTGTCCTTGTCCTTCTTGAAGTGTTGTTGTTTTCCTTTGCTCCTTCCTCTTGACTTGTCCTTGGTGACGAGTGCTTTGTCATCTCCACCATCCTTCATTGAGAGTTTGTTGAGCCTCAACAACTTGTTCTCCTGCCTACTTTTTTCAACAATTAGAACTCCTTGAAGAATTTCCAATTATAGTAGCTCCTCCCTGATAGCGCACAATGTTTTCAAATTCAATCTTAATCCATTAAGGACTACTTGAACAAGTTCATTGTTCTTTAGTGCATCTCCAATGCATGCTAATTCTTTGTGAGGAACTTTAACTCTCATGACATAGTTTGAAGCACTCTCATCAACTCTCTGATAGCTTAGAAATATCTGATTTCTAAGTTGGAGCAATCTTGATGTATTATTTACTTCATAAATTGTTTTAAGGATGTCCCAAGACTCCTTGGCTAAGGTGCAAGAACTAATTTCTCTTAGCACTTCATTGGACACATTCATTTTAATAAAATGAAGAGCAATCTTGGATCTCTTCTTGAATGTTTGAGCTGCTTCATTAGGACCTTCAGGTTTTACTTCAATTCCAAACACAATGTCTCATACATCTTGAAGAACCAATAATGATTCCATTCGTATCTTCCAAATAGCATAGTTGGAAAATGTTAACCCTCTCACCATGTTCCAAGGGATATGAACCCATGGATGTCATGTTCTCTTTGAGAAATTTTCTAGTAATGACAAAAAAGTGGAATTGAGTGTGTTGCTTCTCTCTCAGCCTAGGATATAACTTGAAATGTTGATCCAACCTATTGAAATCTTGCAACAAAATATGTGAGATCTAGCTCACAACAAGGAATCAATCAACTTGAATTTAAGTCTAGCCTCTATCTAGTAATGAAGCACTAACAAGTTTGATGTCAACTTCTTCCACGAGTTTCAAAAGATGAAAACACTCTTGGATCTTACATACAACTCAAACATAGCTCACTTGTGTGAAATAATGTGGCTATGACCTCAAAAACTCATATAGAACAATTCTATCATTGATTGACAACACAAAATGAGACTTTTGATGAGATTGAATAGATGTGTGCTCTCTTTGGCATAACCCTTAAGATAGGGTGCACTCCCTACCTCTTTGATTTCCAATCACTCTCTAAAAACAAATGAAATTGAACTAGAAACTAAAGCATCACACTCTACATTTCAACACCTCTCTAACAAGCTGTCAAACATCAAATTTGGATCAATCCTTGAGATATACCACCTAAATGAAGAAGGTTGATCTCACATGTACGGAATCTCTGGTCCGTACAGGGCTCATTTGAAGCAAATCAGGCTTGATGTGATCCACCTATGATCCAAAATTTGTTTGATTGTAATCAGGATTGTATTCCTCTCCAAAATTTGAGTTCCTTGAAGAAATTACTCTCAAGAATTGAGCAAGCTATGATGAATGCACACTGACCTCTACAAAGCTCTGATACCATGTGAAGTTTTAACACGTATGAACTTCCCAAAACACCTTTGAAGGATCTCGTGAGGTGTTGTGATTGCACATGAATGATCAAACAACAAATTACTTGACAATTCAAGACAAGAGCACAAATGCATATCATAGACTCAAAAAACTAAGTACTCACTATGAGAGATAATGTTCAAGAAATTTTCAAAGTGTTTACTATGAAGAAACCCACTTGCTCTCAAGTAGAGAGAGAATGTACAACCAATAATACTCGTGTAGAAAGAAAATCCTCTATTCTCTTTAAAAGTTACAATATGGAATACTATCCAAAACCTCTCATCATGAGGCTCGAGTTCCAAGATGGACTTGCATGTGTTCAAAGGTTGATCCACCACTCTCAGTTGACTCCTCTATCATTGATCCACATGTAAAACTACATGCATGATGTTGCAAGGATTGCATGTCACTTTCCTAGACAAACTAGACAAATGTAGATTATGTATTCTACATTGCATATTCATTCTACCTAACTTTCCACATCACCCAACATTTTGCATGTTGAATTTCACACGTGTGGACTATCCACTACATGTACTTGTGATCTCCTAAGGTGTGTAGATGCACCAAGATCAAGACTAGATTGAGATTCAAGATCAATCTTGAATCCTATGGCAAAAACACACTACTACATGTATTCAATCACTTCCAACTCTCACTCACACATGTGGGAAGTATTCAAAAAATAATCTAAGTAAAAACAAGCTGCTCTCCTCGGGTAGAGAGAGAAAATGCATCATGAGCTCTCGGGTAGAGAGATAAAGCTAGAAATCCAATAACTCACAAAATCCATGAAATCACCAAATCAATTCACTTCAAAATGAGGAGTACAATGATACTAGTAGGTCCACGAGCTACCACTATGCTTAACTATGATTGGACCATATTTTGTCACCTCTTGATCCTATTGGATCATTGATCCATGCACCTCGTAATTCTATTGGACTATATTCAGGCACATCTCAATTTCCTATTGGACCTCACAAGGTTCCACCTCTAAATCCTATTGGACCTCTTGGAATTCATCAAACAAAAGCTTTACACTTGTCTACACTCTAATTGGCACATGTTTAGCCTCTTACTCTATTTTGGCTCAATAGTGGCATTACAAGTGGAAATGCATAATTTGCCATCTATGCCAAATTTATTCCTATCAGCATCCTACACCTAGATGCTTGATGTAAAAAACATAAGACCCCTATATCTAACATAGATAATCTTTTTCAAATCTTCACACTCAAAAAAAATTATCTATGAATATTTGAGCATTGATCTTGATATAACTCCAAGATTAGATCTATGCTTGATGAAAGCACTTTTGCTCAAAGGCTTGGTGAGTAGATCAGCAATACAAGAGGACGAGTTGACATGCTCCAAATAGATTTCTCCTCCAATAAGCTTTTCTCTCACAAAATGGTCTGCCACTTCTATGTGCTTGCTTCTTGCATGAAATATGGGATTATTGGCAAGAGCTTGGGCCGAGATGTTATCACACTTGATCATTGGTAGATCATCCTCCTTGATGCACTTTAGTTCCATTAATAAGCTCTTGATCCAAAGCACTTCTTTGGTAGTTGTAGTGAGTGCTTTGTACTCAGCCTCACATGAAGAGACAGATATAGTATCTTGCTTTTTGGAAAGCCAAGATATTAGATTGCCTCCAAGAAAGATAGTGTATGCACTAATAGACTTTCGATCCAACTTGTCACTTGCAAAGTCCGAATCCGAGTAGCCAATAATGGATAGATCTTCACTTTTACAGAGTAGACCATAATTACAAGATGAAGATACATATCTTAGAATCCTCTTGGCCAACTTCCAATGATGGATCTTAGGATCTTGCATAAATTGACTCAATTTGTGCACACAAAAACTAAGATCAGGCCTAGTAATGGTAAGCCAAATCAAGGAGCCCACAAGACTCCTAAAAAGTGTGATGTCCTCAAAGGATCTTTCATCACCTTTATTAGGATCTTTTACAATTTGCTCCATTGGAGTATCTATGCTCTTAGAATTTTCCATATGGAATTTTTTCAACATAGAGTGAGCATATCTAGATTGGCATATAAAGACATGATTTTCATAAAAATCAATTTCTATGCCTAGGATGTAATGTATCTCTCCTAGATCTTGCATTTTAAACTCACATCCAAGTGCTAGCTTGGTTTCATCAACTAGCTTGATACAACTTCCACAAAGAATAATGTCATCAACATAAATTAGAAGAATGACAATATTGCTATCAACAAAATTTAGATACATGGAAGGATCATAGTCACTAAGAGTAAATCCTAGTGAGATAAGAAAAGAGTTAAGTCTTGAATACCATGATCTTGGTGCTTGCTTGAGTCCATAAAGACTTTTGAAGAGCAAGCACACTCTGGACTCATCCTTGATGAATCCTTGAGGTTGTTCCATATAGATCTCCTCCTCAAGATAACCATTTAGAAAAGCATTGGATACATCTAATTGGAACGCCTTCCACTTGAAAAAACAAGCAAGAGAAATAAGAATTCTTATTGTCACCATCTTTGCAACGGGTGAAAAGGTCTCCTCATAATCAAGACCATGGATCTGAGCAGATCCTTTGGCACATAATCTTGCTTTATGCTTGTTGATGGTGCCATCATAATTGAACTTGATCCAAAATACCCACTTGCAACCAATCACATGCTTGTTGGATGGAGGATCCACAAGCTCCCAAGTATTGTTGGCGATCAATGCATCATACTCTTGCTTCATGGCATCATACCACTCCTTGGTATTGAATGCCTCTTGTACATTCTTTGGCTCTTCATGAGAGACATAAAAAACATAATTAGTGGAATCAAGATCCACCTGTTTGCCTTTGTCAACATATGAGAGCCTCTTAGGCTTGGATCTATCTCTCATGGATCTTCTTGGTGAAAAAATCCGAGGAGAGTCTTCTTCAAATCTCAACCCCATCACATCATGATTGTCTTCAAAATCAATAATTGATGATGCATCCATAGATTTCTTGATCTCGGCCTCTTCAAATGATGAGTGTTGATCTTCATGAAAGACAACATCTCTACTTTCAATAACTTGAGAAGTAGAGAGTATAAAGACTCTATAGGCCTTCTTGGTGGATGAGTATCCAACCATGATCCATTTGCATGCACTAGGATCTTCCTTCTTCCTTGTTTCCAAGGGAATATGGACAAAGCACAAGCATCCAAAAACTCTAAGGTGATCAACCTTAGGCTTCTTCAAAAATAAGATTTCATATGGTGACTTTCCTCCAAGAGCTATATGTGGGAGCCTATTGCAAAGATAATTTGCACAATTAATGGCTTCTCCCCAAAAATCTTTGGGCAAAGATGCCTCAATTCTCATAGATTTTGCACATTCACATAGAGATCTATTCTTTCTCTCGGCCACTCCATTTTGAGATGGAGAGTAGGCACAAGAAAACTCTCTTTTAATGCCTTCAAGCTCACAAAAATCTTGAAATTTATTGGAGACATATTCACCACCTCCATCACTTCTAAGAGCTTTAATCTTGAATGAGAATTGCTTCTCTACATAAGCTTTGAAAATAAGGAAATGATCAAACACCATAGATTTTGAAGCAAGAAGATATATCCAAGTGAATCTTGTGTAATCATCAATGAAAGTAACAAAACAAGTGGCTCCTCCCTTGCTTGTAGTTGATGAGAAATGCACATCCGAGTGGATTAACTCCAAAGGATGCTTGGTTTTGATAGAAGATCTTGTAAATGGCTTTTTGTGAGATTTAGCAATAGCACAAGCCTCACAAGGCTTGATCTTCTTGGAGAATGACTTTGGCAAGCCAATAGCTTTCGATTCTTTGATCATACAGAGCATGGATTTGTAGTTGGGATGTCCCAACCTCCTATGCCATAATTCCTCCATAGAAAGCTTGTTCACAAGGGCAACATTACAAGCATTCACATACTCATTTGGATCTAGTTTATTGATGCCACCAAATCTAGATCCTAATGCAAGTATCTCATCATTATTCTTGATAGTGCAAGTATCAACATTGAATTTTACATCAAGGCCATTATCAAGCAATTGGCCAACACTAATAAGATTCTTGGTAAGCTTAGGTACATAAAGAACTCTAGAGAGAGAAAGAACTTTAGAGGATGCAAGCTTCAAGGGAATGTTCCCTATGCCTTCAATAGGACATTCAAAATCATTTGCAGTGTATATTGATTTCTTCACTCCATCATAAGGTGCAATAGAAGAGAAAGAGTCCTTGGAGCTACACATATGTGAAGAGGCTCCACTATCAATATACCATAGGCCGTCCTTCTTGAAAGGAGTAGATGAGAAACTAGAGACCATAAGAGATCCCTCTCCATCACTTGCAATAGTGTCTTCCTTCTCATTGGTAATATTGGCTTGCTTGAGTTGATTCCTCTTTTTGAAGCAATTGGTGGCATAATGACCTTTCTTGCCACAATAAAAGCACTTGATCTTCTTCTTCTTCTTGAGCTTGGATGATGAAGCATTAGAGGAATCATCTTCCTCCTCATCTTTGTCTTTGGATTTGACTTTGTCCTTGCTTGAGGATTGTTGATGTTGGTTCTTGCTCCTCTCTTTGTGCTTATCCTTGGCAAAGAGAGCTTTGCCATCATTATGAGTGAGAGAAAGCTTGTCCATACTCAAGAGCTTGTACTCTTGTCTTGATTCTTCTGAAATTAGCACACTTTGGAGAGCCTCCAAACTTGGTAGCTCCTCCTTAATGGCATAGGATTGGACAAGGTTATCAAATTCACTTCTCAAGCCATTGATAATGACTTGAACTAGCTCATTTTGATTGATGGAATCACCAATGCAAGCAAGCTCTCTATGAATATCTTTTACTCTCAAAAGATAACTAGATGCACTCTCATCACTCTTTTGGCTACTTTGAAAGATTTGATTCCTAAGAGTGAGAAGCCTAGAGGTATTCTTAGCCTCATAGATAGTCTTGAGACAATCCCAAGCTTCTTTGGCTATTGTACAAGTACCTATCTCCCTCAATATCTCATTAGAGACATTCATCTTAATGTAGTGGAGAGCCATTATAGCTCTCTTTTTGTATTTTTGAACCTCTTGAAGAACTTGTGGTTCTTCTTCAAGGCCAAGAACTATGTCCATCACGTCTTGAAGGATCAAGATGGACTCCATCCTCATTTTTCAAATTGAATAATTTGAAGTGGTCAATCTTTCACTTGGTTCCAACAAGGATGAACCCATTGAAGACGTTTGAAGTGAAGAAAACTCAAATGATTAACAGTAAATGTTGCTACACACTTTCAATAGGATCCAATAATTGAGTACTATCTCCTCCTATGATAGATCTTACAACAATTTGTGAATTGATTCTCACTAGCTACTCAAATCTCTCTAAAACAAGATCTATTTCACATCAAATGATGGAGTATAGGCAAAGTTAGGATCTAACACTCTTAGCACGTGTGAAATACACTAAGAAACCAAACTTGATTCCATCTCCTTATGAATAAGGTGCCATTGAGCTACTATCCTATCATACTCTCCTCGAAGACCTCTTGCATAATTATTTCAAGCATTAGTACTGTTGGCTAAGCCTGGTGACTATACTAGGATTTTTGGCTCTATGCAACTCTTAATTCTATTGGACTCTATTCAAGCACACCTCAATTCCTATTGGACCTCACAAGGTTCCACCTCTAAATCCTATTGGACCTCTTGGAATTCATCAAACAAAAACTTTACACTTGTCTACACTCTAATTAGCAAGTGTTTAGCCTCTTACTCTATTTTGGCTCAATAGTGGCATTACAAGTGGAAATTTATAATTTGCCATCTATGCCAAATTTATTCCTATCAACATCCTACACCTAGATGCTTGATGTAAAAAACATAAGACCCCTATATCTAACATAGATAATCTTTTTCAATTCTTCACATTGCATGCTAACAAAACTAGATCTACCTAACACAAACTCACCTATTCTACAAGGTCATGTGCTCAATTCAAATACCTTGATTATGTATAATGAAAAAAACATGAGCATAGCCCCCAAAGTCAACATAGACAGATATTTTTTACCATTCTTCACAAAACCAATCTTGTGTTCCTCTTGCTAAGGCCATAGGAAATAGCTTAAGTTTATCTTGTGTAAAAACTTCGCCATATAAACAACCAACGGAGATTTCGGTGGCTCAAAATCATTAGATATCAGCCATCTTTATAAATCAATTCAGAAAGACAATAAGATTGAATGTAGATTTTTCAATAAACTCCTATCTCTAATCAGGTCTGTGAAAACTCTATCACTTGACAATAATTAGATTTTGATTTTGAAAAAAAAATCTTGATCAAGCAATCAACACTTCTAAAAATAAGGATTTCTCAAAATCTATATCAAACTGTAATAAAATGTTCTAGAAATCCGATAGTAGCTAGATCTAATAAATCATATCTCAAAAATAGTACGAGAAAAGGTTGCCTAGGCAAAGGTTAGCTCAATGAGGGTTCTTTCACTGCTATTTTGGGTGAAAATCACTTATCTAGCTATTTTTAACAAATCTGAAAAAACTAACCTTCGTCTGATTGACGATAGGTATATCTGGTATTGATAAGACTAGGGTGAAAATGGCAAAAAAAAATTTCTGGCAATCAATGGTTTCTGCAGCTTGGCGAAGATTGAAATTTGGATGATCCAGATAGATATAACTTTCGCCAAACTCAAAAATGATGCAATAAAATATTTGGAATTCCCAGACAATCGGCAAAGGTTCAGGTAAAGAATCAAGAGTGATACTATTATTTTTGTAAAAAAGAACACGATTTTGACGAACAATCTAGAGATCCTAATATTGAGTCTGATAATTCTTCTAGACATTTTTTTGAGTATTTTTTTGACAATTCTTCTGAACAACATTTTGAACATCCTTCTGTCAACTCTCTAAGTTTTGATATGGCTGATTCACCTAATGCAAGACGAGGTGCTTAGGCCATCAATGTGTTGTCTACTGTTACGAAATCTGAGTCTTTGACTCAACCCACGCCAAAATTCTAGGCTACAATACAAGAGGACCCTGAGAAGCATGTCAATGATTTTTATAGATTCTGTTCTGTTAATAAGATTACAGATGAAAGTCATCAGATGTTGCTGTTCAATGAGACAGGTCTTTATCAAGAAGTTTCATAGTGAATTTTAGATACCCAAATCTTGTGATCATTTGATTTACTCTTTGACTAGCAATGGTCACGAAGATTATGAGACAGTAAAGCAATATACTTGGCACATCAAGAAATTGATTAGGTAGTTCAAAAATAGCAAGCCACCTGATGATTGGGTTGTGTCTCTCCACATGACATTAGAGGAGTTCTAAGTTTCAAAAAGACCCTTTATAAATATGCTTTTTATTTTTTTTCAAGTTTTTAAACTTGCTCTAGACCAATAATAATTGTACATGTGTACATTTATGTAACATAAAATTTTGCACAAAAATTTCAGGCAAATTTTTTTAAAATGAAGATTTAACATGGAGAGGAAAAAAAAGAATCAATATTAATAACATTGAAAAAAATAAAAAGAGGGGGGGGATGCAATGAGAGAGAGAGAGAGAGAGAGAGAGAGAGAGAGAGAGAGAGAGAGAGAGAGAGAGAGAGAGAGAGAGAGAGAGAGAGAGAGAGAGAGAGAGAGAGAGAGAGAGGAGCACGGGCCCCGTTCGGGGCATGTTTGTTTGATTGGGGCCACCTCTCTCTTGTCCATGTGTCACTGCCCCCCCCCCCTCCCGGAGACGGAGCTGGCGGGCTAGAGCCAACGTGCCCTGAGACCTCCTGGTGCCCTCGAGAGGGCCATGAACTACGAGCCCAAGCTAACGACCTCTCGGAGGCACCAGGAAGTCCCGGGGCATGTTGGCACCAGCTCAAACAGGGGGGGGGGGGGGAGGGGTGGACTCCCACAAGAACACATGTAGCAAATATCCACGCACAATACAAAGGTGGACGCGTGGACAAAAAAAAATTCGCGTGGATATAGCCGTGGATAGGCGTGGATATAAGCGTGGATGTTCCATGCAAATGTCATTTCCGGTAGCAAATCGTCCGGATGTCGTGAGATTCAAAATGCGTGGATTATCCACGCCAAGTCCGACTATCAGCAGCCGGGCAAACCTCCAACACCCGGAGCCAGAAATTGGAATTCTAATTCCGTGTGGATAATCCACGCGTGGATTATTTACGCCATAGTAAAACTAAAATAAAAAAGGTTCGGCTTCCGCGTGGATAATTATGCACGCGTGGATCATCCACGCAAAATCCAGAGAGTTGAGGTCGTGGATATTGCGTGGATAAAAAAAATTTATATCCACGCAGATAAGTTTCTGGATTTTGCGTGGATTATCCACACGTGGATAATCCACGCAAAATTTTTTGACCCAAAAAAAAACATTTGGCGCGAACCAATATTGTTCGCTCCTATACTAGAGGTGACTTCCTTTTTTTGTGCTGTGTGAGAGAGAGAGAAAAAGAGAGTATAGATGGGAGTGAGAATGAGATGAGGATGAATGTGAGTGAGAAGATTGATAGTGTTTAGGATTTTTATTTCATTGATTGATGTTAATAGTATGCGTTTTGTGATCATAAGTTTTAAGATCTTTTTTGTTTGTGATGTAGGTTTGGATATGAAAAATGAAAAATGAAAAAAGAGCTTTCATTGCAAAGGATTCAAAGATCAAGTGCATGCAAAAGGAAAAGCAAAGGTTGCAAAACAATGGAGATACAATGGTAAAGATAAATTCACATTTATTTTGATTCATTTGATATTTAGTTGATAGCTTAATGTGTTATCTATTGATGCATTATATTGTGGTTTCCATTACTTTCCATTGTGCTTTCCATTACTTTCTATTGTGCATTCTAGCATGCAAATCATGTGCTAAAATAGATACATTGCATTGAATTCATCAATAGATACATTTGCATTGCATAGATGTGCATTAAATAGACTATACATTGCATTGAATACATCAATAGATACATTTGCAATCAATAGATGTGCATTCAATAGACTATACATTTGCATTCATGAACTATAAATATATGCATTCAAAAAATTTGCAAGAATGATTTGATGCCAAAACATTATATTGATTGATTTAAAAAAAAATACATGGATGAGAGAATAAATTATCCCTTCCTACATTGCCTTCTACAAGGCCTTACATTTAATTTAAAACCTCTACTCATCATCATTTCCTCCCTCCTCACCTCCTTCATCTTGTAGGTGTACGTTGGTGTCCACATCTTCAAACTCCCCTTCGCTCTCATTCACGTTCTCTTCTACATTTTCCACATTTTCTTCCACATCACGAACACTTGAAGTTGTAGAGTCTCTCTACAAAATAGAATCAAAGATTAATTAAATTAAGATTAAACTTACTTGTAAACCACAAATTAAATAATCACAAAACAATAAAGTTTAAGAGTTTACGATTGGAAACAATCCATGGGATTCCATAAAAGCCTTAAGGCCGGCATATCCATGATCGTAACCTTGTTTGTACTCCGTGGCGGTCATGTGTCTTCCAATATCACTAAGCTACATTCAACAAAAAAACATACTTTAGGAATACAATATAGTTTAGCAATAAAAAAAACATTAACAATCTCACTACAAAAATAGAATCATACTAAAAAATATTGCACTTACAAATTGGGCCTCTAGATTGCCCCTTCCTCTCGATCCCAAGTGACTTTGGCCATGTTTTAAGAGCTTCTCGGCGCGGCCCTACGTTGTTGTTCATACTTTTGGGGATTGTTTTGCAACAATTCATCTTTCACCTTCCTCCAATCCCTTTTGGAGCACCATCCAGGCTTTGTGGGATTCCTCACGGCTCTTCTCATCCATTGCCTTTTGTTTCGAATCCAAAGGCACATTGAATTCAAGGCCCAAGTCCTACTAAAAGCACTGGATTGAGAGAATTCAGAATATAAAGTCTCTATTATTTTATTTTTGTCTTCAAGCAATTGGGAGGACCAATCAATCATGTAATCTTTACCAAAATATAAAGCAACTAAATCACGCAAACGAGCATGAACTACATTGTCACGTGTATTTCTTATAACTCCACCACGTGGATTAAGATCATAATACACACTACACGATTCTTGGGAAGGGGCATCTTCGGAAGCTCTTCTCTCGGATGATTCACCCGAAGAAGATAACACAAGATTTTTTATTCTATCTCTTTGTTGAGGAGATAGAGTCTCAAACCACTCTTGATTATATTCTTTGAACACCTCACGAGCTCTTCTCCTAGATGGTCTCCCACTTGACCTTCCACGTGACCTACCACTTGAAGACATTGTATCAAAGAAAAACTATAAAAGTTCAAAACTAGTGGAGAATGGGAGTGAAAGAGTATTGAAGACTTTTAGATTAGAAGAGTAAGCAATGACAAGAAAGCAATAGATTAATACTAAGCAAGATCAATACCAAGCAAGATTAATAGAGCAAGCATTAGCAAGAGCAAGGTCACTAGCAATGAAGAGCAACCAAAAGCAAGCAAGCAAGATCTATAGAGCTTGGAAGAGCAATAGCAAGCAAGAGCACTAAACACTAGATTAGAAAACCTATAAAACTTGAAAGCAAGAGAAGAGGAGCAAGAATGCTCATGAAAATGTTGTTTTATTGGCATTCAAGTTTCGCGTGGATTATCCGCACAGAAGTTATCCACGCGTGGATAATCCACGCGTGGATGTTCCACGAGGTTTTTTTTTCCTCTCTTGGCATGTGAGAGGGTCCCCCACATGGGCTTGCATGCTTCAAATGTCATTCAATATTCTCATAATCTTTTCTAGATTTTATAAGAATATTTTATTGTAGGATTTTACATAAAATATATTTTTTAATATGATGGAATATAAAAAAATCAATTCAAAGATCATTATGGTAGTATTTAGTTGTTAAAACTAGTTTTATATTGTTATAAATTCTATTTTTCTTGAGATTTGACATACAAGACAAAATCATGAGATAAGAAATAGTAGTTTATTAATCATCTAGGTGTCATAGATCTAATATAATTTGATGACATAATTATATGGTCAAATAGAAAATTTTTGCTTTTTGTCATGTGGCCTCTTAAATGGTTGCATGGGGTCATTTAGATTCATGATCAAAAGCATTTATGTTATATTGAGGACCTTATGATATGTGACCTATATGATAAATCTTTTTAATTGTTGGTGTGTGACCTATACAACCTTATATGAAATCATAGTAATTAGTTGAAATATCATTTAGCATTGTAATAAAGATGTTGGTCAATGGTGTGCTATCTAGTATATGATTTCTTGCATACAAAGCAACCATAGATAGAAAGGGCGAATGCATATTGCTCGTCATGAGATACCATGGCACACTAGGCCAATCCAAAGAGATTTATCCTTAACTAACTCGAGCCAAGTATTAATTAATCAAATGAGTGATTGTGTGGGCAATGAATCAATTGAGTATATGACTGATTGTTTGATTTTGATCATTCCATCTTGAAAGAAAAATCGAGTGAGATTATCACACATCTTGGATAAGACTTCAAACTGAGAGCTTCAAACATTGACTGCTATGTGTTCTTTAAATTAGTTGAGATAGGCCTGCACACACTATCTACTGATGTCTAACATTTGTCAGTATGAACCTCATTTTGATTGCTCGTCATGTGTTGCCCCACCCAAGCAATTTTCTTGATAGCAATGTTACTAGAATATTAGATTTACATTAAGCATAAGTAGAATATACATGGATTAGATGTTGGCATGTCTTTAACAAATTTTATTATATTTGTTCAGTACATACGGTCTCATAATGATTACTTATGATGTGGTATAGTAGCTGGCTACAGTGTGTATATGTCATCGACGATGTCATCATCATCAGATAGTGATTCATCTCATGATCGCAACAGTAGGTATATATTGTTATTGATATTGACATCAATTGCACTTTATTTGTTATTTGAATATGAGTGTATAATTTTTCTTGCAAATTTATTCTTACAATGACATTTGATTGGAATTATGAATTCTAGGAAAATTATCGTACCTCCACGTGATTTAGAGAAAGAAAAAAGAATTGAGCTCTATCACAGAAAAAAGGAACAAGCAAGACTAAAGTACAATGAACAACTATTGACTTGTTCATCTTCAAGCTCTTCCATCAGTCGACATAGACCGCCTACTGATCCATCACATATATGTATATTGATTTATGTCATAATTTTTTTATTTGTAATAGTGATGTACTCCGATTTGGTTTAGGATTGTGATATAGTATATTGCTCTTTAGAAAGCCAAGACACCACTCCATCACAAATGAAGGTTGCAAATGCACTATATGTACAAAGACTATTTTGTCAATTTTTGTCACATGTTACAATTCGTCACATGCTAGAATTTGTCAATTTTCACTTGAATGACACTGAAAGAATTTGTGCAATTTGCAATTGGATTATTGGACCAATTTCAATCAGAATATGATGAGAGGATACCGTGTACATGCACACAATGCAAAGGCCTTAGGATTCGGACAAGGAGGATTGTCAACGATCATATTTGGGCCAATGGAGTGCACACAAAGAATCCAAGAGTACGAGAGCTAAACTCTTTAAAGAGTTTTTTGGAAATGCTTTAATCTTTGACCCTTATGACACTTCAAGTATAGTTTTGACAATAAATATTGAGCGATAGGATGAGTGCCACGATACTTTGAAGTTAATCTCTCACTTGCTTCTAAAAGGGAAAATCCAAATAGAATATTTAGATGAAGTTAATCTCTCACTTGCTTCTAAAACAAAAAATCCAAATAAAATGATTAGATGAAGTTAATCTCTCACTTGCTTCTAAAAGAAAAAATCCAAATAGAATGATTAGATGTAGTTAACCTTGATTTCCATATTCAATCACCCATAATAAACTCATTCATGTCACACACACACACACACACACACACACACACACACACACACACACACACACACACACACACACACACACACACACACAGAGAGATCATGAAAAAGTTAAAGGTAACCAACACTCCCAATTCTAGGAAGGTGTGTAGCCCTTGTTTTCTTCCGTTAAAGGCGTGGTTCAAATGTTTTTTGTTGGAAGATGAGTTCCATGCGAAACCTAGTTCAAAATGCACAGTTGTGAAAAACAGCAAAGAAAAAACCAAGGAAAATTGCTAAGGCTTTGAAAGATAGAAACACTTGGTTTTTCACTGATCTTGATATTTCAGAAGATGATTCATTCAAAATAAGGTCTACTATAACTGAACAAATCAGACGTCATAGGTTCTACCGAATGCGGTCCCAACTCCACGAGCCATCCACAAACCCATTCGAGGGACAAGAGCCTGATAGAGCCGAGTCTTCAGGAAAATGAACCAATGTTCATGGTGTTGAAACATCACACGCCAGAACACACCTGAATGGAGCTTCTACCACTCACAGAGCTCATTTTGAGAAGAGAACACCCAAGCTCAATCTACCCAAGTTTGATAGTAGTTCGGACCCTCAACGATTTTTGCAAATCTTTGAGAATGTGTGTGACGTTCACAGCGAAACATCTCCCGACGCTATGGTCCAACTATTTTCCATGACCATGATCGATAAAGCACATGACTGGTTTTTTAACCTTGATCGTAAAAATAAATTAGATTAGTCTAATCTGAAAGAGTCCTTTATCAAGCGTTTTAAACCATTTCGTTTGAAAGAGAGTCCTTTTGTCAAATCGAGTAACATCAAGATGACAAAAGATGAACGAGTACGAGACTACATTGAGCGTTTCAAATGTCTCAAAAGTCAAGTACAAGAACAACCCATTGAATAGATGCTCATCATTTGGTTTTTAGTCGGCCTTCCAAGATGGATTAGACGCGAGCTTAGATCCAATGACGAATACACAAGCCTCGAGTTAGCTATGTCTGATGCCATCCGGGAGGAGGATGAAGGATCAGATGTTGATGAATCCAGAGAAAGGACAGCACCACGTGCTCCTGTCTATGAGTTGAAGTAGATCGAGGATACCCAAGATCAACTTTGGCAATCACAGTTGGAGCTGCTTAACCAGCACCATCAACTGCAGATGGACAAATTCACCAATGAGTTTCAAACTACTTTTTAGTCTATCCAACACAGTATGTCTGGTCAGTCAAACCTTGCACATGTACCTTATAGACGAAAACCAATATGGTGCCCACACTGTCGGGCTACGCATCCTGCTAATGCTTGTCCTTCGTCTCAACCTATCCAAGCACGTGCCATCCAACGATATGAAGAACAACCGTCACAATCTGGACATTCCTCATATTATCACGAATACACACTAGAAAGTCCAGAACCACTAGCTATACAAGATGGCTATGCCATTACTCAAGGGCCATTGAACAACAGATGTTTTATCTGTGGTGAAACCGGCCACTTCATGCTTGATTGTCCAGTCAAGACCAAGTACCATGCCGAGTGTCTCGATTGTGTCAGAAAACACAATTTCAAAGACTGCCCAAAACAACCCAACAAAATCCTACCTGCCCACCACGTCAGTTATGAATCACAATGGGATTCTCACGAGAACACCACATGAGCACCATAGCAACCAACAGTTAAACCTGCTGCTCAATCGAGAAGTTCTTTGAGAAATTTTACATTACCACGACATTTACCAGATCAATAATCGAACATAGACATTATATGAAATGAGTTATTGGAAGACGTAGAGGATATCGATATTTCATCATCTGTTACTATTCCCAGACAGGAGCACCCTCCCCCAGGAATTGACATTTTATCTCCACTCCTGCAATCTCAATTTATATGTCTTTCCATTTTCCAGATGAGATTTTCAACACCTGGATATAACAACAAATCTGAAAATTGAAAATCTTGACAGCAATTAATTTATGAATCTCACAATCCGAAGGATACTAATGGAAATAGTATCTTCTCCTTCTATGCATTTCAGGCCATATCTTACAATATTTGCTATCAATAATGGTAGATTTAGTGTCGCCAACCTTGCCTTGTTTTTGACAAGGGCATATCAGAATTTTTTTCATTACTCTACAAGACCAATGGGATATTGCAATTGTCAAGGTGAATTATCAATGTTGATGAAGAAAGTTTTGTTCGACAAGTGCCATACAGTTTTTACTCTCTGTACAATTGTTTATTTCCTTGTTCCTAAACACCAAGGAGTTGGTATGCTAAGATTAACACTTTTTAACTCTCTCAAGGCTTTGTTATGAGCGAGTATGATCATTCACTTTATTATAGGTTTGCTGGAAATGATGTTACCATCTTGCTAGTCTATGTGGATGCTATCATCTTGAGTGTTGGAAACAATCAAGATGTGGAGGATATCAAGATTGCTATTAATAAGGAGTTTGAGGTGCATGGTCTTGGTAACTTGCATTACATTCTAGGAATAGAAGTGATTAGATCTTCTCAATCTACTTTCATTTTTCAAGAGAAGTATGCTCATGCTATTCTAGAAAGATTTCATATGGTAGATGCAAAAGATTGTGATACATCTATGGAGTCTCATGTAAAGCCAACTATATGAGGTAGTGAAAGATCCTTCAAGGACATTACTCTCTATAGAAATCTAGTTGGTTCACTCATCTATCTAACCATTACTAGACCAGATCTAAGCTATTGTGTTGGAAGATTTAGTCAATTCATGCAAGATCCTAGTGAAGAAGCTAGGAAAATGAGTTTTGAGGTACATCATTGGAACTCGAGATTTTGGCATATTGTATGAGGGATCATCATCTAACTTGTTTAAATTTTCAAATTTGGACTATGCTGGAGATATAATGGATAGAAACTGATTAGTGCTCATTGTATTTTCATAAGTGATGGAGCTATATCATGGATGTCGAAGAAACAAGCCACTATCTCATTGTCATCTAGTGAGGCCGAAGCTCTTGCACATTGCACAAAGGAGATGGTATGGATCAAGAGGATGATCAAGGATCTTCACTTGCTGGACTTTTCAGAGAGCCCAATCATCTTTTGTAACAATCTATCAGCCCAAAGGTTGGCAACCAATCCTATCTTTCATGCTAGGAGCGAGCATATTGAGATGGCATATCATTTTGTGAGGGAGCAAGTCATCGCAAAGGAGGTGGAGCTTCAACATGTGCTTCAAGGGAATGTGTAGCTAATATCTTCACCAAAGCATTGGGAAAGGACTTGTTCATGAAGCATAGGACTTCACTTGGAGTGTTATCAAAGTCCATGCTAAAACTAGTTGAAGAGGGAGTGTGAGAAATTCAACTAGTAAATTAGCCATATTTGCTACATTTTTTTATATGGCATTTGAGGCCGATTTCCTATTAGACTTAGAGTTTGACTTTTCAAAGTTATATTACTCACCAACTGTCTATTACTCGCCCATTGTGATTACTTGCCATCATTACTAGCCCATTGTCTATTAATCGCCACTTATTACTCGCCCACTGTGATTACTCGCCATCTTTACTCGCCCATTGTGTATTACTCGCCATTACTCACCCTCTTCTATAAAAAAAAAAGGAGGGGGGGGGGGGGGGGGGGGGGGGTGGGCGGTTACCACCCACCCTGCACCATAGCTACCATTATTCCATCACATCAATTACCATCTACGCCGTCATTATGTTCATTTTTTTCCATTTCCATTATGTGTACCTTCATCTTGTTCATCTGTGATATCCATTTGTAGAATCCATCTATTTGTAACCTCCATCTGTTATATCCATTTGTTAAATCCAACTGTTACATCCATCTGTTACTGTGACTTTTGGTTTTTGTTGTTCATATTTTTTCATTGATATTATTAAGTGGTCAAACTTGAGATGATAAAAGGTGTTCAAGTTTGAAGAGGCCAACAAGGCTGGAACCAATACCCTTGGAGGCCATCCCCACCATTGGACTTCAGATTATTAAGTGGCCAAAATTGAGATGATAAATGGCCAAGACCATCAATCTTATTCAAATTCATTGTGTTCGTTTGTCTTGAAATGCTTGAGTTTGAAGAGGCCAACAACACCGAAACCAATGCCCTTGGGGGCCATTCCCACTGTTGGACTTTAGATTATTAAGTGGCCAAGCTTGAGATGCTAAAAGGCCAAGACTTTCGACCTTAATTTTACCTTAACCATATCCTTAGCCCTAAATCCTCTAGACTATTTAAGAAAAAAATTCCCTATCTGAACTCATTGTGTTCTTTTGCCTTGAAATGTTTGAATTTGCTCTACTATTTTCTGGCATTTTTATTCTATGCATCATGGCATACTTCCAATTTTTTAAATCTATGATGGGATAGCTTTCCATGTTTAAGCATAGAATTGAATGTGAAAGTCGTTTTGTTTCTTGTTAGTTTATTTTTAAATTAGCATGCGTTGAGCGTAGACATGAGATTTCAGTTGCCTAGATCTCTTGTGTGAATTATTTTGTTAACTAGTTTCAACAATAGGGAGCTCATCTTCCTTAATTCTTCATGTTGTAACTTACTATGACAGTTTCTTCATCCGACATTGAAGTTACAATTGTGTACCATGAAGTGACTCCAAGTTTTAAACAGGTCAATGTATTTTGTATGAGTTCATCTTCCTATATGTGTCTCATACCTCATGTATAATGTTTTAATTCAATTTATCAAATTTCCTCTCTTTTGAAGTTTCATTTCTAGCTCTGATTGTATAAGGATGGTCCAAGTTTCTAGTCTTGGGCCATTCTAAAGCTAGGACTCTCTCTCTCTCTCTCTCTCTCTCTCTCTCTCTCTCTCTCTCTCTCTCTCTCTCTCTCTCTCTCTCTCTCTCTCTCTCTCTCTCACATATGTTTGTTTTGCATTCCATTTTTTTTAAATGGGCCATTTAAAAGCTAGGACTCTCTCTATACATAGGGTTATGTTCATCTAAATGCCTCGATGCACAATATCTAGATCTAGACCAGCTTGGGCCAATGATAACATGCAACATTATGTATTTATGATTGCTTTATGGTCCTTTGTCGGAAGAAAAGACTACAAAAAGAGAAATTGTAGGGAAAATAGCAACATGGAGGGAAAGGAAACAAAAGTAAAACCGGCCTGGGTTAAGTAAGTCCTTCACCCAAACCACAACAACCACAATTGGGCTTGTTCTTGGATGTGGTTAACATTGAGGACCCCCATGTTATTCCACATCCAAAGAACATTCTAGATGTGAACATCCTGATTCCTAAAGTAGCTCACTTTTGACTTCTACTATGTATGTGCTAGCCAAAGACTTGCATGTGGCCCTACCTTTTCTCTCTCTCTCTCTCTCTCTCTCTCTCTCTCTCTCTCTCTCTCTCTCTCTCTCTCTCTCTCTCATTTTGGCGTTTGTATAATGACAACTCACTTATGACTTCTATGGCTCCACATAATTGTAGCACCCCGGCGCGTCAGGGTGCGCCAGCCAGGGGCTGGCCAAAAAGGCACAGGCGGGCGCCGTGGCGCCAGGGGGCAGGCAGCGCCCAGGTGGCTCCGGGCAAGGGCACCGGCGCCAGGTGGGTGGAGCCAGGTAGGCAGGCAGGCCGGGCAGGCCCAGGTGGCGCCGGTAGGCAGGTGGGTAGCGCCGGGCAGGGGCACCAGCGCCAGGTGAGTAAGCATGTGGGTTCAGTTATATATAGGTACTGGTTTATCTCAAAGATTTGCTTATGGGATAAACCCTGGTGCCCGACACGTGGCACCAGGGCAAGCAGTTTAAAAAAAAAAAAAAAAAAAAACCTCCCTGCGTGGCCCACCCTGACGTGTGCGCATAGTGCTAAAAATAAGAGGAGCCAATTTGCAACATTCTATTATCTACATTGTACAAGCAACCAATTTGCATATGGCCCTACCTTCTATCTCTATCTCGCATGACTTCAAACAATCTTCAAAAAGATATGATAATTTCAAAATCGGTTTCCAGCCTTCAACTTGAATAGCTTGCAAGTTTGCAAAAGAAAAATGAGCTTATGACTACAGTATGAATAACCTGCATCACGTGGCATTGAAGTATTGGGGCAGGGGGAGTGTCGGAGGATAACTGGAATGAATGCAGTAGAGTCGTCCTCTAATCTGCAGCTACTTTGTTCCAGAATGTTCCAGATCAGCTGGCTAAAACGTCGTTTTGTGACACGTTTTCTGACGCTGATAGATACGACTGAGACTTGAGCAAGAGCAAGAGCAGGAGGAGAGTCATCGATCTGGATCAGAAATCAATGACAGTGAATGCTGATCGTAGTACCTTCCTATGTGCTCAGTGTTCATCATTCACTGGTTGAGTGGGTTTTTGCTATATATCAGATCCTTAAGGGTCGATTTGCATGGTCGATCACTATGGGGACCTGTGACAGGGTAGACTCGAATACCCACAACTTACAAGCCCACGTACGGGAATAAAATGACTGTTATCCTTTCGTTTGGAGGAAAGAAAGAAAGCCTGCTTGGCACAGATAAATATCATGATTGTTGGATTTAAAATGCTGTAGCTTGTTCATCGGCCCATCATTTATACTCTAACAAAAATTCGAATTGAATGTCACTTGTATTTAATTGATTTTGAAATTATCCAGTGTGAAACGTCAAATCAATTCAAAATGCATGTAAAACGTTCGTCATCTAGTTACAGACTCCATCTCAGTAAGTAATTTATTGGCATCTTGCAATTGCACCATCGATTAAGCTTAGCGATTTCGTTCTAATAGTACTTATACATCTTATTTGAGTAGCATAATAAGATATTTAAATCCACAGCATCAAGACCATGAACCAGGTATGTGATGTTTCCTATCGAAATCTCGTCCTATTTTTCTGCATTTCTTAAAGAAGTCATTGCTTTCCATAACAATTGCAAGCTCAATAAATGTCGCTGAAATAGTCAGCTTCAGACGTTTATACACACGATTCGGATAAATTACCAGTTTACCTCATAAAATACTTATAATCTATACATGTCATGAACTTTTAAGTTCTCATGACTGACCTGATAGAGGAAAATCATAGAGGAAGCGGATGACCCAACCATGGGGGAAGCGAGGCATGGGTGCATATTCGCTAAGAATATAAGTCTAGTATATCTGAAAATACGTAAAATAGTCGACAGTTTTAAACATTGAAAGGTTGAGGATATATGATCCTAAACGTGCTATCTCGAGCTCTCGTGAATGATAGCTGAAGTCTGCATGTATCATCTCCTTGGTGGGCACTGTCTCAAGCTGCTTGCTGTCTTAGATCACCCAGTCAACAGCATTTGGTTGTTAGTGCCGAATTGATAAAGATGGCGTAGATATAACTGAGCAAATTCTTCAACTCTGGTCACTCTTCCTCTGTAACTGAGAGTACTCTTCTTTGAACCGAAGGAGTTTGCCCTGGTGTCTTGACATCAACAGATCGGGCATAGAGACCACTGGTATGCGATCTGCTCCTTCGCCAGCTCCCATTAACCTTGATTGCTGTCCCAGCGTAAGTGGCACTACGCGGAAGTGGACCTGCATCTTTTTGGCTAAGTGTGCGAGCCATGTGTCGCAGGTCGTCTTCTTCTCTGTGCAGGCCACGGCTGGCACTGTGCGAAAGAGATCCTATATGTGGGCCGAGTATAAGGCCACCATGGCCATCGTTGACATGGTTAGCAGCTACAGTCACAGAATCAACGTAACAATCCCTCACCTTTGACAGCAATGACAAAGGTGATATTTTACGGAGATACTTTTTCATTGATGTTTGGAACGATTTCCAGCTGCTGTCTTGCTTTGCAGCTTGCATTTCAACTGATTCCCCGGTTTTTAGCTCAGCATATTTCAAATCCTTCTCGCCCATTCCAGACACTAACGAATTGGAAATTTCTATCCTAGTAGAAGCTTTCGGTGCAAATCCGAGGTCTGTATGGCCAATCAATGAAACCCAAGATCCAGCAGTATATGACAGCAACAAGTTAGACAGCAAACACAATCTGAATGGTATATAAGTATATAACAGCAACCAAATCTGACAATAAACACAATCTGAATTGTATATGAGCAACCAAATCAGGCAGCATACACAACCTGATCGATTGTATCTGGAAACAAGTATAGGAAATCTTAGGCTTTGCTTGAGCGATACTCTATCAGCTTTTGTGCATGTGAGAAAGCCCTGAAGAAGCTGATAATTGTGGGTACTCAAGCAAAGAAGCTGATCGTTGTGGGTACTGAGCATATTAAGTTTGGAGCTCTTGATATGAATGGCTGGGACCAAAGCTCGTCCGAATTATACTTCAAAGAAGCAGCTACGGACAGAGAAAAGGATCAAAGTAGAGAGAGCGAGAGAGAGAGAGAGAGAGAGAGAATGTGGTAGCTGCAAAGAAAATAAGAGCAGAGCAAAGGTACCTGGAGTCGTCGCACAGCTCTCAAAGTCAAGAGAATTGGTCAAAGGCAATAGCCCACTAACTTCGAAGTACGAATTCAAAAAGGAAAAGTCTGCTCACAATAAATAAGTTCTAAATTTGGATGTGCACTTTCAACTCAGTTTTTGACTTATCCTATGTGTAACTCATGTAGTGAAGATGACTTCCAAAGCTTGCCCTTTCTTCGGAGGTGAGCCTTTGACACAATGTTGCCTTCTTATGGAAACCTCTTATGGGTTTCCTGCAATGTTTTTGGCCTTCTGTTGCAAACTCAATAATATTATGTGTTGAGGTCGGTCAATGGAGTTTCAAAAAAAGCTAATGTTAAATGATACTTTGTGGTGGCAACCTAAACTTTTAAGTACTGAAGGTATGTGTGTCTAGATATATATCATATGTATATGTATACATATATGTATATATGTACATATACATATGATATTTACATATACATACACATAGTTACACATACATACACATGCACATGTACATACACATACACATATACACGCACATATACACATACATATTCACATAAAACATATACAAACACACCCATGTTAAGAAGAGATCTACTCTCTATGTTGAGGATAGCATATCTCGGAATTAGGGTGGGGTAGAGGGCTACATTCCTGCACCTCTATCTCCTCCCATTTTTTGCGGAGAGGGAGGTGGATCTTGGCGCAAGACCTCTTTACATTTTCCACTCTCTCGGCAACATGGAGGGGCATGAACAATGTGTCATCTCACAAAAGAAATTGAAATTAAAAAGAATGTTGTGCCACAAACCACGAGGAGGGGGAGGATGGCTAAGTAGATCATCAATCGCCCGCTTTGAACATCATCCACACATCTCGACCACAAGTTGCCACCCAAATTGTCGGTCGCCCATCAATGATGGGCTAACCCACTATGTACTTAAAAAAATGAATATAAATTTGATGTTGCATCATGTTTTTCAGTTCAATTTGTGAAACTGGGCATGCTCTGCATGGACGGAAGGTGCCGATTTCGCGGCCGCCTTTAGCTTTTCTTCCAACGTGGCAATGTGTTAGTTTAGGGTCTCGACGGAGGTTTCATAGATGTTGCTCCGTTGGGGCCTTTAGCTTTTGTGCCAACTTCTGATATGCCTCCACTAGAATCTAAGTTCCCTCAGAAATAGCTGGTGGTGCGAAGTCGATGAAGTTAACTTGTACCAGTTGTTCCTTCATAGCGAAACGTGCTGCTGATGTGGCTGCCAAAGCGTCATCCCTCTCCATGGTAAGATTTGTTGTGAGAGTGTGAAGTTGGGAGATTTGTTGATCTCTAAGCAGGAGCTGGTGTTGGAGGTTGCTGAGCATCTGCTGCTGCTGTTGGATGTGTGCGTTTAGATTCTGTATTTGTTGTTTTTGTTTCTTGGATTTTGCCTCCAACTTTGTCTTTTCTTTCTGAAGATTTACCAGGGCTCCATCATCAAACTGCTTCATAGTGTATTGACTTCCTAAGGTGCCAAAGAGGTTGAACTAGAGCTCATTCACCAACCAAACCGCTTTTTGGGCTGCTAGGGGTAATTGCTCTCAAGGGCCAATGTCAAGAAGCCTTGCGTGTATAATTGGAATATGGCATGGGATTGAATGGAAGAAAATATGGAATTGGGGGAGATGTTGTAGTGTGAGAAAATGCAAGGTGATTGAAAGGGATGTAGGTGGAGGTGATTGTCGTATTAGGGGTGGTGAATGTGGTGGTGACTGAATGTGTGTCAGAGACGTGTGGAGTGGATTAGTTGTTATGGTGGTGGATGTGGTTTGCGTTAATAGCGGTAATGCAAAATCTTCTATATTGACTGCAGAGTCAAGTAGGGTGGAAGAATGTACAAGTGAGGGCTTTCATGGGATAATGGAATCAAA